>JAEVFN010000023.1:0-689606 GCA_030449075.1 Murraya paniculata
TTTTTTAAGAAATGAGTTATCCATGATAATATGACTCTCTTTACATGTCATCTTTTGTACCTCATTTTACATGACTACTACAAAGATTACTAATTTTATTTCGTCATTATAACGTTAATTTAAACATCATCTATGTCCTTTTTTATAGTAGTGAACCTAAAGAAGCATGAAGGACTTCAAAGACAAGTAGAGGAGCTTTCGAAAAAAGGATTAAGAAGAGAAAGCATGAGTCCTTGTGCCGTTATAAACTTCTAGTCCGTAAGAAGGATGGTTCTTGGTGTATGTGGTAGACAGTAAAGCGATTAATGAAATTACAATTGGTTATCTGATAACTCTCTCTATGAAATGAGAGTTATCATGGCATTTTTCGACTAAAACTGATGTTACTTAGAGAGTAAATAATGTGTTTTTGTTGAATTTTGGTTGTATTTTGCATAACCATATATTTGAGTTTAATTTGGATAACTTAATCTTGTTTTAGATCATTTTGTGCTCTAATTATATGTGATTATAGGTGATTAAGAAGTTCAAATTTTATGGATGGAAAGACGTTGCAATAGACTTGCATATGAGGTAAAAGAACTTGGCTACAAAGGAATTAAAACAAGTCTAGAACAGTGAAAATGCTATAGACGATCTTGCAGCAACCCTGTAGCAACTATAAATGAGATTTTGCGCATGTCAACTAAAAGATTGCGATCCAAGGTTTCCAAAAATGGAAGACATGTGGCTGTAAGCTTCTGGTTGCCCTAATTCCAAGTTGTAAAAAGGAGCATCCATAAAAAGAAATGGGGAGCCATCATTAAGAAAAATAACAGAGAAAAAAACAAAAAGAAAACAAAGAAAAAGAGAGATTTAAGGACTACAGCAGAGAAGTCAAAGAGAAAAAGAAGGAGAGATCGCAAGATCAAGCGAAACTCAATTCCTCATCTTTATTTTCTTTTTTTCTTTTATTTATGAGAATGTATTTGATGGCTAAAATGATTTTTGTTATTGTTTCATCATAAATCGAGAAAAAGAAGGAAAGATCGCAAGATCAAGCGGAACTCAATTCCTCATCTTTATTTTCTTGTTTTCTTTTACTTATAATTGAAAAAACCAATCAATACCATTAAGTGAGTTTAGTCACTCAACTACTCCTTTCCCATTGAGTACATCTCTTAGTTTGATTTGAAAATTTACCTTATTGCATTTTGTCTTTTACATTTTTTATTTTATTCATTATTTTATTTTAATTTAGACTGAAATTGCACTATTAAGATTGATGTAGCAAGTTCGATAACAACAATCCCTATAGAGACGGTCTGAATACTCATCAGTATATTACTTGTTGTGTATACTTGTGCATTAACACCTATAACATATAGTAGTAGAATAACAACAGCTGTATAATCAACCGGAAAGCCAGGATCCAACATGTTGTTGCTCTTTCAACAATTCGATCTTGTGTTCACTATTGGTTTTCACACAGATCCATTGCTTTTCATAGTAGTTGTGCGGCTCTATCAACAACCTGTAGCTGGGCTTGGCTTGATTCGGCTCAACTCAGTCTGACTCGGCTTAACTCAATTTCTAGAAAGCAAACTTCCAGCGACGAGTGTGGGTGCCTCTTGCCTTCAATCAGGTTGATTTTTATGGCGCCGCATTTTTCTCGTTGAGCTCTTCGATTTGATATGCTATACTACTATATGGAACACCTATTAGTAGCTCTGATACCACTATATTGGAGAATTTTAAAAAATCGAACACTTTATTACATTAAAGCTCAACACTCTATATACAACTTAGATTTTCTTCTTATTGCAATTTTCCTCTTAGGCTTGATCTCTTATCTTTTTGAGATACAAATGATATAAACAACAAGGGTATTTAGAGTACCCAAAACTCAATACAAACTACACACATAAACTAAAGAAATTTAACCACACTAATCCTCAACCTAACTCATTCCACTTCACCTATAACACATAACACATTCCACTAACAAATCACACGCATAACATAGTAAAACAATTAAGTTTACTTTCACAAAACTACATCCCTTTTATTTTTTAACATCTGCATATATTTACAAAAGGACAAATGATACCTTAACTATTTAGTTCTAGATAAATATACACCATTCTATTGTAAAATATTTTTATAAAATCATTTTTAATTTTAGGTAAACATTAACTACAATTTGATGATTCTTAAATTCAATTTGAATCAATTTCTTACTACATATTTGGATCAAAAACAAAAATCTCCACTTTGGCTTAGTGTTGCTACCCCAATTGTTTTAGTTACAAAATTACACATCTCATTATAAGCTAAAATAGCACAATTTAAAGTTATATTTGTCCATAATATACTACTACAAAGTATAACAAAATTAGATTAATTAATAAAATATTACCACAAAATACAAAAGTCTATAAAAATTTCCGCTTAATATTAGATATTAGTCATGTATTACTCTTGTAAATTATAAAATAACTAGAATAACTTATGTAATCCACAATTTAATGAGAAATAAATATAACATTTCTTTGAAAGGGAAGCGAATTAATTAAGCAAAGGCTAATCATTTAGCTTCGGCATTGAATGATACCACTGTAAGTTTTGGAAGACAAAGGCCAATTTAAAGTTGCTAAGAGTGACCATGGTTGGTTTCAAAGTATTTGGGGCCTTAAGCGAAAATTTTTCTATGTAGCCTCTTTTTATTTGTAATTTTGATACTCAAAGAAATATAAAAGGACTCGAAATCAATTCTATCTTTAATTCTTGAATTTCAACAATAATAAAAAAGATCCTAAAAAAATTCAAAAACAAAACCTAAAAAAAAATCAAGAAGATATCTTTTTTACTTCCATTAAAACCATTACAAAATAAATAAACAAATAAATAAGAATAATATTATTTTGAAATAGAATATTCAGCAGAATGATAGAATGTAGAAAGTTGAGATGATGAATTGATAATCAAATAATAGATATGGATTTTGTATTTCAATAAACTAATTTTTTTTTCAGATAAATCAATGATTATAATGATTTTCTTTGTAGAGGAGAGCAAGAAATTTTTTTCATATATTGAATTTTCAGATTACAAGATTTTTAATAGAAATTAAAAGAAATACTAAAAGTTAAATATTCAAACGTTAAACAATTAATTTTTTTAGGTAAATTGAAAAGTAAATAATTTAATTTTTTTTCTTGGAAAGACTAGTGATTTATGAATTAATGGTTACATAATATTATTAATTATATCTGTTTAATATTAAGGTTACCAAATATAGATTTTCTATAAAAAAAATAATTCTTAATTATAGGATAATTATTTAATAGAGATGTCTAATAGGCTTTCATATTTTTGCAATATGTAAATTTAAAATAAATTTTTTTATTAGTTAGAGAATTATTAAAGAAATATTAAAAAATAAGACATTCCCAAAATATAGGATTTTAGGTATCCACCTTATTCACATTTACAGAAAGCCACCCGCAAGAGTGACGACTACAGCAGCAAGCTTTTTCATTTGTTTTCCATAGTTGAGGGTCAAGGGAACAAGTGTTTATCTTCTAGAATGTAGTCAAATTCTACAAGAATTTTTATTCTGTGAAAATTTGGCAGATGGCGCCAGTGAACAATGGGAAATTGAACATTTTTTTTTTTTATACAAGGTAATTAAACCAAAATAATCTTGAAATAATTGGTATTCATTCGGTTGAATATGAACTGTTTAGGGACTAATAGATGATCATTGTTAATTCGTCTATTCGCAGTGTTGTTCCGAAGCTAGTCACTTCAGCTGATAATAACAGGTAAGTTGTTGTTTACAGGGATAGACTTACTGATAAATAGGTTTAAAAAACTAATAATAATGATATATATGTTTAACAAACAAATAACATTAGATTAAATTTTTAATATTTAAAATAAATTTGGTCGATTGTGTACACAGATTGCTAAGGTTTAATAAATTGTCACATCAACAAAATCGATGTCAATGCTTCGTAGTCTTCCTTTTCAAAAAAAAAAAAATAGAAAAGATAAAAAGGGTGGGTAAAGTCCCAATAAATTATTTTTAAAATAAAGATCTTTAGGATTCTCATTTATTAATTATTAATCTTACAAGTATATTTGCCCGGATAAAAGATTGGATCAAGAGAGAAATCTTAATCATTTTTTTTATCCCTAACTTCTCCAAAATTAAAACTTAGAGGCAACTAGCTAAATAAAGTTTTTGAAAAGGATTCAAACTCAAGATAACCAGCCAAATAAAACTAATTGAAAACTACTCCATTGAGTCCTTGTTGGGAAAAAAAATGCTCCATGGTTACCTTCTGGCCGGCGAAAGCCTTTCAACCAGTCCAAATCTGACGCTTAACAGCAATTCTGATTCTCAAATGGCTTGTCCCCCAAGTTGAACTGGAACAATAATAGTTTTGAAACATTTTCATATACATTACTATTAATCTTGCGTATTACGCTCATCATATAGTGTGTTGAAAAGTAAGTTTGAAAGCCATTTTAAGCTTAATAATCGAGTTGAAATTCGACTTGTATGGAACACATTTTTATATTGTACAATACGAAACTACTAAAACGAGGAGAAAAGTCGGCACTCTCGTGCACAATCTGCTTCAATATTTAATGAAAAAGCCTCATCTTTCTCTTGAATTATTCAAATTAAAAAAAAAAAAAAAGAATAAAGTGATCAAGAAGTCGTGATAAAGTGATAAAGTTATCTCTAAAGTCCTAAATTCAATCTACTATAAAAATTATTCACTTTTAATAAATATTCATTAATAAATATTCAATCATGGTAAATCAAATCAATGTTTCAATATAAGCATCAATTACACTAAATAGAAGAAGAATACTTTTTTTTTTAATTTTTAAGTAGATACGAAGCATACTATTGGAAAGAAAAAAATGTGATGATGAAGAAGAGAAAGAGAGTGACGAAATGGAAACGTTGCAAGTAAATTGATAGAAGAAACAAAGGTTTTTAAATAATAAGTTTATTGAATAATTCTGAAGAGAAAAATAGTAGGGTTTTAGACCCCTCTATTTAATAACCCTAAATATCTTAAATTTATCAATATAGGCAAATTGAAAATATTATTTTATAATAAACTTCGCCTAATCAAAATAAGAAAAGAAAAATAACCGGTGCTCAAATCAGAGTTTTAGAAAAAAAATAAAAATCCTAGAAGAATAAAAAAAAAAGGAAAAAAATCTTAAAATTGAATGAGCATGAACGAAGCGAAATTTCTAGTTAGACCATGAGATAGAATAGCATAAGCGGTTCTAGTTTTGTTCGTCTGGTCATAAACCTTGAAATAGTATATTATACGTCGAAAATAGACACCTGTAGCTTAAGTTATTGCCTCCAGAAAATACTCTATGATAAAATGGAAATGTTAAAAAAAGTTTAATAGAAGAAATAAAAGTTTTTGAATAATGATAAATTTTATTAAAAGTTTGAATGAATAAAACTAGGGTTTTAGAGCCTCTTTTATAACAAGTCTAAATATCGTGAATTTACCAAAATAAACAAATCTAAAATCTCATTAAATTCTCCTAATCAAAATAAGAAAATGTAAAATGACACAAGCAATTACTAATTTTATTCATCTCACCACAAGCTTCAAAACAATATATATTACACCGAAAACGGACACTTATAGCCTAAGTTATGGCATTCAAAAGGTACACTGCTCGCCACAGACAACACTCTACATCAATCCCCTTAGCTTAGAAAAGAACTCATCCTCGAGTTTGACTAATACAATTCCTTATCATCTGGATGTTACTTGAACATATCAGCCATATTGAAAGTATGAGAGATGTTGCAATTGTCCGATAACTGAAGCACATAAGCATTATCATTGGTCTTTTGTGCCACTCAAAATGGTCTATACTTGTGCTTTTCTAATTTAGTGCGGATGCCAAGACAACAACTCTGCCGCAGATAGGCTATTACCAAATCTCCTTCTGCTAACAATTTATTACGATGGTGCTTGTTTGCTTCAACCTTGTACTTAGCATTGGTAGCCCCCCAGTGAGCTTGTACCACAACATGAATCTTTAAAACCTTTTCTATCGCATTAGCTGCTACCTTGTTATCTCCAATCACAGCTACTGTTGGCATGACAGCCAAATCTCACAGATGACGTGGGGGACAAGTATAGACAATCTCAAAAGAGGTCTTGCCAGTAAATCAATTCACCATGCCATTGTAGGCAAACTCAACTTAAGGCAATGCAGCTTCCCAGTTTTGTTGCTTGTCACCATAAACATAGAGCAATATGTTGCCTAAAGTGTGATTGACCACTTCCGTTTGCCCATCTATCTATGGATAAAAAGCGCTATTAAACTGCAACTGTGTACCAAACTTATCCCAGAGATGGCGCCAGAACTTGTTGATGAACTTCATATCTCTGCCAGAAGTGATCGCTTTTGGAATACCATGCAAATGCACTACTTCTCGAAAGAACAAGTGCACCACTAAAGCAGCATCTTCAGTATTCTTACAAGCAATAAAGTGCACCATCTTTGAAAATCTATCAACCACAACCAATATAGAGTCTTGAGTTGTCCTTTTGCACTGTAACCCTATCACAAAATCCATGGATAGATCCAACCAAATATTTTTTTGAACAGATAATGGCAAGTATAAACCTGTATTCTGCGCATGCCCCTTGCTTTCTCATTCACCTTGAATAAGTATTCATCCTGAATGAGGAAATCCTTCGCATTTTGATAATTGATGCAGCGACCCAAATATGTGCAAAGTTGCCATCCTCAATGTACAACTCCTTTAAGCACTCAAAACTAGTAATTTCATTGACTAAAGTTACCAATAAAGTTGCTCGCCTACTTAGCACGTCTGCCACTTTATTCTACTGCCCGAATTTGTGCTTCAGAATAAAAGTGAACTTCTGTATATAAATCACCCATCTCGCATGCATCTTGCTCAGGTTTTAATGACTGTTAAAGTACTTCAATGCATGATGGTTGCTGTAGAGAATGAATTCTTTCTGAATCAGATAATGCTCCCACATCTTCAATGCCCTAAGGATGGCATCAAACTCTTGATCGTAAGGATACCACTTCTATAGCACCTCATTCAACTTCTCACACTCAATTGGCTACCCTTTTTGAGAAACAACAACCCAAATTCCCTTGCCAGAAGCATTACACTTGACCTCAAATAACTTGTCAAAATTTGGCAAAGCTAGCATAGGATCGGTGGATAGTTTCTCTTTTAGTAAAGCAAAACTCGCCTCTTCTTCTTCTCTCCATTTGAACTTTCTTTTCTTTAAGCACTCCATAATAGGCGTGGTTATAGTGCTAAAATCGTGAATGAATCTCCTGTAAAATGTTGCCAGCCCATGAAAACTTCTAACTTCACCCACTATCTTTGGCGTAGGCCATTCTCGAATGGCCTGTATATTCAACTGAATTGCTGTAATCCCATATGCACCAACTATAAAACCCAAAAACTCCATATTATTCTGCAGAAAGCTACACTTCTTCAGATTAATGTAAAGCTTATTCCTCTACAACACCTTCACAACCATTTTCAAATGCTCCAAATGTGTCACCACATCAACATAATACACCAAAATATCATCGAAATACACCACAACAAATTTGGAAGAGAAAGGCTTAAAAACGTAGTTTATTAAGCGCATAAAAGTACTTAGCGCGTTGGATAATCCGAATGGCATCACTAACCACTCATACAGCCCTTCCTTCGTCTTGAACGTGTGCCTAATTTGAATATGATGATACCCACTGTGCAAGTCTATCTTCAAGAAAACCTCCGCACCATCTAGCTGATCTAGTAAATCTCGAAACGTCAGAATAGGAAAATGATACTTCATTGTAATTTGATTAATCCGCCTGCAGTCTACACACATACGCCAACTCCTATCCCTCTTTAGCACCAACAAAGTTGGTACAAGACATGGACTCTTGTTGCTCACGAATGAATCCCTTTCGTGACAATTCATCAACATGTCCTTGTAAAATTGCATGCTCATAAGGAGTCATAAGATAATGGGACAAGTTAGGTAAACATGCACCAGAGACTAGGTCTATATGATTCTAGCTATCTCGTAAAGGTGGTAGCCCATTTGGCATCTTTGATGATGTAATGTCAACGAACTTAGTTAACAATGACTGCACCTCTTCAGGAATAGACTTCACCTCAAACTCATCTTTTTTCTGCAGCTTCTTGCAACCATCACAATCTTCTTCCAGGTGTCTCTTTATAATGGCCAAAAAATTCTTTCTTTCAGCTTGGGACCTTTCTTTTTGTTCGTTAAAGGCTCTAAATGAACCTTCTTGGTATTCCATCAATGCTCGTACACATTATCTCTTCCTCTATGGATTGCATCTATATCATACTAACAAAGTCTGCCTAATAATAAATGGCACGCATTTTATCCACCACACTGCACACCACATCAGTTTTGTCCCTTTCTTTATCCACCTTATTCTGTAAGACGCTAGATATTTTTCCATCGAAAACCCCATCACATCAACCAGTGCCTTCGAACAATGTTCTCACTACTACAACTATCAATTATCACGTTGTACACTTTATCATTGATGGTGTCATGTGTTCTAAAAATCTTATTGCGCTGGTTATCCTCTTCAAACTTCGATGCCAATAAAATTTTCTACACAATATAATTTAGCAACACTTCCTCATCTGTTTCCAACTCCAAGGCCACCTCGCCATCCTTATCCTCAACGTCATTCGCCTCTGTTTTACTGACTTTAGCCTCGACCAAATTCAAGTTTTTAGGACAACAGTTACTCGATCTATGCCATGGTTCTCCACACTTCAAATACTTATTTAGCATAGGCTTTGCATAAGAATTATTCTGCTGTCTATGTGGCTGTTGCTATCTAGGCGGTAGCTGCGTGAATTGCTGCTGCACTGGTTGTTGCGCCTGATTACTACCTGCCCATGTTTTTTGTTTTTTCTCAACCCTAACACTATTTAGTCTAATTTGCACGCCAGGAATTGCCTCTACTAAGCTCTAGAAACAGCACCTTGCTTCCATTCTTCCAACTTCTTTGCCCTAGCAACCGCTGTACCCATATCCAATATCGCATATACAATCTCATCTGGCAGCTCTTGTTTCAATCCGCCAAGATACTTTATAACTTTTTGAAACTCTTGCTCGTCCATGTTATTTCTTCTATGTAGACAATAAAATTCCTTTGTATATTCATCAACACTGCAATTTCCCTACCTACCAACTTTGATATTTCACATACAATTGCTATTGGTAATCCGCTGGTAGAAAATATTCTTTCGTCGTCCTCTACATCCTAGGCCATGATTTGATCAGCGCTATTCTTCGATTTTAGACGTTTGGCCACCAAGTAGATGTTGCGCCCTTCAACTTAAATGCCACATGCTTAAGCTGCTTATCCTACGGAATCTATATATACTGAAAGAAATTTTCTACGTCCGATATCCTGTTTAAAAATTCTTTGACATGCATCCCACCATCAAAATCTAAAATATCCAAGTCAATCGTGTATTTTGAACTCTTCTAGGACCTTCTATCATAATCCTCAGAGTATTCTTCTTCCAAATTGCTTTCTAACTCTTCACGCATGCACGGCTGCACTCGCTTCGCAGGTTCTAGGTTTTGAGGTACTACCTCGCGATTGATGCCCTAAGGCATTGCTTTGCGATTGAAACCCTATCAAACCTCTTCATGGTGATAATCTAGAGGTTGTTCATCTTTATTGACTCCTTTAACAACTGTCTCGCGATCAACTCTTTTTCGCTGCTCTTTTTCTATATGATTCATGGAAATCATGAGACCCCTAATTGCTTGCTCCATCACTGCCATTCTCAGGTTAAACACGTTCTCCATGACTTGCAAGACAACTTCTATGACCATTTGTGTAATGCCTCTACAAATATTACCTGCATCCCTTGATCACCGTCTTTGGGATGGTTGTTCCTTTGTTCTTGTGGTCGTACCATGATGATAAGTGAACTTACTCTTATACTAATTATCCAAAAATGGATATCTATAACCTAAGTTATGGCCTCCGGAAGGTACACTGCTCGCAACACACAGCACCCTACATCACGCTATTTGTACTACATAGCCATCCTACATCAGAGAGGAAGAGAAAAATATGTGTGTTTGAATTTGAATTTTTCTTCTTGATTTTCTTTTAATCATGGATACTGCAAACAAAAGCAAAAGCATTGAAGTCACCCACATATATGAAAATAAGAACAAGATAAATTTGACATAATGATGAAGAAATCGATAATGGAAAAGGAAAGGTGCAAACAAATCGTACATAGATTTGTTGGATTACTTTTGTGTGTGTAAAACGAAACAAAATAACTAATGGAATGAGTTTGTTGAAAGACTGATTTGGCATTTGAGAGAGTGTTCAAAGTAAAATTTCAATGTTTAAATTATGTTAATGAGTGTTCAAAGTAGATGAATATGCAAAATAATTTTTATAGTGCAAATAGCCCCACCTTAAAAAATATATATATTCTTGGTTTGTTTTTATTTTCATTGTAAAAAATATGGTTTAGACTATTTTAACTTAGAATTTTGATTCAAAAGAGTTATTAATCTCTCACAACCTAATAGTTGATATTGAAAGTAAAAGCAACATTATTATATTAGATTATCCACCATTAAATTACATGAAATCAACAATTTAATTTTTGTGTTAAATTTTTAAGTTAAAATAGCTTGACTCTAAAAATATATATCCAAGCCATCAAGTCGTTTTATGCATATATATATATTTCAATTGTAGATGTTGGTAATAATATTTCTCATTTGTTGTCGACTTATACAATGTCATTAATGATATATATCAAATAATTTATTACACAATGGCTTCTATAATCATTGATGTTTATGTATTAATGGTTTTGCAATTAAATTCATACGATATAAGTAATTATACGACCTTATAAAATATCTTTATATAAGATATTGTTGAAAAAGTTAATTACATTTATTTCAATGTTATTTTCCTTTACTAACTAATAAACAATTACAAAAAAAATGTATAGTTACTTGCAACTGAAGATTACTTATTACTTTTTAATTAATTAATTTTTTATCCACTATATTGTACAAATGGTAGAGATTAAAATATTCAAATTCAAATGTCTACAATAATTACATTATTGTAAAAACTCATATAACAACATAGATAAATCCATCTTATCAATATAAAAGTCAATTAGAGTTTTATTACGGCTAAAAAAAATCTTCACAAAAAACATCATTTCCTTTATCATTTAAAGCTTTTCATATTATTTGCTTACAATATTAATACACTAAAAAATGTAGATTAAGTTGATCAATTAGATTGTCTCTAACAAATAATAAGAACAAGAGATAAACAACAATGATTAATGCAAACCAACGACAAAATGCTTTATTCGCGACAAATAAATTCACTCCACCATGATAGAAAACTATCTATTAGTAAGGTCAAACCAAATTAAAATCAAAGCGTGAATAAACTAAAATTTTATTTTTGTAGAAAATAACTTGAAATATCCATAAACTAAAATAACTGAAAAATGTTTATATTATAAGAGCATTTAAAATTACAAACTCCCACCAAAACTGAATATCTTTTAATGACATAACACCAATACGAGTAACATGCTCATGAAACATTTTGGGTGGCAATCCCTTAGTAAGCGGATCCACAATCATGGAGTTTGTGCCGACGTACTCTATAGAAAACTGTCCACTCTGAACTCTTTCTTTAACAACTAAAAACTTGATGTCTATAACACTGCTGATTTATTGTCACAAAATAACTTGAGTGGTCTATCAACGCCATGTACTATAACCAGTCCAGACAAAATTTCGCAATCATATTCCGTTATTAGATGCCTCATAACATGCCATGAACTCTGCTGCCAGCGTAGAAGAGGCTATAAAAGACTACTTAGCACTCTTCTAGGAGATAACACCCCCAGCTAGTAGATAGATGTCACCCGAAGTGGATTTTATACTATCTTGGCATCTAGTAAAATCAGAGACAGTATATCCAATGATCTCAAGCTGATATGACTTCCGATATGTGAGCATGTAGTCTTTTGTTCTTTGTAAATACCGCAAGACTTGTTTGGCTACTTTCTAATGGTCTACTTTTGGATTACTTAAATATATGTCCAACATCCTAGTAACATATGCAATATCTGGTCCTGTACAAATCTGAGTATACATCAAACTTTCTATTGCTGATGCATAAGGAATCTTCGGTATTTCTTTCTCCTCAAAATCATTTTTAGGGCACTAATTGAGACTAAACTTGTCTCCCTTAGCAATAGAGGTATCACTTAGTTTGTAATCTTGCATGCCATATCTTTTAAAAATATTTTCTATATATCCTTTTTATGATAATCTAAGAATACCATAGGAGTGATCCTAGTGTATCTGCATGCCTAATACAAAAGAGGCATTACCAAGATCTTTCATCTCAAAATTCTTAAGCTAGAAATCTCTTAGTGTTGTATAATAAGCCTATATCATTGGTGGCAAGAAAAATATTATCGACATGTAAAACCAGAAAAATATACTTACTCCAACAAAACTTATGATATATACAATCATCGATCAAATTCATTTAAAAATCGAATAAGATGATCACTTGATAAAACTTAAAATACCATTGTCGAGATGCCTGTTTGAGCTTATAGATGGATTTCTTAAGTTTGTAGATCATATTCTTTGGGTCTCCTGACACAAAGTTGTCTGGTTGCACTATATAGATCATCTTATTAATGCCACCATTGAGAAACGCCATCTTGACATCCATCTTATGTAACTCAAGATTGAAATTGGCCATTAGTGCCATTATAATCTTGAAAGAGTCTTTTGAAAAAATTGGAGAGAAAGTCTCTTTATAGTTGATGCCTTCTTTCTGTGTAAAGCCCTTTGCAACAAGAGACGACTTATACCTCTTCACATTGCCTTTCGAATCCCTCATGGTCTTAAATATTTATTTGCAGCCAATAGGTTTTCGTACCTTTTAACAACGAGACAAGATTCATACGTCATTGTCCTTCATGGACTTTATCCCCTCATTCATGGCATCAATCCACTTTTGAGAATTAGAACATTGTATGTTTTAACGAAAATTGATTGGATCATTTTCAATCACTCCAATGTCTATCTCATGTTCTTGGAGAAATACAATGTAGTCATCTAGCACTAGACTTTTCCTTTCTCTAGTGGATCTCTTTAATAGCATAGGTTCTCGAGGTGGTAGAGTTTGTTCTTCTGAAACAACTTCTTGTATGAAGGATTCTCCAACATTATCTTGATTTGTTGTGTCTTGAACAAAGTCAAGAATGAGACCCTGATTAATGCCAATAACATCTATCGTAATATCAACATATTCCTCTTCAAAGACAAAGTCTCTAGCCGTATCTCCCCCCACAAACTCGACATCCTCAAAGAACTAAGCATTTCCCAACTTGAAAATCTACATAGTCGTGGGATCATAAAACTTGTACCCCTGAATCTTTTAGAGTATTCAATAAAATAGTAATTCACCGTCCTTAAGTCTAGTTTCTTTTCATTAGGCCTATAAGGCCTTGTCTTAGCTGAACATCCCCAAACATGTAAATGTTTTAAACTAGGCTTCTTGCCTATCTAAAGTTTGTAAAGAGTTTTGGTCGTCGCTTTACTTAGAACCCTATTAAGGATATATACTGCAGTATTAAGTGCTTCTCTGTAGAGTGATTCTGGTAAAGTAGACTGAAAAATCATACTTCTTACCATGTCCTTAAGTGTATTGTTTCGTCTTTCAACAACACCATTCATAATGGCCGAACCCGGCATAATGTACTGTGGGACAATACTACATTTCCTTAGGAATTTAGCAAATGGCCCTCACCCAAACCATCATATCTACCACTATTCACCACCACGGTCAGATTTAACACTTTTAATTCTTTTGCCGAGTTGGTTCTCAACTTCAATTTTAAAATTTTTGAACATATCCAAGGAGCGTGATTTTTATAAAAGAGATATGTGTAGTCATATCTAGAAAAATCGTCTATAAACATCATAAAACACTATTGACCGTTCCAAGCAGCCATAGGGAATGGCCTACAAATGTCTGTATATATGCGTTCTAAAATGTCCAAAATCTTATTAGCTTCAAATCTCCTTTTATTGATTTGTTTTCCTTTAATACAGTTAACTCAAATATTAAAATTTGTAAAATATAAAGGGTCGAGAATTCATTCTGACACAAGCCTCTCTATTCTCATTCTAGAGATATAACCTAATCTCTATGCCATAATGTAACCGAATTCTCATTGTTTAATTCTCTCTTTAAACTTTGTGTACTTAACTGTAGGGATTCATTAAATGAAGCAATTGTATCAAGCATATAAAGATTATCATCGCCTGACAAAGAACCAGAACCAACCAGTTTTGAATCATCCATTCCCAAATGAACAAGAAAAACCAGTTTGTCTAAAATGGAAATGGAAATCAAATTCCACCTAAAAAATGAAATAACAAATGTTTCATCAAGATCCAAATAAAATCTAGTATTTAATAATAATCTAAAAATTTTCTAATTGCTTCAACTTCAACCTTCTTGCCATCACTCACATATATGTATCTTTCACCATCATTGGGCTTTCAGCAATTCAAACAACCCTGCATAGACACTGTGATCTCAGTTGTTGCACCAGAATTCATCCACCACATGTGTTTAGGTATTGAAGTTAAATTAACCTTAGAACAATCCAAACCATGCTCTTCAACTCTGCAAAAGAGACAACCAGTGGCTTCTGGATCCTCTGATTTCTTTTGTTATTTCTTTTAAGGTGTTGTATCTACAGCTTTCTTATTCTTGTTCCTTTTCTTGCCCTTATACCCTATTGAAATTAGATTTGTTAAGAGCATGCCAATTTCTAACCTTTCGTTCTTGACAAACATCTTTTCAATTTCTACAAAGAACTCTTTAGCCGTAGTTAACTTTTTAGACGTAGAGCCCATGAATGGTTCCAGAATGGCCTTCTCCATGATCATTATATACATGCAATTTGATTTTTCTCACCTTTCCATATCCCTCTTTCATCAAGGGTACTCTCATCTATAAGAGGTAGGGGAGAATCAACCCTTAATGCAAAGTAGAGATCCATGACTGTGAGAACTATTAAGAGGTTTTCTTGCTATGACTTGAAGTTAGTGCCATTTAGCATAAGAATAGAATTGATGTTGGCAATAATATTAATTGCAAATATAACTGAACAGAGAACAACAAACAAACAAAACAAGCTCATGTAAGTCTTAAAACAAAAATAAATTCAAATAAAAGTAAACCCCATCTTAAGATATCGAATACTCCATTAATATTTTATCTTTGGACAAAATATTAACTTTTTAGTGATATGTTGGGATACTAATCAAACATTGATAATAAGAACATGTTAAATAATGAATCTACCTTTGAGTCGATTTATTGTTTACATGTAAAATCAAATAATCACCTGTTTATTACTACAGGTGCACATATAATTCTATTCAATATGAACCTTCGTTTGGACCGATTAATATTTATAGAAATTACATATACAGAGCCATTTATATTCGAAAATAAATTAATTTCCACAAGAGAGATCACTTTGCTAACATGTTGCTTTAATTAATTTATCTCAAAATATATATAAACATATCATACTTGAATTTAAAATTGCACCAAAAATTACCAAAAAAATAAAAAATTCAGGCAAAGTTTGGTCAAAGGTTGCCCATGGACTGGTCAACCATTAACCGATTTGGGACTGAACCGGTTTGGATTGGCCCGAACCAAACCTAAACCAACCCCAAATAAAAAATTAAAAAAAAAACACTTTTTTTATCTCTTTCTTCTTCTTCCTTTGCTTACGAGGCCACTTCCTAGTGGCACAGCTATTTCATTTTTTTTTTTATTTCCTAATACGACAGCCATTAAGCTGACTAGTTGTGGCCTCTGGCCACGCCTTGCCAGAACACCAGTGGTGCTTTTACTGCCGCTGGCTGCAATCTTTTAAAAAAATGAATTTGTCTTTTTAATTAATCCTTTAAAAAAACAGCCACAATTTTTCTCAAATTTAATGATACCAAATTCAAGAAAACAAAAAAATTTAATTCATAATTGAAAATAAATTCGATTCTTAATGATTCAACATGAAGAGGCTTTGATACCACTTGTTAGAATAATAAATCTTTTGGTGAAAACCATCACCTATAATTTAGGAAAATTCATATTGTATCATCAAGAATCAATAATAAAATATGTAGAAGCAAAGATTCATATTGTATCATTAAGAATCAATAATAAAATATGCAGAAGCGTACCTTAATCCATAATGCTTAATTTCCCTCTGAAATCATGTGGTTAATCTTCCAGATCAACAAGTTCTCCTAAAGATTCCTTTAAGTTTCTCTATGCTCTCTCTCTCTGATGATGAGATGTCAGTAGAGAATAGAATGATGACCTGAGGATCATGACAACTTATATAGACAATTTTTCCTATTGTCATTTGGTATTACTATTTCAACTCATCATAGAAATAGAAATTATCCTTAAGTCTCTACACATTAAAGACCCACGCCCATGCCCTATCAGATACGTTATAACCCATATTATCGAAAACCTTAATATATTACTTTTCATTGGGCTTAACCTTATATGACAGTCTGCAATACATAATTATTTACATATAAATCCAATGTTAGATTAAAGATCCAACAATATTGGATTAAATATTCAACAAAAAAAGGCGAGTTTTCTCCTTGTGGAACCCCAACTGGGCTTGATTCAAGAGAGCCTTTTGACCTTCAACTTGGTAAGAAATAAGAAACGAAAGGAATAAGAAAAATCTTTTTCATTCATTTCATTGCAGTACCAATTGTATTTTCTTTAATTTCTGGCTTTTGTTGGTCTTTGTAGAGCAAGAATGTTCTATAATAATACTTAGGGCATGCTGTGGAAGAGGAAAATCGAGGAGTAAGCTCATTTGCAGGAGACCCTCGAGCTTCAAAGTAGAAGATTAATGGGGCTGCAACTTCTTGATGTTAAGAAGCATCATCATCACAGGGCTCTTTCTACTGGTGGTCCAATTCCTGCCCCTACTCACTCTCCCAATATTTTCCATCAATATCTTGTCTTTCCTCCACTTCACAGCAGCAGTACAGAACCTCTGCTAGATACTAACCTTCATTTGTTTAATTCTTAGATCAAACTAAAGAGACTAGGAGTTTCATTGATTTTTTTAACAGAGAATGGTTCAAGCCTTTGACCACATGAATGCATGTTTTACTTCTTAGTAGGATGATTATATTTGATTTGAGTAGCGTTATTGCTCATGAATGCATGTATAAGTTTACCGGGATTTGTTTTCAGATAAGATCAGCAAAATCAAACTTAGAAATGTAAGGTCTGATAGTTGAATTCCTAGATTGCTGATTATTAAGATCAATAAATGCTGCAATACTGTCAAGGAGTTTGCATTGTTTCTTAACAAGCTCTCATTTCCGCTGTACATCAAACTTTTAATATTAGCTTGTAACCATCCGGTTTGTTCATAATATTGCATGTGTTTCCATACTAGCGCCTACAGGGGTAGGCTACTATGTCTTAAGCATGTATGTGCTTGTTTTCTATATGTTTTATGTTCATATAAAAATAAATATCAGCCATGATGGCAGAAACGGAAAGAAGGCGGCGGGGCTTACTGTTGAAAGTTTTATGAATTTGTCTCCACCTCTGGCTTCCGGAATTGGGTTGTTAAGTGCAAATAATAAAGTTAAGTGGTCTTTCTTTTAAATAGTTATTTATTTCTATCCTTTTCATGTTGAATCATTTATTTTGTGCAAATGTAAAATTCATAATAAAGTTATTAAGTTTTTGTGCTGACTTTGGAAATTGGTATGCAGGGATTGAATGGACAAAAAAGAAAGAGAAATAATGAGAGAGTGGTGGAGACGCCAAGAGAAGTGATTCATGTGAGAACAAAAAGAGGCAGAGTAATGGCCAGTCTATATGTCGGAATATCTGAATTGGAAGCCTGATGGTATGAGAAAGATAAGAGGCTACTAATGTTTTTTCTATCTGATTTTTCTTAATTGTCAAGTGCTTCTACCAATTTTTGTTATATTTTTACTATAATAATTTTCGCAGGATGTTCTGGAAAACACTTGTCATATATATTCAATTCTTGTGACAGATTATATTTCTAGAAACAATTTTCGATGAGGGAGACATAATGGAAAGATATATATATCTTAAAATTCAGCAAAGCCCCTACCATGCTGAAGCCTATGGCTACTTTCTAAAACTGCCAAAATGTCTTGTTTAAATTGAATTATATTTATTTATTACTTAATATGGTGCAGCAGTGGCTTATGTACTACTAATGAAACTAGTGTCGTGCAGGCCTGATTTTGAAACTGGATTACAATATAGTTTATTTATTTATTTATAAAGCTTGAAAGAATTTCCTCATTAACTTTAATTTAGGCTATTATTTTAGCTTACTTTATATAGCCTACTTATTTATTTAATAGAGGGATTGACAAAATAGCGAATGAAACTATAACATTCATCTTTGTTTGATTAGCTAAAATTGGAAAATATGGAAAGAATCCATGAAAACATGTGGATGATAGATGCATATATATTAATTTGATATAGAGAGTTAATAAATATGGATTGTCGTTTTATACAGTTTTGAATTTACGGATTTTTTTTGAAGGATTGCCACAGTTTCTTATAAATGTCTCTCTAATTTATAGGAGGAGCATTAGTTGCTGATCAACTAGAAGTCCAGCAATTTAGGATTGATCAGGATTAGTTGTAAGTGGAATGTTTCAAATTAACCTATGTTGTTTTTAGTTTATAAGTTTTTCATATAAGAACAAAATACTGAGTTTACATCTGAGTTTACATGTACTATATTTATTTCTTGTATAAATTTGAATAAAATATTTTCTAGAGTAGTTCTATGAAATTGTGATACTTGTCGAACTAAATTCTTGATTAATAATTTAGTCTGTGCATGCCATAGACGACCAAATCCATTGCATTAGATAAATAGATTTGGCTTAGAATATTACTATAAGATTAAAGTTATCACTAGCATTGAGTGAAAGCGTTTCATGTAATTAGTGTTTGGTCACTAGGCTATTAAGCTAGAAGAGTAATGATGTAGTTTCTAATATTTTATTTCAATATTGGTTGTAGAGCATTGAATCCATTTTAGTTTTTAGAAGTATAATTGTTGAGTCCAATATATTTTGTGTTGACTTATTCATGGCCTTCAGTAGTCTTTATAGCTGTGGTTAATATTGTTAAATATAAGTGTACTGCAAAAATATTTCACTTTATAGGAATCCATTGATTTATAGGATTCATTGATTTTTGTGTGTAATAATTGATTTTATGTACTTCCAGGTGGGAAAAAAATGAAGCCAGGGATTGATATTTAGTGACCTTGTGCTTTTTTTTTGTTGGTTAATGTTTGTTGAAAGTAATTTAGATGTTTGTTGAAACTAATTTAGTAATTTGTTGTCAAAAACTTAATTTGCTACTTTAATTTTTTTTCCCCAAACAGTGTAGTTGAATTAAGTGATGTATTTGGGATCTTTATTATGTGAATTGTGTTGCGAGATTTGGTACATCTAATATATTTTGAGTTTCCTTTTAATTGTAAAACAAACAGGAAAATATAATTAAAAATAGAAATATACTGTTAACCAAAAGCAACATAATACAGTAGTCACATAAATCAGTGATATGTAAATAGTATCATTATACATCAACACTATAGTGTTATTAGTTTAGTGATAATATAGTGATACGAATTATTGACATGTAAATAATATCATCAACTACTGAAACCATAATGTCATTATTTTGGTGATAGTATAGTGACACGAATTACTGACACAAAAATCACCAACACTAAAAATTAGTGTCAATGTGTTTTGTCTTGAGCATTACTGATACAATTAACAAGTTTTAGAAAAAGAAATAGCTGACACTAAATTGGTATCAGTAAAATCTATTTTTCTAGTAGTGAAAAGAACATCTACGCTCTTTAATATTTAGAAAAATGGTCGTGTCAATCCCATGTTTTCAATAAAAGAACCAAAACCCCTTTTTTGTATCATTTGAAGTTATCGATTTGGGCGTGAGGATAAGTGAAAATAGCGAAAGAGTAGCTAATTTAATGTTTAAGACCGAACAAAATAAGAAAAGTAATAAAACTACGAAAAAATAGTAATAATAACAAAGAATATTTATTTTGACCACTGCGAGCTTCCCCTTTGCTTTATAGAAATGGATGGAAACGCCCGCCCTGATGAGGTGAGGCTTGGTAATGGCTCAGGTTTGCAAAAAAACTCACCAAGCAAAACTAAACGCCGCATATCAAAAAATTTTCGAAAGTTCAGGAAAAAAATTCGTTCAGAATGGGACTCAGATCTATATTTTATAACTTCATTGTAACCCAATTTATTCTCATTTAAGTGTACAGGGTTCAAACCCAACCGTCTTTGTTTTATAAATTTTTAGAAACTACAAAGAAATCTCGTAAATTAACAGAAAATTCAAGAGGGTACTCAATTACCTAAGATCCCTCCAGAAGAGAAAACCATAATTCCATAAAGAATGAAAAGTATTCCAAACCAAAGTACTTCCAATCCCAGTTATTCATATAAGATCAAGACGTTATATACAGTTTATATATGCACAAGGGATAATACGTTTTGTTATAACAGATGTGTCGTAGAGCTTTATTGCCTAGGTTAACTAACTTTTTGCTTTTGAGTTTAAATACGCAGGCATTCCATATTTGACTTTCTCTTTTAGTTTATGTGTATATGTTGAAGAATCAGTCTCATTAATTACGTGATCTCCCTCACTTCATATGCAATACTTTTGTAACAAATTTTCCTCCACGTGATAGAGGCTTGCAAAAATAAGTACGTAAATTACATATTGAGATCGCCAAACGCGCCGAGCCAGCAGGACGGCCTATGAGGGCCTTGTAGGCCAACAAGGCAGAGCCCACCATGCGCTTCGTACCATGCTGTCCCACCACACGATGCTGTGCCGTGAACTGTGCCTAAGAAAAGAGTAAGATAAGCCTTTTTTTCATTTTTTTTAAAGAGGGCATGCCAAGCTATCTGCATATTCTTTTTCAAATCTTTTTTTTTTTTTTTTCCATCCTTCAGTCAAATTCAATAAAATAAAAAGTTCAAAGCTCAAATCCATATTCAATAATAATAAACTAATAATTGTAAGAAAATGCAATACTAATTACTAAGTTATACCCTACGATATTAATTCTTTTTTAATACTTGGAGACAACAAAAATAACAACAATAAATTTTTCTTAAGAATTAACTTAATTATTAACTTAGACATAGAATCATAGATCATGGTCCATAATAATATTAATACATACATTTTATAAAATAATGATATTATAATTTTATTTATTAAAATCATAATATTATCTATTCATTTAATAAATTATAAGCACAAAACAATTAGAGTATTTTTTTTAAGCTAAGAGTTCAATAAATTTAAAAAACTTGCGCTAATAAAGTATATTAAAATATTCAATTTCAAGTTATTTGTAAAATCATAAAATTTTAAGTTTACTTTTATTAAAATGGAGCCTCTACCTTACAGTTGCGTAAGGTACAACTCCCTCACATAAACAATACCAGATACTGTTCTTATACAAACATTATATAAATTTACCAAACAGAGATTCATATGAACAACATTCTTCATCATACTATCAAAAGGAGTCAATTACCAAATCTGCATTGCACTCTGACAACCCAAGTACCGAACAAGGCAGCAAAGCATGATTAATATCATCACACCTGTAACATAAGAAACTAATCTAAATTCTTCTCTTATAAAGATGCAAGATTATCGGCATAGACTGAGACCAAAATATTTCCACCACCCAGATTTATTGCTAGAAGATTAAGGCCACAAATAACCAAGGAGTCAATTTCCAAATCTAGTTGCAATTGAGGCTTTAGGGAACAAGAGATTGGAGCTGTTGAGTTAAAAAAATAAAAAAACGAATAAGGGTAGTTCTGAAAATAAATAAGAGATAATTGAGAAGCGAGGGCTATTGGATAAATTTGGACATTTTATGTGTGGTCAACGTATAAGATTTATAATAAGATAAAGTTTATATATATATATATATATATATATATATATATATATAGTAGTGTTCCAATCAGAGATCTCTGACTTTAATAAAGTCAGGGATCCGCTAAAAGACAAAAAAACAGTGCATTGGAGTCTTATTTTTTTTGTCTTTTAGCGGATCCCTTATTTTATTAAAGTCAGGAATCCCTGACTGGAACACTACTATATATATGTGTGTGTGTGTATGTATGTATGTATGTATCCTCAAAGACTTGATCGACTGATTTTTAAGTAATTTTGTTTGGATGGCCTCTCAAATTTAAATCATAAAAAAATAGAGGAATAAAAAATTAATTTGAGTTTCATCCAATCCCTATTTTAGAGAAAATTATTTGAAAATCATTCGAAAACCACTTACAAAAATTTGTGAAATTCATATAATTACAAACTACTCAAAAAGAAGCCTCACTTCAATGGCATCGTAAATGACAACAAATGAATAGCCTCACATCAAAGCAAAATGAACACACGAGTGGACATTTCTTCAACCTCACAAAATTAATTCCAGTTTGGAACTTTGAATCGTTGAACATTACTCAGTTATCGAGGCACAGGCTTTTTCATGCACTGAAAGAGTAAAATTTTTGTTCGATAATGAATCTAAACAGGCTAATCTGTGATAACTTAACTTGGAAGTTAATAAACCTTTGATTTAATAAAGAATAAGGGAATCAAGAAGGTGCAAATAATTGAAAATCATCTAGGAGAATACCAAGAAAAAATTGTAAAACATTGTACGAAAAAAATATAGCATTTCAGTATATTTAAAAGACTAGACCTTCACAGTTCCTCTATCACACTATACAATTTTACTCTTGCATAATTAAAAATATCATCTAACAGTTCCAACACTCAACAGATGATGAAATAATGGTGCAATTTCTGCTTGCTATCATAAGTCCCTCCTTCTCCTTTAACATTTCTCCAAAGCAAAACACCACTCAGAAGAGCTTTTCCTGAAGCTCCTTAGATTCACAATCACACCTATTTCCAGTCCATTTTCTTGATTATTCACAACCAATGAATGCCATTTCTCCATGAGACAATAACCAGTCGTCCACTTCTTTAACTTCAGTTTAACATTGGATTTAAGAGAAGGAGGAATCATTTTATAGCAAAGTGTAATATGAAAGTAGCAACACAATGCTCAATCATTTACGTGCTTCGGTGTCAATGAAGCAACCTACATACACGGGAGAAGAGGAGAGGATAATATGTTTCTTATTCATGTGTTGGAAAGACAATAATAATTCAATATATAAAGCAACTACAAGTATCAATATTTGGAAATTAGTAAAGGTTCATTTCAACAAGAATGGAGGATATGTTTCTTATTCATGTGTTGGAAAGACAATAACTGTCATAACCCAATCCATATCTGGTAAGATATTATTAGTTTAAGGCCTGCACGGTTTTGTTTGCATCTTGCCAATTAAGATGTGGATCACCCCTTATAAACCCAGCATCTCTTTTGTACTTTATCGATGTGGAATTTGCCTAATATGTTATTATTTTTTTTTTAACGAGGGGAGAAATTGTATTGCCAAATTTCCGTGATCTTGAATTATGGAAATTCTGTTTTATTAGAAATTATAAATGGCATTATTGCCCTTATTAATAAGGATTATTAAATTCATAATTAGGATTTATGCGGTAATTCTGAAAAAGATTTACTTTTTCTAAAGTTAATAGGGTTTCTTAGGATTTCCTATAAATTTATATTTTTTCCCTCTCCCATAACATAAAATCCACAGTGTTTTTTTTATTCTTTCTACTGCTCATTACTCTTTTACTCATACCCTACGATTCAAACTTTTGCTTATGAGAGATAATAATAAAAAAAAAAGGCCCGCACGTTTTTTGTTTATACTTTTTCTACTTAAAAAAAGGCCTGACAATATTTTGCTAGGTCTGGGAGAGTGAATAAATTTATATTTTTCTGCTCTAATACCATTTGTCATAACCCAACCCGGACCTAATAAGATATTGTCTGTTTTGAGCCTTAACTAGGCCCCCACGGTTATGTTTTTGGCGCACCCATACACCCTAAAATGCGTCTTGCTAATTAAGGTTTAGATCATCCCTTATAAAACCAGCATCTCTCCTGTGCTTTATTGATGTGGGATTTGCCTAAAATATTACATACACGCCCTTAGGGACTCAGCATTCTCACTGAGGTTTGCCCCACCATCATTTAAGAGGACACACGAAGCCGCTCTAATATCATCTATCATGATCCAATGTAGACTTGGCAAGATATTGTCTGCTTTGGGGGCCTGCAAGGTTTTGTTTCTTGATAAATTCAAAACTCTCACATTTCCTTAAATAAACAACATGGGTTCCGAGATTTTTATAATTTTATACATTAATCAGAAAATTATAAAATTAAAATTGGAAATACTAGACACATATATTAACCTCTATTTAAAATTTCAGAATTTTTCAAGTTCAGTTGCACTATAAATAATTTTGTGAATTTGGTCGTTCTACTGGGACTGTAGTTTTCTAGTGCAACAGTGTTAGTTTTGAAAATCCATATAAAATTGAAAACAAAGTCAAATCTTATGAAACAAAATTTATTCAATAAGCCCTACAGGTCTAGTTTACAAAAAGATAAGGTTCTTCCAAAAAATCATTCATAAAATATATGTTTTATGTTGGGATATTCATACTATCCAGAATTATTCAGTGTGTTTATTGCATCAGGGATATTCATGCTGTCCTACGTAGGTTTGACATTAGATGTCAGGCTAACTTTCTAAAATTGACTCAAGGAACAAAATTTGTTGTTGAGTACGAGGAATAATTTACGGCCTTTTCTCGATTTGCTCTTACTTTGGTTGCTAATGAGGATAATAAGTGTAGGAAATTCCTAGAGGGGTTACATACAAACATCAAATGGCCGTTGACCATCCTTAAGCTTAATAATTATGTAGTTGTGGTGGACCGAGTAATTCTTTCTGAGAAGGATATTCTTGAAGCTCAATATACAAGAGATCAGAGGAATAAAAAGAACTGACAAGATGGACCTCGAGATGGGAATTTTTATAGGCAAGGCACTTAGTCTCATAAGTATGTTGGCAGAGGTAACAAAGGGGTAACAAGGATGTTCAATGATACCACTGCTCAGAAGAAGTTTCCTACTTATCTACATTGTGAGAGGAGTTACCTTGGTGAATGTTATCGAAAAATTGGAGCTTGTTTCGCTTGTGGAGAAACTGGACACAGGCTTATGGACTACCCAAAGTGGGTAATATCTTATTAGGTTTGGGTTGGGTCATGACAGATGGTATCAGAGCGACTCTAAATGTCCTATTGAGTAATGGTGGGGCAAACCTCAACAAGCACGTTGAGTCCCTAAGGGGGGTGTGTGTAACACCCTAGGTAAATTCCATATCAACAAAGCATGAGAGAGATGCTAGGTTTATTAGGGGTGATCCACACATTAATTGGCAAAGCGCGTTTTGGTGTGTATGGGAAGCAGACAATATCTTGTCAGATTTGGGTTAGGTCATGATAATAAAATTTCAATATATAAAGCAATTACAAGTATCAGTATTTTGAACATAGTAAAAGGCCATTTCAACAAGAATGGAAGCTAGCAATCACTGCCAATCTTCCATTTACTCCATATTATTTGGCAAATCAATCATTCTTTGATTTCCTCTTCTCCACCAACACTCCCCTTCAAGCTGGTGCGAGAATACCAAGCTCATGGTGATTGTTTTTGCTTATATAATGCCTTGTTTAATTTGCACACAAGGCAAGGTTGTGATTCTTTTAAGTGGCCAGGAGGTCTTCTCATATAAACTTCCTCTTCAAGCTCTCCATTGAAGAAAGCATTTTTTACATCCATCTGGTATAGTCTCTAGTTTTCATTCACTACAATAGATATAAGCACTCGAAAAGTATTCATTTTTGCAACTGGAGGTATGGTCTCTTTATAATTTTCTCCATAAGCTTGAGTAAATCCTCTAGCAACTAATCTTGCTTTATGTCTTTCAATGGTCCCATCACTTTTGTACTTTTTTTTTATCCAACTATAGCTGATGGTTTTCTTTCCATGCGGTAGCTTAATAATGTCCGATGTCTTATTCTTATCAAGGGCTTGTAGTTCTTCATGCATTGCTTGTCTCCACATGGAATTCTAGTTGGCTTCTTTAAAGTTTTGGGCTCGTGATTACTGAATATGGTCATAAGAAATGTCAAATGAGAAGGATTCAACTTGTCATATGTCAAATAAGCCTTCATAAGATAAGAGACTACATGGTAAGTGAGAAAAATCCTTCATTTTTTCTAGTGGATGAACCTGTCTTTCTGATCTACGTTGGGGCTTTTAAGATGTAGATGCTATTATATTATCTATGGCAGATAAAAGAGCTGTAGCAGTGGGTGCTGAACTTGTAGATTCTTCAATCTGTTGACCATCGTTACTGAAATAAGGGCTTTATTGAGCTTCATTTTTTAGTTGGTAGTGGAACCAAAGTATAAGCACTCCCTCTGAGATTGAATTTTGTTGTCATCTTGAAGTTTAAAAATGATTTTGACTCAATAAATCTCACATCCCTGGAGATAATAAGCTTTCGAGCGGTCATATTATAGCAAATATAACACTTTTTTGTTGAAGAATATTCAAAGAATACACAACGAGTTGCTTGAGGATCCAATTTCTCACGATGTATAGCTTGTTAATGAACATAAAAAACACAACCAAATACTCAAAAATGAGAAATATTCAGCTTTTGATTTTTTAAGGCTTCCAAGTGTCACGACCCATTGTTCCCTCCCTAAATCGCATGGCCTTAGACTCTAAACCACACTCTCTTGGCCCTAAGTCAGCCTTGCACATTCAAAACATTACTGAATTCGAATGTAGGAAAGAGGACTCACTCAAGATAGGAGGAAAGAACTCTTATTGCTCAAAGGAAAGTTTACAATGCTTTATGTAATGTGTAGATTTCTTGTGTGTGCTAGCCAAATAAGGCCCTTCCTATTTATAGAGTACAAGGAAATGTCTAGATCGTGGTTTAGAGTTATCCCCACTACCACCTAACTCATTAATTACAGTGAAACTATCTACAAGCTACCACATGCACTGCATGAATTTAGAGAGCCTCCATGATTCTAGAACCTTCATGGGTGATAACACACACCAAGGCTTGGCTGAAATGTTTGGGGCATTGCATTCTCCCCCACATGATCTAGAGACGTCCTCGTCGACTTACTGTGGAAGTCATTGATCTTATCTTAAAACTACCACAAGTTGTTTATGGGCTCCCAACTTGCTTCGCACTTGGGTAGTCCCTTCCACTTGACGAAGTACTCTTAGCATGGTGGAAAACTCTTTTTCTGAACAACACAATCAGTAAAAATACTCTCCACTTCTTTGTCATACACTCTTCTATTGCCAAGTAGAGGGTGCTTAGACTATCCCTGCTCTGGATCTTCTATGTCCCTATGTTACGGCTTCAAGCAACTAACATGGTAGACTGGACGAAGTTTGAACCAAGAAAGCAACTCTAGCTTGTATAATACGTTACCGACCCCGTTCATAATAGGAAATGGCTCTTTGTACCACCAAACAAGGCCCTTGTGCAATAAGTGGGTAGACTTGTGTTGTGATGGTAGGATCTTGAGTAGCACCAAGTTCCCACATTAAACTCCACATGCCTATGCTTGTTGTCTGCCCATTTCTTCATCCACTTAGTTGCTTTGTCGAGGTGCGCCCGTGCTATGTCCACTTGTTCATGTCATGACTTAGCAACCTTGTATGCCGTGAGGCACCTCCCGGTGTAGCTCCTAATGAGCGTGTGTGGTGTTAGCGGCTGCTGTCCCATGACCACCTCAAAAGCGCTTTTAGAAGTAGCTTCGCTCTGCTGCAAGTTATAAGAAAATTAGGCCATGTCTAGTAATTTCACCCAATCATGCTAGTTGGCGCATACAAAATGCCACAAGTATAGCTCTAGCAAAGCATTCATGCTCTTCGTTTGCCCATCAGTTTGCAGGTGAAAACTTGTAGAGAAGTGTAGCGCCGATCCCATAAGCATGAACAACTCAGTCCAAAACCTCCCTGTAAACCGGCTATCATGGTCGCTAATAATGGATTTTGGAAGTTCCCAATACTTTACCATACACTTAAAGAAAAGCTTGGCAGTGTCCTCCACTGAGCACTCCTTCGGGGCAAAAATGAAGATGGCACATTTGAGGAATTTATCCACCACTACAACAATAGTTACAAACCCCTCAGACTTCAAAAGACATGTTATAAAATCCATCGATATGCTCTCCCTACGGGACATTGTTGTTCTGTTTTGTCTTATTGGTACACAAGACATGTCCTCAAGAGCTGCTCCACCTCATCCCTCATTTGAGGCCAATAGTATGCCGACTCTAACAATGCTTGTGTCTGCCTTTGTCCCAGGTGTCTAGCCCACTAGGTTTCATGACACTCCTTAATCAAGTTCCACCTCAAGTTTACCCACTTCGAAACAGAGATGCGTTGTCCCTTGGTGTACAAAAGACCATCCTCAATCCAAAATCTCTTGGTTTTCCCATGTTGTGTAAGAGAAACTAACTGCTTGCTCAAAGAATCATGCTCCATGCCCTCCTTTATAGGTGTGAGAAACTCCCTTTGTATCTTACTCATACCAGCAAATTCGACCTTCTGACTCAAGGCGTCGATTACCAACTTGACCATTCCTAGCTTATACTCCAAGACATAGTCGAATTTGGCTAGAAAATCATGCCATCTTGCTTGTTTCAGACTTGACTCCTTTTGTTGAGGCTTTTCCTTACCATCATAATGCGGTAGCTTGTTTCCCTCCGCTCTCCTACCTTTGCCATGTTAGGGCTTATCATCCTTTTTTGGCTTGGATGATTCACCCTTTTATAACTCCACAAGCGTATCCGCCTTGGTGAGGGCAGTGGAGATGTCATTTACTTGGTGCCGTTAAAGCTTCCGTTGTGCCCAAAGTTGGAGTCTTTCCATGAAGTTGAACAACAAGTTATCCGAGTTCATGTTGTCGATTTAAAGCATTAGCTGCTAGAACTCGTCGACATATTTTGATATTGAAAATATTGACCTATATGCTTCAGTTCCCTAATCTTTTTACAAGCCTCATACACCATATTTCCCAGATATAATTACTTCTTTAGCTTGCACTTGAGTAAGTCCCATGTGTTGATGATGCACGTCCCGCGCATAATCTCCGCATGCTTCTGTTGCCACTAAGCGGTCGCGTGATCCTCAAGATACCCCATCACAATGTTCACCTTCTTTTGCTTGCCTTGAACATTGGTAGCTTCAAAGTACCTCTTCATGGACTACAGAAAATTCTCAATGTCTTGGGCATCTCGCTTGCCCTTATACCTCCTTGGTCTCAGCACCTCAACCCTCATTGGAGGTGCGATATTGGTGGTGAGCACTCTGCTGGCTACGGCCTTCTTGCAAAGTGCCTAATCGCTGGCTATGGCTTTCTTCTTCACCATAGCTCAGAACTCCTCAAGACTTTAGCGTTGTGTCATCATGTCTTGGCTCAGGTCACCAATCCGCCCCTCAAGATTATCAACCTCCTCCATCTTCTGCTCGAAAATTTTGAGGCGCTCTTTTATCTCGGCGATGGCAATTTCCCTATAGACAACCCAATTCTCCATGGCGTTCAGCATGTCCATGGACTTCTCCTTGTTGTTCTCCCCCTTCTTTGGATTGGGAATTTGGTCCTTCCCCCTTTGGTCATGATAAGTGAGGTCTGATATTCTTCCTTTCAAACGATGTAACTACCCCAAGAGTGATTACAACTCTTATACCAACTGTCACGGCTTTCTTATTCCCTCGCTGAATCGTGTAGTCTTAAGCACTAAATCACACTCTCTTGGCCTGAAGTCAGCATTCAAAACATTGTTGGATTCAAAAGTAGGAAAGAGTACTCACTCAAACTCGCTTAAGATGGGAGGAATGAACTCTTATTGCTCAAAGGAAAGCTTACAATGCTTTATGTAATGTGTGTGCTGGATTTTTTATGTGTTTCTTGTGTATGTTGGCCAAATGAGGCCCTTCTTATTTATAGAGTACAAGGAAGTGTCTAGATGGTGGTGTAGAACTATCTCCACTACCACCTACCTCATTAATTACACGGAACTATCTACAAGCTACCACATGCACTGCACGAGTGTAGGAAGCCTCCATGATTCTATAACCTTCATGGGTGATGACACACAACAAGGCTTGGCTAAAATGCTTGGGACGTTACACAAGGGAGATTTAAATTCAAGCACTCAACTAGGAAGATGATTAATCAAATATGTTGCCTTTACAACAGCAGTGACTAATACTTCTTTGGAACATTCATTTGAAACATTAGGGCCCTTGCAGTTTGCAGAATATGTTTGTTTTTTCTTTCTACCATGCCATTCTGCTATGGCGTGCCCACACAACTAGTTTCGTGAATAATCCCATGGTTTCAAATATATTCAAAAAATGGATAACTGGTATGCTCAGTTCGATTATCAGACCTGAAAGATTTTATCTTAGCACTAAATTGATTAATCACCATGGTATAGAATTCTTTAAAAACAAACACCACCTCTGTCTTTGATTTCAACAATATAACCAAGTAGCCCGAGATTTATCATCAATAAATAAGACAAATTATTTGTATCCATCATAAGAATCGATTGGTGCAATGCCTTATAAATCAGAATGAATCAGCTCAAATGACTTGGAAGACACATATAAAGATTTATGAAAGGTAAATGAGTTTGTTTTGAAAAGTGACAAACATCACAAGCACTAGAGGTAATAGAAATAGAAGGAGAAAGACTTGATAAAATGCGATTTGAAGGGTGTCCAAGTCGTTTGTGTAAGACACGACCTTCTTCATTTTTTGTATGACAAGCTTTATTGGTTGTTTTTAGCAAATACAGTCCATGTGAATAAATTCCCTCACCAATCGTCTTCTTCATTTTTCGATTCTCAAATATAACGGATGATGGAGAAAAAATAACATCACAATTCAAAGAGTTAGTGATTTTTCCAATCGATAAAAGTTATGTTGAACATTGAGGAACAAAATCTATTTTTCCATTTCCAAATACTGGAACAGTGGCTCCATTTGCAATAGATACCTCATGTTTATGGTTTTTAGGAATAAAGTCATGCACAAGACTAAGATTATTGGCCATGTGATCTGTGGCTCCGGAATCAATTATCCATTAATTTTTATTACAAGAAGAAGTAAGATAAGCTTATAGGTTACCTGAAACCTTAGTAAAAGTGGACTGACCAATTTCAGATGACATGGACTTACTGATTTGTTGAAGGAGATGACAAGCTGATTCATTGAGATCTAGGTATCTGTAACAGCAGCATGGTCCTTATTATTTTTCTCTGGACTAGCGTTGAGGTGTGGGTACAGATCCAGCATCGATCCTTTGTATGTCAATTTTTTTCCTGCAATGGTCACAATGGTAACTTTTCCTTTTTCCTTTATTGCGATTGTTCTTCTTGTACTTCTCCTTTCTATCTTTTTTCCAGCCACAAGTGCATGTGATTCTGGTTTCTCAGAAGCCACTTGCAAATCAGCATTCATGGTCTCACGAGTTTCTTCTTATTGGATAGTTTGATAAACAAGGGAAAAAGTAGGAAGCTTTGGGGCCATGAGAATGTTGCTTCTCAGATTTTCATATTCTGGCTTCAAACTGCTAAGGAAAAAGGTTTTTCTTCCATTCTTTGCTGCAACACTATAAGGCTAGCAGTAAAAGGACGATACATATTAAGTCCATCCCATAATTTTTTAAGATAACCCAAATGCTCGCTAAAAGTTTTGTCACCTTGCTCAGCTACAGCAATTTCATATTTTAATTCAAAAAGACGTGCACTGTTATTGTTGTTACCAAATAATTCAGATATAAAGTCCCACAATTCTTTTGAGGAATTAGAAAAAGTCAAAATCTCTACAATATGAGACTTCATGGAATTGAGAATCCAAGATCTAACACGTTGGTCATTAGCATTCCAATCTTCATATTTTAGATCTTTAAGATCTGGACAAATAGAGTCACCATTAGGCGTAACCTTATTCTCCTTTTTCCACCAAAAGACAAAGTAACAGCCCTTGACTAAGGAATAGAATTCAAACCATTTAAAGCAACTGAAAAGAGTTTCAAACTCTAGGATTTGGATCGGTTTCAGCGATTAGACCAACAGAGAAACAAAAACGGTTTAAGAAAATTTACCTCAATTTGCCTGCCTCTGATACCATATAGCCAAGTGTAATATGAAAGTAGCAACACAATGCTCAACAATTTACGTGCTTCGGTGCCAATAAAGCAACCTACCTGCACGGGAGAAGAGGAGAGGATCTATATGTTTCTTATTCATGTGTTGGAAAGACAAGAACAATCCAGTATATAAAGCAATTACAAGTATCAATATTTGGAAAGTAGCAAAAGCTATGGATCTATATTCAACACGCAATCAAAGGATTTCCCCCACGAAGAATTCCCCCTGCTTTGCTTTGTTTTCGCTTCCATTTCAACAAGAATTGAAGTTAGCAATCACTGCCAATCTTCCAGTTACTCCATAATATTTGGGAAATCAATTACTCCTTGATTTCCTCTTCTCCACGAACACATTGAGATCTCTACGCCTTTCTTGGCACTTTCGTTGCACCTCTCTTTGAGTCAAGAATGCTCTTCTCCCCTTCATTGAGAAAATTATAATCTCTTACATTTCCCCATGGTATCAATAGCCGATTATCATTCTTGTTTAAATTAGTCTTTTCGATTTTTTTGTTCATCACCAACATAATATCTTTACCATTCTCCTCTTAGAGGATGGGGATTCTTTAGCAATTCTGACATGTCAATCATTTCACCATTGACTATACTTTCTTCAATTTCCATTCAAGTTGCAACTTGTAACACCCTAAATCCACTAATAAGGCACTACGGTGGAATTGAAGTGAAACTGCATTTCATTATTCTCATATCCAAACTTTCAAAATAATAACCAACAATAAATATTCTAAACCTCCAAAAAAAATAAATAATGAAATAATATATCCTTAAATAAATATCATCCCAAAGGAAGCTAAAATATTTGTAACTTATTAACATAACATTATTCCCCAAAAGAAACCGAGTCCTTATTCTTTCTCCTAAGACCATAAGCTCAAATCATCTAACTCTATCTGCAAAAATGTGGTAACGAGGGGTGAGCCGTCAACTCGGTAAATAAATTTGTACACAATACTAAAAATCATTAAAATATAATTAATTGTGATACTTAGATATACATAATAATAGGAGAAATTACCTTTGTAAATCAACATTTAGCAAAAATAATTTAGAACATCGTAAAATCATTTAAATGCTTTAAACATAACAATAGCATTTGGAACACATAAAATATAATTAATTGTGTTGAAACACATAAAACATAATTAGTTGTAATACTTAGAAACACATAATAATAAGAGAAATTACCCTTGTAACTCAACATTTACCAAAAATAATTTACAACATCATAAAAGAGATCAACAAGTTGTAAAAACAACAGAAGATAAACCAACTTGATGTCAGCACCAGGCAATGGCTGATGTCACCATGTATTTTGTGCAAAGAGATCTCAAGTAACTAATTTGTTTTGAATTTTCGAATTTGGAATAGTGGTGCTGGAAAATTCCGATTTTCAGCAGCATGTCTGACTTGATGTCAGCACCAGGCAATGGCTGATTCAACTTGATGTCAGCACCAGGCAACGGCCATTTCACCACGGCCTCACCCTTAGCTAGATCAACTAATATGTCATCCTTAGAAACTACATGCCCAAGGAAAACCACACGGTCTAGCCAAAATTCACACTTCTTAAATTTTGCATAAAACTTCTTTTCTCGAAGTGTTTGAAGAGCCACCCTCAGATGCTCCTTATGCTCCTCTATAGTCTTAGAGTACACCAAAATGTCATCAATGAACACAATAATAAATCGGTCAAGATATGGTTGAAATACTCTATTCATCAAGTCTATGAAGGCTGCAGGGGCGTTAGTTAATCCAAAAGGCATTACTAAAAACTTATAATGCCCATATCGAGTACGAGAAGCAGTCTTAGGTACATCATCATTTTTCACCTTAAGCTGATGGTACCTTGATCGTAAATCGATCTTGGAGAATTTTGCTGCACCCTATCACAACATCATTAGATGCCTCAGCATCCTGTTCTGTCATCGCCAATACATGACCTTGAACTTTACGTTTTTTCCTCTGACTGTCATCATCTCGGGGACTGCTAGCATCATTACGCTTTTTAGGACAATCATTGATCTTATGTCCCATTTGTCCATAGTGAAAACATGCACCCGTGAACAGAAGACATTTCCCACGATGCATCATTCCACAAGTTAGGCATGGAGGAATATTTCTCTAAAAGGAAGCTCCATCTCCTTTTTGCAAAGACTTGTCACCTCCACTTATGCTCTTTCGATTACTAATAGAGCCTTTCCCATGTGATCCTCCTTGTCGCCCATGCTTCTTCCGTTGCTCTTGTCTTTTCCGGGATTCATTCACACGTATCTCTCTGGAAAGGGCCCTATCCACCAAATCAGCATAATTTTTTATCCTCAAAGGTTCTAAAAGATCTCTAATAGATGGATTTAATCCCTCAAGGAAGCACCTACACCTTTTCTCCTCAGTATCAACCAGTGTTGGAGCAAATTGAGATAAAGCATTAAAAGTGCCTTCATACACTACCACAGACTTACTCCCCTGAATCAAATCCAAAAACCCCCTTTCCATCTTCTCGGCGACACTCCGAGGAAAGTATTTCCCGTAAAAGGCACCACAAACATCTTCTAAGTAATCGGTCCATCACCTATGCCGTTCCTTAACAATCAGACCGTAGCCTCCCACTAGTGATCCGCCTCACCTCAAAGCACGAATGAGCTGAAAACCACCCTTTGCTAGTCAGTACACCCAGTGGCCTCTAATATATTCTATACTTGCTTCAACTATGCCTCCGCTGCCATAGGGTCAGTTGTCCCTAGGAATACAGGAGGCCGCAACTTCTAGAACTGCTCCAAAGTCACTACCACTCTGCCTCCAACAGTAGCACCATGCCCCCCCGGCTCTAACACTCTGAGCAGGACTGCCACTCTAAGCCATCCCCTCAATTAGCCTAGTATGCCTCTCAATAATATCAGCCAACAGCTGCATGGTTGGCATAAAATCGTGAGCCATCTCACGAATAGTGGGGTTTGCCCCACCATCTCCCTAGGGAGGATTGCTCGTTCCCTCACCATCCACTCGTGGGACATTAGCTATACTAGAGGCCGCTCCACCCTCAATCTGGCATTGGCCTCGGTTATCATTATTTTTACTTTTAAGAGGCATTTTCCTATTGATTATCGAACATACACACATCAAAATCAATCCAACATTCACCTTAAACAATAAAATTACAGAAATTCATATATAACTAACTCGATCATTTTCTTTCTGAGAAAAGGTCAAACATTCAATAAACAAGCAAAAAAGTCAAACAATGCAATCATCAAATTTATCAATTAAAGAAACACGCACTTTCTTCTTTTTTTTTTTTTTTGACATACCTAAAATCAAATCTTTTTACTACCTAGAATAACTGGAGGAATTATCCCAAGATTTGAACCACCTAAACAACATCATATTTCCACCTTACTCCTCTAAATTTTGTTATTAAAAGTCTACAGAATCCTATCCTGGTTTTGCTCTGATACCACAAATGTAACACCCCAAATCCACTAATAAGGCACTACGGTGGAATTGAAGTGAAACTGCATTTCATTATTCTCATATCCAAAATTTCAAAATAATAACCAACAATAAATATTCTAAACCTCCAAAAAGAAATAAATAATGAAATAACATATTCTTAAATAAGTATCATCCCAAAGGAAGCTAAAATACTTATAACTTATTAACGTAACGTTATTCCCCAAAAGAAACCGAGCCCTTATTCTTCCTCCTAAGACCATAAGCTCATATCATCTAACTCTATCTGCAAAAATGTGGTAACGAGGGGTGAGCCGTCAACTCGGTAAGTAAATTCATACACAATGCTAAAAACCATTAAAATATAATTAATTGTAATACTTAGATATACAAAATAATAAGAGAAATTACCTTTGTAAATCAACATTTAGCAAAAATAATTTACAACATTATAAAATCATTTAAATTCTTTAAACATAACCATAGCATTTGGAATACATAAAACATAATTAGCTCATGCCACATAGTATCACCTGTAGACCCGGTGACCCGGCCATATAACATCGTGCAGGGTACTGTATCCCACGGGAATCATTAACATAATATCATATGTGCACAATATCTGGCTAGCCTTCCATAACATAACATAACATAACATAACATAACATCACTACAGACAATGAGCCAAATCATTTAAAACCATCCTTGAACTTTTAATCATTTGTAAACTTCCGTAAATTACATTTAAATAATTGATAATTATTTCAAAGTATTTTACTTAAAGCAATTTAATAAAAGCTTTAATTTTTAAAACGATCTATAAAACAAGTTTTTAATAAATAAAGTTTTGTCATAAATAATTTTAAAGAAAATGATTTTACTTAACAAAATATTGTAATAGACTAAACAAATCAGTTTCATACATTTTTCTTTCAACATAATACATATCTCGAATTATACATAATTTAATAGTAAAGTATATGTACTATGCATGAATCTATTTACCTCGATCCTCAGCAATAAAAAGAACAGTAACCTCAACCACGAGCTCACTCTCGTCCTAAAACATCAAGTCACATCCTTATCAATATTATTACTCATTCTGACCTTGATATAAATTCAACAGAATCAAGCTTAATCACAAGCACTAGACCATCAAAGCTAGTCTAAACCTGACCATCCTATACAAGCTGATTTTTACCAAGCTATTTATATGTCGGAAAATTGTAAAATCAAAGAGAAACCATAAACATGTGTAGCATTTCACATAAAAATTCAAAAAAATGAATAAAAGTCAGAAACATATTACAAAAAGAATTTTACGTGTGAATATACACACTGTCAGCAGTGATAAAAACAGAGGTAACTAAATTAGAAATTTGTAAAATACTTAATGAAATTCATAAAAATTAGACAAATTAATTTTACAACAGTAGGGACATCAAGAAACACCATATAAATTTTCTAGGATTTTTGAAGATGTAAAACTATTTTAAACGAATTTATATTTAGAGACCAGCAAACCTATCCAGAAACTTTCAGGTTTGCATCTTGCAATTCAAAAATTCATAACTTAATCTTAACTCAATGAAAATTAGTCAAATAAACTTTAAATCATAGAAGACTCATAATATTAAAATTTTTATAGGCCATTCTAAAGCCTTTTAACAGCCTAAATAACTTTACCGTCAGCCATCGCAATTCTGGAAAACAATTTCCAGAACTGCAGCAGCCCAACATAACGATTTTTAATAATTTTTATACTCCACCAAAAATTATGAAATTCAGTATACAGTAATTAGACATAATGAGGATTAAAAATATAAATCAACGTAATTTTTAGGGACCATTTAGATAGCCAGAAAAATAGGCGAAGTCAGACATGCTGCTGAAAATTGAAATTTTCCAGCACCATTGTTCCAAATTCGAAAATTCAAAACAAATTGGTTACTTGAAATCTCTTTGCACAAAATACATCATTGAAAACCTTAGGATGTCTAGTTTAATTCTATAAAAATTTTCGTGCAGGAATTGAATAAATAATAAAGGAAAATAGTAAGCAAATTCCAGTGCTCAAGTCTCATAATGCATACCTAGTCATTTATGATGAAGAAAAAAATACATGCATTCATTATCAAACACATAAGTTTAGAAAACATGAATCAGAGAAAGATGATTACCTCAAAACTTGTTTCAAACGTGCATAAAAAAAACCCTAGAATTCTTTACTTTTATATGTTTATAGGTTAAGGAGTTTTAAATCATAAGGAGATAGAAAGAGTTTAAATTTAATAAGAATTCTTACTTTTATAAAAATACCTTATACGATAAATATGATATTTTCTGATAATTTTTTGAAAAAAATAATTAATTAAATAAAAGTATTATACTTTATCTCAAAAAACAAATAAATAGCTAAGTATGAACAACAAATGAAGGACGAGTGTTACAGGATTTGCCTAGACCTTGAACTCTACTGCTCGACAGTACCCAGGCGCTGAATTAAGCGCGTCATTGTTGGAACTGAAGCTTCTTCACAAGTCAGGATTTATGGATGATTTGTCTGTTATCTGGTACATCTCACGTATCAATTTGTAAAATGTAGCACACTGCATTTCTCCTCTTTTCTTTATATGATTAATGTTACCATTGTTGATGAATGGAGATTATTTTTAGAACTCATTGAACATCTTCTCTAGATCGTTATCAGGATTTCCCGTCCAAGCATGTTTATGGTCAGACTTGCTGCACAACATCAAATGAAATGCCATGCGATTTAAACATGAAATTCTCATCTCACGCCTTCGACTCATCTCATTTTGGTGATCAGGGATATAATTCAGATTGTCACTTTTAGCAATTACCGCAATGGATGGAATCAATTGCACGATTTCAATACAGCGGTAAGACTTTATAGGCAAAAATAACATTGCATCAGGGCTACCTATGTTTCCGGCCACCTTTTGCCTTCTTCTTCTTGGACTTACTCGTTTCTGCCCTATTGGTTTCATGTTTCTGACTGCTTTCCCCAGATTCAGAAGCACTGGTTGCTGATGTAGAAATCAACTTTCCCTTGTCTGAATTGCTACATTCATCAGCATCACTGTCAGTGTTCTCCAAATCAAATTTGCGAATCTCTGATGAAATATATGAGCTCCTAGCAGCTCCACCATGACCTTGACAGGCTTCAGTTACTGGAAACAAGATTCCTAATATGTCCTCGTTGCATTGGGCGAACTTCATGTCTACAAAAATTGCAAGGACATTGAAAATTTGGACAATTATCATTCGAACTCATTATCACATGAGGATTGTCAATTTTTTTAAACGCTCGAGCCGCATCTTGATCCTGTCCTTCGTGGAAGAGGGCATCATAAAATTCCCGTGATAACTTAGTGCAGACATACATCAAACTCCGCAAGGCTCTTCTCATTGTTGTAATATCATAGTTCAAAGCCGTCAATGAGTGGTAGTGCTCAATATTTTTGTGAAATAGTCCAATCCACCACTTCATTTTATTCTCCTCACCTATGAACTGCAGTGCAACGTTAACAATATTTTCACCAACACTTGGGTCAAAATCTTTGAATATTGGAATGGTGCTTCCATCTGGAAGATAAGCCACTCAACTAAATATGACTTCGCGGTGAAAATGTAGCCCTTGGAACTACCAAATAAAATCAAACTGCGCTCCATAAGATACAGGAAATTAGAGGGTCTTAGTACGTTTGCCATACAGAACTGCATGGGTGCATAAGCTTCTGCCACAGCTATGCCGAGCGCCTGAATATGATGAAGCAGCCTAATCTGGATTCTAAATTCAGACAGACAGACTCGGCAAGGTCCCTCCATGGTGGCATTTTGTCAAACATTTCGGATATTCTGCGATATACCTCATCACCAAGCTTACCAGACCCAAGAATCGTTAACGCCACGATCCAATTTGGCAAAAGTCCTTAGAACCAATGTGCTTAAAAATAAGCCCTTTGATAATGTTCCTACAAGATTCAGTTCCTCTCAAAGTAATCATATTCGTTTTCAGTGATTGGCGCCAGTCAAAAGGAAAAATGAAGTCGAATAAACCGTCATTTGATTGTTCAATAACTTTCTGCAATCTGTTAGTGTCACCGTACTGGAGGTCCAGATGTTGGGAACTCAAAAGAAATTTTTCAACCTTAAAAAATACAAGTACGATTGGAAAAATACAGATGGTGAATTCTTGTTTAGTGGGCTTCCAGTTTCTCCAAGACCTTCATACCAATCGAAAGCAGCTCAGAACTCCAATATCTCCTACCATCAGAGACAAGCCGATTGTCAGAGATAGAGGCCAACTTCCCACTTCTTGGAGCATTTTTACTGCCCAATTTTCTCACCCAGTCAGCATCAGAGTTCAACAAAAGATGGATGGTATTCGGATTGTTGTATTGCTTCCACACACCAAGGTAACTCAAGCAGAAATCTCCATAACTTCTATAGTTACTAATGTCCCGGCTTTTAAGGCATCCAAGATACTCAAGTACAGTTGCGATCTTATCCTTCCAGCAGTCCCAGAAATAGACCAGAGTCTGAACAGAAACCCCATTTTTACAAATTTTATCCTCTGGATATGTTGTGAGATCTAAATACAATCCATCTTCCCACTCATATTTGGAGAAATTTTTATGAAGATGGAAATACAGAACCTTTCTAGCAGATAATGATTCACCAGTGATACTCTGATGCCTCTTTGAAGCATTTAACTGTTGCATCATTCTCATTAAGTCATTATGATCATTTTGATAAAATGTAAACTTCAGTACAAACAAATACATAGAATTGGTTTGATTCATTCTTTGCCAGTGACTTGGAATTTCCTAGAAGCTCCTTCTTCTGTGCAAACCACTTCAAGGGCCAGCCTTTGCTCCCAGGTGACCAAAGAGAGTTGGCAAGCACATAGTTGAGAGTAAGATTACATGCTTCTTTGAAATTTTCCATCTTCGTAACAAGTCCACTGTCTGAAGAATATCTACTCTCAGTCTTGCAATTATTGCAGCATCCATGTAGTTCCCTGATTCTTCTTCCAACACCAGAAGATCGTCAAAGCAGTTTAAAGAGTTCAAAAAGTGGCACTTCAAATCTATGGAATGAAATTCTCTAACAACCTTCATCATGGATTCATTATCATTCAGCTCATGATAGTGACGAGCACAACTCCTTCGAAATTCTTCTTCAATTTTATTCATTTCTTTGCTTCTTCTTATTAGATCAGCATCTTTACCAGCGTGCTGTTTCCATTTCTTGATGTATTTGTAACCAATGTCAAAAAGCTTTCCTTTGACGCAAGCAGCTAAACATTCTGAGTTAAAATTGCCCCTGGCATATACATTTGCTGCAAGCTCATATTGTCCTACCAGACAGAAACATTCCCAGCTTTTTCCAGCGCTGGTTCCTCACATCTTTTACAGAAATTCCTCGCAGCAGGAATAAGAAAACTGATCTGATGGTGAAATTTACAGCTTCATAAGTTGTACAAAAATATCATCACGCTTTTGTTTCCACATTAACTAAGATAAACTAGAGCGAAAATTTCTGGGGAAAAAGATAGTGCAAGAGCAGAAAAATGACTAATGGAAGCAAAACTGCTAAGGTAAATTTAAAATAGATGCAAGTTACATTTTTGAGTGCTCGTCATGATAACGATACTGATCTATCCATAAACCAGAATTGTAAACTCAGCTTAGCTCATCTAATGTAGAACTCTCTGTAAGATTACAACCATTTTAAGTAGATTGCGTATTCACATTGTGGCAGCACGAGATAAGCTATACACAGTACAGAGCATAACCTTGACATATGTACAAGACATAAAACTAATTCTTGTGCAACAATGAAAACAAATTTAATACCTGAACACGACCAACAAATAGTATCAAGTGGAATGATCTGCTGAGATAACACGTTCCTTCCTAATAAAGTACAGTATTTTATTTTAGACTGCAAGAGAATATTTTGATATCTCATTGTTATCAATATATTCGATAATTAGGAATATCAACAATTACTTCATTGTAAGCCATTATCACTTTATACACCCTTTATCTGCAGAAGGTGCAATTAACCACATGTTATGCAAAATTTTAATATACTCGCAAGCGCACGAATCTAGAGATAGAATAGTGGTAACGAGGTCGAACCCACAGGGATTGCTTTAATTTGAAAAATCTAATTCAAATCTAAAATTAATATTAATCCTAACCTAGTTGAGCAAATTGAGTTTAAGATAAATTAAACTAATTAATCTAAGAAAATAATTAAAGCAAAGGAGAATTCAATAAGACAAAGGTTACTAAGGTTTTAGAATCCGCCACTATTCAACTAGTAATTATCTAATTATCAATTAATCCCTAATTTTAGAGTGACAACTCGAAATCAATCTATGTCGCCTCATGGATATAACAATTAAGCCCAATTAAAATTAATCTTATGTAGGTTCTTTTTCTGCTTAATAATATGTTATCTAAGCATCCTATGTAAACATATTGAATAATAAAGAGTCAAAGTTTTCCTAAGTACTCTATGTAAACAATTTAATGAAAGATATAGAATCAAAGAAAATCATATATAGATATTATAGATCCAAGCATAGATTTAATTGAATATTAATCCTAACAATCAATAATGCATGACAAAATTGATGAAAAGATTTAATAACATCCAACTAATCATGTGAAATAAGAACCATAATCATTAAAGAACATATGTAGGGAATTTAATTAAACAAAAAGATAATTATTTCATTGAATAGGGTTTCATCCTTAACCTTAGTATAGAAAAATTAGCTAGACATACTTGAATTGGGAGCAAAATAAATAAAATCAGCCATGGAAAATTGGACTGCTGCTGCTGCTTCTCCTTTGCTCTCTGTCTCGCCTCACCTCCTTATGTCTTGCGTCTCCTCCTTACATATTGCCATAAGCCGAATTCTCCATGGATTAGGATTATAATTCTTATATGTTAAGTGACCAACTCATAAGGAAAAAAATCAAATAGCTTCCTTCTTAAATTGATTGTCCACGCCACCATTAACTTTGTTTCCACTTTTAATTGCTTGGATTCCATAATTTTTGTGCAAAATTTTTGTCTTCTAATTTAATCTTCATTGCTTCCTAAATTGAACTTCTTCTTGCCCTTTTTATCAATATTCTCCAATTAATTTCCTATTCAATAAAACAAGTTAATTAATTAAAACTAATAAATAATCATAACTAATAATTATATAATTAAGGGTGAGATATGTATATATTATATGCTCATCAAATACCCCCAAACTTAGATTTTTCTAGTCCTTGAGCAAAACTAAAACAAAAAAAATAAAATAAAATAAAAGTAAAAGAAGTAAATTCTATCTAAACCACTTTCGCAGGTGATCGCGATTGCATTTAGCGTATGCAACAAGCCTTTAAACCCCTAGGCGGCCCTAGTGGACGAGTTATAGTCTCGTGAGGGCTTCAGTGATGACACCCACAAACATCAAAATTTTTATTATTATTTTTTTTATTTTTAACTATAAAATAACACAAAAAGAACAACAGTCTTTAAATAAAATGCAAAAATAGCCTCAAAGATTGCATAAATTATATAGCTCAAAGAAAATTTCAAATATTGGCAAAGTTCTAACTTTAATTCAATGGTCAATCCCATCTCTCTTTTGATTCTTGTGGTGTGTGTGTGAATCAATTCAATCAAAATTTATTCCCAAAATCTTCAATATCAACAGCCTTTGCCTTGAACAAAGAAAAGAGTAGGTCAAACTAATATTATCCTCTTGATCTCCAATTTTTTTTCTTTTTCACAGGCTTTTATGTGCATTTTCTTTTGATTTTTTTTTTTTAATATTTATAACCATAGTCAGGAGCTTTCACTCTACCCCTTAAGGTAGCCTTCTTCTCATGGTAGATTATCCTCTACATACTGGTGGTACATAGGCCCAAATTACTCAAGGATAGCTTCACTCTTAAGGGTTATAGGTAGCTATTTCTGACTTTGGTGCCTGTGTATACTATTTTGTACTGTGGAGATAAGAATCAAGGCAAACAGTCATTTACACAATCTAAAATCCTCAACTCAGGCTGTGTCAATCTCAAATTTCAAGTCAAAATTATGAAAGAATTGATATTAGTACTCATGGTGTTTAAAAATCTCAATCAAGAGGAATTAACACTAGAACCAAGTATAAACTAAGACAATATTCGACCCTTTCTAAGAACCATATTCATTGTCAATCAAGTTCTTATCATTGGCTTTTCACATAAAAACAAACAATTTTTTTTTTTAATTTTTGAATTTTTTTTTGTTGTTTTTTTTTTAAAATAATAAACACAGCACATACTATTCCCACCCCCAAACTTATTTGGAACATTGTCCTCAATGTTTCATAAATAAAAAATATGCATGCAAAGAGATAAAAAAAATAAAAATAAAAATAAAAACATAAATATTAAAAGAGAAGTTAGAGAGATCACACCTGAATGGGTTGGGGAAGTTTAAAAGAAAATGACAAATAAAAAGAAAACGTTAGAAGAAACAAATACTAGAAAAGAAAAACAACAAATGAGAAAAAAAAAATACTATTTAAATAAAACAATAATGTAAAGATAAAAGTAATTAATCCTGATAAACAGGATCATCTAAAAGTATCTCCTCAACTTCTGATGATCTTAACTCTAAAAATGGTTTTAATCGTTGACCATTGACTTTAAATAAATTACCATTTTTAGGATTTTCAATCTCAACTACTCCATAAGGAAAGACAGTACGAATTATAAAAGGACCAGACCATCGAGAACGTAACTTACCTGGAAAGAGATGTAGTCAAGAATTATATAAAAGTACTTTCTGACCTGGTGCAAAAGATTTTCTCAAAATGTGCTTGTCATGAAAGACTTTCATGCGCTGCTTGTAAATCCTGGCATTCTCATAAGCATCATTCCTGATCTCTTCAAGTTCTGTTAGTTGCAATCTTCTCTTGGAACCAGCTTGTTGCATGTCAAAATTAAATTTCTTGATAGCCCAATATGCACGATGCTCTAGCTCTACTGGTAGATGACATGCCTTTCCATACACGAGTCTATAAGGTGACATTCCAATTGGTGTTTTGAAAGCTGTTCTATATGCCCATAATGCATCATCAAGTCTCAAAGACCAATCCTTTCTATCTGGCCTAACTGTTTTTTCTAGAATTTGCTTGATCTCTCGATTAGAAATCTCTACTTGGCCACTAGTTTGAGGATGGTATGGGGTGGCAACCTTATGTGTAATGGAATATTTTCCCAAAATGGTTTTAAAAGATTTATTACAAAAATGAGAACCACCATCACTAACTATAGTTCTAGGAAAACCAAAACGAGATAGGATATTACTCTTCAAGAATTTCACTACAACCCTATGATCATTAGTTTTGCATGGAACAGCTTCAACCCACTTCGATACATAATCAACTACAACTAATATATACTGATAACCAAAAGATGAAGGAAAAGGTCCCATAAAATCAATACCCCACACATCGAAGATCTCTACCACAAGAATAGGATTGAGTGGCATCATATTCCTCTTTGAAATGCTACCCATGCGTTGGCACCTATCACACAAAGAACAAAAAACATAAGCATCATGAAAAAGAGTAGGCCAATAAAAACCACATTGTAAAATTTTTGTAGCTGTCTTTTTAGCACTAAAATGGCCTCCACAAGCTTGTTCATGACAAAAAGAGATGACACTTTGGAATTCATTCTCTGGAACACATCGCCTAATAATCTGATCAGCACAATATTTGAATAAATATGGATTATCCCAAAAGAAATTCTTCACTTCAACTAAGAACTTTGTTCTATCTTGCTTGGTCCAGTGTTTTGGGATTTGACCTTGCCTTACCATGAAATGACGCTTTTCCCAATTTAGAACCAAGTTCTTTTCTTTACATCTCTGCAAAACTTTTTGCTGAAGATCAAGGGAAGAAGAAATAATGACAGGTAGGGTGTTAGATTCTCCTAAGAATGCATATTCCAGAGTGTCGGGCAGTGCTTTGAGTTCCAATTTTGGTGGTGTTTCTGCAGATGGGCTAATCTTCTCTTCAGAATGAGACAGTGGTTCTGGTTTTGTCTTCCATTTATTTGTGTCCATAATTGGAGTTACATCAAGTAAGGCGTTGACTTCTGCAATTGCACTGTCATCATTAGAAAATAAACTAGAATGAGTTAAACATGCCTCTAATGGATCAACACTAGGGTTAGAAACGAATGAATCTTCTACTAATTCTTCTATCATGTCTACTTCAACAAATTCATCTTCTTCCTGTGGCTGCTTGGTAACATTAAAAATATTTAATTCCATGGTCATATTACCAAAAGATAGCTGCATGTTTCCATTCCTGCAATTAATAAGAGCATCAGCTGTAGCTAAGAAAGGACGACCTAGAATAGTTGGAGTGTGTTTCTTAGGATCCTGTACAGGCTGAGTCTCAATAACAATAAAATCAATAGGATAATAAAATTTGTCAATCTGAATCAACACATCCTCTACAATACCACGAGGTATTTTCATTGACCTATCAGCAAGTTGTAAAATAATAGAAGTTGACTTTAATTCACCTAGTCCAAGCTGCATGTAAACAGAATAAGGCAAGAGATTAACACTAGCTCCTAAATCCAATAATGCTTTATCAAACAATTGGTTCCCTATAACACATGAGATAGTAGAGGAACCTGGATCCTTAAATTTTGGTCGCATCTTACATTGAAGTAAATTGCTAGTTTGTTCAGTTAAAAATGCCTTTTTGGTGACATACAAATTTCTCTTTTTAGTGCATAAATCTTTCAAAAACTTGGCATATGAGGGAATTTGCTTAATAGCATCAAGTAAAGGGATGTTTATACTTACCTGTTTGAAGATTTCCATAATCTCACCTGTTGAAGTCCCTTTCTTTACCTTTGCTAACCTTTGAGGAAAAGGAGCCTTCGGAATGTAAGCTGGTGGGCTACTTTCTTCTGGTGATGAGTCTTGTGATGGAATTGTATCTGAAGAAGTAGGTTTAGATGTCTTTCTTGCTAGAACCTCCACTTTATTGTCAAATAATTTTCCCCTTCTCAAAGTCATGATAGATTTTGCTTCTTCATGCTGATGGCTTGAGCTCGATCCTGCTTCATATACTCCTTTAGGATTAGGAATTGGTTGACTTGGGAATTTTCCTTTTTCTCTCTCTGCCACAGTAGTTGCTAATTGACCCAATTGATGTTCAAGCTTTAGAATAGCTTGAGTGTTTGACTGAAAGGCTTGTTGGGTTGACTGAATGAAATTTTGAAGTGTATCCTCTAAAGAAGGTTTTCTTTGTTGGGGCGCAACAAATTGAGACATAGGCTGTTGGGCAGAGGGATATACTTGGTTAGGAGGGACAAATTGTTGATTGGGCATGCTAAATTGTTGTCCTCCTTGGTTTGATAAAGGCTGGTTTTGTTTCCAGGAAAAATTAGGGTGATTCCTCCAATTAGGATTACATGTGGGTGAATATGGACTATTGGAGGTTTTCTCATATGATTGTAATGCATGTACCTGCTCAGAATAAGCCTCTTGATAGGCTGGTAACGAAGGACAATTCTGTGCTGTATGAGATAGGTTGGAACAGAGAGCACAAACTTCATTAGTTACACTAGGGTGATGATTCATTGATTGATTCAGAGTTAAGGCATCTACTTTCCTAGAAAGAGTAGCTATAGTGGCTTGCACATTAAAATCATCCTTAACTTCATATAGACCCTTTCTAGAAATTTGAGATGATTTTTCTCTTTGGTTTGAAAAATCCCACTGTTGAGAATTCTCAGAAAGTGAGTTAAAGAACTCCCATGCAGCCCCTTCATGTAGGTTCAAGAATCTCCCACCATTCATAGACTCTACCATATGACGATTTGACATAGTTAGACCATTATAAAAGCATTGTATAAGTCTCCATTTCTCAAAACTATGGTGGGGACATTTAAGAAGTAAATCATTGAATCTTTCCCAACACTCATAAAATTGTTCACCCTCTCTTTGATAAAAATCACTTATCTCTCTCCTAAGGGCATTTGTTTTAGACATAGGAAAAAACTTGATAAGGAACTTATTACTCAATTCATCCCACGAAGTAATAGATCCAGCAGGAAGTGAATTCAACCAAGCTTTTGCTTTGTCTTTTAATGAGAAAGGGAACATACGAAGCCTAATTGACTCATTATTGAAATTTTGAAAACGAAATGTAGAGCATATGTCAAGAAATTCCTTAATGTGCAAATATGGGTCCTCTCTCTCTAACCCATGGAAAGATGGTAAAAGCTTAATAACAGAGGGCTTAAGTTCAAAGTGTGTTGTTGTAGTTTGTGGCAACACAATACAAGATGGTTGGTTGGCTGCAAGTGGTGAAAAATATTCTCTAAGGGTTTTCTCAGCTTGCACTGGTGGTAGTACTGGCAACATTCTATTTGGATCATCCATCGCTTGAGAAGAACTAGCTTGATTACTATCAATTCTAGACTCTTTTTTAACCAAACGATTTGTTAAATCGCGTTCCCAAACACTCATAAACTAACTAAATAAAAAAAAAAAAATAATAATAATAATAATAATAATAATAATAATAAAAATAAACCAACAATAATGAAAATAAATGGAATTTAAAAATAAAAGAAATCAAACAATCAAACAATGAATTTAAATTCTAATTCTAATATAATTTATTTTTTTTTTGGTTTTTTTTTTTAATAAAAAAAATAAATAAAAGACAACCTAAATTATAACTAGTGGAAGAATCAAATCAACCTAGATTAAACTGACTTTCTGGCACAATCCCCAGCAACGGCGCCAAAAACTTGTTGTGCAAAATTTTAATATACTCGCAAGCGCACGAATCTAGAGATAGAATAGTGGTAACGAGGTCGAACCCACAGGGATTGCTTTAAATTGAAAAGTCTAATTCAAATCTAAAATTAATATTAATCCTAACCTAGTTGAGCAAATTGAGTTTAAGATAAATTAAACTAATTAATCTAAGAAAATAATTAAAGCAAAGGAGAATTCAATAAGACAAAGGTTACTAAGGTTTTAGAATCCGCCACTATTCAACTAGTAATTATCTAATTATCAATTAATCTCTAATTTTAGAGTGACAACTCGAAATCAATCTATGTCGCCTCATGGATATAACAATTAAGCCTAATTAAAATTAATCTTATGTAGGTTCTTTTTCTGCTTAATAATATGTTATCTAAGCATCCTATGTAAACATATTGAATAATAAAGAGTCAAAGTTTTCCTAAGTACTCTATGTAAACAATTTAATGAAAGACATAGAATCAAAGAAAATCATATATAGACATTATAGATCCAAGCATAGATTTAATTGAATATTAATCCTAACAATCAATAATGCATGACAGAATTGATGAAAAGATTTAATAACATCCAACTAATCATGTGAAATAAGAACCATAAACATTAAAGAACATATGTAGGGAATTTAATTAAACAAAAAGATAATTATTTCATTGAATAGGGTTTCATCCTTAATCTTAGTATAGAAAAATTAGCTAGACATACTTGAATTGGGAGCAAAATAAATAAAATCAGCCATGGAAAATTGGACTGCTGCTGCTGCTTCTCCTTTGCTCTCTGTCTCGCCTCACCTCCTTATGTCTTGCGTCTCTTCTTTATATATTGCCATAAGCCGAATTCTCCATGGATTAGGATTATAATTCTTATACGTTAAGTGACCAACTCATAAGGAAAAAAATCAAATAGCTTTCTTTTTAAATTGATTGTCCACGCCACCATTAACTTCGTTTCCACTTTTAATTGCTTGGATTCCATAATTTTTGTGCAAAATTTTTGTCTTCTAATTTAATCTTCATTGCTTCCTAAATTGAACTTCTTCATGCCCTTTTTATCAATATTCTCCAATTAATTTCCTATTCAATAAAACAATTTAATTAATTAAAACTAATAAATAATCATAACTAATAATTATATAATTAAGGATGAGATATGTATATATTATATGCTCATCACCACACTTTCTAACTTATTTCAAAATCAAAATATTCAAGAGAACTGGAAACATAAAATCACCAACCTCAAGCTTACATCAAATCAACAGCTTATCTGTAGTTTATAACTATGCTGAAAATACAAAATCCCAACATCACAAGTTGTCTCCGAATACAACAATCAGACAGATTGAAAATCATTAGATAATTTAAGGTTCAGAAATATGATAACTAGAACTAAAGTTCAGCTATAACACAGCATTATATTCCATCAACACCAAACATCAAATTCACACCTGCTCTTCCATACTCTCCCAAATCATAAGACATCTGGCAGCAGAATCAGCCTTGCCAATGGTTTCAAAAATTTCAACAGCTTCTCTAAGAATAGGATTAGCCTCTTGAGGGTTTGAACTGCAAATATGATCAGCCTTCACCTTGTGACCAGTTGCTTTGGACATTTGTTCCCAATTGGTATCCTTGGCTTTTTCAAAGCATATAGTTGCCATTTCATAGTTGTGGTCATAAAACAGCTGAACACAGCAATTAATAAGCAGAAAGGGAAGACAATATGAGATTTTGACAAGGAAAAAAAGGAAAATGCAGGGTATCAACATTAACATCTTTTAGCTGCCATCAATAGAAGTTAACAATAACAGCAGCACTATTAGCAATGTCAATGTCATCCTGTAATTTAGAGCAGATTAATTAAGCACCACTAGCAGTAGTCTAAATCAACCTCTAAATCACGAACAAAAATACATGACCTATTTTTTCATGACCATGTTTTAATAAAAGCAAAAATAACCATGCAGTTTTTCCATTACGAAATTTGACCGAAAGGATTCTTCACAAGAACGGGGTGAAACAATCAGAGTGGCACTAAATTGACAATGATAATAATATTAGTAGTTATAAAAGTAATGGTGATGGTGGATAATAGTAGTAGTAGTTATATAAGTAATGGTGATGGTAATTATGATCACCGCGGTTTGTTCCATGCTATCCATGCGATCTAAATATGAATGCCAATTATCTTTCGGGGTGCCAGAAATATCTTTTTTTTTTTGGATGACAAAAGCAGAGTCAGTACAGTAATAAGAAAATTGATTTCCAGTTGTAATGCAAGAGCAGAATACGTTCAAGATGTTACCAAGAACAAATTATAAAAATAAATTAACAAATTAAGAGAGAGAGAGAGAGGGATCAAAAGTCTAAAGATTACACAAACCTTAATGCCCTGCGACTTTGTTGACTGGTATGACTCTTGAAGCTAAATCAGTTTTATTTGTTGCTATTCTTTAGGATTATGACCACTTCTTCATGCTATTTTCTTGACTTTTAGTTATTATTCTCAACTGGTAGCAGATTTTTCTGTAATTTAGTTTTCATTATGTTGTATAAATAGATGAGTTCGTTGCTCAATAAAATATATTCTTGTTGTCTCTAAATCAGCTTTCTCTTATTATCTTTATATCCAACATTGTGGTATCAGAGCTGTAATCTTGAGGGACCTAGAATTTTCAGAATGAATTCAGAAAATTCATTTACTGCAATTGCACCTCCAGTATTTGATGGAACAAATTTCCAGGCGTGGGCTGTTAGGATGGAAGCTTACCTTGATGCTAATGATTTGTGGGAAGCTGTTGAACAAGTATATGAAGTTCCACCTCTGCCAGACAATCCAACTCTGGCACAGATCAGAGATCAAAAGGAGAGGAAGCAAAGAAAATCAAAAGCAAGAGCTACTTTGTTTGCAGCAGTCTCATCCACTATTTTTTCCAGAATAATGACGCTAAAAACAGCCAAAGAAATTTGGGATTTTTTGAAGCAAGAATATGAAGGAAATGAAAGAGTTAAAGGGATGCAAGTCTTGAATTTGATCCGAGAATTTGAGATGCAAAAGATGAAAGAATCAGAAACAATCCAGGAATATTCTGACAGATTTTTTCAGATTGTTAACAAGGTAAGACTCCTTGGTACTGACTTTTCTGATTCTAGAATTGTTCAAAAAATTTTAGTCACAGTTCCTGAAAAGTTTGAAGCTACAATTTCATCTCTGGAGAACTCAAGAGATCTGTCAAGTATTACTTTGGCAGAGTTGTTGAATGCACTGCAGGCACTAGAACAAAGGAGGCTTATGAGACAAGAAGGATCTATGGAGGGTGCTTTTCAAGCCAAATCACAAAACAACAAAGATCCCAAAAATTAAAAAAAAAAACAGAACATGAAGCCTGGAGGTTCTGGGAGTAGCAACAAAAATAACCAAAACAACAACAATCAACACTTTCCACCTTGCCCTTACTGCAAAAAGACCAATCATCCACAAAATAAGTGTTGGTGGAGGACAGATGCAAAATGTCACAAGTGTGGTCAGTTAGGGCACATGGAAAGGATATGCAAGACTCAACCGCAACGGGGAGAAGCCAAGGCTGTTGAGGATCAACTTCAAGAGGAGCAACTGTTTGTGGTATCATGCTTTGCCACCAACAACTCCACAGAAAGTTGGCTTATAGATAGTGGTTGTACAAACCACATGACTCATGATCGAGAACTCTTCAGAGAGCTTGACAAGACTGCTATTTCTAAAGTCAGAATTGGAAATGGGGCACACATTACAGTAAAAGGCAAAGGAACAGTAGCGATCGAAGGCCACACAGGTCTGAAATTGATTTCTGATGTTTTATATGTTCCTGAAATTAATCAAAATCTTCTAAGTGTTACTCAGCTTTTAGATAAAGGCTATAAGGTACTATTTGAAGGCAAGAACTGTGTGATTAAAGATACAAAAGACAGAGAGGTATTCAAAGTTCAAATGAAAGGCAAAAGCTTTGCTTTGGATTTGATGAACGAAGAGCAGGCTGCTATACACAAAGAAGAAAGCAATACAATGCTTTGGCACAAGAGATTGGGGCATTTCCATCATGTTGCTCTGCTTTATATGAAGAAGAACAATTTGGTCAAAGGCTTGCCTAAATTAGAGGAAGAGCCACCTAAATGTGCTGCTTGTCAGTATGGCAAGCAAACAAGGATTCCATTTCAACAAAACAAGACCTGGAGGGCTACACAGAGGCTGCAATTAATACACACAGATGTGGGAGGACCAATGAAAACACCATCTTTGAATGGCAGTAAGTATTATATTGCTTTCATTGATGATTACTCAAGAATGTTTTGGATTTACTTTATAAAGCTTAAATACGAGGTTGCTGACATTTTTGTGAAGTTTAAAGCTTGGGTTGAAACTCAAAGCAGATGCAAAATGCAGGTGATCAGGTCTGATAATGGAACAGAATATACCTCTGAAAAATTTAACAAGTTTTGTGAAGATGCAGGCATTGAACATCAATTGACAGCACCTTACACTCCTCAACAAAATGGTGTTGTGGAGAGGAAAAATCGGACAATTATGGAGATGACAAGGTGCTTACTTCATGACAAAGGGCTGCCAAAGAAATTTTGGGCTGAGGCTACAAACACAGCAGTTTTTCTGTTAAACTGATTGCCAACAAAAGCTTTGCAGAAAAAGACTCCATTTGAAGCATGGTATGGCGACAAACCAAAGCTATTTAATCTGAAGACATTTTGTTGCCTATGTTTCTCTTATATTCCTCAAGTTAAGAGAGACAAATTAGATAAAAAAGCAGAACCTGGGATTTTTGTAAGCTATAACTTAACTCCAAAAGCCTACAGGATCTACCTACCACAAAGCAACAAAGTGATAGTGAACAGGAATGTTCAATTTTTTGAGTTAGATAACTGGAGTTGGGAGAATGACAAGAAGCTTGAGTTTCAAGAAGAGGATGATGATACGGATGATGAAAATGTTAGAGGAACTAGATCACTCTATGACATTTATCAGAGGTGTAATATTGCTGTAATGGAGCCTGCAAGATATGAAGAAGCTGCAACTGATCAGAAGTGGATAGATGCAATGAAAGAGGAGCTAAAGATGATTGAAAAAAACCAAACATGGGAATTGGTAGACAGACCCAGACACAAGAAAGCTATAGGAGTCAAGTGGGTTTACAGGACCAAGCTCAATTCTGATGGTTCTGTAAACAAGTACAAGGCAAGACTCGTTGTCAAAGGATATGCCCAGATGTTCGGAGTAGATTTTTCTGAAACTTTTGCCCCAGTTGCCAGGATGGATACCATAAGGATGTTGCTGGCTCTTACTGCACAACAAGGTTGGGTTATATACCAAATGGATGTCAAGTCAGCCTTTTTGAATGGATACTTGGAGGAAGAAATTTTCGTGGAGCAACTTGAAGGATTTGTTTTTCAAGTACAAGAGGAGAAGGTATATCGGCTGAACAAAGCCCTGTATGGTTTAAAACAGGCACCAAGATCCTGGTATAGTAGAATTGATACACACTTAGTGAATTTAGGCTTTACAAAAAGCCTAAGTGAATCTACTTTATATATCAAGAAGACTGATACTGAAATACTCGTGGTATCTCTGTATGTTGATGATCTACTCGTTACATGAAGTAGTGAGAAGTTGATTGATAAGTTTAAAGAAGAAATGAAAGAAGTTTTTGAAATGACAGACCTTGGGAGGATAACATTCTTCCTTGGTATGGAGGTACATCAAAAACAAAATGAAATATTTCTATGCCAGCATAAATATGCAAAGGAGGTTTTGAAGAAGTTCAACATGGAAGAGTGCAAGCCAACCGTAACTCCAATGAATCAAAAAGAGAAGTTTTGCAAAGAAGATGGAGCTGAAAAGATTGATGAAAGGCTATACAGGAGCCTAATAGGCTGCCTAATGTTTTTAACTACAACCAGACCAAATATCATGCATGCTGTGAGTTTGCTATCAAGGTATATGCATTGTGCTAGTGTAATTCATTTTCAGGCAGCAAAAAGAATTCTTAGATATGTTAAGGGCACAATTGATTATGGAATAAGGTTTAGTCAAGTTAAAAATTTCAGTCTTCATGAATATTCTGATAGTGATTGGGCTGGATGTGTTGATGATATGAGAAGCACCTCAGGTTACTGTTTTAGCTTTGGTTCTGGAATTTTTTCTTGGTGTTCTAAGAAACAAGAAGTTATAGCTCAATCCACAGCAGAAGCAGAATATGTAGCTGCTACAGCTGCTGTGAATCAAGCCCTTTGGATCAGGAAATTCATGACAGATTTGCATATGGAACAACAAGAGAGCACACGAATATTTGTGGATAACCAAGCTGCAATTTCAATTGCTAATAATCCAATGTTTCATGGCAAAACAAAACACTTCAAAATAAAGCTTTATTTTGTAAGAGAAGTACAAAGGGAAGGAGAAGTGCAGCTAATCTACTGCAAAACAAAAAATCAAAGTGCTGACATCCTAACAAAGGCACTTCCAAAGTTTATATATGAATTCATGAGGCAGAAGCTTGGTGTATGCAGCTCCAGAGTCAAAGAGGGGAAATGTTGACTGGCATGACTCATGAAGCTAAATCAGTTTTATTTGTTGCTATTCTTTAGGATTATGACCACTTCTTCATGCTATTTTCTTGACTTTTAGTTATTATTCTCAACTGGTAGCAAATTTTTCTGCAATTTAGTTTTCATTATGCTGTATAAATAAATGAGTTCGTTGCTCAATAAAATATATTCTTACTGTCTCTAAATCAGCTTTCTCTTATTATCTTTATATCCAACAGACTTCCACCCCTCTGGGCTGCTCGGTACTTGCATTGCTTGTGCAAGTGTATCATCCAACTGCCTGACTTGAACAAGGGACCTTTTCCTCTAGTGTCGCACATAGGTTTCGATAACTCGGCCATATTTTCCCAAAGCCACAGCCTTTGCCTTGTGCAAGTGATAGCCACATTTAGTTGCTTCAGTTCAGAGGACAAGACATTGTGTTTATCTTCATCGAAGCTTGGGGAGGACATAGATGCTGTCGAGTCTAGCAAATTAGGTTGCTTCATATATTCATTTACCACTCTCAATTGATTTTTAAGAGGTGAAGAGCCAAAAAAATTGTACAGCAGCACATCCTATAGAAGGAGATAGCGTAGTCAATGGAAAAAATTAGGACTCATAATAACTACCGATGAAGACAAGGCATGAGAACTGGGATGCATGAATTAAAAACATTTTAGACAATCAAACCAAGTAAGAATCATTCTTTCAAAGGCTATTGGAATCAAAAGCTGATGTAAACTTTATCAGTTGCTCATTGTCATCTTATTGGACAATAAAATATCTCCTACTATTATATTCTACGCTTTTAGAACTGGTAACCTTCTTAGTTTTATTTGTGTAATTTTGTACTTGTTTCTGATCAATGAGTTTGTGCTTGTTGTTAAAATGGTAAAACCTCTTAAATTGTTTACAAAAGCAGGAGGTTTGAACCCGGCTTACATAGGTGGGGAGATGCCTTTGTTTCCATTAGTGTTATAGTCAAATAAATGACATGAGCTAACCAAAAGTGTTCGGCTTTCATGTAAAAGGATAAACCTTTGAAACTTAAATAAATTTGAAATGGAACTATTGTTTTGTTAAATTGGAATATCAAATACTTTGCAGTATCTTGTTACTTCAAACACGCCACCAAAGCATAACATGTAAGCAAGAGTCAATATGTTTTCATTCTCACCTATAAGAAGAAACTGGCTACTGACATACAACACATTCCCTGAATTAGTCATCAGAAGTTGGAATTTTATTAGTTACTGGATATGCATATACTATGTTATCAATAGGGAAGAATCTGACATCAGGTAACAGAAAGGAAATAGTGCATTTTCGAAACTGTTAAATAGAACACAGATGACCGCACAGATGAAAGAACACCATAAATTATGAGAGCAGTCAAAAGTATGTAGCACAGTGTAATCTATCAACACAAAACTCTATTTTTGTTAGTCCACTGTCTATAAGAAATTTTCAATAACGAATCACCTGAAATTCAAGGCCCTTGCTCTCTGCAATTGTCAAAATAAGAGCTTGCTTCCCAACATGATTGGAAATTTCCTCCCAAACACGGTCATCTCGGACCAAAATGACTTGATCTGCTCCAAAACTAACCATCTTACCACCAAAATCTCCACTGCTTCGGAAGAGTTTTATGATCAAGTTTTCATTATTCACAGATTCCAACAAAGTAGGAAGTTCCCCATATGCAAGATTTTGCCTCGGGCTTTGAAAAATCAACATGTTGAGGGAAGAAATGGTGCAGAAGTTCAAAGACGCTTTGAGCCAAGTTCACCACACACACATGCGAACGGAAGTTCTGATTTAAATGGGTAATGTCCAAGAGTCTTCGTTTTTCATGTCTTCTAAAAAAACCTCTGGTAGAACATAGATCTTAAGTCTTCAAACCTAAAGTTAACTTCCCCAGGAATTGTTTGTGTTGTATCTCCTGAAAATACAAAACCATCCTCAATATTTCGGCATATATATTTGAACAGACCAACCTCACTCATGGCAAGGTTTTGGACAGGATCAATACAAACGAAATGAAAGTTACCAGCATAATTTTCTGCTTCACGTCGTTTGTGAAGATCGTTAACAATATCCGCCCAATCAAATCCATCATATTTCATCTTCAATTCTTCATAGGTTTCAAAAATTTTATAAATTCTCTGTCTTTCCAGCATGCTGAGGGCTTCTGCTAATTTAACATAGTCTTCACGACTGAGATTACCATCAACAGGGAGAGACCCTTTTATACGAAATCTAATCTCATTAATCGAGCTTCTTCATTAAACTTTTATCTAAACGAGCCCAGTATGATGAACGAAACTTTTATTTGAAAGCCATTTGACAAGTACTTGAGAGGACAAAAATTTGTGAAATTCATCTAATTACAAACTTGTCAAAAAAGTAGCCTCACTTCATGGCATTGTAAGTGACAACAAATGAATAGCTTCACATTAAAGCAGAACAGAACACGAGCATTGAGCTCCAAATGTGGACATTTCTTCAACCTCACAAAATTAGTTAATTCCAGTTTGGTACTTTGAATCGTTGAACATTACTCAATTATCAAGGCGCAGGCTTTTTCATGTACTGATAGAGTAAAATTTTTGTTCAATGATGAATCTAAAATCTAAATTTTAAACGGGTATGTGAATCTAAAATCTAAATTTTTAACGGGTTAATCTGTGATAAATTAGCTAAAAATGTAATAAATTGCAACTTCTGCCACCCGCTTTCCAACAAGATCTCGCACAAGTCTCCACGTTTGTAAAATCAATTTCAAGATTTCATCACCTTTCGATTCTTTTCCGGCCTCTCTCAGGAATCCTTCAAAAGACTCACCATTCGCAGCTTCTCCGTTCAACTCTTGCGCCATGTTTTTTTCCTTTTTACTGAGATTGAAAGAAGTAAGAAATGTTTATCTGGGCTAATCTTAGCAGAGAAAATCTTGACAATTAAAACTGAATTTTGTTGATCTCCGTTTAACAATACAATGAGGACTATTTAGTGTATTTATACTGAAGTAAAGTCTAGCTGCAGCCAATCGTATAGCTTCACACAAGTCGTTAGCGGGAGAGTTTGTTACAGGGGTTAAATAACCAACTGCCAGGTTGGCAACCCATGTGACAAAATGATCTGCTTTACCGGGTAAAAATGAAGGTGGTTGATCGTTGCACCAACATGTTCGACAGAATGCCTAAAAGAAGACGTCGTTGCAGAAAACACTTTGGTTTTAAATCTTCAGCAAGGCTAAGCAAACTTTAGGGAGGATCAGATGCCCTAATGATCCAGTGGCTGATATCAAAGCACCAAGAAGCAAGAGTTCAAAATAAAAAGATCGAGAGTGTTTGAAGCTTGGTGACTCAGACAAATTGTAATTTGTTATGCCTTTTTATTTTAGTTTTGATGTAACCTGGACCATTCATTGTTTGTTACAAATGTTAAAAGTTATTATAAAATTTTTGTAACAATTTTTATCAGACAGGAATGTTTCAGTAAAGGCAGCATCTTTTGTTCATATTTACCTTAACTGTAGTTTCATCCAATTCAATGAAATTTCATTTGATCTGAGGCTTTTAAAAATCCATTTAAGCTGCTAAAAAAAATTCCTCCTAGAGAATCTTGAAAATTTCTCCCACTCAAGGATGTCATCTAAATGCTTCAATACTATCAGGGAACTGAAGTCATCGGGAACACTATCTTAGCGGCTAAAAAGAGAACACTATCATTGCAAATTCACACAATCTACGTCTACTAAGGTCATCAAAAACACTATCAGAACTCCCTATTGATTGGCGACTTAAAATAGAAGAACTTGAAAATTGTTTATTGATATGTCGACTGAAATGATTACAATTGATTAACGAATGCTAGCTGCAGCATTTTGAGTTTCAATACTTACATCAATTTAAAGTAGTACAATAAAGAGCCATTATTGGTGGAAACTGTAACAGTATTACAGCCATTATTGGTGGAAACGGTAACAGTATTACATTGCATAAATGAATGACCAAAGAATGGCTTGAAATGTGGAACTGATCGTTGTTCAATGATTATGTGGGAGATAGTCATCTTCAGACTGCCTACGCCAGAGGCAATAGCAAGCATCAATCTCTCTGGATGTACCAGTCTGCCCATTGACAATCCTCAGTTATCGTAGAGACCAAATGTGTAGCTGAGGAGTCAATTCCTATCGTACATGTTGCTCCCATCTCCTCTGTCCTGGAACTGCTTCGAATAAAATCCTTGACATCACTAAAGAGCAAAGTACACCCCTTAAGAATCCCACCACGAATTTTCGGCAAGTAAGTCTGAACATCTACACAAACACTGTCAAAATACATTCTATGGACTGTTTTCAGAACGCTCAGAATGTTTGCTAATGCTCCATCATTCTTTCTTTCATCAGTCCACGTCTCAGAGTAAGATTTGTGATTGCTTTTCATCTCTTTATCCATAAAGTAGTCATATTTTCCCACAACTATCAAGTTCACAGTGTGATCATCCCACTCACAGTCAGTGCATCAAGAATAACAGTGCTGGTCTCTTGGCCTAGTACTAAGTTCAGATTCTTCCAATCTAAGGTTCTTCCAATCTTTTCTCTTGAAATCTTCACGAACAATGATCCAGGAACTGAAGTATATAGAATCTTGGTCCCGTAGCTTTGACAGCCTTCTTAACGTAACATCGGATACCCATGGTGCATACATACATCTCAAACACGCTACTGTCTTGTTCAAGAAAAGTGAGAACAAATGGCCTCAACTTCACCAAATTGTCATCATCCATCTGGAATAAGCTGGTTTTGAGAGAATGAACTTGCTTCTTCAAATATTTCTCTCCAGATGAGAGGCTTTTAATCTTTCGACAGTGGAGCAGCGTATGGTCTAAATCTAGAACAAGATGGAGCTTCCTCTTCCCCAACAAAGCCTTTGTGTTTCTTTTCTTCAAAATTAAAACTTCTTCTTTGCTGTATCTTATGGCAGCAAGTAATCAAAAGATAAACTGAATGAATCAGCCATTGCGTGGTTGCAAAAATGCACCTTCTGTCCCGAACAGTAGGCTGTGTGCATAACAATGACTGTACATCATCTTCTCTTGATAACAAACTTTGTCTTGCTAGTTGCTAACACACTCGAGTTTACAACTTTATGTATCCATTTTGTGTGTTTTGATTGATTGTTTGAAGATAGTTTTGAAAACTTGCTCAAGGATTGAAAGATTCAACGAAGAACAGAGAATGAGAAGGGGGTTTGGGGTATTTGTTACCGTTAGAAAATTTGGGGTTGCAAAACAAAACCCTTTTCCTTTGAAGACTTCAAATAGATTTTGTTGTGCAAGAAATTGTTTCTATTAGTTTTGAATGGTAAAGAGTAACAAAAAGAAGACAGTACAGTTGCAGAATCTAAAATGGATTTTATTGAAAAATAGTTGAGAGGTGGCGATTATGTAAATGCAACAAAGCCTTTGTGCAAAATGAGAAGAGATCTGTCTATCTCAGTGGTATCACTATATTAATAAAATTGACAATTACATGTAGTGTTTGTACAAGTTTTTAGTACACCGAATATACATACATCTGTCACTGAGTTTCCATTTTCTGTTGCTTTGCTAACAACCACCACTTCCAAACACCAACTGAACCACTTCTGTCTCCAAGAAAGAACAGGCCGTCAGGACCAATTTGAACAGCTTCAACTTCCCTTCTTGAAAACAACCTTGCCCTCAATTTGAACGATGGTATCTCGTATAGGCGAATTGCAGAGTCCTTACAACACGACGCCAACAAGACAGGTTTAGCCTCGGCATCAAGCATCCCAAAAAGTGACACAATGCCACATTGTTCCTCATGTGTGTAAACAGCCTCAAATTTGCCATCTTGGTTAGCACTCCACCATATTTTGATGGTCTTGTCCAAAGAACATGAGAACAAATACTCATCCCAGAAAAGCAAAGAGAGAACAGCATCACTATGCCCCCCATATAGTGTCTGAACACACTCCAAATCCTCAAGATTCCAAACCCTAATTGCACCGTCGACAGAACTCGAAAATAGCAACATCCTCTTCTGGATTCCAACGGCTAGAGACAGAACAGAACCAGAGTGGGCTTGTATCGAAGCCAACTGTTTAAATGGATTCGCCTCGAAGCTTCCTTTCCAAACTGTGATCACACCATCTTCAGAACCAGCAAACAAAAGATCATTATAAACCACCAAAGCATTAACTTGCCCAATTGGTCCGTCGAGAACAAACGGCTCATCACAATCACTGTTAGCCGCGTTAACTCTCCAGGCTTTAACGGCGTTAGGCAAACCGAGAAAAACCCATGAACCTTCACTAATCAAACAACTGATTTCCGCTCCGTTGTTGATAATCTTTACACACTGGCCCGATTCACAATCCCAAACCCTAACCGTGCCGTCTCTAGATCCCGAAAACAATTTATTCGACCCGCTTGGGAGCCCCGATACCCGTAACGGCTTTCTTGTGACCGTTTAATTTGGTCAACATCGAGGGATTGTTGATGGTTGTGTCGTCGCCGTCGTCATCGGAGTGAACCCAGCAATGCAAAAATCGGCATTTGTCGCTGTAGGCGCAAGAATCAGAAATCCAGTGCTGACAAACCCTAATTTGGGGATGGGTCGGAGTAGGAGCTGTCCTTCTGGGTCGAATAATCCGCGGGTCGGGCTCAGGATGCAGAAAGCGACATGGATGCCTGTTACATCTGCCTTCGAGCCAAAATGCGCAAATCACGCTCGTTTGAGATTGAGGCGGCGGTTTCGGCTTGTAGCCGGTTCTTGAAGAAGAATACAGAGCCATATCTGACTGAATTTGGAAAGAAAAATATGGAACTGCTGAAAATTGAAAAGCTACTACTTTAGCGTATAATTGATTCTTAACTAATATCAATTCAAAATGAATTGAAACAATGCACTAGTGAGAATTGAAAAACGTTTTCTTCTGTATTATTTATACGAAAGGATTCGCTCCTTTTAACGTGTCTTGCAAGGGTTCCCGCTGCCGCCTCGCCCCAACGGTCTTCTTTTTCAAATTTTAGGGTTTTTTTTTCCCTACTTTTTATGTTTTTTGTTGAACAATTTCAGTAAATTAAATGCAAAATATATGTGACTAGACACGTGACACTCCGATGCCTCAGCCCACAAACTGAAAAAAATTTGAGTTTTTTTTTTTAAATAAAAAAATTTAGGGTTGACGTAATCTAGGGATGTCAAATTCCAAGTTGCCCTAGATATGGTAATGTTTGGATCCAAACATATTTTTTAAATATTTACACCCGGTTTTTTAATCCAAACTTAAAAGATCCGACTTTCATATTTTATAATATTATATATATATTTGAATTTATTTTACAATTTTTAAATTTTATTTTAATGAAAGTGGGTTGAAAATATAAATTTTAAGTGTTTAAAATTTTAAATATATGTAATATATGGACCAAATAAATATAATTATTCAAAATAGTATATATTTTATAATTCTTCTTTTTTAATAAAATTTGGGTTTCACATCAAACCCCAAGCTTATCTGATGAAGCCCGAGTCTAACCCAATCTCATCCCTTGGCCAGGCGGATATTTTGACATCCCTAAATCTAAAGGAGCAATTTATGGTTAAAAATGACGATAAATCCTAATCAAGTTGATAAATTACCATTTCATAATAAATTAACTGCAAAATTAACGTGGCTAATGGTGTATAAATAAACATATGTGAGTAGTTCGATATCATTATTTCTAATAGACACACAACACAATCATGAGGAGGCCTTAAAAAGATAGTTCTTTAAAACCTGAGAATAGCTTAAATAACTTGGATAATGAGAGGTTTTAACAATTTGATCTTGCTTGCAATGCTTATGGAACAGGATAGTTGTGTTGATAATTTTCAGCCTTAAATTAGCAATGATGATTTCTCTCAAAAGGAAACACAGAGCACTTCGAGCAAAGCATAATAATTCATAATCAGAAGCCAATCCATCAATTTAGTTCTGTGGTTTGTGTTGAGTACTGAAAAATACATATTTACAGAGGGTAGAATTGTCATTTTGTGCCCTAAGTCTCACTAACATTTTTGTTTTTATTTATTTATATTCTTTAAACTTTAATTGTGTGTGTCTTGCTACAATTTTGAATGTTTTATGTATTTTAGGGGTATTTTACCTATTTCATTATTAACGAGAGGTCGGACAGCAAAACGGATAACGTTTTTTGGCTCAGAATAGCTGAAAACCTTATGGAATGACATAAATGGCATAACCGTATACATAAACAGTGGCGTAATTTCAGAATTTAGTGGGACCATGACCGGCAGACGTGGTGTTGATCAATGATGTAGCATCATCTTATTCGACCGGAAATACTGATATGGCATTGACAGATGACGTGGCATTAACGATGACGTGGCGATACATTATTGGACCAGAAAATTGACTTTTGTGTTGACTAATGATGTGCAGCATATTAGTGGACCAAAAAACGTGCGTAAGATACATGCACATACACGGAATGATCAGCCTTGATGATGTGTTCCATCCAATCAAAGCTTGCCACGTGGCGCAATCCTGAGCGGCTAAATTGTTTTTATCCGATGACCATGATTTATTTAGTATATCTATAAATAGGGGGCTGCTCCCTCCTAATTTGACACCTCTAATTTCATTTTTTAGCTCTATTTTCTGAAATTCCCTCTCTATCATGTATTTTCTATATATTTTAATAAAATTTCCATTTTACCCCTAATTCAAAAATGAGTAGCTCGTTTATTTTCAAGCTTGGGTTGTAGGTGAAGCCTCAACATGATCAATGGGTTTAATTTGGTAAGCTTACTTTCTCTTTCTCTGATTTATTTAGGTTGTTTTGACCCATTGTTGACAAATAGTAATAATCTTGTCTAAATTTTGCACTGGTATACCGGCTCCATAGTGTAAAATTATTACTATACGGCATGATGAGCACTTTACACTTTATTAATTAGAGAAAAATCTCTCTTCTAGTATTAGTAGTCCATTTTGACTCAGTGTTGATAGATAATAAGTCAGAGTTATTTAGTGGACAATCTTGCCACATTATCGACAGTATGATTATTATCACCTGACACAGTGTGTACTTGACACCCATTTAACATAAGATTATTTTTCCTTGGCACAATGAGCATTTGATACCCTATTTATTAGACTTAGATTTATGAGGAGTAGAAATATCCCCTCATAGATTAATTAGAATTTAAAAAGGAATATTAAGCCCATGGTGAAATGTTGAGTGTGAATCCAAAGACTCAAGTGCTTATTTTGTATTGTTTCATCTTTAATTTGTTCCCGTTATCTTTTTAATTTAAATCTTGCTAAAAAATACATCCTACCAATCCACATACAAACTTGGAAGATTAACCCTACACACGATTAAATCTACCTGCTCGTAGGATCGACACTTGTCACCACAAATCTATACTGCAATAGATTTGTGCGCTTGCGAGTACAACAAAATTTACACAATAAGTTTTTGGTGTCGTTGCTAGGAAGATAAGCCATTTTAATTTGTAGAGTTAATTTTCTTTATAAATATTGTGTAAATAACTTTTTTGTGCAGGTTTTTGTATTTTTTACTATTATTGTTCTTTTCTTAAATTATGTTTTGCCCACAAAATTTTTAAAAATTTTACTTTCATCCAACAGTTTTCTATTCTCTACTTTTAAAAATTACGGATTGACCATAAAAATTTGGAAAGTTATCAAATAAGTCTTCAGCTGAAATTTCCCATAACAAGAGAATTTGGACTTACAATTTGAACTTATTTGGACTTGACTTGGGCCAAATAAATGTGAATATTAATTTTAAAAATTACACCAAAGACTGATAATTTGAATGAATTATTTAATTGGTTGGTATTTTTTAAAATTTGAAAAAAAAAGTCTGCATCTTAAGGTAAGTATTTATTTTTCTCTTCCTTAAATTTTTTTTGTTATTTAATTTTCATTATATTTTTCTTTTTCATTTACTTTGTTAATTTATATGGCCGGTTTGACCGCCTAAATTGATATTTCTTTCTTTTATATATGGCTGGTTCTATAATACTGCCTATTTTATTTTTGTTAATGTGTTGTTAATATATTTAGATGGCTGGTTCAACCACCTGTTACTTTATTTTTAATTAACTTATATGTGGTTTATTTATTTTTATTTCACTTTTCGTCTTTTTGTACATTTGTAGTACTTGAGTGTGTTTTATTTGTAGTTTGTAACAGCGTGAAAAGATTAGTATCGTAACTTCTCCTCTCTCTTTATCTTTATTTTTATTTTTATTTTTATTTTTATTTGTTTAATTTGTACCTGTTATTTGCATTCATGGTCGAAGGTCACAGTCACCTAATTTAAAACCTGTAGATCTTGAACTAGAAAAAATACTTTGGACACAAAGACACACTGCATTAAAAGTTAAAATCGAAGAAAAAACTGAAATTCATTTACAACAACAAGCACAAGCACCACAGGAGAGGCCATTTAAGGACTACTTTAGTCCCTTAGCCAATTTGAGCACATCATGCATAAGATACCTAAATGTAGTTGCTAGAAGTTTCGAGTAAAAACCAAGTGTGTTAAATTGTCTCCCATCATTCTATGACCTAGAAAATGATGACCCATATAATCATCTAAATGATTTTCAAACGTTTAAATATGAAAATTTTTCATATGAAGATGTTAAGCTTAGATTATTTTCATTTTCTCTAAAGGATAGAGCTCGTTCTTGGTTCAATACATTGCCTGCTAATAGTATCACATCATGAAACAAATGGTAACAAAGTTTTTAAATAAATATTTCCCAGTGCTTAAAACCAATGCTATTCGTAGAGAAATTTCAGAGTTCACACAGAGAGAAGACGAGCAATTTTTCAAAGCATGGAAACGATTCAATGGGCTGCTCTTGAAGTGTCCACATCATGGGTACGAGAAATGGCACCAGTGTCAATACTTTTTGGAAGGACTATTGCCACATGTGCAAGAATGGCTGATGGCGACAAGTGGAGGTGAGCTTATGTCCAAAAGCGCATAAAAAATATGGGATTTCTTACAGAGACAAGCAGAGAATTCCCAACAACGAAGCAGATCATTCAGAAATGTGAGAAAAATTAAAGAAGTAAATGAAGTTAACATTGGCGAGTCAGGGTCAGATATCAAAGAAGTCAAAGTAATAGTTGAAGGACTTTCTTGCCAAATAGCATCACTAACGACTGCCAAATCAACAGAGCCTTATGCTTGTAATCAATTTGACCATAATTCATATCCAAATCAAGCCAATGTCATAAATGTGATGAGAAACAGTCAAACTACAACCCTTACTCCAATACTTATAACCCTGGATGGAGAGACCATCCCAACTTTTCATGGTCTCATGGATTTCAACAGAATGGACCAGCAGCTCCAGCTCCTCAAGCACCTCAAATCTCTCAGCCACCATTTAGGAAAAGGCATTCTAAAATTTTAAAAATTCGACCCATTTTGCAATTGAATAGCAAAATCGTACCATTAACGAATTGTGAAATGAGATGAGGACTGGCATCAATTCACAAGCCCAATCGAACTCAAACCTTGAGAAGATGGTGGGTCAACTTGCCTCTTCAGTTCAAACCTTGGCAATGAACGTTGAGAAAGGTAAATTTCCAAGCCAGCCAGTGCCCAATCCTGAAGGAGTGCATGAAGTGAGTACAAGTTCATCCCAGCATCATGAAGAGGTCAAGGTTGTCATGACCTTGCAAAAAGGTAAAGAAGTGGACAACAAAGTGGAGATGCTAGTGAAAAAGACGACTCAAGAGCAACCTTCAGACTCTGAGGACTCATCACCAAAAGAGAAAAAAGAAAGTGGCCCACGAGAATATATCCCTAAAGCTCATTTTCCTCAAAGGTTTAAACGGGTGAGAATATATCACATGTGAGATTATGAAAATGTTTAAACGGGTAAGTATTAATATCCCTTTGCTTGATGCTATTAACCAAGTGCCCTCTTATGCCAAGTTTTTTAAATATCTTTGCACTAAAAAGAGAAGCATACATGTTCAAAAAAAGTCAATTTTAACAGAAAATATAGTTCTATACTCCAACACAAAATTTCTCCAAAATTCAAAGACCCAGGTTCCCACACTATTTCATGTAGTATTAGGAACCACATATTTGAGATTGCTTTGTTGGACTTAGGAGCTAGTGTAAATCTTTTGTCTTATTCAGTTTTTGTGAAACTTGGAGTAGAAGAATTACACCCAACTCCAGTTATGTTGCAGCTTGCAGATCGATCAATGAAAATACCTCGTGGTATTGTAGAAGATGTGCTCATTCAGGTTGATAAGTTTTATTTTCCTGTTGATTTCATTGTGATTGACATTCAACCAGTGCAAAATTCAAAGAAGCACATCCCAATCATTCTAGGACGACCTTTTTTGGCAACTGCCGACGCTCACATTCAATGTAGGACCAAAAATATACAGTTGTCCTTTGGCAACATGACTATAGAGTTGAATATCTTTAACATTGCCAAGCAACCTCGTGATGCAGATGAAGGAATTGTAGATGTGGATTTAATTGAAGAATTAATTAATCATACTTTTCCTTCTAACTTTAATGATGATCCTTTACAAACATGTTTAACTCACTTTAGCTCGGATTTTGATATTGACAGATTGATTGACGAGGTCAATGCTTTACTTGACTCATCACCACCCATGGACACTAATAAATGGAAGTCCAGAATAGAGCAACTAGCACCATTGGAGAAGAAACTAAGCCCATCATCAGAATTACCACCAAAGCTAGAGCTCAAACCGTTACCTGATACTTTAGAATATGCATTCTTGGGAGATGAAAATGCTTTGCCAGTAATCATTGCATCTTCTCTTGATGACAAGCAAAAGAGTAAGTTGTTGGGTATTTTAAAAGAGCACAAAGAGGCATTAGGATGGACTATAGCTAACATAAAAGGTATAAACCCAGTAGATTGCATGCATTACATTCATGTTGATAAAAATGCTAAACCTACTAGGGAAATGCAACGCCAGTTAAATCCTAATATGAAAGAAGTTGTTAGAGCTGAAGTTCTTAAACTATTAGATGCAGGTATCATATACCCCATTTTGATAGTTCATGGATTAGTCCAGTACAAGTTGTTCCTAAAAAGGCCAGAGTCACAGTAGTCACCAATGTCTATAATGAATTAATACCCATTAAAGTGACTACAGGATGACGTGTATGCATTGATTATAGGAAGTTGAATTCTGTCACACGAAAAGATCATTTTCCTTTACCAATTATTGATCAAACGCTTGATAGATTAGCAGGTCGCGAATTTTATTGCTTTCTAGATGGCTACTCAGGATATAATCAAATCCTCATCGCACCAAAAGACCAAGAGAAAACTACTTTCACTTGTCCTTTTGGTACATTTGCATATAGGAGAATGCCATTTGGATTATGCAATGCACTTGCCACATTTCAACGATGCATGTTAAGCATTTTTTTTTATATGGTTGAATGCTTCCTTGAAGTTTTTATGGATGACTTTTCTGTTTTTCGTAATTCATTTGATCAATGTTTACATCATCTAATATTAGTTCTGCAAAGATATATATAGAAGAATTCAGTCTTAAATTGGGAGAAGTGTCATTTTATGGTAAGACGAGATATTGTTCTTGGTCACATAATTTCAAGCAAAGGTATTGAGGTTGACAAAGCCAAGGTAGATTTTATTTCCAATCTTCCCCCACCCAAAACAGTGAGAGAGGTAAGATCATTCCTTGAGCATACTGGTTTTTATAGACGTTTTATTAAATATTTTAGCAAAATCTCTAGATCCTTATGCGATCTACTTGCTAAGGATGTACCTTTTATCTTTGATGATTCATGTCATGCGGCATTTGAAAAATTAAATCAGTTGTTAACTACATCACTTATCATTCAGCCCCCAAATTAGAACTTACCTTTTGAGCTCATGTGTGATGCATTAGATTATGCAGTAAGAGCAGTGTTAGGCCAAAGAGTTGATTGAATTCCCCATGTCATTTACATATAGTATGACATTGAATGATGCACAATTGAATTATTTAACCACAAAAAACAAGATGCTAGCAGTAGTGTTTGCATTATAAAAATTTTGATCTTATCTCATAGGATGTAAAATAATTATGTTCACAGATCATGTTGCTCTTAAATACCTTCTTATAAAAAAAGATGCAAATGCCAGAGTAATTTGATGGGTGTTACTTTTGCAAGAATTCGACATTGAGTTCAAATATAAGAAAGACACAGAAAATGTGGTGGTAGATCATCTCTCTCGTCTCAATTTTGATACAAGCGAACCATTGCCATTGAATGAATCATTTCCAGATGAGCAACTAATGAGTGTGGAAGTATTAACATGGTATACTGATATAATTAACTATCTTGTTACATGTCAACTTCTAGAATATTGAACTAAGCAGGATAAAGTAACATTTTTCGCGGAAATAAAGAATTTCTTTTGGGATGATCCTTATCTGTTCAAGTATTGTGCGGATCAAATTATCAGACGTTGTGTCCCAGAGAGCGAATTTCAAAATATCCTTTCATTTTGCCATGAACAAGCTTGTGGAGACCATTTTAATGCTAAGAAAACTGCTGCTAAAGTTTTACAATATGGTTTCTATTGACCAACTTTATTTCGAGATGTTTATACTTTTTGTTCTTCATATGACAGATGTCAGCATATGGGAAACATCACATGAAGGAATATGATGCCACTAAATCTTATTCTAGTGGTTGAAATTTTTTATGTGTGGGGCATTGATTTCATGGGACCATTCCCTCTTTCTTTTGGCCATCAATACATATTGGTTACTGTCGACTACGTATCCAAGTGGGTGGAAGCAATACCATGTAGAACCAATGATCATAAAGTGGTGATTGGATTTTTGAAAAGTACTATTCTTTTATGCTTTGGATTCCCTCGGGTGATAATCAGCGATGGCGGTACCCACTTCTGCAATAAGTCATTCAAAATTCTTTTGGCAAAGTATTTCATTACACACAAAGTGGCTACCTCATATCATCTACAAACAAGTGGCCAAGTCGAGATATCCAATAGGGAAATAAAGCACATATTAGAAAAGATAGTAAGACCTGATAGAAAAGATTGGTCATTGAGACTTGATGACGCAATATGGGCATATTGTACAGCCTTTAGGACCCCGATCGGGATGTCACCCTATAGGCTAGTATATATGAAAGCTTGTCACCTACCTGTGGAACTCGAGCATCGTGCATATTGGGCCATCAAGAAATTCAACTTTGACATGCAACTGCCTGGTTCAAAAAGAAGATTACAGTTGGCAGAACTTGAGGAAATTCCCAATGATGCATACGAAAATGCCAAGATTTACAAGCAACGAATGAAAATATTTCATGATAAGCAAGTTATGAGGAGATCTTTTATACGAGGTTAGAAAGTGCTTTTATTCAATTCTCGCTTGCACCTATTCCCAGGTATGTTACGCTCTCGATGGTCGGGTCCATTTATTGTTCACACTGTTTTTCTACATGGAGCCATTAAAATTAAGGATCCAAAGAACGGTGTCACTTTTAAAGCTAATGGTCACAGATTAAAGCTATATCTAGAGTACCAACCACGTGAAGAAGACACCGAAATAAATTTGGGTAATCCACCAGATCTGGACCGAAAGCTTTTCCTATTCTTTTTCAGTAATTTAACTTTTTGTTATTTTGTTTTACTATTCCTTTGCTAATTGAAACTATTTATTTCCTGCTACAGTGTGTTTGTTCGACAGTTGTATTTTCTCTCGTCACTTGTACCACATGTCATGAATACCTCAATTAGACGAGCCCTCTTCAACCATCTTAAGCAACTTCTACAAGTGAAGCATCATCTAAACGACTTGATCCAATTTTGTCAATCACATCCTATTTGGGATCTACGACCACCAGAGTTAGTATCCCATGTTGAAGAGCTAAGAGGGCAACTAAGGGAAATAGAAGGTGGTATTTATTTAATCCAATTAGAACTTGAGGTAAACTCGATAAGAGGATGACAGTGAGTTAACATTCCACTTTTTATAGTGTGTTATTGTTTTGTTGTTTGTATTTGTGTTTTGTTTTTGCAAGATTTGCTCTTTTCTTTGGTGTATTATCATTTGTCACCCGGTTAAGTGGTGAATAACAGTACTTCGTGACTATTGCGCGGTTCTTTCAGTTTCCCACAATAACTGATATTCTCCAACCAAGGTATGGATAGGAACACAACTCTTGCGAAGCTTCACAAGCGATTTCTCTCTCTTTCTCAGAATGCACTCCTTACAATCTATAAAGCTCAATCCGAATGTAAGCACCTGCTTATGAAGAATTGCATCCATGTTGACATTCGTTGGCTAATAGAAGCCAAAGTACAGTTAACAGGAGAATTACCTCCTAAATTTGTTGCCTACATGCCTAGTTGCGGGAAAGAAAATTATGCAAGAAAACGAAGAGTTGCATGACTTCCAGTTGCTTGTCATAAGTGTGCCATAATACATTGCTTTAAACAACCATGCACCTTCTTTAGGAATGGTATCCGACAACAGAGAAGATTCTTAAGATTAAATTCATTAGGGATGGATTGAATAAGGAGTCATTGAATGATATCCTTTTGTCTCTTAAAACGCATCCCAGTGGATACGTACAGCATGCAATTCTCCAGTTGTGGCCATTATTCCAAAAAGAACGTGCACAATACCGTCTCGAGAATCTGACTATAAACGACCATGTTTGTCAGTTTATAAGAAAATTGGATGGGAAGCCTATCCTCGACCTGTAGAGGGCGTTCAAGCCGTTTCTGGACGTAAAACCAGAGGCAGGTATGAGCTACAATCACAACTACCAGTACATATCTTTTTTATTTGCTGTTCTTTTATCATATGTGTTATTATTGCTGTGATTTTATCTTTACTTATTATTTGTTTTCTCTGCTGTTTACTTTTAACTTTTAAGCCACAAACTTTACGTGACATTTGACAAACACACAACCTAATTTACAACTATGTATCATTATGTCTGTCACAAGATCTTTAAATACAAGTTTATTTTGTTAACCACTCACAAATTGTTTTTGAGAATTGTTTCAATGGCGGCAACTTCAAATAAATAATTCAAAAATGTTTGTGTGTTTTCTGGTTCTTGTTATGGAAAATACAAAGAGTTTGTTCAAGCAGCTATAGATCTTGGTCGAGCACTAGCAGAGAGAAAGATACACCTAGTATATGGAGGAGGTGAGAGAGGGTTATCAAGACTTGTTTCAGAAGCTGCCTTCACCAGAGGAAGCCAAGTACTTAGTATCATCCCAAAGGTATTAAAACCTCTGAAATGTTTGTCCGATGCACCAATTGGAGAAGAGCTAGTTGTCTCAAGTATGCAAGAAAGAATAACTGAAATGTTAAATTATGCTGATGCCTTTATTTTCTTGCCAGGAGATCTTGCAACTTTAGAGGCACTGATTACATTTACATCTTGGGCACATTTGAACATTCATCATAAACCCATCAGTTTGTTAAATGTTAATAACTTTTATGATAGCTTGATAGCATTTCTTAACTATGCAATAAAGAATTATTTCATTCCTCTCACAGTGAAGCAGCTCTTTATTTGTGCCCCTACTGCTAATGAGTTACTTGATCTTTTACAAGCTTACAGACTAGAGCCAGATCCCAGAACCTCTGCATTGGATTGGTCAACTAATGATGGTAACAGTAGCAGTAGTAAGAAGTACAAATTAGATTTAACCCTCCGTTTATAAATATTTTCTTGTGTCACAGCATTCAAGTAACGTCTTCTAAACTCTACTTATTTCTTTTCAGACATTGAGGACAATGTCTCTTTCTAGTTAGGGGGAGCGAATAGTTGACAATTGTGAAATAAAAATTGTGTTTTGTAGTTACTAACATTTTCTAAATTTTTGAGTCGAAGATGGCCGAATATGGAGTTTAGTTACTCTAGAAATGCATCTTCTCAGTCTTGGTATTTAGTTTGTTAAAAAAAGAAGGAGATTTAAAAAAGATTCAAAAATAAATAAATAAAATTCAAGGCATTTTGTGTGATCTTTTGACATTGGACGATATAGTGACTTTTGAATTTTAGTATTTGTATTATTTTTTCCTTTGAGTTATGTTACACCATATTTGCCGCTGTACATATTGATGCTAGTCACTTGCGTGAATTGAGAAATTTGATAAGTGAAATTAATTGAGTTATCTGAAGGAATGTACGTGTCATAGTAAATACCAAGTGAGTTTTTGAGCCTATAATTTTTCTTCGAGAGTAACCCTTTTTTTTATAACTTAATATTTTATATATGGTCTCTATCTTTTCTCTTAAGTCAACCAATAAAAAAAAAAAAAAAAGGAAAAAAAATTATGTGTTGCCACATCTAAAAGTTTATTGAACTAGTAGATAAAGAATCCTATTTAGTGCCCTAAAAAATGACGGAAAAGCCATATTTGATCTGTTTGAACCTTTTATAGCTATTCTTATTATGAAATATCCATAGTTACCCCCTTTTGAGCCTGAAAAAAAAAATTTAACCTAAATCCTTCCCATTCCAATTTGGAGTATTACCCTATATTTACATTTTCCATTACCTATTTATGTGTGAGAAAAATATGAAGGATTTTTCTTTTTAAGAAAAATGGTATACTATTAAAAAAAAAAAAACATATGTATGTAACAATAATTTGAAAAAAAAAAAAGAAAAAAAGAGAAAAAATAATAAATAAAAGCACATTACAATTTTCAAAAGATTTCTATTTTTCTCAAACATATATTTTCTCCCTACCATCTCTTCTATCTTACCCATTTTCTTAGCTTATGTTATATCCTAATAAAAGTCTTTTCTTGATTTTAGAGGACTATAGTCTGAAGTAGAAGCTAGTAATATGGGCAAAAAGATATGGTAGTACATAACCCAAAAATAAAAAAATAAAAAATAAAAAAATAAAAAGAAGAAAAAAAATTCATTGGTTTGACTAATAATTCGTCTGACTTGAGATCATATTCTTTCTAAGCTATAAACATTATTCCTTCATCTTGGTGAGAGTGTATGATATTGCTTTCTTCCAATCCATCATTCCTTGGAATAACTGTTTTTATTGATTTTATCATTCTTACCTGAGAGATTTTGAGGTTTAGCATGTCATTCTGAAAGGTGGCTTGATTAGTGTAGCTTTGATAATTGATCGTTTTGCATAAGTTTACCTGACTCATTTGTGTGATTGGTTGATGTGGGAGTGATATGTTCAAAATCAGAGATAATGCTTATACTTTTATTTGATTATTATCATTATTCTAATTAAATAGCAAACACAAATGCCCTTAAAAAAAAAGCACGAGAATTTAATTTGAATTTTGTTGGATATCATGGCTTAGTTTGCTAGGGACTAGCAATAAGCTGGTTGGGGGGTGTGTTGAGTACAGAAAAATACATATTTACAAAGGATAGAATTATCATTTTGTACTCTAAGTCTCACTAACATTTCTGTTTTTATTTATTTATGTTCTTTAAACTTTAATTGTGTGTGTCTTGCGATAATTTTGTGTTTTATATATTTTAGAAGTATTTTATCTATTTCATGATTAACGAGAGGTCGGACGGTAAAACGGATAACGTTTTTGGACTAAGAATAGCTGGAAACCTTAGGGAATGACATAAAGGGCAGAACTGTATACGTGAATAGTATCGTACATGTGAACAGTGTCGTAATTCCAGAATCTTAGTGGGACTCAGCTGACGTGGCGTTGACCAACAAACGTGGTGTTGATCGATGACATGGCATCATCTTATTCGACCAAAAATGCTGATGTGGCATTGACCAGATGATGTGACATTGACTGATGATGTGGCGATACATTATTGGACCAAAAAATTGACTTTTGTATTGACTGATGATGTTGCAACATATTAGTGGACCGAAAAACATGCCTACTATACTTGCACATACACGGAATGATCAGCCTTGATGATGTATTTCATCCAATCAAAGCTTGCCACGTGGTGCAATCCTGAGCGTCCAAATTGTTTTTATCCGATAACCACGATTTATTCAGTGTATCTATAAATATGGGGCTGCTCCCCCTTAATTTGACACCTCTAATTTCATTTTTGAGCTCTATTTTTTGAAATTCCCACTCTATCATGTATTTTCTATGTATTTTAATAAAATTTCTATTTTACCCCTAATTCAAAAATGAGTAGCTCATTTATTTTCAAGCTTGAGCTGTAGGTGAAGCCTCAACATAATCAATGGGCTTAATTTGGTAAATTTACTTTCTCTTTCTCTGATTTATTTAGGTTGTTTTGACCCATTATTGACAGATAGTAATAATTTTGTCTAGATTTTACACTTGTATACCGGCTCTCTAGTGTAAAATTATTACTATATGGCATGATGAGCACTTTACACTTTATTAATTAGAGAAAAATCTCTCTTCTAGTATTAGTGGTCCATCTTGACTCAGTGTTGACAGAGAATAAGTCAGAGTTATTTAGTGGACAATCTTACCACATTGTCGACAGTAGATTATTATCACCTAGCACAGTGTGTATTTGACACTCATTTAACATAAGATTATTTTTTCCAGGCACAATGAGCACTTGATACCCTATTTATTAGACTTAGATTTATAAGGAGTGGAAATACCCCCTCATAGATTAATTAGAATTTAAAAAGGAATATTAAGCCCATGATGAAATGCTGAGTGTGAATCCAAAGACTCAAGCGCTTATTTTGTATTGTTTCATCTTTAATTTGTTCCCGTTATCTTTTTAATTTAAATCTTGCTCAAAAATACATCCTACCAATCCACATACAAACTTGGAAGATTAACCCTACACACGATTATATCCACCTCCTCGTGGAATCGACACTTGTCATCATAAATTTATACTGCAATAGATTCTTGCGCTTGCGAGTACAACAAAATTTGCACAACAGTTTGAATTTAAAATGATTTCATCAGCAATACTTTAATGATCTGAACAATCTCAGTAATAACCAATGAAAAGAAAAAGCAGTGCTAACTATAATACTTAAGATGATTTATCTAGAGTGATTTGATTTGTTAATGGGTTGGCTTTGTTACTTTCTATGTTTTTTTATTTTATTTTATTTTTTTTATATCCATGATAGTATCATTTGATTGAAATTAGAAATAATAAAAAAAATTCGACCCAACTTTAATTCAATTAATTCAACCCAAAACATTCAAGTTTTAGGCTAAATTTAATGGTTAAAGGTCAGGCTATGACTCGAGCTATCATAGACCCAATCTTATTAAAATTAGAGTTAAAAATTTATAAAAAGTTTCGACTCGAACTTTGGTTCGATAATTAATTATTATATTTAAAATAAATAAGAACACAACACATACACATTACACTATTACATACACATGTACATTACTTACATGTGACATATATCACATACGCATTACAGTTCATTTTTTTCCCAAGATATTTATACTATTTAAATGTTTTGATATGTAAATAAAAATTTAAAAAAAAAAAAAGGAAAAGAAAAGTGCCGCAGCCCTTGCCCGTTGGTGACTGCAAGTGCAATGAATAGAGGCTTTTGTTTTGCTCCCATTGGGCAATTGAAAATAAATAATTAATAATGATTGGATTATTTTAAGGGAATCCCTATCTTGCAGCTGCTGTAACTTACGGTAGCTGCAAAAATAATATGAACAGTACCCACGTGTGGAACTGTTCATATGATTTTTGCAGCTGCCGTAAGTTACAACAACTACAAGATAGGTTTAGCCTTATTTTAAAATTTTAAAGAAAATGGTCAGGAAAAAATATGACCCACTAAAGACAGCACCTGAACCAACCTCTAGTTTAAAAGATCGGATTTTTTAAAGACCAAGATCCTTGGTTCGTCCCTCTATCCCCACCCCAAAAAAGGCCTATTGACTCTCTAATCTGAACAATAATAATAATGCAAGTGATTTAGTTGCTTAGAATATACTAAGTACGGATCAAAAGAATCTATTTAGTAATGGATAAAATATACTAATTCTCTTTCCCTGAAAATATAGAAGAAAGGGGGCATGAAATGAATATAATTCAGTAGTAAAGTGTCACCTTGACGTGGTGAAAGTCACTGGTTCGAACCCGATTATCCCTAAACCCAATAAAGTTCAAGATCCTCCATGTTAGCTGTAAGTCATAATCCTACCCACCAGGCCACTGTCATCCCTAGTTGAGATAATTTTGATTTGTTAATGGGTTGGCTTTGTTACTTTTTCCATTTATCCTTTTTTTTTCTTTGATCACATCATTTGGTTAGAAATTTAAAAAATCAAATAAACAGAATTGCCAAGCCAACATGTGTTAGTAAAGATAGCATCATTTGTTTTTATAATAAGTCATGAAAAATGCCAAAATGAAAAATAAAAAGCTGGGATTTTGGAAACAAAAACTATAAATCTTGCAATAATCCAGATCTTTCTTGTGAACGTTGAAGATTCAACTGCAGGAAGAAGTACAATTGAGTTGTAAGTACAAAGAAATGAGGTCAAAGAAAGAAATGATCAATGAGTAGGCTTCTGCCTCGTGCAACATTTAACATTGGCAAAATCATAAAATCATACTTCTCGCGGCAGTAAGACTGGCACAGGGACATCCAATGTATAGAAGCAAGTGGATTCGCCGCAGTGAGACTGGCACATGGACGTCCAATGTACAGAAGCAAGTGGAAACATTCACTGAAAGTCCATGCTGAACAATGTCGTGGCGCAGTGAAATCCATCAAATTTGATTGGAGGTATGCTCCACCCAAAACTGCTTCTGAGCCTAATTCATACGGAGAAAAGGATTACAGAAATTAATCTCTCCAGAAGAAAAACAACAAATCATACATAATAAGTGAAAATGAAATGGAAACTCTATCTCAATCAGTGTTATCAAAAAGAGAGAGTTTGAAAGTTCCAGACCTGAGTCCTGACCACTCAGGCAACATTAACCAAGTATAACCCCAATAAACTCCAGAATATATAGAAAGCGAAACAAAACACAAGCTAACATTGAGTGTCAAAGTGGAGATCCAGCCATAAAAAGGTCCCAAATCGCACATATTAACCAAGAATTAGCTATGGACATTTTTCAACATTAAAAATCTCCAGTTCAGTACTTTCTAGATGAACATGATTCAGTTATCTACAATAACTTATTGCTTTGATATCTTTCTATTTTGTGCACAAAATAAGTGTCATCAAAATTTCACAACCAGCATGTAACTTAGGCAGGAAACTCAATTATCAAAGCTTAGGTCTTTTTACATTGACAGAACTATAACCAACCTGGTCAACTTTATCAAAACTCTGCAATATTTATCTCAGTAATGAATCTAAAGCAGAATAGGCTTTTCATGGGTTTAGGTGAGAGATTCCAAGATTGCTATGGAAAACAATATATAGAAAAACATAAATCAACAAGCACAAGAAAAGCAAACAAATATGGAATTATAACCAACACATACTTTCAGAAGGAGACAGGAAGACTAACCAAGTACCAATTCCATCAAGATTCATCTTAGGAAAAACCACTTACAATTTCTTGTAGAGGCAAAGCACATTCATTAACTATGTTTCAGATTCCGAGGACAATCCTGCATATAAAAAGTTGCTTTTCTTTCTCAATCTTAGTCAAAGTTTATCGCTAGACAAGAGAGACAAATTTTTCATACAGAATCTTAAATTTATCATCCTGAATTTGTTAAGAACTTTTATCCCTCCTTCTATACTTGAACAAATAGCGGTCAGGCTTTTGATTGCAAATCTCAATATCAGGTTTATTGTCCAGCACAGGTTTGGAACTTGAGCTCCTCCTCCTATACTTCAACAAGAAAATGTCGGATTTATTTTCCAGGACAGGTTTGGAACTTGAGCTCCTTCTTCTATACTTCAACAAGAAACGTCTTGAGTCCCTCTTTCTGTACTTGAAGAAAAAGCGATCAGGCTGTTTATTGCATACTGTGACCATATATGAATTAGATTCACAACGCTTATCATAAGAAGGTCTAGAATCGAAGTTTGTACTAGTCTCATCTCCACTTGACTTCAATGCATTGCTCGAACTGCTTCCTGAAGCTGATCCTCTGAGGATCAGCACACCATCACACTCTGGGACATGAGAATCACTTGAATTCACCACACACAAGTTCTTAGAAATTCTAGGTGAGCTATTCATAGACCTATGCAACTGAAATGCCAACTCAGCATCGTCGTCACTAGCAACCTTTTTATGAATTTCACCACCCTCGTCCCTCTTCACCTCCGAATCCGACGCATTACTCTTCTTCGGTACAAATGGTTTCCTCCCTATCATCCCACTAGCCATCAAAGCAAACACAATCTTTCTCTCAACCACAGGACAACTTCCACCCCCATTTGAAACCCTAGAATTTGATGTTCCCAAATCGGCAGAATTGGTACAAATTTTCCTGTAAGTCAAAATTTCCCTCCTCTTCACCAACGATTTGGGTACCCAACAGTCAACACAAATTAAAGATTCCAAAGATGACATTGAGTCAATAGCCTTGCACTTCAAAAAGCAATTTCTGTGAACAGATCGCTTACATTGGGAGCAAGTTAAAAAATCTTGAATTGTTTCCTTATAACAATAAGAGCAAATTTTGGATGATTCAATGCGATCAAGACATTTACAACAAAGAAGAACAATGCGCCACTCGCTATATAGAATTTGAATTTTATCGTTACCGGTGCAGGAGTCGATTCGAAATCCACAAGCTTGACATTCTGACAAATTGGGTAAGTCTCTGGTCTTCTTATTGTTGGTGGATTCTTGTTCATCGCCCTTGTCCATTTTCAATTGGACTCTGTAAAAATTGGGTCAGCCTCTCGTCTTCTTCTTGTTGGTGGATTCTTGTTCATCGCCCTTGTCCATTTCCAATTGGTTGCTCTAATTGCAGGGAGTCGGAATTTGGAAACTTAGGGTCCGACTTGATTAATAAGGTAAGTTCTAATATCAGACAACTGCTCATTGTTTGACATAATTGCATCCAAACGCAAGAAGTGAAAATGGGTAATAACATTGCCACACTGGGTTCCTTTTTTCCTTGTAAATTTGTGCAAGCGCATAGTCTTCTTATTTGTATCAAATAAGCATAGGTTTTTTATTTACATCAAATAGGTCCTCATCTTTGTAAATTTCATTTGTTTTTGCTAGAAAAATAATGAAAATCACATGCCCAAAGCTATATATATACATATGAATTTGTGTTAGAAATAGAAACATTATAAGTATAATAACTTGTAATATAATTGAACAGCAAACAACAACCGAAAATAGTAAACAAAATGTGATTAGGGATAGAAACAAGTACTGAGGATAAATCAATAATGCAAAGTAAAGTTACAATAGTAACAAAAACATAAATTAAAAAAGAAATATTGAAGAAAATGTAAGGCCTATACTAAATAGTTTTCTTAAAATAGATTTATCACCTATTATTGAGTGCTTTAAATTTTAACGGCAACTGTTTTCTAAGATACAATAAAAACAAGATAATTTTAGTCAGCTGTTAAAAGTTTAATTGGCAATTATTTTTTAAGATACAATAAAAATAAAACGATTTTAACATACCTCTAAATCATTTTACAATGAACTTCCAATGTGGTCAAACACTTCGATACAAATAAATGTTCAAGGAGAAATAAAACTATGCTTTCAATTTGAAATAGTTTAAGAGCCAAAAAAAATAAATGTGAAAGGAGAAAGAAAACTATGGTTTTAATACCAATCAGTTTAAGAGCCAACAAAATTTGCAAAATCACCTAGGTGCACAAGAAAGTCATTTCTTAACATACATACAAGAACAATTATATATAAACCTCTAATATCTTATGTGGGACAAGTGCATCCTTCTTTAATTTTTCTAACTCTAAAAATTTATTTTAAATAAAATTTTCTTATTCACCTGAACATTATTTTGAGCATATAAATATACCATGTCAAAGTACTCGCGGAGGGGTAACCGAAAGAACTTTGACCTTTCACTTATATCAAGTGGATCCCACTCAAAATCAATCCTCGAAATAACCATTTGTGCCCCCATTTTTCCAACATTTCGTAAGGTGGAAAAGTACGATACCTGTTTCATCAATTTCTCAGAAATGAGGTCGCAAGATCAAAGGAAAATGAATCAAGTAACGCCCATGTTTCGGCCTTCGCAAACTGACACTCCTCTTTGGATTCAGTTCCAATGCAGAGCAATATCAGAAGTATGGTTTTCCAAAAGTCAGTACCTAAGAAAATGGCAGCGCAGATGGAGCTCATACATTGCCGTATGAAATGTTGTGTCATATTTTATTGGAGGTGTATTTCACTCAAAGTGCTTCGAAGCCTTATCAAAGGCAATAAGACACTGTGAAATAGCACTTTCCAAATTAGAAGAAGTACGTTTCCAGAAAGTACTTTCTAATGTATTTCTCTTCAGTCCACACAAAACTTTGACCCACTTCTGATTGGTAGTACATAATCAGCATACTATGATGTCATACATGTTATGATGCTACTGTTATTAACAATTAAACCAAGCTGATAAGTTTTGGTGGAAAAATGTATTCATAGATGTATGATTCTGATTAGTGGTTTTTTTCCAATAATTGTTTTTCTAAGAATACAATAAAGAAAATGTTGCTATTAAAGCATATAGTTGCATGTAGAGAGAATCGAAATTTAGACTGTAAATGCAGTAGAATGTTCTTATTACTGACTGCTGAGTAGAAAATTTGATTCACCTCGAATGTATTTTTATGCGAATTAATGGATTTTCCCTTTGGTATGATGCCTTTCAAAATAGGGTTAAGCCGATGGACATCATCCTCCCGGATAATCACTGAAAACTTCTTCCAGTCGCGAATGTCATTGAATGGCAGGCGTGAAAGTCAGATATGATAACCGCAGAAAGCGAACAAGCTGATTAGAGATAATATAAAAGCAGAATTAGTACATAATAGGTGACAACTGATCATATTTAAATATTTTTTTCATTTTTCCATTTAATTTGTTTCAACACAATTAGTACATCTTTTTCTTAAATCCTAATGATGATTGATAATCAACTTATAATTTCAGAAAATCAGTTGCTAGGGGAAAGTTTCTTACCAGGAACACATCCGTAGTGGATGGAATCTACTATTTGAGCCAAATTTCCTAGGGAATCACTGGGGCAGATGCAGAACTTACTCCTGTAGAGTTTTGATCGACACGGCTCAGTTGAATTCTTCTTATATCTTTGATTGGACAGGATTTGGAGTTCATCATTTTGCCAAAACTATGTCAGTAGGTCTTTTAGTTTTGAATAATTGCTATAGCTTGTCCAAAGAGCAAGGCTAGTCCTGCAATATTGTGCCATTTTCAAATGCTATCACAAGTTCACTAATTTCGACAATGTCACCATTAATATGATATGAAATATGAAGCATATGTCATTTGGAATTACCTATCCTCGAAGTCATTTTCTGCAAGTGTAAAGAAGAAATGGCTGTATAAAGAAGAAGCCATTTCAGCACCTTCCGTTCTATTCCAATACGGATACTTCAAAATTAAACATAGTCCTTGACCATGGTGGTCATGTCTGTAAACGAAGCTCCCTGCATATAATACAATATGATGTGCATCAAAGGCCCGAAATATAATTTTTGTCTGCTATAAGAGAATATTGTAATAAGAAATTGCAGATTGTAGCGAACTTTAGTCTGTTAATGATTCTGGCAACATAAATAATTACATACATAAAAACATACCAAATTAGCAACCAAGCCTTAAAACCGAAGAGATCATGAGAGCTATGAACATTTCTTCGCTAATGGCACAAAATTCCTGTTTGGTTCTTTGTCTCGATGAACATGATTTTGTTATCTACAAGAACTCATTTCATTGATTCTTCCGATTGGTGAATGTTATTGAAATTTCACAACCAACATACATATATGTTAGGAAATATGCCTCCTTTTTTTAATAAGGAATATTTATTTTTCTTAATTCTTAATTTCCTTAATTTTGTCCTCAAATTTAATTATTTTAATAATTTTGATATTATTAATTCAAAAACACCAAAGATTTAGTAATTAATCGAAAAAATTTTGATTATCAATGATTCAACATGAATAGGCTCTGATACCACTTGTTATAACAAGAAATCCTTTGGTGAAAACCATCACCTATAACCTAAGAATATTCATGTTGTATCACCAAGAATCAATAAAAAAATATGCAGAAGCGTACCTGAATTTATAACGTTGAATTGCTCTCTACGGTTGTGTGATTGGCCTTCCAGATCAACACATTCTCCTAGAGAATCCTTTAGTTTTCTCTGCGCTCTCTCTCTCTGATGATGAGATATCAGAAAGAATAGAAAGATACATGTGGCCTGGAGACGGTGACCATTTATATAGACAACATTTTGCTATTATCATTAGGTATTCTTAATTCTACCAATCATCGAATTATAATATCATTAGGTTTCTACATATTAAAGGCTCACACTCTATTAGATACATTGAAGTCTATAATACCGAAAACCTAAATAGATAACTTTTAATTAAGCTTAACCTTATTTAATAGTTCGCAATACATAATTATTCACATATAAGCCTAACGATGGATTAAGGATCTAACAATGCTAGATTAAATAATCCAACATTATTTATTTTCTGTTTATTATTTGTTTGATATTTTTCCATTCAAGATCTTGGATTAAATTAAAATTCTCATATATATATATACACACACATAGATACATAATTATTCGCACACACAAAAATATAATATTACTACGAAATCATAAAATACATTAATTAGCTTCACGGTAACCATTAACTAATTATAAAACTTCAATATTCCCAACACTCAAACACCAAAGCATCATATAAATAACCGAATTTTAATTTGTACCTTGCCTCTCATTTTGTGACAAGAAAGGGATAAGGAAGAGATGTGCTTTGGTTGGATCAATTGTCAAAACTTGATGTCTCTGATATTCTTAAAGAAGTATCCTTCACTTGCATACTTTCCTTTCAGCTTCCATGGTGTCTGGTAATTAGAATTCCCTCTCTATTTGCGCATAATTCACCTTTAAAGTCTCCGGTGAGTGAAAGATATCCGAGTAAATTTCAGATTCTTGATCCATACTCCATAGGGAACTTCATAAACCAAACAAAACAGTAATAAGTACATGAAAAATTTGCAGAATCTTGAGCCAAACAATGCATAATTACATGAGAAAGAAAGGTAAAAGAAACCTTGATTAATCCAAAAATGCATGAAAATGGAAAGTGGGAGGAAAGGCGGCAAGAAAATGAGTACCTGAAAGAATTGACGAGATGGTTTTAAGAGTGAAGAGAGATAGAAAAAAAGAAAAGGCGAGACAATTAATAGCACAATGAAGGTTGTTTGTAAGCGCAGGCCAGCAGGGAGCCGTTGGAGGATTCTGCGATCCACTTTCTTGGGAAAATTTGGGTGTTCTGATTTTCTTGGGAAAGTGTTTTCATGGAAAGTTTTGGGTGTTGGGATTGTTAAATGAGAGAAAAGAGGTAACGAGCAGTTGTGTAAAGAGAGAGAGAGTCAGAGGCTAGTCAAAATTTTGTGTCTTGTTGGCGGCAAAGTTGGTTACGCTGGTACAAGAGATGCGACGTCGTTCAAGAGAAAACCAAGACAAAAATATCTAAAAACAAGAAATAAAGATTAAAAATTGATGCTTTATTTCAACAAGTAATGCCATGTAAAAGAGTAGTTTACGTAACTGAAAATAATAAACTAACATCATAGTTAATTGGTTTTTGCACTGAAAATAGACTTTTATTGTCTTAATGAATTATTTAATTAAGAATTTCAACGAGTAATATATAATTCTATTACCTTGAGTTTAATTAAAATTCAAATGTATTTTTATGAATAATTCCTCGACAGTGATTTATAGTGGAGAGTGTTTTTAATAAATTTTAATATCGTTCTTGTCTTTATTTCTCATATTTTTGTGCTGAGATATTTATTTTTATACTTATTTCATTTCTAAATCATATGTGATCTTAGAATATATTTAACTTATATGTCATTACACATAATGAGATAGGTGTTCTAATATTTACCTATGATATATTTTTACTCTTATATAAGAGAGGACCAGCTCATTTAGACTTACTCTTCAATTTAGTACATTGGAGTAAAAGATTAATCAAAATTTTCATAATAAACACAAGAAATAAGAGAAAAGTACATCAATCTGATGCAAGTATTTTTCTCTGTTATAATTGGAGGGACTAATTTTTACCTTTACAAATTGAGTTTTCTTCTCTACTTTGAGGTTGAATAAAAAGGCGTGGGGTGTACTTGTAAGGACACGCTAGTACTCAAATTAGGATTTGCAGAAAAATGATGCAAGACAATGATAAATGAAGAATATAATAGAATAGTAAAGTTTCTGAGTTTTCATAAGCGTTCAAAAAATTATGACATGATATTAATAAGAACAAGCCTCGATATTGATTTATTGCCCTAAACAGTTCTCCACGTGTTCATTATTGATTCGGACATATGGTGCTTCACTTATTTGCTTTAGCTCCTATTCTCCGGAGTTGTTACTTTATCCGAATTTGCCTGTATTTCCTGAGTTACTATTGTCCTCATATATTTTTTTCTTAAGAAAGCACATGGATTTTATAAGAACTCTAGAACAATGATCAATTCTGAAGTTTAGACAAGTGCACAGTGCGAGTCACCTGTGTCTTTTGTCATTTTTATTCAACAAATGAAATGTGTCATTTGCAAATTAATTTTAATAAAAGTGATATATACAATCATCTATCTATTTTATGTGTTGGTACTTTAATCATCACATTTTATTAAAAAATTTTAAAGGAGAGATTTATGACTATGATCAAAATTTATTTGCTTAAACTGATCTCTATCTTTTTGAATTGTAAAGTAATTTTCAATATTGTACTACATTGTTACTATTTAATATTTTTAATTATAAAATTATTATTCAATTCAAAAAAATCTCACACAACTCAATATAACCAGCAGAGGCAAACATATCTCATGTGCAATTATTGGATAGCCAAATTTCGTATTAGAGTAATTCTATCTTTGATTCCAAACATCATCCGACTTTTCTAACGGTAACAGCTTGTTAGTGTTAGCTTCTTTGTACAAATAAATTTTTTTTCTTTTTTTTTTAAATGTAAGGGGGTCAAGCTCAAATAATTTTTTTATTTTTTTTTTATCTCTCTTAAGTCTTGAACTTAAATAGTCAGCTATTACAAGCTTTATGCTATTACAAACCCGACCACGCATTTGGAGGCCACGAATAAAGAATAATTTGCGCCAATAATTTTTTTTAATTACTTTCAAATCTTCAAGTATTCTCATTTTATCAATTCATTAAAGTAATTATTATTTTTTTAACATTATTAATAAAATAATTATTATTTTTTTAACATTATTAATAAAAACTCTAATAAATAATTAATTTAAAATTAATCATTAAATTATTTAATAAAAATAAAAGACAAAAAATAAAATTTTGAAAAGGATAAGTTTGGAGTGTTTGGATACATAATTAAAAAGGCCAAAAATGAAGAGGATCAAGAAAATATAAATTTAACCGAGTGCCTAACGGCCTGAAGAAAGCATGAACCGACGCGTGTCCTTCTATCACTAAACCGACACGTGTCCATCTAACAGCCTTGCAAAAACTGACACTATTCGGTCGCAAAACTGACTTCCTTGAACAGCAGGTGAAAGGAAAGAATCCCGCTTGCCAGAAACCAACCAACAACAACGTACACAGTCGATGAAAGCATCAAAAGAGAAAAAAATTAGAAAAAAAAAATGCACAAAATAGTTTGTTCGATATAAACAGTTGAATTTCTCGGAATCGCGAGAAAATGGCGAGAAATGGAGAAAGAGTAGGAGAAATCTCACAGCCGCCGCCACAACCACAACCGCCGTCACCTCCGGCTAGAGCGTCGTCGGGCGGGAGACTTCGGACTGGAGCTGACCCGCTGCTGGTGGTTTGCAGGTGCTTCAGCGTGCTGACTTCCCTCACGGCTCTCCTCTGCCTTGCTGTTAACGTTCTCTCTGCTATTCGCTCCTTCAAAAACGGATCCGATGTATGTGTGTTTTCATGTGTCCGTCGTTTTATATTTGCTCTTATGTCGTGTATGTGTGTTTTGTTACGCGATTTATTTTTTTTTTATTAATTTCAGATATTTGACGGGATATTTCGTTGTTATGCGGTTGTAATTGCGTTCTTTGTGGCTCTTGCTGAGACTGAATGGCAGTTCGTTTTGAAGTTCTCGAAGGTTCGTTTTATATTTATTTGTTTAAATTGCTACATAATTGACTGTTATGCTTACGTTGTACTGTTGAATTGCACGAATTCGAGTGAGATATTTCATTTTTGTAAAGTTTTTTTTTTAATAATAATTTAGCTTTGGCTATGCCATAACTTGTACAAGAAAGAGACTTTATCTGTCTTTTTTATTTAGGCCACTTTCATTTTGAGCTGTTGTGGTGTAAATCTATCACTCCTCTAAGATTTCTAAGCGATTTGGTGAGCTGTTATTGTGGGTCAAGCTCAAGTGGGGATTATTATTAGAATGTTTCACATATAGAAGAAGCACTGCCCCTTGGAAAAGAGTGATTCCGTACTAAGAACATGAATGTTTCCTCCTTGGAGCTGGAGATAGACACATGCTTTTAGCTTGAATGAAGAAAAATTCTCTCATTTTCTAATGGAATTTGGTTTGGCTTCGATAGACACATGCCAACGCCCTTTCTTTTCTTTGATTGTCAACAAACTTGTAGAAGATGACACTAAATCTGTTTAAAAGGTTGTTAAAAAGCTGTTAGCAGAGTGGTTACTGAATCTGACATAGCAAGATTCGAGCGGGGTCCACTTAAACGGATTTGGAAAGCCACTTAGTTAAAGTTGGTTGTTCTACCCTGTTTCCAGCTTTCAAGGGTTGATAAATAACCCAATGATACCATTCAATTTTCCTCTGGATGGTTAATGAATTCAATTGAGGTTGTGTGCTGTTGAATCTCTGTAATTGAGTGACTCTTTTGAAATCTCGGTTCAAGTTTCAAGTGAAGATTTGTTGCTGCTTTTAACCGACGGATGACTGAACCAGGTTAAACACTTGTATCAATTGTTCATTACTGCTTTGCTATTCTTGATCAATCTTCGAGTTGTGAATTGGGTGTTCTTGTGTTTGTCAATTTGATTATTATAGATTGATTTGATTAAGATCAGTATTACTGGTTAAATCAGTGTTCTAAAGATGGACCACTACATAGCTTCCTATATATATATATATATATATATATAATCATGTAGTATTATTCAGTTGTTGACTTAAATGGCAGAACATTCACCTTTTTTAATCACTCTTGGAGGAACCTTAGTCTTGTGTGTATGTCATCCCTCTGTTCTTTTTCATTGTTATCATTTTGTCAAATCATTTAGCCGTCTCTTAAGTTATATTTTGTTTAATAATTTGCAGGTATTGGAGTACTGGGTTGCTCGGGGTATGCTGCAGATCTTGTATGTCTTATAGACTTATTTTATTTTATTTTGTCTCTTGTTCTTGTAATATCTCTTCTTCTAGAATTATCTTGCTTTTGAGTTAGGCTCCTAAATATCAAATACAAAATATTAATAAAGTAATGAGAACTTATAGGCATATGTTAACCTTTTGTTCTATTTCTTCTCTTAGCTAGGCATCATTCCCTAATGCCCTTTGAAATAGTAAGTCAGGTTTTGATGGCCTTATGACAAACAGTTTAGTCCAGTTGAGAACAAATCAAAATATATTGAATCTCACACTTCACCATGCCAAAACAGGATAATTGCAGACATAACTGATGATAGATATTGAAAAATGTAAATCTAACTGATATTACTGTGACGTTCTCATATAATTTGGATGGATTGTCATCAAAGTATCACTTTTTCTGAAGACTGGCAATTTGATTGTAAAACACACACATATTAGTAATTACTCAATTTTTAAAGTTGTGATCTTTCTATTCAGTGTTGCGGTGATGACAAGAGCTTTCCCTGACTATTCTGCAAAGCAAAAGGATCTCATTCTTCTCCAGAATATAGCAAGCTACCTGCTTCTTGCTTGTGGTGTAGTCTATGTCATATCAGTAAGATGATGAAAAGCACAATACCTTTACTTTAAGCAGAATCTTTTTGTTTCTTCTGTTTTATTTTTCCTTTTCTAACATGGGTTGGTGCCTGAATGCATAAATAACGTTCCTGTCAAAATTCAGAGGCCAGGTGTCTAAATTTCTCAATGAAGTATTCTTAACTGAAATTGATTCTTAGTTTTGTTAAACATTTATCATTAAGGCTGAGTTTTAGGGAAATATAGCCTCAATGGTATCACTTATTTGGTTTTTTTATTAGTAAGTATTTGGCTGCGACTTGATATTCATGATATATTTGATAAAAATTATATTAAAAAGAAAAAAACCAAACAGCTTTTTAGTTTTTCTGTTGTGGGAAGTTTAAATGGAACTGATGGTGTTTAATACCTTTTAATGTCAATACCAAATTATAGGGAATTCTATGCATTGGCTGCATCAAACGTGCTCGCCAACAGAAAGAAATGACAAGGGACCAAGCAGTCAAGGATCTAGAGGTAAGTATCATGTTACCATAGTTTCCTTAAGAGTTCAATGAGGTTTTCTTTCTGCATACCACTTCAGCCTATGATTGTGCTTTTTCTTCTTATTGCTGCATCTGAGTTATTGAAATAAGTATTATATGGAGGTCAATTTTATAGAGAATACAAAAAAGGGATTTCGGTACCAGGACCTTAAAAATCATGTTATTCTTGAAGTTTCATGCTTGTTTTGAGTTTTGCCTAAAAATTTGGAAAACTAGAATCAGACTGCACTGAAGACCTCATGGTACTAGCCGTTCACTCTAATATACAACGTGGCTACCATATCTGTTCCCAGTGGTGGAGGCTCATCTATCCCTCTTGGCTCCAAAAAAATATATAGACACAAAGTAACATCTAATGTAGAACATCAATGAGAGTAAATCCACACTTGAATTCATGTTCTAAAACTTTACCGCGATGATGTGTATCTTCATGGTAATTCAAGGTCATGATATATAAAAAATTAGTTTGTATTTTAAGCTTTTAAGAGGCTCCATAATCTGTTGTAGAAGTTTATGTGAATCCAGCATTTATTTGACAGAGAAGCTCCTTAATCAGTTGTAGAAGTTTATATGAATCTTATTTGACAGAGGTGACAGTATGGGGACTCTATGATTTGATGCCTTCCGCCGTAATATTAGGACCTACCTGATGTAGAAAATTAGATGCAAAGATTCATCTCATCATTTGAGTGTCGACTTTTGTTCATGTCGTTAATTAGTCCAAGTAAACATCCCTCTTGAAATTCTGTTCATGTTTTTCAGTATGGACTTATTATTTAAAAAAATCTTATGAACAATAACAGGATTTGGAGCGGCGTAGGGAGGAACTTGAACGGTTGCTCTTGGCAGAAAGAGTTTGAAAGAATTTGTCCGTATAACCTTAGGATCATCTATAGAGGTCACAGTTCTACTTCTGGGATCCTTTCATTGATTTGTATACTCGGCAGGAGCCATCTTTTCATTTGCATTACTATTTGTTTTAGATCTGTTTAGTATGTGTACATCTGTTGATTCTTTGGATATCCACTTTGAAATGGAGAAAGCTCTGTCTGCATTTCTTTTATTATATTGTCAACATGGCATAAGTAAGAAATTGTTTTGACACTTCCTATGTGATCTTGAATTTGCACATTTGCATCTGCAGCTGCCATACTTCATTGGGAATTTTGTTCAGTTCGATCGATAGCTTGTTTATACACAAAATTCTGATCTTATAGCTTGTTATCATTTTTTTTTTTTTAAGAAAAAATGTTATTATATTTGAAATTATCGTAACACCGTATTCAAACACACATGTACAGTATTCCTTCAAAAAAAAATGCAGAGACAGAAGTGCAGGCTTATTAAAGCCATTTGGTAATTAAAATTATTTCTAATTAACAAAGTGGAGAAACTATCTGAACTGTCATAAATTTGCAAATTTAGTATAAGCTCGTAACCGGAAGTAGAGTTCCAGCATCTTGAAGATGCTAACAAAAGAGTTTTCTTCGACAATGCTTCAAGGGATCTCTTCATCGCAGACAAGCTTGGTTTCTCGAACTAGAATTGCCTATGGCCTTGAAAACTAAATACAGATCTGCAACCAAGCTTCAGCTCATCTAGAAAGCACGAGAGAACCCCCTTGAAAAAATCGAGTATCCGAACTTGAATTGCGTAGCAAGAATGAGTGGGATGACGAAAAGTCAAAGATGAAAGTAGGAATGCCTGACTGCTCAAAGAGATGAGCAGATTGCAAGGCCGAGAAACTTACCGGAAAAGAAAGGATGAACTCTTCAAAGAATCAGAATTCAGCATTGCACACCTGGGGCAAGAGATTCATGAATTAGAGGATCTGGAATCTCAAGTCAGAAATGCAGGAGTGTCCGTCGGAGATACACAGCAGGTTTAGAGGTATGCAGCAGGTTTGCAGTAATGGTTGCACTAACTCTAAAAGTTGAGAATCTGAGATGGAAAATGGGAAAGATGATATAAACACTTACAAATCCAAATTGAACTGTGAAAACGAAACTAATAGAGGAGCTTCACATGAGAGTGAAAAACTTGCATTTTTCTGTTGATGTTCTACCAAACGAAGAAATTTCTTTACTGCTCATGGCCTTCAAATTGGGATTTCCTCAAGCTTAGCGCAAGCTATTAAATACGAAAGCTCATTCCTTTAAAAGGCCATTTCAGTCATTTGAACAACCTTTCACGATTAAGTATGATGTTAACAACATTCATACTATTTCTCCAAACAGTAATATGCATACAAGTCACTCTTAAATTTTAATCACTATGAAATGTGTTATATTGTAAGGTAACACTCCAAAACATATTCTTTTGATAGTTCAGAAACAACACTAATCAGTTAATCAAGAGATTTGGATTTACAAAATAATCCACGACAGCCGTGGAAACAATTATCAGTGCGTTAAATTGGTGTTAGCATGAGCATATGCGCTTATACAGAGCTTTCATTTCTGGTCTTTCTCCTCAGATGAATTTGGCTTTTGAGAGAACTTGGATATCCATTTTTGCTTGTTCTTCTGAGATGTACTCCAGTTTTGCGAGAATTTTGTAAGACCCTGCCTTAATGATCCGAGATTAACCCCATTACCAACCAAAATGCTTGTCACCCCCCATTTTCAAAACCTGTCATGACCATTACAATTACAAACTTCAGCTAAATAACATATATAACAGAACTTGAGATGATACTCCCAAAAATATCTCAATGTAACAGCCTTTTAAAGGTATGAAAAAGAGGTGGAACGGGTCACTTTACCATCTCGATGTTCCTATACTCATCATCAAAAAAGAGCATCGAGTTAAAAGGAACCCCAGTTCTAGAATGAATTCTCTGGAAGTGATCAGTCTTATGTGTCCAACTGGAAAATATCTCCTGAATAATCAAAAGACAATTAGCCAAACCAATGGGAAGGTCACTTATTTGTCATTTCTTATTGCAGCAAATATCAGGAACCTGAATAAGCTTATAAGCCTATTAACAATGAGGCAGACCATGCAAATGTATCAACAACAAAGACCAGATTGTCATTTGTAGCAAGTACACACACATAGGACAGACATTTAAAAAACGCTCTTGGCAACTGACGGATAATTACGAACATCAAACTCTTGCAAAAAGCCTCTGAATTTGATACCAAATGGCCAAAAAGGAGGGGAGAGAGAGAGAGAGAGAGAGAGAGAGAAGTGGCAAAGAATATTGCATCTTAAAAACTTCTGTTGAATGTTAGCCATTAAAAAGCCTGTAATATAGCCTCTCATGATCTAACTGCGTTAGTTCAGGAATAATATTCGATTGACTGACTCTTGTTGTCACATATGCATAATAGACAGATTATAGGAGTAACTGAGGGCTCACCTTTGCAACAAACATAGTCTTGATGTTCAATTTTTCAAGAAAAGTGTTTGCTATATCAGGAGTCGGCGATCGAGAAGCAACAGCTACATCAATCCCTTTGTCCTTGAGAGCATGTAATATGCCTTTAGCATCAGGATACAAAGATGGCATTTCACGTTTGGAGCGACATTCACTGAAAAACAACCATTTACAGGAATATAAAATAAGTTCACATTACACATTAGAATTAATAGCCGCATTCACGCAAAAGATAAATTCATTAAACAAGCTATTCAGCAACCTGTAGATAACTGAAAAACATTAAAAATCTTTCTCGATGAATCTTCACGTTTAATCAAATACTTGTAACTTGATTAAATTGAAGAATACAAACAGGAGACTAAATATTTTCAAAAGACAATACCTAGGTCTGGGTAATTGTTACAGAACAAACAAGTCTCAAAACCTAATGAAGAAAAAGGGGTACCAGTAGAAAGGCCAGAGTGTGTAATCAAGATCGAAGACGACTAAACGAGGGACAACTTGGAACATTCCAATTATCCGCATCGCTTCTTCTTTCACTTTTTCTTCACCCATCTCTTCTCAAATGTCTTTTCTTTTGCCGGTCTGCCCCTGCAGTTCCTTTCCCCTTCTTCTGTACCATCGGGGATGCTGGACACCACAATTTTGACCACTAAGGAGCCAATAAGACAAAGCCACGTGCACCAATCGATTGGCACCATTTTTAGAAATTAATTAATAAATTATATTTTACAAATATAATGCCACATGGACGGACAACACCTAAAATTTAATTAAAATAATACCTAACAATGGAAATATAATAGCATTCACTACAAATTCCATTTAAACGAAAGAAAAAGTGACTTTACACATTAAACTGTTACGAGACACCTACTAGAAAATAGTATAAGGTGGCTATTTTGAGGCCAATTTTGAGTAAGATAAATATTGAAAAAATATGTATATATGGATGATTCGGAATATTTTCTGTGAACTTTTCGTAATAAATTATAAAATATTTAAATTGGTGCTTAGGTGAATGAGAAATTGGATCTCAAATAACACCCATTAATGTGAAAAAATGAAAAAAAATATCACATGAGATTTTTAGTTAACTAATGCACCCCTTGAAATTTATATATTGGCCTCCATGTTCAATTGTAAAACACACCAAAATTCTAATGATTTTCTTCTACTCTCTCTTAAGCAAATATTTTAGCTTTAGGCTTCAACATGATAGAATTCAAACATTTATTTGAAGTTCGTGAGAATAGTGGAGTTGTGCTACCAACACTATTCGAATCTGTTGTATCATGAGAGACAAATACCTATATAATTCAAGTACTGTTGTGAAGCTGACGAATCTATTTTAAGGACACTGTAATTTTATAGGCCTCGAGTTAGTGAAATTATTATTATTATTTTTATATAGTTTTACATGTTGTTGATTTATTCATTATATCATTTCCATTTCAATTTATTTATTTATTTATTATTATTATAATAAATTTTTCATAAGTGTATAACAAGTTTATTAGTAAGTTTAAGTGCACTAGAAAGGTTCTGACAACAAGACTATATACAACACCTAAGGAGGTTGGGTTTTAAGTGGAATCATTGCGATCCCTCCAATTTTTCTTGGGAACCTAACTAGTGTATTTTTGCATGCGAAGTGGGTGGTCTTATATCACTTGAAAGAAATAATAATAATATTATAACTACAATCTTAAAATAGATTATCTATTGAAATGGCAACTGATATGAGCCAGCAAGTTGGAACTTTCGACCCTCCTACTCTTATCTCATGTGGCGATGGTGGCACTAGTGCTGTCGCACTTGTGGTTGTTCCTCATGCGGAAAAACCTGCGAAATTCATTGGACATAATTTCAGACGGAGCCAACAAAAAATGTTCTTTTACTTGACAACCTTAAATCTTACGAGATTCTTGAAGGACGATGCTCCTATACCTAGAGAGAGTGAAGTTGATCACTAAATGATCAGTGCAATAGGTGCTTGGAATCATTCCGATTTCTTTCAAAAAATTATGTGTTGAATGATTTGAGCAATTCTTTGTACAGTGCGTATTCTAGAAAGAAACAAGCCAATGAGTTGTGGGCCTCCTTAGAACGAAAATATAAAACTGAGGATGCTGGCACTAAGAAATCTGTTGTAGGCTGTTTCCTAAATTATAAGATGGTGGACTCCAAAACTATTACAAGTCAAGTTCAAGAATTGCAGATAATCCTGTCAGAAATTCATACAGAAGGGGTGAATTTGAGTGAAACTTTTCAAGTAGCTACTATCATTGAGAAGCTACCTATAGCATCGAAAGATTTTAAGAGTTATCTGAAGCATAAGAGAAAGGAAATGAGTCTTGATGGTCTGATTATTAAACTTCAAGTTGAAGAAGGCAACAAAATTAATGACAGGAAAAATGTAATTTATGTGGCTAATGCCAATGCTGTGGAATATAGTTAGAATATCAAGATTAATAGAAAGCCCAACAAGAACAAGCTGGGTCTAAAAGGAGGGGTCTCCAAGAAGCAAACTAAATTTCAAGGAAAATGTGTTAATTGTGATAAACTAGGTCACAAAGCTTCAAAATGCAGAATGTCGAAGAAAAAAGAAAACTGAAAAGCTATTATGGTAGAGAACATCTCAAAAGATGTGTCTGACATCAATCTTTTTGCATGTTTTCTAAAGTGAATCTGATGGGCTTCAATTCAAAAGAATGGTGGATTGATACTGGTGCCACTCAACATGTATGCTCAAACAAGGAAATATTTATTTCCTTTGAATCTATTGCAAATGGTGAAAAACTATATATGAGGAATGGAGCCATGTTTGAGATAGCAAGTCAAGGAAAAGTAATCCTGAAGATGACTTTTAGAAAGAGTCGACTCTAAACAATTTTTTGTACGAGCCAGAAATTCGCAAGAATCTCATATGTGGATTGTTTTTGAATAAGCATGGATTTCAGATGGTATACGAGTAAGATAAAATAGTTTTTTCTAAAAATGGAATGTATGTAGGAAAGGGTTATGTATCAATGGGTTATTCAAACTAAATGTAATGGTTGTAAAACGAAAGAATAATAAGCTATTTCTTCTACTTATATTCTTAAGTTTTCTAATGTATGCAATGGTAGATTATGACATGTTAATTATAATGCTTTACGTAAGTTAATTAACATGAATAATATACCCACTTTCCAAACTGATGCAAAACATAAGTGTGAATCTTGTATTGAGGATAGAGTACCTTCCTACAAGTATTTATGAGTGTGGGGGTGTCTTGTTAAAATTTTTATTCCTCCACTAAAGAAGGTGAAGATATGACCAAAAACTGTAGATTGCATTTTCATTCATTATGCACATAACAGTAGTGCTTATCGATCTCTTGTGTATGAGTCGAATATACTAGATATTCACAAGAATTCGATAATAGAATCTAGAAATGCATCTTTCTTTGAAATGTGTTTCCTTGTAAATTCAAGGAGGAATCAAGTTTGATTAAATGAACATATAAGGCTATTGTTGAAGATAGTGAGGACTACAAACAAGGAGAAGTTCAAGATAATGAACAAGAGATTCATTCTGAAATTAGACATAGTAAAAGAGCCAGAACGGAAAATCCTTTAGGCCAAATTTTTTGACATTTTTACTAGAAAGTGAACCACAAAGCTTTATGGAAGCTATAAGTTCACCAGAAGGCGCGTTGTGGAAAGATGCTATTAATAGCGAAATTGAATCCATCTTACATAATCATACCTGGGAGTTAATAGATCTTCCTCTAAGATGCAAAGCTCTAGGATCTAAGTTGATTTTCAAGAAGAAAATGAAAGCTGATGGATCAATTGATAAATACAAGACTAGACTTGTAATTAAAGTTTATAAGCAACGAGAAGGCCTTGATTATTTTGATACTTATTCTCCTGTAACAAGAATAAATTATATTAAGATGATGCTAGCAATTTTAGCATTGTGAAATTTAGAAATATGTCAATGGATGTAAACATAGCCTTTCTAAATAGAGATTTAGATGAAGAAATCTAAATGGGATAGCCTTAAAGCTTTATAACTCCATGACAAGAAGAGAAACTCTATAAATTAGTAAAGTTATTATATGACTTAAAGCAAGCATCAAAAGAATGGAATGAAAAAATTGACCATACGATAATGGCAAATGGTTTTAAGATCAACGAATCTGACAAATGCATATATGTCAAAGAGATAGAAAATAGCTATGTCATTTTATGTCTTTACGTTTATGACATGGTAATTGTTGAGAGTGATGACGAGATGGTCAGACTTACCAATAATATATTGAAGTTCAGTTTTGACATAAAAGATATGAGTTCAGTAGATGTCAATTTAAGAATAAAAATCTCAAGACATCTAACGGACTTATATTGAGTCAATCGTATTATGTAGATAAAGTTATTTGGAAGTTCAATAAAGACGATTTTATTGTTGCAAGAACACATTTAGATACAAACTTGCATATATATAAGAATAGAGGTGAAGATGTCTCTTAAGTAAAATACTCTAGAGTAATAGGTAGTCTGATATAGTAACAAGCTATACAAGGCCAGACTTAGCTTATATAATAAGAAAACTTGCAAATATATGAGTAATCTAAGAACTGGTCATTGGAAAGCTATAGTAATAGTACTTAGGTACTTACGGCATACTTGCGATTATAGGTTGCACTATACTAGATATCCAGCTGTACTAGAAGGCACAGTGATGCAAATTGGATATCTAATGTAAAAGACTCAAGGTCTATCAATGGCTATGTGCTTACACTAGCAGGTGTTGCTGTTTCACGAAAATCATCTAAACAAACGGTGATAGCCAGGTCAACAATAGAATTAAATTCATTGCATTAGATAAATATGCTGAAGAGGTAGAATGGCTACAAAATTTCTTAGAAGGTATTTCAAAATGGCCAAAGCTTGTGCTGGTAATTTGCATACATTGTGATAGTCAATCTGCAATTGGAAGGGCGTAGAGCAATATGTATAATAGTAAGTCCAGACATATACTTCATAGACATAATACTATTAGACAACTATTCTCCACTGGAGTTATTTCCATAGACTTTGTAAAGTCTAAGGATAACATTGCAAATCTACTAACCAAAGAGTTAAACAGAGAGTTAGTAGAAAAATCATCAAGGGGAATGGGACTAAAGCCTATAGAATGAAAGGTTTATTTTACGAATAAAAACTCAAGCTAGCTGACTGAAGATCCTAAGAACTAGGTTAAAAAAGACAACCTAGTTATAAAATACCTTGTTGGATCACTGTGGGGGGCTACCCTTCTGTCCATTTTAATGATGAAAACAATAAAGCTGGTAGGAAGGAAAGGGTAAGGTATGTTTTTAATAATTTCTTATGCGTTGGGAATCCAAGCAAAGTACGACAGGTTACTTTTGATTAAGAAATCACCTATGTGAGAGTGAAGTAAGACTGCTTCAAAGGGAATTGTCAAGGGTTCAATTCTTAGAAACTCTTACAGAACTAGGCAAATGTTTAAGGCCAAAATCAACATAACCATGAGAACTCAAAGTGTTAGGAAAAATTCCTATGTGAAATATATCATCATTTACATAAACGACAGAATAGTTCAAAGATATTGTCTCTACCAATCAGTCAGTGAAGTAAATATATTTCACAAGGAAAAGTCCAAATGGTGCAACCTACCTATCCTATGCAGGTTTTGATCCATTGAATTCTATCACCAGAGTCAAAATGATTTTGATATCAAAACAATCGTTTTTGTGTCTTTCGCTAATTTTCAGTCATGTGAGGGATTATTGGAAAAATAGTATAAAGTGGCATATTGAGGCCAATTTTGAGCAAGATAAATATTGAAAATATGTGTGCATAGATGTTCAAAATCTTCTCTGTAAGCTCTTCGCAACGAATCATAGAATGCTCAAATTGGTGCTTGGGTGAATGAGAAATTGGATCTCCAAGAACACCCATTGGTGGGAAAAATGAGGAAAAATGTCATATAGTTAACTAATCGCCCCTTGAAACCTATATAATGAGCTCCATGTTCAATTGAAAAACACACCAAAATCCTAGTGATTTTCTTGTCCTTTTTGTTAAGCAAATATTCTAAATTTAGGCTTCAGCATGATAAAATTCAAACATTTGTTTGAAGTTTGCGGGAATAGTGAGGTTGTGCTGCCAACATTATTCGAATCTGTTGTATGCTGGGAGACAAACGTCTATATAATTCAAGAACCATTTTGAAGGTGGCCAATATGTTTTAAGAACACTGTAATTTTATATTCCTCAGGTTAGTGACATTATTTTTTTTATTTTGGTTTTACATATTTTTGATATATTTATTGTATCATTGCTATTTTATTATTATTATTATTATTATTATTATTATTATTATTATTATTATTTGTTATAAATTTGTCAAGTGTATAAGAAGCTTATTAGTAACCTTAAGTGCACTAGAAATGTTCTGACACCAAGGCTATAAACAATGCCTAAGGAGGCTGGGTTTTAAGTGGGACTATTGTAACTCTTCCAGTCTTTTTTAGGAACCTAATTAGTGTATTTTTATATATGAAGTGTGTGGTCTTATATCACTTGAAAATAATAATAATAATATTATTATTATAACTACCACACCATTATTAAAATTTAGAATCAGTATAATGCGATTTTAAAATACTGTATAGCCTCTCTACTATCTATCCATTAATCAAGTCCAATATTGTATTATTGCTTCCTTCGCAATAAATACTATATGTAGCCTCTCTACTGTCTTTCTATTAATTAAATTCCCTTATTGGTAAAATAACCATAGAATGAGTGGAAGCTGCCTCTACAAAACAAAAGAAGTGAAAAGTCTAAGATAACTAATGTTATGTTTTTATTATTGATGTTGCAACTTGTAAGCATCCTCTTGTAATATCTCATATTACTTTTACAAAGTAGATTGGTTAGTGAGATGCTCAATGCATGTAGGCTAAAGGTCATACTAAGTTAATCATGTGTGTCAAAATTTATTCTTATTTTGTTTTTACTACAAAGATAAAATAAAATTGTATTTCTCACATTCGCTCCCTGATAAAATAAATTTATGCATACATTTTGTTTTTATTTCAGTAATCATACAAATCAAATTTCAGAAATGAACAAACCGACAAAGATTGTTCTCACATAGCATTTGAAGATCTTGTAAAAAATAAGCAGTATTGAAGAAAAATCTGAAAATTCTAAATAAACCATTTAGAGCATCTTAAATATGAAATGCACACGAGTTAGCGGAAACGCCGAAGGAGATCAGAAAGTGGAAAAATCTCCCGACTTTCTTGTGCACATTCAAAAGCCAAAGCTCGAGTTAAACAGTAGTCGGCAAACTCTTGTAGACTATATACACAAACCAGAAAAAGGCAATTACAATTGACTTATTCCGGATTCTAAGAAACAACAATTTGATTTAGTATTAAACTTGTATTGATGGCTTGCTATGTGTTTCCGGTAGCACAAAACCTGCTCTTGTTTCCTCAAATGAGTACTCATCAATCTGTTCTGCTGTTTCCAAAACTTGATAAACATTGAAAGGGATTGGAACATCTGCAGGTGCAGGAGTTTTCTGCTTTGGCACTGAAATTGTTGGTGGTGTTGGGGGCACAGGAATTGGCATTGACTTGGGAGTCATGTTCTCGTCATCAATAAAAGAATTTGTCTTTGAGGGAGTAGTGGATGACAAATCAAGAGGTGGATCTGGTTTCTGTACTGTCTCGCCATTTGGATTCACATCATTTGATGATGTGGTGGAATTGATGGCTGAAAATGGTCTCCGCTTCATTGGTGACTCTTGTTCACTAGCATCTGAGGACTGTTTCTCTTTAGGCGCACCAGGAATGTCCAAACCTCTCCTGCCTGTGAAAATGTAGAAAAAGGTAGTAAAATAATGTTATTCATAGAACAGGAAAATGAACAAGCTATTATTAACACCGAGAATTGAATAATGTGACGCTTCTTTCAAAGAAAATCAACAAAAATAAAACATTTTCTAATGAGATACATTGAAAGTTACAGTGAAAGTTTATGTAATCTTTAAAAGATTTTATAAGTGGGGTTCAAAGAAATTACCAACTGATTCAGTTGCATAATCATCATTCAGACGGAGATTTGAAGGGTCATGTTGGAGTGTTCGATCACTTTTCTTAATAGGACGTGAATGAGGAGTAGCTTTCGTGCAGCCAAGTGAATCAGGTTTAGGACTCTGAAGCATGGTTCCTCCAGCAGGAAGTCTTCTATTATTTACACCTCCAGTTGAAACCCTAGGGACTTTCTTCACACTCTGGGCCTTCAAAGGGCTTGGTTTTGATCCATAGAGTGCTTTCTGCTCTGCTATAAGTTGTTCCTGAAGTTTCTTCTGGTCCTAAAGGAAACAAGTACATAGATCATAATTTGCACAATATCATAAATTGCTGAATATCAACAAGCACTAGATGAAAGTGGAGCAATGAAAGTTCTTCTACAGTGTGCAGAGGATGAGTAAAATGCTATGTTCATACTCGCTGCCTACGGCGTTCTTGCTCCTTCTCTTGCCGTAAATTAGTGTACTCATCAAGCATAGAATGTAGACAAACCTGATGAGTGACAAGTAAAAGGAAAAAGTTCATGAAAAAAGTAAGAACCAAAAATGACCGTGACCTTTAGACAAGAGAAAGGTGCTTACACCATCATATAAGAACTCAACGCCTCTTTCAGTTTCCCAAGCAATGGTTTTTGAAGCCAAAGTCTCCACCATCCCTGTGCCAATACGGTACAATATTCATTAAAAAAAAATGGTACAATTTACTACAACCAAAATATAAAAAAGTATAAAGAAAGATTAGAAAAGAGCCTTATAGAGAGGGGAGAGAAAAAAAAAAACTAAAATTTTGTAAGCAAAGTTGAAAAGAAATTATTTCAATCCTCAGTAGCAACTAAGAGAGTTGTTCAATGATTCTACTTAAAACAATGAATAAAAGAGTAGATCGATAAATGGAACTCAAATAAACAAAAGCAAGTAGGGTGACCTGTAATGATATAACCTAATTGGTCCATCATATTTAAAACTCTAACCAAAGCTTCTACCAAATAGTGCTTGTCAACGCAGATGAAGCTGAGGGTACCTGGAAGTTTATTAACTAGTGAGCGAGCTTTCTCTGCACGCTTGAGTATAAGATGGGAACCTCTTCCAGCATTGTATCGGTTTTCATCCTGTATAACCATTTCAGGTGATAATTAAGTGAAGTGATGTAGATATCACACAATAAAATATGAAAGAACTAGAGATGGTGTGACGGCCAACCCTATTATAATCTTCAAGCCAAGACTCCTCTTCACGTGCTGCCAACCACTTGTCAAACTTCTCAAGTATGTCTTTCCTACTAAAAGCTTCTTCTTTAGCCTTAGCTATTTGAAGTTCAATCCGTTCAAGTACATTACCTGGATCCATGGCTCCTGCATCATTAGAAATTCTAAAACGTTCTGTAAAAATTTAAGACAAAAGTAATCAATGATGCAATGATATATCCGTTAGCTCATACCAGATTCAATGGCTTCAAGAGTGTATTCCACTGAACTATCATTTTCTGGAGCCATATGAGTTTTTCTACAAATCTCCTCTAGTTCTGACCGCTTCTTCAAAACAAGCTCTTTCATTTTGCTTGACTTCAACTCTTCCAACCGAGTCACTTCTGCCTCTACCTGCAAAATATAATTACCTTGCTATCTCACACCCAAAGCAAAATCCCACACTGACTTATAAAAATATGCAGCCTAAGAGGTCTGGAAGACACTCAAGGTAACCACTTTACACATGCTAATTACTAACTGACATGATCAATGAAGTCTATAGAGAGAGTGTTGCATTCGGTTATTTCACGTTCTGAAGCAGCAATGTTGCAGGTCACATTCTGAAACATTTGCTGCTCTTCAATCGGAGTATCCATCAAATTCCATAGCTCCAACATGGTCGTTGCAAGATCTTGGAGCTGCCGTGGCACAAAGGGTAATAACAATGGTCAAAGAGAAAGAAGAGAGTTTTGAAAGATTCAACAGAATAAAATTAAAATCATCTAATGGATAAATAACTAAAACATTTGTTTACCTTCTGCATTCTCTGTATCTTAACCTCTCGTAGATTTTGTATTGCAATAGTCAGCTGTTCAATGTATCATCACTTATACTCCTTGATCCTTCAGAATTGCCAACACTAGGATGAACCTTACTAACTGTAAGCTTGAAATCCATTCCGAGTACTGAGCAAAGAGAATTCAAAGTGTTTAGGTGGTCCTGAACCTGCTTCAGCCTATCACTCTGCATACAGCACAAACAATATCAAAAGTTCAAAAATGTAGATAATATTTGAACTCCAATGACAGCTGAACATAAATAAAAGAGAAGTAATGACAACTGAGCATAAATAAAAGAGAAGTAATGACAATTGAACATAAATAAAAGAGTAAGTAATGACAACTGAACATAAATAAAAGAGAAGTAATTAATCCAGACCTTCTCTTTCTGAAGTTCATGGAGTTCTCTGTGAAATTCTTCAAGTTTTCTCAAGGACAAATCAGTTTCTTCCACAACTGCTTTAGAAGAAATATATACCATTGATCCGTAGATTTCATTTTTGATCATTTGTATTTGCTCTAACACTTGTACAAATTGCTCTTTTCTGTCAGATTTCCTTTTCCTCATTTCCTCCAGTTGAGGAAGAATGCTCTTGAGCTCTTCCTTCAAATTTCCTGCAGTTTGATCAACCTGAAGATACGGGCTAAGCAAACTGTCTGAAAGACATAATGCATTAAACTTCACCAAAAATTATTTTAGAAAATAAAATAGTGAGAAATAGTCAAAAATTTTATTCACATGTCCATGCAATAATAACTACTTAGAATGAAATCAAACCCTCTAACTTCTTTCAATGAAGCTTTGCAAGTTAATCTGATCTAGTTTCCTCCTGATTTGGTCTGGGATTTTAAAGTGCAGGAAAGTCTTGGAAAGCTTTAAATTGTGGGGGTTAAGAGGTTTAAAACTTAAAGCACATATGGTTTATACATTTTTCCGCACTTGAAAATTCTAGATTATTCTGCACTTCATTAAAGTAAGGAAGCCTTCAGTCGATAACAACTACACACACACATTTATATATGTATGTATCCAGCTAACAACTTCTTCACTCCTAATATTTGTTTTGAAATGCTTCACAACCTCCTATAAATTGTTTTCATAATTAATGTACATTCGACAAGTGGCCCATTTCGTCTATGTTTCATTCATTGCATTTCCAAATACTATACAAATCCAGATGATATTTCTAACCTGGCTATTATGCACCGGTGGCTCGACCATTACAGAACATATGGCAGCAAGCTCAGCTTCATAGTCAGCAATCGTCTGCCTCAGATGTGCTCGACAAAGATTGGCCTGATCCACCTTTCTTCTGTACACTTGAAGACACTCTTGTTCAAGCTCAAGCAGCATTTTATCCTTATCCGCGTCTGTCTCCCCAACTTCATCCCATATAATCTAGCACAAATCAGAGATAGTATCCTCAGCTACATACAAATAACAAGCTACAAGTACATGAGATCAAATAAATTTTTTATCTCAAGGGTTTACGAATAAATAACCTGAAGTTGTTCTATAAGTGATCCACTAGTCGTCTCCACTTGTTGAAACGGATCGTTAAGATTAGACATAATGAACTATTTGGGCCTGTCATCACAAAAATACAAAATTGTAGAATTTCACCCCAAATATTCTAGAAAAATATTAAATTTCTCAAGAAATTCAAATAAGATTTAGGTTCTTTTTCTTCGTTGTGTCTCAATCGTAAAATGCTATATTTAATTGGGTACAAAAATAAAATATAATTCACGCATTAACATAACGAAATGTATTTAAATAATATATTAGACTCAGTTCATCAAAATCAAATTGCAAGACAGAAATTAAAAAAAAATTATATTTTTTTAATTTGAAATCCTGAAAGAAATACACCAATTCAAAATCTTATAATCCGACATTAAATGAACCTGAACAAGAAGAAATGCCTCCTTGCTTGGCCTTTGCAAGAACAGAAGTGATATTTTGTGGATTCTATTGAGAGAATTTGTTTTTTTTTTTTAATTTTCAGAAAATGAATTTTGGGATTTATTTTTAGGATTTGAATATTATGGAGAAGAAGAAGTTAGTGGGAAAATTGGACCGTTGAAGAGCGCTTGTTAAGGATTTTGTTTTAAAAGAGAGCCAACATTTTATTTCGGTTACAACCCAACATCAATTTTTTTTTTCGAATTTCAAATGCCACTTTGGCAAAGGGTTGGAATTCCATGGGTTTGTTTCTATTGTTGTAACTTGAATCGCAACCATTCACTTGATTTTTCTAAAGTGTGGACGGTTTAGATATGTGTTCATCACTGCTATATGTTTATAGTCGAGTACTGAGGCCACTTTCGTCTATTCATTGATTTGACGATGATTGATGTCAGTATTGAAAGATTCCCTAACGGAATCGGGGTGGTTGTGTCAATTATTTTTTATTTATTGATATTCATGTATTATGTTATGAATTTTACCATGTAATATGTATAGGAAAAAACATTGTCCAAATTTTGAATCATTGATTTCATACAATAACCACTTAGCATGTTGTAAGAAAGGTTTATATATTGCAAATTGGTTAAACTACCATAATTGAAGGAATAAATCATGTGAGAGAGTTAATAGATAAATCCAAATCGACAAGATTCCTCAAACTCCCAATGTCTAAAGGAATAAGACTTGTTATGCATGTATGTGATTAATTATGAAAAACGGATCGATATCTAGTAGTACGGCAACTAGGAAAATATTAAAGATAAGCTTCAATTTACTCCCTACTTACAATGACACTCTTTAATTTATTCTCAAAAGCGTAAATATATCAATTTATTGTTGGATCCTTAATTTAAAGTTGGGTTTATATGAGAATAATTATGTGTTGCGAATTGTTATATAAGGTTTCCAATTAAAAGTAATCTATTAAGATTTTCAGTAATTTGGGCTTTGATATATCTAATAGTGTGGGCCATTAATGTGTAGAGACTTAAAGGTAATTTCTATTTCTATGATGGGTTTAAATAGGAATATATAAAGATAATAGAAAAAATTATTTATTTAAGTGGTTATGGTCCCTAGGTCACAAATATCATACTATTTTTTTTCTGATATCCTATCATCAGAGAGAGTGCACAAAAAAACTTAAAGAATTCTTTAAGAAAATGTGTTGATCTAGAAGACTAACCACTATGGTTTTAGAGAGTAATTCAACATTATCAATTCATGTACGCTTCTGTATATTCAATTATTGACTCTTGGTGATACAACATAAATATTCTTAGAATTTAGGTGATGGTTTTCACTAAATGTTTATTATTCTAACAAGTGGTATTAGAACCTTTTTATGTTGAATTATTGAGAATCGAATTTCTTTTTTATTAATGATTAAAGATTTGGCATCTCGAATTTAATAATTCGATTATATATTATTTAGTTTGAGAACAAATTGGTGGTTCTCTTCTAGAATTAAATAAATTTGGTTTTTTAAAATTTTAAAAATTTAGAATTAAGAAAAATTAAGATTCGAGGAATTTGGAAACATATAAATTCGGTTTCATAAAGTTGTGGTCGGCCACGAACAAAGTGGTGGCAAGCATAGTGGCAAAGCCAGCAAATCAGCGGCGATGGCCATTGCATTAGGAGGCCGAGTGAGCTACGGAAGCAAGTCACAGCCGCTAGGGCGCTGAGCAATTGCGGTTGCTGGGCGTCTGCAAGCAAGCTAGAGGAAAAGCGGTGACCATCAATAGAATTGGGAAAAAAAAGAAGAAAAGATTGAGGGGAAGGTGTGGCCCAGGCAATTGGGAGAAGCAGTGGCCACTGCCGTTGCATGAAGAAAAGAGAAGAAAAAAAAAATTTAGGGTTACGGTTGGTTTAGGATCTGGATCAAGTTAACCCGACCTGGACCAACCCTACCCCGATTGAAGATTTGAAGTTGGTTTAAGATCTGAGTCGGGTAGACTTGGTCTGGTTGCTACTCGGTCAATGGTTGATCGATCGACAATTGACCGTTAACTATTGACTTTAAACTTTGACCCAAAAGTTTTGGATAATTTTGATATAATTTTAAATTCTAATATTGTTATATTTTTATATAGTTTGAGATGCAATACTTGAAGCAATATGTCACAAAAGTGACATCTGTTGTGAAAATTAATTTGTTTTGAAATATAATTGGTTGTGTGTATGTAATTTATGTGAATATTGATCAGCCCAAAGGACAAGTTCATATTTGACAGAGTTGAGTTGCATATACACTTGTGATAATAAACGCGTGATGATTATTCTGTTTTATATGTAAAAAATAAATCAGTCCAAAGGAAAATTATTGTTTGACATGTTCTTATTATTAGTATTTGATTACTAGGCCAAGATATTACTTATAAGTTAATATTTTGTCCAAAGATAAAATATTAGTGGAGTTTCTAGTATCTTGAAATGAGATTTACCTTTATTTGAATTTATTTTTGTTTTAAGACTTGTATGAGCGTGTTTTGTCTGTTTGTTGTTCTCTATTCTGTTATGACTCCTACTAATATTACTTGCCAACATCAATTTTATTCTTATGCTAAATAACTTTAATTTTAAGTCATGACAAGAGAACATCTTAATAGTTCTTGCAGTTATAGATCTCAACCTTGCATTAGGGGTTAATTCTCCCCACTTCTTACGGATGGATGTACTTCTGATGACAATAAGGATTTTGAAAGGTGGGAGAAATCAAATCACATGTATATGATGATCGTGAAGAAGACCATTCTAGAAGCATTCAGGGGCTCAATGTTTGAAAAGATAAATACGGCTAAGCAATACCTTGCGGATAGTGAAAAAAGATTTGTCAAGAATGAATAGGCAGAAATAAATACACTACCGACAAGTCTAATTTCAGTGAGTTACATTGGCAAAGGCAATATCAGGGAGTACATCTTGGAGATGTCTTATCTTGCTTTTAAGTTAAGAGCAATTAAGCTTGAACTCTCTAAAGAATTGCTAGTGCATCTGATGCACTAAGATTCAATATTTTTTTTTAGGAAATTTACTCCATTCTTCTATATTTTAATGAAGATGAAAATTTTATAAATGACAAATGTTAGAGGAATGATCATTATCATACATTTTTAATGTATTTAATTGTATATAAGTATTCAATATCATAAGATTCTGCCAAATTGATTTCAAAGTGAGTGTAACTTATTATGTTTAAAGGAAATCCATTATATATATTCAAATGGTATGATAGTGTGTGTGTACATCACTACAAGAAAAAATGCCTACTACGACAGGCAAAAATTGTTATGGTAGGGGGTGGATGATAGTTGTTCATAGCGTCATTGTAGCCAACGTCAAGAATTGATGACAGAAAAATACCAGTCATAGCTTGTGATAGATATAACTAGTCACACAACAGGCATAAGTTTATTTAGAGGGAAATATAATAATTTTGAATTTGGCTCATTTTTTTGAATTTCGTGCACTATATTTTGAATTTTTGGTGGGAAATCTTAAATTTGGCGTGAAAATGGAAATTATAATTAAATGATTTTTTTCAATTAATTCGGAAATTGAAATTATAATAAATAAAAAAAGACTATTTTGTTTGTACCATGAAATTATTATCATTTTAATAAAAATCCAAGAATTGATTTATTAGAAATTAATATTTCATAATTTAGCTAATTAATTAGATTATTAAAATTAATATTGCAATTAAAAATTCACTGACAAAGAAAATGAAATGAATAACATTGACTAATTATTGATAATTGTCAGCAAACATAATTTATCCAAATACAAGTGACAAGTCCAACATAAATAGAAGAGTATTGTAACAACATAAAAACTAAATTCCAGCAACATGTACAACACCGATGAACCATGATCAGTTCATTTCCAGTTGCATAAGGAAGCCAACAACAGAGTCATTTCTACCAACACAGAGAAAGCCAACAACATAGTTCATTTCTAGCAACACAAGGGGAAGCCAACAACACTGATCAGACTAAGAAAATCCAATTTAAGAAGAACCTAAATTTGTAAAATTGCATCAATATCTAGGACCTATTTTTCAAACAAAGTAAAAAGTTAGCCAAATCAAGCAGCATCCATCATGTTCATCATATTCCAACATAGCAAGTGTAATAAGCTTGGTAACTGCACAAGTAAAATATACCTTCATCAAATTCAAAGTCCGTGACCACGTATAAATTAGACTATTAGGTAATAGAATAATAGCTAGTAAATTAATTTATTTCATCAATGAACTCAAAATAACAACATAATAGGTAAGGCTTACCTCACATAATAGCAAGTACTCTAGAAACATGGTTTGCCCACTCAATACGAACTTCATCTAATTCAGCATCAAAATATGTTGTCTTTCCATTGAACGGTTTATGAAAAGTTAAAATTATGTAGTGAAACTTTGACGCAGGACAATTTCTTTTTTATAAAGTAAATTATGATCAAAGAACTCACATTGTTCATTAGTAAAGAGAAGTTATTAATCAAGTCTTTCATGAATCTCATGACATAAAATCCACACGACTAAACTTACTGGTTGTTGTGGGACCTATTCACAATTAGCAATTGCGCAGTTCCTTATAATGACAATTAAGCATGGTAATATATAATTATAGTTGAGGTAATAGTTCAAAACTTTACAGAGCTGACCATCTTATTATAATTCCATTTCTCATTACCCTCTTATGCTATAAACATTGACATAGAGCTGTATAAAACAATAAACTGTAAAAAAGTGTCTATGAACTATGTAAAAGCAATTTTATATTGACAATGGTAATCAAAGAAAACAAACAAACACTTTACTGAGCAAGCATTTTTGCTTTCAAAAGGGGGAGCCAAAATACTATAACTTTTCTATGATGAATGAGTACAAGTTTTTGTTAAGCATTTTTTATGGCGACACTTAATTGATTATTTGAGTTAATTTGAAATTGATGATATATATATATAAAGGATCAGGGAATAATATGAAGAAGAAAAAGTGCTTAGTAAGATAAAGGAAGAGAAAGAATATGCACTAGGTAAAATCTAAGAGATCAAAAGAATATATGTACTAGGTAAAATCTAAGCGGTTATATAATTATTCATAAACTTCTTATTTTGATGAGAGTAGTACTCTCAATTAAGAGAATGACGAGTCCCTTAACGCAATTTTTTTTTTTTTTTAAATCAACTAGAAACAAATCAAGACTTACTAACCCACCTAAGAGTTTGAGGCAATTAAGCTACCAAATAGGAATCACCAAAAGCACGGCTCGACTTTTCAATTAATTAGAAATATCTATGAAATTGTTTCCTTATGGTGACGTCTTTCTCTTCGGTCTTTAAGTTTCTTTGCAATAAGGCAACAATTAAATTTTAGGTTGTAATATTTGGTAATTGGAATTGGATGAATAGATATAAGCTATACATAAGCCTTTATTATATCAGTTCACTTTCAAGAGTTTTGTTGTCAAAGTTTCTAGTTGTTGTGCTTTGTATTTTCCAACCAAAGTAGCCATTGGTTTAGGGGTAGGGAGTGATGATTTGCTGGGCTTTCTAATGTAAATGTGAAGAAAAGAGGATGTAGGATGATTTTTTTTTAGAGAGCATAAAATTTGTAACACATAACAACATGTAAAAAAATAACATGAAATATGCAAAAATGATAGCTAAATATGCAACTTTATGATGTTATACATAAAATATAAACATAAAAAATGAAAGGGATAGGAATATAAAATTTTTTGGCTCTATTTATGACATGAAACACCAAACTCATGCAACATGTGATGTAAAAACATGAAACATGAAATTTACATGAATAAATAACATGATATATGTAAAAATGAAAGTTAAATATGAAACATTAGACATTAAACACAAGTACAATGTAAACATCCAATATGATACTTGTTATATGTGCTAGACGATGTTATATATGAAAAATAAACTTCAAACATGAAACGGGCGGAAAACTAAAAATTTTTGGCGCCATTTCTATCATGAAACACCAAAAGTTAAAGACGCAACATGTGATATAAATATGAAACATGGAATTATACGTGAAATAATAACATGAGATATGAAACATTGAAAGTTAGATAAGCAATGTTAGACATCAAAGATGAGTATGAAGCAAACATGCGACATGGTATTTAATACATATGACAAATGATGTTATACAAGAAACATGAATATTAAACATGAAATAGGTGAGAAAATAAAAATTTTTGATACCATTTCTAATATGAAATACCAAACTTTAAAGATATAACATGTGATGTAAATATGAAACATAAAATTTTTACGTGAAATAATAACATGTAATATGAAACATTACAAGTTAAATATGCAACGTTAGACATTAAACATGAGTAATTAAACATGAGCAATGTTATATATAAAATATTTAACGATAAACATGTAATTGTTAATGTTATCTATAAAATATGAATGTCAAACATGAAATGGGACATTAAACATGAGTAAATTTTAGGGGTATTAAGAATAATAAAATTGAGACAAATAATAATATGCATGAAAATTTTAATGTCAAATATGAGAGATAACAAATAAAATAAACAATAAATTTGTCTTTTATTATATAAAATTTTTATTTTTTCTCTTGATTTTGACAAGATAATATTTTTCTTTCATTTTCTATTTATTTATCTTTTTTCTTACTATTAATATTATTTTTTTAAATTTCATTAATTAATATATCATCCTATTTTAATTTTTAAAATTTAAATAATTAGTTAAATAAAGCAACCGGTTAAAAAACCTGTTGCTCTACCATTTGGCAACCAAAGAATGTTAGGCTCTTTTTTTGAGAACCCAGCATTGTAGCCACACTCGAAATGGAATGAAGACATATGTACCTATAAAAATAAGTAAATGTAAAAAATATGAAAACAAAGTCGTTTTGAAACGACTTGTTCCTGTGCCGATTTGAAGTTTTGGATTTGAAAATTAAAAATAATTTTTCCCATTAAAATATATTAAAAGCAAATCAAAAGAAATTAAAAAATACAAGGTCTTATCCACTTTCTTCCGCTCACTCACCAGCTCTGTCCCTCTAAAACACCCACGAAGCTCGTTATCCCTCTCACTCATGATGAAGCTTGTTGTTCATCTCACCTACGAAGCTTGTTGTCCTTCTCACCCCGAAAAACTCGCTATCATGCCACACCCATCGCCAACCAGCCACCCCACGTCGCCTACCAACCGCTGTTCACGTCACCCCAGCCTTACTTGACAGGGTGCTTGACGATTTTGGACTTTTTCACCTGTTCAGGTAATTAAATTTAGTGGGTTGCAAAGTCATAGATAGATTGGGTACTGTGGGTGTTCAATTTTCTGGAATTTTTGTTGTTGGTGTTTGGATTTTTTTTAGAATTTATATTTTAAAATTACTAGAAATAAGTTATTTTGAAATATTGATTTTGTTTAAATTATATATGGTTAATACAATTTATTTTTCATGGTATAGAAATGATGGATTTGGAAAAAGATTACGAAGTCAAAGATTTGGAAGAATTAGATGACAACGATTTAGATGGAAATAATGAGGAAACTGATAATGTTGTGGATGTGAAACCGAAAAAGTATGAGCCGAAGTTTGGGATGTTTGATAATCTTAATGATATGTATGATTATTATAAAGGTTTTGGTAAACAAGAGGGTTTTCTAGTGAAGCGATGAAGTACTAAAAAATGGTTTGATGGGGTTGTGAGATATGTGACATTTTCATGTGGGCATAGCAGGAAGCCTAAAAGTCAGTCTTCGAATGTATTGAGGCCACAACCTAGTGTGCGAAGTGGTTGCGAAGCGAATTTAGAGGATGTCTTGATGAAGATGGAAAATGGGTTGTTCAAAATTTAGTTCTTAAACACAAACATGGAGTGAGTCCGCCAAAGCAAAGTATTTCCCATGCAACCGCCACATTAGTGCAAGTGAAAAAAAGTGCTAGATATAAATGATAAAGCAGGAATTAGAGTTGCACAAAATTTTGCTTCTGTTGTTGTTAAAGCAGGTGGATTTGAAAATGTTTCATTCATAGAAAGAGATGTTAGAAATCAAATCGTCCAAGCAAGGAGAGTACAACTAAAAGAAGGGGATGTTATGGCAATTCAAATGTATTTTAGGAAAATACAGAAAGAATGTAATGGCTTTTACTTTGATATAGACGTGAATGAAGATGGTCAACTAGTCAAGGTTTTCTGGGCAGATCCAAGGAGTAGGGCAGCTTATAAGGATTTTGGAGATGTTGTTATATTCGACACTACATACTTACAAATATGTACGACATGCCATTTGCTCCCTTTATAGGAGTTAACTATCATGGTCAGTCTATCTTGCTCGGGTGTGGATTGATTTCATATGAAGACACTAAGACATTTACATGGTTACTTCAGTCATGGCTATCGTGTATGTCGGGCTCTCCTCCCAGTAGAATCATTACAGACCATGATAAAGAAATGAAGAAGGCTATGAGATAGTTTTTCCTCATACTGTACATCGATGGTGCTTATGGCATATTCTAAAGAAGGTGTCTGAGAAGTTAGGGGCTTATAAAGAACATAATGGTATTAAATCTTCGTTGCTTTCTACTATTTATAATTCGCAAAGCCTTGGTAAGTTTGAGACAGCGTGGCATGACATGATTATGAAATATGACTTAGGTTGTAACGATTCGTTAAGTAGTTTGTACAATGAGAGATATCATTGGGTTTCATATTTTGTGAATAATAGTTTTTTGCCAGGAATATCAACAATCCAACGAAGTGAGAGCATGAATGCTTTTTTTGATTGGTACGTGACATCAAAAACAACATTAAAGCAATTTGTGGGCAATTTGATAATGCTTTGCAAAGTAAAGTTGAAAAAGAACCACAAGAAGATGTGAAATGTTTGAGGCAACAGATTTCATATGTAACTATTTTTGAAATGGAGAGGCAAATTCAAGAGATGTACATTAACTTGAAGTTTCGTGAATTTCAGCAAGAGTTAATTGGTTTGATGTATTCTGACATAATCGGTTACATGTGATCATTATATGACGTCAGTGAACAAAGTGTGGATGGTAAAAAAGAAAGTTTCAAAGTAATTTTTGAAAAGGATGAAGGTACAATTGGATGTAATTGTTTAAAGTTTGAATTTGCAGGCCTTGTGTGTAGACATGCCATTTCTGTGTTGTTCCATAACTCTATTACTCTGCTTCCAGAAAAATACATCTTAAGGAGATGGAGAAAAGATGTACGGAGAAATTATAGTAAGGTGAAATTCAGTTGTGAGAGGTGGAGTTTGACTGATGAACAGAAGCGGTATGGAAAAATGTGTGATGGTTTTAGCAATGTTGCAAACATAGCTACAGATGATGAAAAAAGTTACCAATTTATTATGGATTGGATTGGGAAAATGGAAGTAAATCTGCCTAAGAAAATTCATTGTAAAGGTGAAAGAAGTGGCAGCAACAATGTGGGATGTACAATGAATGAGAATCAGCAGATTGAGCAGATACAGGATCCAGCTGTATATCGAAGAAAAGGCTGCCCGCCTTCTCAAAGAAAACAATCAATGGTTGAGAAGAAATATAAAAAGAAAATTAAGGTAAGATTAAACTACTTAGATAATTATTCTACAGCTAATTTAATTTTAATTTTAATTTATCTTTCTATGGATTTGCAGGACTCAAATGTAGAAACCCCATTATCTTCTACTGTAGATATTATGGTCCCAATGTAGGAGAGCAATAAGGATTCAGTAAGTTTTATGTTCTTTAATGTATGTTATTAATATTAAATCTGTCATTATGTAAAAAGTTACCAGTATATTGTTTATTTAAGCACCTGTGTTCGCATGCCAATCACAAGGATGTGATATTTATTCATCATTTCCTTTTGATTCTTACACTGTAAGTTATAATCAAATTTCTATATTTTTTTGCCTAATTGATTTTCCACGTTCTGAAATGTAATTTGGTTTTTATTTTATGCAAACTAGCAATCGCCATCACTCCCATCATATCCATCTATGTTGCCTTATTCTTCGTCTTGGATATCCTATGGAGGATCTCAACAAGGGAGTTTTCAGCAATTGCTCCTTCAACAAAATGACAATGACAGACAAGTTTGAATGGGACTTAACAGATTGATCGTTGACTTAGACTTTTGGTGTATAATTTTAGTTGTGTTTTGTGTATTAGTTGGTTGGATGATATTACTCTAATGCTCAATGATTGCTGGAGTCATTCTTAATTGAATGTGGAAACATTTTGAAGGTTTTTATTAATTTTATTAAGGCATTGTTTTGATTGATTGTGTGATTTAAGTTGCTTAATTTTTTTTTAAAACCCAATTCACCCCACCTCTTGGTTTGCTTAGTTAGCATTTCAGTATGTAAATTGAAGATATATTCCAAATAAAAAATGAAGGTATATGCAAGTGAAAATAGTATTTTATAACATAAACGAGACCATTACGACAACAAGAGTACTTTTGTCAACCTAAATGGCTTATAAATGCCAAATTAACAAAAAATAAGAAGGTATCATGTACAATTATTCACTTAAACAAATTACATAACGAAATTACTATTCCTAAAATACACAATGCAATGGAAAATATAATCCAAAAATTCCAACGATCACTCTCGACTTCATCAGTTTGCACACCCTCAGTACATGTTTCCACGTTAGTCTTCCCAGCTTCAAGCCTAGTTGAAGTAGGCAACTGGTTGTTCATTTTCCTCTCACGACTATAAGCATTGTATGATGATTCAGCATCCAACAGTGATCTGTAAGATTGGAATGAATTACCCTTAAATCCATTTACTTGCCTTTGACAGTCAGGCCAAGATTCATATATGCCAGGTTGACGCCCTATGACGAGCCATTACGTTTCTATATTTGATAAAAATCAAATAAAAATTAGCAACATAATGTCAAAAAAGAAAACGATAGATTCTATTTAATTTCTCAACTATGTCCATCACTTAAACATGCATGCAGGGCCCCAAAAAGTCACATTTGGTTTGATTTCGGAGGAGGGGTAATGAAGCAATATATGCTTTAGAGAAAAATAAAGAACTTTACAATGAAGCTGCAATTGCCTCAACTAAAGAATTCAAGAATGCAGCTACCAAAAACAATTGCCTCAACTAAAAAATTCACAGAAACCATTCCAAGCCTTGCCGTTTTGTTCAATATGGCAAAGTTTGTACAATAACAAAATGTAGAAGCTTTGAACGCAATTGAATCACAAAGATGCAACAATAGTACTATTGAACACCAATAGTACCAAATCTTTCTACCTCCATTGCAACCCAATCAATTGAAACTTTCCTTAAACATTACTTGAGCAGGTGAAAAAGGTCCAACTGGTCTGCGACGTGAACGGCTTGATGGCACGATGTGAGGCAACTGGTCAATGATGTGCGTGGCGTGACAGCGAGCTTCGTGGGTGAGAAGGACAGCGAGCTTCGTGGCGAGTGAGAGGGATAACGAGCTTTGTCGGTGAGTGAAGAGGGACAGAGTGGGTGAGTGAAGATTCATGGTGAGTGAGATTACAGTGAGTGAGTGAGTGAGATTTGTGGGACAAAGCGAGTGAGTGAGAGAGAAGGAGGGAGTGGATAAGAATAAGTTAGGATCTTTTAGATTCTTTTGATTCATTTTTAATATATTTTAATGGTAAAAATTATTTTTAATTTTTAAATCCAAAGCTTCAAAACGGCACATGAAGCATGTCACTTCTGGCTTCCTAATGTAATGAGGGTGGTCGAATATCATTTTCTCATTTTGATTTCAGTTATTTTGACATCTAATTGGGCATCAGGCAAACTAACACTGGGGAAAGCTGATCCTTATTACCAAAGGAAAAACAAGAAAAAGCAATGCTAATCAACAAATGGGAACTTTTTTTTTTTAACCTAATCAACATGCTATAAAAATATTATTGGCTATAGATTACTAGGTTTGATACCTCAAACTGGGTCTGGCCCATGTGGGCTATTTAGTATGGGCCGGGTTGTAAAATTACAACAAAGCATTCCCTGTATGATAAGTTGATAACAAAGTTACAGAACACCCAAAGCATTTGAATTTTCGGGTCAATTTGGTAATGCTAAACTTTTACAATAATTACTATTAATTGTGTTATAGAAATAAATCAGCTATAAAAAAAATTAATTAAATATTTAATAAAAAAAATATTTTTAAGTATTATAGTTTTTAAAAGTAGTCGTACGTATTTAATAAATTTTATTATTAAACTGCTGTAAGAATATAAATAACTGAATAAGACACAATGTTATAAATAACCTTATATAAGACACAATTAACTTTTGGGTAGGACTATTAGTGTCCCTGTAATCTTCTTTTTCAAGCCCCTTTTCTGTGAAAGCCTATTTTAATTCCCAAATATCATTTTTATTTTTTTAGTTTCTTTTCTGATTCAAAAAGAAAAAAAAATTCAGTTTCTTCCAAACAACTTCAATTGCAGATTTTTTTTTAACAATTTTTTGAATGATTAAAGCATATATATTTAATTGAAAAAAAATCATATATATGTATGAATTAAGTAGAATTAAAAGTGGACTCAAATAATTATTATGTAATTTTTTTAAGTTAAAAAAAAAAAAAAAGAAGTTTTGAATGCAAAAGTGTTTGCGAGCAGATATAAAATGCCAGACACTTGGGTGTAGTTGTAATTGCATTAGGAGAGGGGTTTTGTAAGGAGTGTAAAGGGGTGCCAATAGTTAAACTCTTAACGTTTTTAACTTTCCAAAATTGAACTCGAGACCTCCTTAAAGCACTTTTCGCCAATCGCTCACTACTTTCTTTACCCGCAAGCTTCTCGTCTTATCTAGATAAGTATAATCGTTTTGCTGTCTCTTCGATTTATTCGCTTATATACGTTAGAAATCGAACAAACTCAACTTTCCAAATAACACTCAGCCAAAAAAAAAAAAAAAAAAAAAAAAGGATAAAAGATAAAAAGAGGGTTAAGTTGTCATCATCTCAATGGCGACGGCTGAGACACAAACGATGGTGATAGGAATCGACGATAGCGAGCACAGCACGTACGCGCTTCAATGGACGCTCGATCATTTCTTCACAAATTCGACTGTAAATCCTCCTTTTAAACTCGTCATCGTTCACGCCAAACCTTCCCCTTCTTCTGTCGTTGGCCTCGCTGGACCTGGTAAAGCAATTGCAAATTTAACTAATTAATCCTTCGGTATTTGTCCTTCTTTTGCAATTGCAAGTTTTAGAAATTAAGTAATAGATTTTGTTGTACTTTGTTCGATTTTTATTTCCGATTATAGTTTGTTTGTTTTTTTCTTTCTTTCTTGATGATCAAGTAACTGGTTCTTAATTTTAATTTATTGCAGGAGCCGCCGAGGTTTTGCCTTATGTGGACTCTGATTTGAAGAAGATTGCTGCTAGGGTTGTGGAGAAGGCTAAAGAAATCTGTAGCAGTAAATCGGTAATGATTGTTTTGTTATTTCTTCCTAATGATATTACAATCTATAAATAAATTAAAATCTTGGGACCGTCTGGGATTATACACACACACATGTTTGTATTACAGTTCAAAAATCTACCAAGACTAGTTGGGAACACTCCCACTAACAACATCGGTGGAAAAAACTATCATGAGATTACCCTATTCATGAAATGATAATTTTCAAAATACTCCTCTAAATTCTCTTTCAAAATACTCCTCTAAATTCTCTCATTTCTGTTTAGAAGATAAAAAATTTCTCATCAAGACACCCCCAACTTTTTTTAATTTTTTGACAAAATAGTTTAAAATAGTTTGGAGATATTTTGAAGATTGTTATTTTAGGGTAATCCAAAATTAACCTTTCTAAATTGGTCGATTTGGGTGGTAAGTATTCACGCTTGTCCCTCTAACTTTCCCCAGTTTTAATTTACCAGATTATAATGGGTGTACTTAACAAATTTTTCCTTCCGGTAGCATTTCTGTAAATTAGTAATTCTGTTTTGTTTAGGTGCATGACGTTGTTGTTGAGGTGGTGGAAGGAGATGCTCGAAATATCCTCTGTGAGGCTGTAGAGAAGCATCATGCCTCCATATTGGTTGTCGGCAGTCATGGCTATGGAGCGATCAAAAGGTAAAAATCTATTGCTTATCAAATAATAGTCGTCTCTAAGTTGTTTCATTTGGTTTCTCATATTTTCTAGAGTGGAACTTGGTACGGTAAAGTGTGTTGGTTATTACTCATATTTTTCAATCATAATGAGGACTCAAATCTGTATGTGTAAATAAACTATAAATAGATCGAGTACTATGATGAAAACTTATATGAATCAATTGTTTATTCTTTATTATGGAGTTGCTATAAACAGATAAAATAGATTGAAAAAATGTCATTTAGATGTAGTAAAGTGCTTTTCTTTGACTGGTCACCCAAATGGAAATCCTAGGGAGGTAGGATGCAAAAAATTGAATTTGGGATTTGCCCTCTCGTCTACCTTTTGGGGTGAAAAAAGGATTGATCACTTTCTATTTCAGTATTCTTTTCACTGGGAATGTCAACATAATATGGACTTACAAATGTTGTTGAATGAGAGGGTTAGTTGGTTTCATTTGTTTCCTGTTGGCGATTCTGATGATTTGTAACCAAGATCAATTCTTTTGCAGGGCGGTTTTGGGCAGTGTAAGTGATTATTGTGCTCATCATGCTCATTGCACGGTGATGATAGTGAAGAGGCCTAAAATCAAGCACTGAGCTGTAGTTACTCTGCTTCAGAACACATAATAATAAGATGGTATGAATTAGTTGGGTGCTTATGATGTGTATTGTATTTTGTATATGACAATTGGCGTTGAAAATGGGATGTAATCAAATATCATAATTTAACTAGTGTAAACATCTAAACGTTTCATCATGCGTCAACTTTTCATGGTAATATTTTGTATTCATTAATGTTCTCCTTGTTTCTTCACCCTCCACTACGTCAACTTTTCATGGTAATGTTTTGTATTCATTAATGTTCTCCTTGTTTCTTCACCCTCCACTCCGTAGAATTTCCTTGTTAATTACAGTATGAATGATAGCATGAATTTGATTAGGGATGGCTAAGCCCGAGCTGATTACTAAAATTGAAGGTCCGACTCAAAAAAAAAAAAAAGGTTGGGTTGTGTTTGAGCTGGATTTGGGTTAGGGTCAGGGTGCAGTGCTCTCTCTTACCTTAAATATTTTGTTTTGTTTTATCCGATTTTGTTTTGTTTTGTCTAATTTTGCTTTCTTTGTCAATGATGTAAAACAAAATTGCTTTATTTTAGAATCATTATATATTTATATGTCCGTAACTTTTCATAAAAAAAAAAAGGCTAATGTCTTATTAAAAAAAAAAAACACACAATTCCACAACTCAACGTAAAAAAAAAAGAAAAATCCATAGTATCTCTCGCATTGCACTCAAAATTACTTATATATTCATAAAACTAAAAGCTCATAATTTTTCATAATTTTTTTCAATTTATGATCAGTTCGGCTCAATTAGGGTTCGAATCCTGACTCGAATTTAATCAGGTCTTAAATTTTTGGCTCGAACCTGGCTTGAAACTGAAAAATTTAGGCCAAAGCCTAAAAAATTCGAGTCGGGTTAATCAGACCAAAATTCGAGTTAGGTCAAATTGTCATCTTTATAATCTAATAGTGTCAATGGTGCACAAAATTAAAAGTAGATTTAGACAATATTTTGATTTTAAATATTTAAAATAACTTTCACTAGGAATGTCAACGTATTATGGATTTACAAATATTTAAAATAAATTCAACTTTTTTCTCTTTTCCATTTTCCACATTTTTTTTAATAATTTGATCGTCGCATAGAATCTAGTACAAGAGGTACTCAATACCCATTCTATTAAGACAATACAACTCTTTAATAACTATTTTCAATTCTCGGGGAAAAATAAAAATAAATATTACGAACGTGATCATATTTTTTAAAATAAGAAATATATTTATAAATTAATAATTTATTAATTTTATGATAATTAATAATTATTAAATTAATAAAATTTTCAGGATCCTCGCCTATTAATTTTATCTAGTTGTTTTCTAGGTAGCTGCATCACAAGGAAGCAGGTACACCACAATTTCAACGCATCTAGAAATTTCAGAAAATTACAGCCATCTTGTTTTATTTAATGTGGCTCATGTATTTTGATTAGATAGAATCCAAGCTCATAAAGCTGATTAAACCTACTTACAAAATACAAGGATTTAACCCCGACCACAACATAGGAACTCAATGCAATTGCAAAACACTTGTTATGCTTGCAAAATGTGCAACAGGGTACCAAGAACACAGAATATCCATTTCCTTTAAGAAGGTCTCCATGAAGACAGAGGTGGAATATCAGAGTCTTTGTAGGTAGTTACAGTATCCGGGCATCGATCACCCTTTACAGCATCCGCCGAAGCAATGGAATCAAGTTCAGCCATTTCTTCTGGAGCTAATTTCATTGACAGAGCTTTGATATTTTCATTGAGTTGTTCGATCTTGGCGGTTCCAGGCATGGGGAACACACATCACCCTGGTGGTGAAACCAGGCTAACGCAAGCTGTGCTGGGGTGCATCCTTTTCTCATTGCTATTTCATTAATACGCTCAAATAACTTTTTGTTATGCTCCAAATTTTCAGCTTGGAACTTCGGCATGCACTGCAACAATTAGGAAAGAACTTTCAGCACTTAAAAGAGTGAAATTGAATCTTTAAGAAGAACATTTTGGAGAGAAAAAGATTCACAGGTTCCTAGGCATATCAAGCCCCTGCTCTGCGTCAAATTTTACTCTGAAGGAGAGTACAGAATTATCAACTAAGAAATGTTCATAGATGCTCATGGCTTTGGCCTCAGATGTAGATGTTGTTCTATACATGTCAGTAGGCAGTCTCGCTGATTCTCACAGAATCTGAGAAGAAAGATGCTGATTTCTACAAGAAGTTGAAAAGATTATTCGAATATTTCAAAGATCCCTGTTTTAGTGGGCATTACCTCATTCTGAGGCTGATGAGTGATGAGAGATTTATCTATGATAGGACTGGTAGAGAAATAAACAGCGCATTGAACACGTTAATAAGATGTTATAATTAATGACATACATTTTGCTCTAGAAGAAGTTGAAAAGATTATGCACAAAAAGTTCTATACTTAGGAGTGGCTTGAGCAGGTTCAAAAACACCTATATGCCTAGGTACAGGATAAGTTACTGCAGATAAATGTCAAGTAAGATGCAGAAGGTAATAAAAGGACTCAAAGAGATAGCAAGATGCAGATGCATGGTAACAGATCTGCCATCAGAGATCACATCACTATATTTGTAGCTTAATGGCATTCGCTCTCATTCAATCAAAAGCTATGCAGCCACAACTTTTAGGCAAAGAAATAACGTCGATCCTTGGATTTGGAAGAAAATGTTAGATTCCAGCCGAAGACCTGAAAATGATTTAAAAACCTGAATTTCAAATCCTTTAACTAGTTTGTAGAAGGTTTGGCACACAATTGAAGTAGTTATGAAAAACTATGTAAGACTGAACCAAGTTGTACATAGAAAATTGTTACAGTGGTTTTCAATTGATCTGCAAAAAAAAAAAAAAAAAAGGGACTTGTCCTATATAGGATAGGGTTATGGAAAAAAACATTTTTCTCACAGGTAAACCCAATTTGGATGGATCAATGGAATTTCACATTAAGATACATAAGCAATACAATATGACAACGGTGGAAACTGCCACAAAGATGAAGAACACAGAAAGAATCTCGCAATCAAACTTCTTGAGGATCCAGTATTAGTTAAGGTAATGGAAATATTTTTTGTTTTATATTTAATGATCCAAATGCCGGCAAGGAATTTAACCTTAAAACAGGCTATTCGATTTAAGGGGCATTAGACGTCACTTGAACACCAATTTCATGTTAAATTTTTCTGAGAAATAATAAAATTTGCATTTGTGATCATTGCAAAAAAAATCTTTCTCATATTCAAAGACATTAATATACATGATATCACAAATGACAATTCAAAACAAAAAAGAGTTCCATTATTATTGGGTGATTAAACATGTGAACAGAAGCAATTATTGTTTTATAGGTTACAGAGTTTGAACACTCAATAAATGGGCCAATAGTAATGTAAATACGAGTAAACTGAAACATATGAATTCTAAGTAAAGCAAGAAACATTATTTAGTTAATCATGAATAAGTTTTGGTTGCCATGACATCATCTGGATATGAATTTTGAAGTGTTAAGTTATTAATGATTGAATTTTCATATTGATCTAGTTTTTCCTTGCATCTACATACAAGTAAATTCAGTGCTCATTTGAAGACCACAACGAACTGGTTCAACAATTAAAAATAGTAATACTAATTAATTAAGTCCAGTTCTGCTGGGTTTGATTAGAGTGAACTATAAGTATGGATTGTAGAAAAAATTTGGAGCTCTATAATTACACAAGTCAGTCTAGATTATCTTAAGAGAAGGTGTTTGCCAAGCTTGCAGACATTCAATATTGATGCTAGAAAACATTTTAATGCTAAAAGCTAATGTAGGTTATTCCGAATGCAAACAATTGCTAGGGAGACATACAAACCATTCTAAAATCGTCTTTTGAAAAGCTTTCAACCAACTTAGGCCCTAATGATAGAAATCCTTGTCCTAGAGGACCATACGCAACAATTCCAATGCCAAGTACCCTACGCAATCACTGAGTTTTCATTAGCATATGTTAGATGATTCCTCTCATAAGTTCTCTTCCTTTCAACTCCAAACAATCCAGTTGGTCTCCTTAATGCCTTACCAGAAAGTAGGAACTATTTCTGCCTCCACATCTCGTGACCACAAGGACCATTCCAACTGCACTGCTGTTAGTGGATGGACAGCATGAGCTCTTCTAATTGTTGCAGCGCAAGCCTCAGATAGATCTATATACTTTATTTTACCCTCTTCAACTAGTTTCTTGAGATATGATCTGTATAAAGAACATAAAGGAGACAATGTTGCGAAACAATCATACTTCATCACCTATAAGATGTTAGCTTAATCTAATAACTTTCCAACAAAGAGATGCAGCTAAATCATATGGGGATTACTGCTCATAACGTGACAAGCATTGCACTATTTGTTCAGAGGTTCATTAATGATGATAAAAAAGTCTCTCAGTCAAGCACGTAGTAAGACAAAATGCTATGCATTTGTATTGACAGTTATCAAATATGATAATCCCATCTTCCTTGATGATTCTATAATCAGAATAAATTCATAGTACTGCTCATAACATAACAATCAATCTTTTTCTTTTCTTTTCCCCTCTTTTTCAGTTTCTACCTAATTTTCACCATTCATTAAATCAGAAGATGTAAATGACAGAGTTCAATCACATTGCTACAACGAAGAACACACAAAAGACACGGGCACTGAAAGAACAAAACATCATAATATAACATGATCAAGACAGATATAGATAAAAAGGGGCAAACCGTGACTTCAATGGGAATTTTAGTGTCAACGCGATGTTGGTAATAAAGATCAATACAATCAATATCCAGACGCTTCAAGCTGGCCTCGCAGCAAGATCTTACATAAGCCGGATGACCACGAATTTTCCCTCCATCCGCAAAGCTGATACCAAATTTAGTGGCCAACTCTACTCTTTCTCTCATTCCTCCTCTAAGAGCCTAACTCCCAAACCAGGGAAAGGGCAAAAAAAAAAAAAAAAAAAATCGACAAAAGGCTATTTGGAATATGTTTGCAACTAAAATGTGCACTAAATTGTTCAACAAACATCAAATTTCACTTGGCAGCTAAATTCACCATACTCAATTCTAAACATATCCTTTAACAGAAAGTGCTACTTTGCCCAAAAGAATTCATTTGTATGAGGTCCGTAAATATCGGAAGTGTCGAGAAAAGTGATGCCACTATCAATGGCTCGGTGGATCAAGGCTATCATGTAGGATTGGGGCTTCGGGGGCCCGTAGAAAGCGGACATGCCCGTGCATCCTAAGCCTTGTGCTGAAACCTCTAGACCCTGTGAACCCAGCTTGATTCTCCACTGTCCCCGCCATTTTCTTGTTACTTTTTATTATACTTTTTTTATTCTGTAACTTTTTTATTTAATATTTGACTTAATTTACTTCTGTAACAGTCCATTAAATACAAAATATTTAATTATATAACAGTTCCACAATTATGTAACAGCCCATTTTTTTGTTATTTTTATTATAATATTTATTTCTTATTCATACTTTTTATCATTCAAATAAAAATTATAAATATTAACTTTTTTTTATTCATATATAAATATTTAAAAATCAGATATAAATTATAAAAAATAAATAAAATAAATCTTAAAAAAATATCAAAAAATTAATAAAATTTAAGACGGCCTACTGATGGCCATGGAAACCCCGCCCCGGCCCTCTGACAGATTTTCAAACCCTCGTCCCGCGATCAAGAAAATAGCCGTTAACACAATCATCTGGTAAACCAATAAGCAAGCAATTACCACAAATTCAGGATCGTCAATAGGTCCAGAAATTTCAGAATAATATTACAGCCATCTTGTTTTATTTACTGTGTCTCATATGCTTTGCTTACACTGAATGCAACCTCTAATATCTTATACAAATAGAATCCACATGCAAAAGATTATCCCAGACACAACATAGGATCTCATGGCAATTACAGAACTCTTAATACGCTCGTGCAAAGTGCAACATGGTCGAAGATGACAGAATACCAACAGAATACCAACGGCCTTTAAGAAGGTTTCCATGAAGACAAAGGTGGAGTTTCAGAGTCTTCATAAGTAGATGTCGTACCCCCATACCGATCGCCCTTTACGGCATCTGCTGAAGCAATGGATTCAAGTTCCTCCATTTCCTCTGGAGTTAGTTTCACCGACAGAGCTTTAATATTTTGATTGAAGTTTTCAATCTTGGTGGTTCCAGGAATTGGACATACGTCATCTCCTTGGTGATGAACCCACGCTAATGCAAGCTGTGATGGGGTGCATCCTTTCCTCGTTGCTATTTCATTAACACGCTCAAATAACTTTTTGTTATGCTCCAAATTTTCAGCTTGGAACCTTGGTAGATACTGCAACAATTAGAAAAGGAACATTCAGCACTAAAAGTGAAATTGAACCTTTAAAGAAAGAACATTTTGGATAAAACAGTTTCACTGGGTTCCTAAGTGTACCAGGCCCTAATCTGCTGCATATAATAATATGAAATGCTAGAGAGTACAGAATTGTCAACAAAGAATGGCTCAAAGATGTTAACGGCTTTGGTATGAGATGTATATGTTCTTTTCATGCATGTCAGTAGGCAATCTCACTGATTCTTACAGAATCTGAGAAGAAAGATGCTGATTAGGATACAGTTCTGTAATCAGAGGCAGCTATCTACTAAAACATGTCCTAGGACAGGATAAATTCTGCCAGACAAATGTTTTCCAACAAAAATATATGAAAGTGAAAGGGACTGTAGGAAAATGCTTGGAAAGATACCTAAAGGTGAAAAAAAGAACTACACGAAATAGCAAGATGGATATGCATGGTAACATATCGTTGCCATCAGAGAGCACTCGTCCATATCTGTGGATTAATTGCATTCACTCTGATTCCACCAAAACTATTGAGTTACAATCTTTTAGGCAAAAGAATAACTTCACTATAATTCCTATCATCCTTGGATCTGGAATAAAATGTTAAATTGGGCAAACAATTGATGTGGTTATGAAAAACTATGTAAGACTGAATCAAGTTGTACTTAGAAAATTGTAGTTGTTCTAGTGTCTTAAATTGACAAAAAGATTAGTCAAGGGACTTCTCGTAAAGAGAAGAGGTGAATTATGGAAAAACATTTTGGGAATTGAAGAAAATGTCTCAAAAGGAGTAAACCCCATTTAGATGGATCAATGGAATTTCACTTTAGGAAGCATAAGGCATAAGCAATGCAAATATGCAAGGCAACAATATGGAAACTACCGTAATAATGAAGAAGACGTGAAGAGTCCTTAAAATTAAACTTCCTGAGGATCCAGCAATAGCTGAGGTAAGGGTACAATTTTTTATTTATTTATTTATTTTCTTTTTTAGTATCCTCTTAATGATCCAAAACCGGACAAGGACTTTGCCCTTCAACTCGATATTAGGGGGACGCATTATCATGTCATCAATTTAATAGTTAATTTCATGTTAAATTTTTAAGAATTTACAAACTTTGCATATGCATTTCCTCATATTTTCATTGCAAAGAAAATATGTTTCATTTTCAAAGACATTAATATACATGATATCAGAAAGAACATTTGAAAACAAGAACGAATTTCATTAATATAAAGTAACGCTAAACAGGTATAATGTGAACAGAAATCTGAAACACACGAGCTTTTAACTGAAGAAATAAACACAAGTCATTTACTTAATTATGAGTAAGTTTTGGTAGCCATGATGTCAACTGGACATGAATTTGGAGTGTATTAAGTTATTACTAATTGAATTTTCTTATCACTCTAGTTTTTGCATGCGTTTCAGAGTGAACTATAGGTATAGGTTGTTTGAAAAAAAAAATTCAGAGCATTATAAGGTGAAATAGTATGCAAGTCAATCCAGGGTACCTTCAGAGAAGGTGTTTGGCAGGCTTGCAAACTTACAATAATGATGCTAGAAAACATATTAAGGCTAAATGCACATGTAATTCATCCCAAATGCTAGTAATTGCTTGGTAGATTTACAAACCTGTCTAAAATCCTCCTTTGAAAAGCTTTCAACCAACTTAGGCCCTGAGGAAAAAAATCCTCGTCCCAGAGGACTGTAGGCTACAATTCCAATGCCAAGTTCCCTGAGCAATCAACAGGTTTCCGTTGGCACTTATTAAATGATTCCTCTCATAATTTCTTTTCCTTAAAATCTACAAACAATTCAATATTCCTTTACCTGCAAGTAGGAACAATCTCTGCCTCCACATCTCGTGTCCACAAGGACCATTCCAACTGCACAGCTGTTATTGGATGGACAGCATGAGCTCGTCTAATTGTTGAGGCAGAAGCCTCGGATAGACCTATATACTTTATCTTACCCTCTTCAACTAGTTTCTTGAGTTCTCCAATCTTCCAAAAGGATACAAAAGAGAATTAGTGAATATTAAATAGGAAGATTGATAAGTAGATAGGGTCCATAAAAAGCACATAATGATAAATGGAGACAGTGTTTCAAGACAATCATACTTCATTACCATAACAGATTGTTAGTTTAATCAAAAAATTTTCCAATAAAGAAATCCCGCTAAAATGAAAAGCGATTACTGCTCCTCACATGACAAGCATTGCACTAGGCCACTACTTGTTCAGGAGTCATTCATGACGATCAAAAAGTCTCTCCATCATCAAGCATGTGGCGAGACAAAATGCATTTCCGTACTGACGGTCATCAAATAAGATAATGTCCCATCTTCTTTGATGATTCGACAATTAATATGCATACTATTAATTAAGTAAATTCGTTTTCTTTTCTTTTCATTTTTGTCTTTTTCAGGTTCTAACTAATTTTTACCATACAATAAATCAGATGATGTAAATAACAGGGTTCAACTGAGACATATATAAAAAGGGGGATGGTGGCAAACCGTGACTTCAATGGGAACTCTTGTATCAATGCGATGTTGGTAATAAAGGTCAATACAATCAATATCCAGACGCTTCAAGCTGGCCTCACATGCAGCTCTCACATAAGCCGGGTCACCGCGAATTTCCCTTTTACCATCCGCAAAGCTGATACCAAATTTAGTAGCCAATTCAACTCTTTCCCTCATTCCTCCTTTCAAAGCCTACTCCAACCAAACAAATTAAAACAACATTACATATTTACATAAACAACAGAAGCCCATTTCACAGATATTTGTGACAAAATTCTGCACTAAAATGTTCAATAAACATCCAATTTTTACTAGGCAGCTAAATTTACCAACTACCCACTAATTTGTACTGAATTCTAAACATACCCTTCGAAAGAAAGAGGGAGAGGGAAGCAAATTATTACCTTTCCCAGAAGGATTTCATTGGTGTGGGGGCCGTAAATATCGGAGGTGTCAAGTAGAGTGATGCCACTGTTGATGGCATGGTGGATCAAGGCGGTCATATCGGATTCGGGCTTCGGGGGCCCGTAGAAGGCGGACATGCCCATGCATCCTAAGCCTTGTGCTGAAACCTCCAGACCTTGTGAACCAAGCTTGATTCTCTTCACTGCGCCAGCCATTTTTTTTTGGATATAAACTAAAAAGTACTCACTGAATGACTGAAGGATGTATAAATAGACTATTTAAAAGAAGAACAAAAGAGTTGGGGGATGAATCGATGACATCGATGATGATCCCAACACTTGCACTGATAACGCAATTGATTACGTTAGCACTATAATTATCGAGATTAATTATTCTCTTATTCAACGCAGCCTCTCGCATATTAAATGGGATGGTTTATGGGCCTGCACATGCCGGTTTCGTCGGTTCGGTCAGTAAGAATTGAATGATTGAGAAAATATGAATCCATCAGTTTCCGATTTAAATCGAATCGAATTGAAATCAACTGGTTCAGTGTTTATAAAAATTAATTTATATATAATTATGTATACAATAATTTTTTATTAGTATTTTTGTATAAAATAGAAATGATTAGTGATTATAATTGAATTAGACTAAAAGAAAAAAAAAGTTAAATTTTGGTTAAAAGTATAAAATTTTTTGCTAACACAAAAGAAACATATTGAATTTCATAAAGTGATCCATATAAAACTGAACTAGACCAAATTGAAATATTCAATTTTTTAAGTTTAGTACTTAGTTTGTAATTTCGTGAAACATTGGATTCCGCCCAGTGAGCTTCTACAAAAATGGGCTTGGCGGGCCTTAGTTTGTAGATCATTGTTGAGTGAAAGTGAAGTCAGTCTATAGCATAATGTTTATTTTTTTTCAGTGAAGCTATTATTCTTATATCCTTTTAAAACTTATAAAACTTCACTTCGAATAAAATTACAACTAAGAAAAAATAACAATTAAACACAGTTTTTTTCTAACAAATTACTTACATTCATAATTAATCATTTTTTAAAAAAATTTCTATTTGTTACTTCTTGTCTAACTAAAATAAATTGCACAAATTTAAAATACTATATTTCTCTTTTCATATTTCTCATTGATTAAATATTTTTGTACTTAAGATTGCTTTCCAATTATAATGTAAAATATGTGTAATTTCAGCGAGGAAAAAGAACATCTACACCCCCTAGGTTTGGGATGTGGTCAATGTTTTTAAAAATGGAACCAAAACCCCCTTACTATACCCTTTACCTCTATTATCCCAATTTTTTTTTTATGAAACCACCAAGATGATGAGGGGTTAGACAAGACCCCTACCTATAACATAATTTAGAAAAGAAATAATATATAAGGAGGGGAATATGAATCAAAACCTCTTAGAGTAAATTGAAATATATTAAAAGAGCATAATTGAATAGTAAGAAATCTATCACAATAAAGCCCAAAGTCTAGCACCTAATATGGGAGACTGCCTGCGCATCCAAATGAGGAATACCAGATAAATTACTAGGAATATCCTGAAGACTTAAAAAATGCCGACAAACTTATCGAGTGCAGGTCTAGTTGGCTAGGCAATCAGCAGCAGAAGTAGCCTCTCGAAGCACGTGCCTAACCAAGATAGCAGAAGAATAAACCAAAGCACGTATCCGATGCAAGGCATAAGCATAATCCCAACAAACATGGGCACAGGAGAGGATACAAGAAATCACATTAGCGAAATTAGACTTTGCTTCAAGCATAGAGTACCCAAGCTGAACTGCAAGCTCTATCCTCTTATAAACAGCCATGAGCTCTGTATAAAGAATCGAACATTGTCCAAGAAATGAACCAAAAGCAGCCAAAATCACACCCCGAGAATCATGTAAAATATTTGTAACATATGCTTTTGTTTTTGATAAAAAAAAAGGAGAGGCGGTTTAAAAAAATAAATAAAAGAAACTAAATTGAAAAAAAAAAGAAACCAATGCACATGTGAGAGAGAGGTTGAGAGAGAGAAAGACTTTTGCAATTGACCCGAGCCTGAGAACCCGACCCGGCCATATCTTTGATTTCTGACCTTCCTACTGGCCAAGGAAGCTACCGATTGAAAGCCCTTGAGCCGCTGGTCATTTCTCTGTCGTCGTTGCCACCGAAAAACAGTTGGAATGTTGCCAATTGAAGCCGTGAGGAACTGTGGAATCGCCGCCTTGATTTGCTGTGATTTAGCCGATTTCCGGATGTGTCACCATCCAAGTTTGGTTCCCCACATCACCATCTTCAATTTCCGACCATCCACAGACATTGGGAGAGCCGATTTACCATCGACCAGCCACTTGGAGGTTCATGGTTGTCGAGCTAGATTCCGGCGCCGTCGCTGGGCGTGGGAGCTCACTGCCGCCATTAAACTCAGCTCGGTCTGAAGTAGCTAACCCAAGCTTTTGGGTTACTGTTGCTTGAATTCTTGTCACTGTTGACTAGTAAGGGTATTTTGATAATTTCACATTTTGAGGGTAATTTTGTAATTTAGGACCTTGTGGATATTTTTGTAATTCTTGGAATTGATGATAGATTGGTAATTATGATTCCGAGGGTAATTCGATAACTCAAGATTTTGGAGTTTACAGACGCGAGGGTATTTTAATAATTTTATTGACACAGAAGTTGTATATTTTGTATAGATGTTCATTTCGAGCTTTATTGCGTAAATTTAGTTTTATTTCAGATTTATGGAAAGTAATTATGTTGTTTCCTTGATTTAGGAGGACCCATAGCAAGAATCAGTTAGCGAGCGTGGGCAATAACCAAGCCTGAACATCGCCACTATGAGTAGAATACATAAAACCTATTTTCACTGTTTATTCTGATAATAAAGCATGTTTGTGAAATAAGTATTTTAAATGATCTAATTAAATGATTTTCTTGAAATGAAATTTTATTCACATATTGATATGTTATTAAAAGGAGTATGGTTAATGGTTTTCTGTATCGATTTTGAATAAAATATGATAATATTTTTAAGATAAGAAAAGTTGATTTAAATGTGTTAATGAAAAGAAAAGTATGATTTAAATATTGTATTTAAAATTATTAGATAATATCCTTCCCCTTCCCTAATTACGGTAATACAGATGAGATGAGAGGCCTTTGAGGCCCATCTAAACAGACATAGAGGCTTTGGGCCGTGTGTTTGGGTGCTTTTTCCCTTTTGGGGCATATGCATGCAGTATGATGATTACAGAGATACAGATATTGAGATACATATGAGATATAGGCTTTTGGGGCCTGTCTGAGTACACACAGAGGTTTTCGGCCGCATGCTTGGACGCTTTTGTCCTTTGGGAATTAGATTATGTATGCACAGATATGATAAGATATGAGATGGCACTTTCCTATCTATCCGTGTAGCTCCGGGGCATGACGGTACCTAGATAGTACATCATTGCTCGTCCATTGAGGTTCGGGTATGACGAAATTATTCCCCTAGGTACTTGTTTAGTGATAGTTTTAGTATTCAGTAATTATTATTATAAGTGTTATGATTTCTTTGATTTTATGCAATATTATGTATTATTGTTATATCAGTGCATGATTTAAATTAAATAAGTTTACTTAAGTTCCTTAATTTTACAATAAGTTTATTTTTAAAGAAAACTATTATCTACTCACTAAGCTTATTTAGTTTTATACTCACTGCATTTTATCATATTTTTCTCCCCTCGACAGGAGGTTGTAGGTACACTAAAACGACCCAGCGACTGTAGAGATTTTAAATTTTGGCCACGTTATAGTGCTATAAGATAGATGATCTTTATTATGGCATTTTGGCCATCTCATTATTTTGAGATTGTATAATTTTGTTGTATTATTCTTTTGAGATTAAGAATAAACCAATGTATGTTAAGATCAACTATAATATAATCCTTTGGTACTTTAGAGATATCTTGGATAAAATTCAGTACTATGGCTGAGAATGTTGACCATTGGAGCTGGTTGTTTATTGGATTATTTGGAAATGTTTGTTTTACACATTTGCTGGTCGGAAGTGTTATACTTATAGGAGAGATTCAGTTGAATCTTCGATAAAATCCTTGTTAATTAGAATATTATCAGTTTAGTTTTAATGAGTCTAGATAGACTCGCCCAGGAGTTCAAGGCGGGTCATTTCAATATCATCTGAAGCAGACATCCTGGGATTACCCTTAAAGTAACCATCCATTGTCAGCGTCACCACCGTAGGTGACGGTCGCAACCAAGAAACCAATCTAAGTGGCCTCCACATCGAAGTAGTAACACGCCTGCCCTCCATAAACTGAGAACCGAAAACTCCTTCTAGTTGGGATGGCTTAAAACCAAAGACAGAATTAACAAGCCTGAGATCTGAAACCACTTGGTAAATAATTGTATCAGCAGAAAAAATCACTAAGTCAAGCCTGAAAGTATTACGAGCCTTCGAAACTTGCCACAAAATGAAGTAAGGAAGAAGAGTTCATATATGGCTCTAAAAAGGAGCACATTGTCGCCAATAAAGGAGTAGAGCATGGCCGGACATAAAAGTAATAGCCTGCAAACCAAAAATACATAAAAAATGACTCCAAACCTTGGAACCCACAGGCAATCAAGAAATAAATGCTGAAAAGTCTCAGCAGCCTGACCACAGAAGCATTGAGAAACCATGCAAAAACCCCTCAAGCATAAAGCATCATTAATGGCAGGAATCCATACATCATCTATCAAAGGAAAAAGGAAACCCCTGGAGGAATATGTTGCTGCCAGATAGTAGCAAAAACCTCATCCCTCAGCCTAAATTAGTGCATGAGCTCCTAAACTATACGCAAATGAAACGTGCCATCAGGGGAGCTATCCCACCGAAGCAAGTTCGGTTCCCCACTGGTGATAGAGATCAATAGAATCTGCTCAACAATCGAAGAAGGCAACACAACTTGTAGCTTTCCCTTATCCCACATTGTACCTTGCCAGAAAAAAGAAACCAGACAATTATACCAAAAACTATACTTGCCACAATCAACTAAACAACACATATGAGATCCAGCAATACATCGAATCGAGCATAGTCGATGCCACAGAGGAGGAGGATAGTGTGGAATTGAACCAAACTTGGTTCCACAGCTTTGCAATACTTAGACTTCATATAAGAAGTCCATCAAGAACGCTGATCTTGAAAAAGCCACCACAGCTTGAGCTCTAAATCAACAAAAGATTGGAAACCCAGGCCATCCTCCTCAATTGGATAACAAATTGACGACCATCTACACCAGTGAATCCACCATCAAGTCTAAGACTCTTCCCATAAGAATTGAGTAATAGTCTCTTTAAATGCTGCATAACAGCCACAGGTGGTCGATAAACATGAAACAAAAGCGACATAGAAGACAATACATGACGGATAAGTACCAGCTTCCCACTGAAAGAAAGCAATCTGCTGGCCCAACTCGAGATTCTATCTCTGACCTTTCAGACCATCTCATCAAAGTAAGCAATCTTGAGACACCCCATAAAGACCGGGCATCTGAGACAAATGAACAAAAGTTGACGCCACTGAAAACCAGTAACAAAGTGAACAATAGTCTGACGTGAAGCAGAAGCTGAGGGCCCAATATAGAAACTACTCTTAAAAATAATCTAATTAATTATTCCTAAAAAAATAATATTGTAGATATTAATAAATTAATTTTAAAATTTATTAATAAATACAAATATTGTATAAATAATGTAATCTATGCAATAGACTAACAATATTAAAATATTTTAATAAATTTAAATATGTAAATTATTATATTTATTTTAATAATATATTTTTATTTATTGTAGATATTTTGAATAAATATTTGCATTAAATACATTTAACAATTAAAAAAATCTCACGTACTAATAATGTTAAAATTATTATTTTACATAATATTCAAAATAATTTAAATTTTAATGCATTTATTTTAATATTATGATTCTATTTACTATAAAATATTATGATTCTATTTACTATAAAATTTACTTTAATATAGTAAAATATATCTAATAGATTGTAAAATATTAAAATATTTTTTAAATATTGAAATTATTTTAAAATGTATATACTATTATATTTATTTTAATATTATATTTTTATTTATTAAAAAATAATAGAGTCAATTTTTTGGATGATAAAGATAAAGAGTAGAATAGTCAAAAGAGGGTCTTGGTGTCATTTTTTGAAAACTTTAAGATATTAATGACTATTTTCCCAAATTTTGGGGGTGTAGATGTCCTTTTCCCTTTCAGCCATTAATTAACATTAAAAAATTCATCACCAAGAAATTTTTTTAATTTGTGTACAAAGTAGTAATAAGATTACAAAGAAATGAAAAGTAGCACAATACTATTTTAAGTTTTAAAATAAAATTAAATGAAAAATTAGAAGTATATTTAAAAAGAATATTTTTTGAAATAAATACATATAACTTAAAAAGGGGTTTCATGAGAAGATTAGAGGGGCACCAATAGTCCAACTCTTTTATTTTTTCTTTTTTTTTTAAACGAACTCATACAATAGCTTCTCTAACTAACTAATCGTAAATTAGTTACATTCTTTGTGATTCTTGTTATTTTCTTGCCATAAGCAAGATAAGCCCCATTTTCTAAAGTAGAGGAAAAAGTAAAAAGAAAAAAATGAAAAAATACCACCACAAGAACTAATTCTTTGTTAAAAAAAATAAAGAAATTCATAGACCTTGAAACTCTAATGGAGCCAGCATAAGACCAATTGGGACACAGACCTTAGCTGGCTTTGAAAAATTTAAAGTGCAATTTTAAATCAGTTCAACTATTTTGAATTTATTATAGTACCTCAACTCAGTATTAAAATTATTAAAATTGCTTAGATAATTTTAAAGATATTCAAATTTAAGCTTCCTTAAAAAATATAATAAAATTTTGTTAGTTATTTTGATTCTATAAATATGAATTAAAACAAAGATAAAAAATTTAGCAAAACAAGATAATAATTAAAAATAGTAAACTATAAAAAAAAAGTTTCTTATTTTTACCTTTGTTATTTTCTTCTTCTTCTTCTTCTTTTTCTTCTTAATTAGTTGGTGTTGATACCAAAATTTGGATCGACAATAAGAGTTGAGAAAGATTTCGTTTATTTGGAGACGGATTGTAAGAGAGCTTAATGTCTTCGGGATTGCCATTGCTAAGAGTGAAGAGCTCGGTGCTTGGAACCCTACAAAACAATTGCCGAGGGTGTTACTAGCGTAAAACCTCTGATGTTTAAGTCAGAGATCGAGAGTAGCACGATAATAAATAAATAATAAGAGAGAGAAAAGAGAGTAAGAGAAAAGGCTTGGAGGATATTGTGCCCCCTCCTCCAATATGCCTATTTGTCATGTCCTACCTCTTGTTGTATTGTATACCTTTAATTGTATTGACCTCTTTATATAAGAAAAATAATCAGAAGTATAATTGAATTAGAAAAACTTATCTCTTATCTTATAGGATTAAAGTTTGATGAAAATTAAGACTTTTATTATTTTATACTAATTAGATTATGGCATATTGTTAGACGTGGGTTCTCGGGCTTAGGTTTGGTAAAAACATGAGAAGTTTTCTTCCCAAAGACTTGATTTCTTCCCAAAGATGTGAAGTTTCTCCACAAAAATGCAAGTTTTATTTACAAGATGAAACCCTCTCAGACATCGTAAACAAAGTGAAATAAGATGTCAACAAAAATAGACTACTGAAATAGCCCAAAAAGACCTTCTCAGCCTATAAAGAGCTCCCCAAGGAAGCCCCCCCAAATACTAGAGAAATCATCTCAAAATAAGAAGACCTCCCTGAGGAAGCCCTTGATGAGAAAAACTCTTAGAGAGATCATCTCAGAATAAAAAGACCTCCTTGAGGGAGCCCTAGGGTAAGAGGAATGCTTAGAGCGATCTCCCTAAATAAAGAGAACTTCCAAACGAAGCCCTGGAGTAAGGAGAACTCCTTACTAAGAAAGACTGTCCCAAAGTGAGAAGGACTTTCAAAAAGAGCCATAGAGTAAGAAGAACCCCTAGAAAGAACCTTAAGAAGAAATCGACAATAGAGAGATCACCCTTGAGTGGGAACTTCAAAAAAAGGATCATCCCCTAAATAAAAAATGCATCATACTCTTTTAAATTTGAACATAATGGGAAAGTCACTATTTCTAAGGGGGCGCTCCAGACTCCTCAAGTATCTAAGATAGTGTAGAGTTTACCTCCAATCAGGATTTATCCAAACCTCTTCAATGTCCAAGATGCTAAGAAGGTCTCCTTATTGAGAAGTGTGCCATAAATTCCTAAACATTCTCAATATTCCCAGTTATGCCTTTCTAACTCCACTTTTTATTTTAAAAATTTATATATTTTAAACATAATGTTTGCACTTAATGCTTGAAGGGAGCTTAACAGTCCCCCATATGATCGATATTCTTTTAAAGAGACCTCATGGGATCATCTCACTTAGGCACCACTTATAATTTGTTTTTGAGGTTCTTATTCATAAAAGCATAATTCTACCTTCTCCATTAATTGTGTTTATAGCTTGATAACGACCCATTAAGGCACCCAATGGTTATCCTTTTTTGATATTTTAGATACATGTGATTGTGTTTGTGTTCCATGAGGAAGATCCCCAAAGAGATATAGACCCCATTGAGTGATTGACACCCTCTGGGTCATAAGAATCCCAACCCACTTGCCTGGGATTTAATTGAATGTGATTTTGTTTATAATTAGATACATTGAGACCTCTTAAGGTTAGGTCGCTAAACCTTTTAAAGTCAGAGCTAGCATCTAGGTAATAAACACCAACTCGATATGCCTATTAAGGAACTTGAGTTCCATTATGTTTTATGATTGCATGAACCTTATTTTTACCTGCATTTAGTTGTTCTTTATTATGTTTGCAACACATTGGATGGAATATATTTGAATGAATAACTAATCAGGGGAAGATCACACACAACTATTTGAGATGTTCCCCAAATAAATCCTACTTGAAGTTAAGAGAAGATTTCACATAACTATTTGAGATGTTCCCCAGGTCAATTCTACATCAAGTTAAAGGAAGATGTCAAGAAACCATCTGAGAGGGCCAAAAAAAAGATCCTACACAATTATTTTGAGAGGGTCCCCAAACCAATTTTACTCTAGTTCATGAGAAGACCCCAAGAAGCTACAGAAAGGTTTTTAAAATTCTTGTACTCCTATTCAAGAATCCATATTACTAGAGGATGGAGTGATAGGCACACCTTGACTTAAGGCATACACGAAGACAAAGTCTCAGTCAAATGAAAGACTCGATCGAGCCATCTTGATAAAGGAGACCATCTAATTAAATGGTCACTTGTGACTTCCTCAACCACAAGCCTCCCAATCCCAATGTCCAATACCCACTGACCATCATCTTCTCCGATGATGACTTTGATGGAATGCTCCATCCCAGTGATGATGTACGTGTGATCACTATGGATATCCCCTCCCAATGGATAGCATCTTTGTCGACATCTCGTGCCGAATGAACATAAAATCCATGAAGATGCACTTGTAAGGGACCCCGCTAGAGGGATTTATAGGCGAGACAATAATGCTTAAAGGGATCCTATTGTTACCAGTTATTGTAACTAATGATTATCACAATATTGTTCATTCTATTGATTTTTTGATTGTCCACAAGGAAAGTGCCTACAAATATATTATAAATCGCCTATACGCAGCTGCACCTGATGTGCTGCCTCCAGTCACTACTTGACTATGAAAGTCCCATTCGCAACTAACACCATCACTATCCAAGCATGCAAAAGGTTAATAAGCAAGACTAATAATACAAAAGGAATGTTCCATAACACATCCATGGCCCCAACCGAGGCCTACTACCATTAGTACCAGTATATCCCTAAACCTTTAGGAGATCACCCCAAGAGGGCGTCTCACTGAAACAAAGCCAAATAGGAGGACCTTCAGCATATAGGTTTATCTTATGAGACTATTTTCTATTTTATTGGTACCGTCTCTCCAACTGATCAAGACTATGAGATTGTCCCCTTAATCGTGGGGACTGTTCTAACCTTAACTTATTCCCCCCTCTACTGCTAGTCAAATGGTCCTCGGAATTTAGCGTGTTTGACATCATCCACAGATGTTGCTCCTCAATCAAAGAAAAAATAATCACTGATTTAAAAGTTGAATTCACTAATGACTTGGGCGGATGAAATAGGGATAAAGGGTGATTTCTATCAAGATGAAATCTAAAAAGAAAAAACGAACTCACTGGACGATGGCTTAACAAGAATGATGTAGTTATCTTCTCCTAAAATTGTTATTATGGAAAGGGCACTCTAACCTTGCTCGGGATCATCCTCATAGGACATAATCTATAATGATTAGGGGATCCTATAATCAACTGATTGTAGAAGGGGGCTGTCCCTGAAGAGAAAAATGAAGCTTAAGGACTCAGATTCACAGCTTTCAAATACTACTTAATTGGGAATGAACTATACCATCAGGGACTCTTAGCTCTTTATCTTAAATGCTTAGAGCCTTCCGGCGTATGTTATATGCTTGGAGAAATTCTCAAGGGGATGGCACTCTCAGTACAAAAGGGGAAGTTCCCTACAAGGTCAAATAGGTTCTCAAATGTGGGATGTACATACTGCTGCACCTCAATGAAAGAAAGGTTAAGCACCCCCTGAATGCCACCATGCTCAAAACATATTACTAAGGGGTCATGTCAACAGGGCCAATATATCTATTTATTTTTGTAGCTTTCTACCTTACTTTTATTTCTTGTTTTGTACTACAATGATAACCAAAGAAGAAGCCTTTTATGACTCCGAGTGCATCGCACTCAATTTGAGAACTACTAATATTGTAACTATTCAGATGAGGTGTACATGTCGCCTTTTTCTCAACCATTCAAATGAGGTGTGCATGCCGCCTCTTTCTCAACTATTAAAATGTGGAGCACATGCTACTTTTTTTTTTTAACCATTTGGATGAGGCATACGCCATCTCTTTCTTAACAAAGAAGTATTATATGACAAATATGTGTATTAAACTATTAATTTTATCTCATAATGTGGCTACAACACTCGAAAAATGGCGCTATCTATAAGCCCTCAGAATCTTTACAAGCTATGAAGAAAGTCTCACATATGGAGGACAAAATTCTCACGTCACAAAGACTTGTTCTCTAATCTCCGGTATCTCTATAGTGACAACCCACACATGATGGGATCAGCTTCACATAGTGGTGAAGAAATACGGTGATCTCATTATAAGGGCCTACATTAATGGAATAACTCTACATAGCGATGAAAGGACCCAGTAATCTCTAGTGTAAGGCCCGTACATGATGGGAACGCCACACATGTTATTCATGGGGCCACGTAATCTCCACAAAATCATTACTAATCCCATGCACAAGGAAGACACCCTGATGACAATAAAGCAACCGCCTCCAGGCGAAGCCACCTCCAAGTGAAGTCGACTCTGAGTGAATCCAACTCTAGGTAAAGTCCCTTCGGTTCGTTGCCTCTAATCGTGATCACATTAGGGCAAAGATGGCTCCAAACGACTAGATTATCCACCTTCGGCCGTGACTGCGTTTGGCCGAAGAACCTCTGAGCACAATCACCTTCAGGTGAAGAAGCGTTGGGTGAAGATGCCTCTAGGCACAACTACCTCCTGGTGAAATCGACCCAGTTTGCTGCCTCTAGGTGCGACTGTGATCGGGCAAAGATGGCTCCAGGCATAATTGCCTCTTGGCAAAGTTGCCTCCGGTTTGACTCCTTTAGATGCGATCGCATTCAGACAAACACCTCCAGATGAAGTTGCCTCTAGGTAAAGCAGCCCTCGGGCGAAATGCCTATGGGTGCAATCGAACTTGGACAAATTGCCCAGTACACGACCGCCTCCAGGTGAAGTCACCTAGGTTTGCCGCCTCCGGGTGAAAAACTACATTCGAGCAGAACAACTTCTGCTGAAACCACCTCCTGCTTAAACGACCTCAAGGAAAATTCTCCTTTAGGCATAATTGCCTCAGAGCGAAATCACCTTGGTTCGCCACCTTTGGGTGCGACCACGTCCAGGTGAAGCTGCCTCTGGGCAAAACCGCTTCTTGACAAAGTCACCCTTGAGTGATGCCGCCTCTAGGTGAGGTTGCCTTCAAGTGCAACATATAAAGCAAACACCCTAAGCACAGTGATAAAACATAAACTCAACCCCTTAATTGTGAAGGCGCCACCCAAGACCTACTCCTAGTGACCTTTCTCTCCCATCTTATGCTTTTTATTGCCAGTATTCTTAGCTGCAATAATGCCTCCTATGACTACAACTCCCATACTAGGCTGATCGATGAAAGTCGAACTTAGATCACAATGATGGTCGGCACTTCTGAGACTATCCCCTTAGAAATCTAGTGGAAATCCCTTTTCCCTGTGAATCATTCAAGGATTCTTCCCAGATCATGAAGTGTTCACATCACTTGGGCACAAACAAAAGTGAGAGGTACTTCTTCATAGCCGCATCGAGATGGTCTACCCAAATACCAAGAGACAATTCAACACCATGCACTGAGCTCGTTGCTTCGAATCAAGTGCCTCCACTTCAACTTTCTCTTTAGCCCTCTTTGCTTTTCCACGAGTAAAATCCAATTGCTTTTCAAATGAGTTTCTCTCTTTGTAGGACCTCTGTTGGTGATCGACTACCTCCTTGCAGAGCTTTGCCATCATAAGTTCTTATTTGTGACTTGGATATGAAGCACGATAACCTGTGGAAGGAAAAAAAGATTGCATGAGATATGGCCAGGGCCAACTGACAACCAACCTGGTGAGAACCCCCCGTGGCTTTATCTTCTGCGCATCTTAGGGAGGATTCACGGGCCAAACTTGTGGCCTTCTTTGTAGAGCTCGATGCTTTTTTCTAGTTGATTTAAAGAGAACCTTCCCATGTTTTATATGTCTTCCCTTCAGAAGAGCTATCTAACATACAAAGGAGAGATAGGTCAGAAGGTTACTGAAAATGGCACAAAAAGTAATAAAGAGATAGTCACTTGGTACAAAAGATGTTCTCCAAAACAAAAAGGACAGCCTAAAAGATAGCAGGGGACATTCCCTAAGTCATTAGAGGTAAACCCTGAACTAACTGGGGTCGATCCCCAAAGATAAGGGATAACCCCAGTGGCTATGAGAGGCGGTCCTCTAAAGATTGGAGATGGTCTTTTAAACAAAATCTGTAAGGAAATCAGAAAAAGAAAGCCCCCAACATTTTCCACTTTAGGATCTTTCCGATTTTAGTCAATCACTGGCCCAATTTCTAGATCCTACCCTTGGTTGTGAGGCTCTCCAAGGTCTTCCATTGACTCCCTCCTTTTAGATTCTTAAAAAATCTAATGACCAGATCCTTGTCCAGTGGGCTTGCCTCATACGCTTTTGTCTCTGCAAAATAAGGGATTTACATGAGGAAAAAGAGACAAAGCCATTGGAAGAATGATTGAGATCACAAAAGAGAAAGCAAGAGCCTTTCTTTCCACAGCACAAATAAGAGAATTTCACCAAGAGATCTTAGGATGATCCCCACTAAGATCGTCCCTCAAGGAGATCTTTCCATATGTCATGATCTCTCAGGCAAAAGTTTAGTCTCATTCACCTCATTTTTCACTAAAGAAGACTAGGGGGATCTTGTTGGTGGTAAAATATAAGTCAAAAATATTAAAGGCATGATACATAGCGAATGTAAATCGAGACTGTGATAAAGGATGAAGGGGAAGTTGAGAAGGAAGGATGAAATAGAACGTATCGAAGAATCAACCTCAACCACCTACATTGCCCAAAAGTGAAAGAAAGTTGCCTCTTACAAAATATCTAAGTTGCCACATGTTTATACGAGACCACAGAACAATGAAAACCACGCTAACGCCACCAGGCCACACAGCTACCATACAGTCCTAGCCTAAATCGTCTCCAAGTATCTCCTTGTGAGCCGCCAAAGTTAGGAATAAGAAAAAAAGACCATAGACAAATCACCTGCACCATCCTCAATGAAAGCATGTGCTTCTCAGCCCCATTGGTTCATTTAAAGTGGGCCAATTAAAGTTAAGGGCACACTGTTAGCACATACTGTCCCCAAATGAACAGCTATCTTGCCTAAGCAAGCTTAAAGGTCTCTATAAAGGGAGACAAATTACTATTAAAACCCTACCTGAGGAACAAAATCACCAATAAATGGCTCGCCATGTGTCCAAAAGGACATAAAAATGCTTTAAAGGGCATTTTACTTTAAAAGGTCAAGTAGGTCTCAATAAGGGGGTAAGTTCACTCTTTCACCAAAAAACACTTGAGTCTTCTCCTATTCAAGGGTTTCTTGGAAACCCATAATCTCCTCCAGCCTCCCACTAGCTTGATCATCGGAGTGTTGTCGCCTGCCACCACTAGTGCCGCTTCGAACGGTTGTTTCTTGGGATTTCAAATTTGTCTTAGCTGTCACTGTCCTGTGAAAACTATCTTCAGACAGCCCATCTTTATTTTTACCAGAGAATCATCTTCTGTAGAAAAGCTCTTATAGTGTTTTGTGCTGAATCAAAATTAGACCAAAACATTGTTGTTGTTGTCGTTGTTGTTAGAGTTATTTTTACTATTATGACATTTGACTACAATTATCATGGCTTTCCTTTAAACAAAATAAGTTACACTTTTTGAAATCAAGTTTGATAGAATATTATGATGACAAATTCATATAATACAATTAAATGCATTAAAATTTTGTGGTAACAATCATTCCTCTAACACTTGTCATTTATAAATTTTCATCATCATCCAAGAATAGAAGAATGAGGCAAAATTCTTGGAAAGAAAAATTGAAACTTTAGAAAGATACATTATTTGTCAATAAATATTGAAATTACTTCATATCAATTTCTCATCCTCGTCATAGGTTACACTGAACTTTTCATCTTGTTTATATTCTTCCTTAGTTTCGCTTGCAATATTTGAATCCAACTTCCCATGCTTAGGCTCTGTTTGGGATTGAGATTGTGCAGCTGTAACTTAAAAGTAATAGCACTAAAGTATTTGGTAAACACCAGTTGCAGTAGCTTGGAAACTATATTGATATGATTTTTCACTTACATGATGAAAAATCTATTATGCCTTTAATAATCTTGTCAAAATTTTTATTTAAAAATTATATTTACTACATAATATTAACTTTTATTTCATAGTTACAGTTTTTTTTTTCTACAGCAGCTGTATCTTTTAGCTATAGTACCTTAATCTCCGGCAGGACCTTAGTGTCTATTTTTCGTATTGCTAATGTGTGAAATTCGGGATCATTATGAACAAAAATAGAATCAGTTCCATTATACACATTATTTAGAGATTTTATTGGGATCATTCATCATGTAAGCTATAACACCAAACCTTGCATAGAAATTTGGATAAATTTGGAACTTTTCCATCATCAAAAGCTTAAGAGTTGAAAAATTTTTCAAGTTTATACGCTTACTCCTGAAGTTCTTAGTCAATGTGGGATATTCTTCTTGTAAATAGCATCATATTTAATTAGCCACTTACATTGTGCTATGTGCTATGTGTTAGTAAAAGACAGTAAAGGCATTACAAAGTTGTACAACAAGACAGATAAAGAATTCTCAGAAAACAAGAGTTGTAAGGCCTTGTTTGAGGTTGAGGTCAAGTAGCTGTAGCTTAAAAGCCACAGCACTAAAGTGTTTGGTAAACACTAGCTGCTATACCTTGGAAGCTATATTGATATGGTTTTTCACTTGTATAATATATTTAATAATTTTATTTACTACATAGTATTAACTTTTATTTCACAGTTACAACTTTTCCTCCATAGCAGCTGTAACTTAAAAGTTACAGTACCTTAATCCCAAACAGAACATAAGTCAATTAACATTATGTGAGAAATAAATAACCGAAAAAGGCCAAGTTAATCCAAAAAAATAAAAGAATGCTTGAGAATAGATCCAGAGATTTAATCTTCCTCTAGCTAAAAGTGCCTATAAACAAAGCCTTAAATTAACTGAAAGGAATCAAGACATAAATTTTTCAAAGGAATTAGCAAATTCTCTCTCATGAACATAGTGCGACAGACACTCTTTGGACTCAACACATTTTTCTTCGAGTTTTTTTCCTTCTTTTGATAAATCAAATGTTGATTTGAGCGTTGAGTGCTTGTTGCTGGTATTGATGTTTGAAGGTTTGGAAGCTTGAAGATAAAAGGAGAGAATCCTGACTGCAGATTTTAAAGGATTTTTAACTCCTTCACTTCTCAATAGTCAAAACCTTAATCGCTGAAGTATGCCTGAGGCTTGAGCTGTGGTATCATGTATCTAACCAAAATGTTGTGATCAGAAGTAAGATAACATTGGTTAAAAGAGACTAAAATTTTGATTTATAGCTAACTTGAACCATTATCTAACTTTAGTCACGAAAGAATAATTACTTTACCTATTCATTTTTCAGAATTAGAATCAAAACTTATTCTGAGAAATTATTACAACACATTCAATCAAATAAATAATAGCTTCGAATAAGTGACTATCATTATCGAATTGCAGAATCATATTCTAAGGTGATTCAATTAAAGAGAGAGAATCCCGCTTGCACTTTGTCTATATATATATATATATATATATATTCAAAACTCAATTAAAACTTACGTAAAGAAAAGCCTTAAGCTTCTTATTTCCTTTGTTGACAATGTCCTAACCGAAGCCAATTCTAAGCCTATTCAGCGCCAATAAGTCGAAGCCCAGTTTAGGTCCTACGGTGTCCATGGTAATATGGAGCAGCAATCCAATAAGTCCAGTTACAAATGGGGCAGTTTCATTTCAGGCACAAGGGTCGACCTGCAGAATAAAAATACTGGCCCTACTCCTACTATTGACTACCATGGCACTCAACATGCAGGTGATGTGAGATGGCGACAAATGATATGGCCCTTGTTGCTTACAAGAAGCCATGCAACACAGATAACATTAAATAAAATAATAAATTAAAGGAGTTCATGCAGGACATGGATATGTAATCTTATGTACCTTCAAATGTGCACTATGTGTTTATGAATCTAGTATATATGTTTGAGCTATTTTTCTGCACTTCATACAATTTTAATGTTTATGATCATATTTTTCATATGATTAACTGGGCAAAATAGCAATTAAAGAGAAATTAGTTAAGCATAAGCTAATGACCATCATATGACACCTTTTTATCTAAGTTTGTTAGAGATGAGTCGGTATTTCAAAATACCAATATCCCACATTGCTTAGCTATGAGAGCATGAGTTGATTTATATATAGAAACCAAATATAGTATGGTAATAAGTCCATAAGCTCAAGAGAGGAGGTCATTCCGAAAATCTATTAATTGGGCAATAACTCATTTGCAAGGGAGGCAATAACTCACATGCAGGTGGACTCCCGATAGGATGTTGTGTGTGTGAGCGGGTTTGGTAACCTTTAATGATTTTACCCCTTGTTTTAATTTTACTTATTTTTAATTCGAATTATTTTGAGAATTTGATTCCTAATCAGATTGGGAGCAAAGATTGGGTATTTTTAATTGAAATTATATTGAGAATTCGATTTCTAATCAGATTGGGAGCAAAGATTAGGTGGTTAATTCTGGCGTTACTAGACATATATGTAGCAATAAAAACTCTTTCTTTAACTATACTCCAGTGAGAGAAGGAGAAGAAATCATTTACCTTAGCGATTTTCAGTTTACACCTGTCATAGGCAAGGATAAAATTCTTCTTTGGCGATTTTCAGTTTACACCTGTCATAGGCAAGGATAAAATTCTTCTCAAGCTCACATCTAGGAAAACCCTCTCATTTAGTAATATACTCCATGTTCCTAGAATTAGACACAATCTAGTGTCTGTTTATATACTGGGCAAAGCTAGGATCAAAGTGTCCTTTGAGAGTGATAAAATTGTAATGACAAAAATGGGATATTTGCTGGGAAACGGTATTGTTTTGGAAAACTCTTTAAACTCAATGTATTCAATTTCATAATGAATGAAAAGGCTTCTTCTTCTTCTGCTTATATTATTGACTCTATTAATCTTTGGCATTGGAGACTTGGCCATGTAAATTTTTCTTATATTGAGAAAATTAGAGAACTTGGTTTACTGTCTAATTTGAGCTTGTCTAATGACAAATGCGAGGGGTGTGTTGAAGTCAAATCTACCAAGAAGACATGTAAACCAGTTCAATAATGAGAAACTGAACTTCTCAATCTAATTTATAGTGACTTTGGTGATTTCAAACAAACCATGACCAGAGGAGGCAAAAGGTATTATATTATCTTTATTGATGATTTCTCAGGTTATACAAAAATGTATCTATTGAAAAATAAAGATGAACTAGGGGAAAAGTTGGTACTCTATAAAAATGAAGTTGAAAATCAAGTTAATAAGAAAATTAAAAGATTAAGAACGAATAGAGGAGGTGAGTATGACCGAAGCGTGTTAAATGCTTATTATGAGAATCATAGTATCATCCATAAAGTGACACCTCCTTATTTACCTGAATATAATGGTGTAGCTGAAAGAAGAAATAAAACTTTGAAAAATATGGTAAATGCTATGTTAATAAGTTCTAGGACACCACTGAAATTGTGGAGGGAAGCAATGTTATCTGCTTGTCATGTTCAGAACAGAATACCTTATAGGAAAATAGGTAAGACATCCTATGAATTATAGAAAGGGTATAAGCCTAATTTATCATACCTCAAAGTGTGGGGAGTTCTAAAACTGGATCCTAAAAAAGCAAGGTTGGGACAAAAAACTATCAAATGTATTTTTATAGAGTATGTCCACAATAGTGTGTTGCATATAGGTTCTTGATATTACAGGGTGAAAGTATCTTATTTAAGGCTAAGACCATAATTGAGTCCAAGAATGTTGGGTTCTTTGAATTTATTTTTTTCCTAAAGAGACTAGCATTGAGAAACAGTTATCCTACACTAAGTCAACAATTAATGTTTCTGAAAGTTCAGATGTTGAGCCAAGAAGAAGCACAATGATGAGAAAAGCCACTAATTTTGGTGATGATTTCTATATCTTTCTTGTCGAGAATGATCCTCAAACTTTTACAGAAGCTATGACTTCTCGAGATGCACAATTGCGGAAAGAAGCTGTCAACAATGAACTGCATTCTATCATGAGGAATCATGTATGAGAGTTAGTTGATTTGCCTCCAGGTACAAAACCAATTGTGTGCAAGTGGATTTTCAAGAAGAAATTAAAAGCTGATGGATCTATCAATAAATATAAAGCAAGATTGGTGGCTAAAGGGTTCACACAAAAGAAAGATATAGATTATTTTGACACCTATGCTCCTGTAACTTGGATTGCATCCATCAGAGTTTTGATTGTTCTAGTAGCAATTCATAATTTACATGTGCATCAAATGGATGTGAAAACCATGTTTCTCAATGGAGACTTAGATGAGGAGATCTATATGGATCAACTTGAAGGTTTTATAGTTCCAAGTTCTGAGCATAAGGTGTGCAAGTTGGTTAAGTCTCTATATGGCTTAAAGCAAGCACTGAAACAGTGGCATAAAAAATTCGATCAAGCATTGTTATCCAATGGATATACGATTAATAATTCAGATAAATATATCTACTCTAAATCCATTGACACTAATACTTCTATCATCATATGTCTCTATGTTGATGACATGCTTATTATGAGTTCCAATACTGGAACTATTGATAAGACCAAGATTATGCTTGCCTCTAACTTTAATATGAAAGACATGGGAGAGGCTAATGTTATTTTAGGCATCAAGATCACAAGAACTAGTAATGGTCTCATATTGTCACAAGAACATTATGTTGAAAAACTGTTGAGAAGATTTGGATATTATGACTGCAAGACAGTTTCCACTCCATATGAAGGTAACACCTATCTAAAGAAGAATGTTGAACATAATGTTGATCAAGTGAGATATACCCAATTAATTGGTAGCCTAATGTACTTGATGAATAGCACAAGACCGGACATCACATATGCTATAGGCAGATTGAGTAAGTGTATGCAAGATATTTGAGAGGTACCATTAGTTAGAAGCTTAAATATAACAGATCTCCAGCAATACTTGAAGGGTATAGTGATGCAAATTGGATCTTCAAGTCAAATGAGCTCAAATCCACAAGTGGTTATATTTTCACCCTTGGTAGAGGTGCGATATCTTGGAAATCATCCAAGCGGACATGTATAGATTGTTCTACCATGGAGTCTGAGCTAATTCCTTTAGAAAAAGCTTGTTCTAAGGCTGGGTGGTTGCAAAATCTCTTAGTAGATCTTTCCATTTCTGTTCATCCTCTTAATGCTGTGCCAATTCATTGTGATTGTCAAGCCGCTATTGCAAGAGCTAAGAGTAAAACATATAATGGGAAGAATAGACATATATGTATGAGACATAGTATTGTTGAGCAGCTACTGGAATCAGGTGTTATGAGCTTAGATTTTGTAAGGTCGGAGTTGAATTTAGCTGATCCATTAACAAAACCACTAAACAAGAGATTAGTAGAGATCATGTCGAGGAGGATGGGACTATTGTCTAGATCAGAAGACAAGAACAATGGTAGGTTCATAAAGGTAAAAATAAGTTACTTGTTGTAGGCAGCATTATCGATATGTTATAATTTTAATTTTATTCAATAAAAATTTTGTTTATTTATGAGTCCTCCCTATGGCGAGATAGCGCTTATTGAAGTGATTTAGGTTGAGCAATTGAGCTCTAATGAACTCTATAGCCCATATATTGTGTATGGTGATATCGAAATTACATGACACACTTGATGGAGGTTCACCTATGTGAGTGTGGAATTGGGTTGGTTCCTATGAGATTTAGATGGGCTTCTCTAGAGTACTCATGAATCCAGGGGCACAGGGCCATTAAAGTGTCAAACCACAGAACAATAAAACATTGTGAGAGTTTAATGTGAGCCTCTGGTCTTCTACTTACACAAAAGGAATATTGGTTCATAGAAACTATAAGTTTCACCAAGTTCCTATGAGACACCATTAGTTGTTCAATGGTTGGTTCATAGCCCAAAAGACACCGACACCAATTCATATGCGTTACGTGCTATGGACAAGGACGAAGATGAATGAAATTTGGTATTTTGAAATAATGGGGGGGGGGGGGGGATTGTTAGAGATGAGTTGGTATTTCAAAATACCAATATCCCACATTACTTAGATGAGAGAGCATGAGTTGGTTTATATATAGAAACCAAATATGGTGTAGTAACAAGCCCATAAAAAAGAGGCCCATGCACACAAAACTAAGCCCAAGAGAGGAGCCCATTATGAGAATCTATTAACTGGGCGCTCACGCCCAATAACTCATGCGCAGGGGGACCCCCCGCAAGGTGTTGTGTATGTGCACAGGTTTGATCACCTTTTTCGATTTTCCCCTTGTTTTAATTTTACTTACTTTTAATTCAAATTATACTGATAATTTGATTTCTAATCAAATTGGGATTTGATATTCTAAATCCATGTATAATTATAATTCAGATTTATAGTGAAAAATTAAGGGACTGGGGCGTATCTAATTAAAAGGGCCAATTATATCACACTCTTATCGTCCCGCCGGCGCTCTCTTTTCTATATTGCTTTTGTTGCCTTTGTTGTTCTAATCTTTGTTGTTATAGACTGTCATGTTAAAGTCCAACATCGTGTGTAGGGGAGCCCTCCCGGGGTGGTGTGTATGTGCGCCGGTTTGGTCACCTTTTACGATTTTGCCCCTTGTTTTAATTTTACATATTTTTAATTCGAATTATATTGAGAATTCGATTCCTAATCAAATTGGGATTTATTCTAAATCTTTGTATATTTATAATTTGGATTTATAAAGGAAAAGGGGCCAGGGTATCTATTTAAAGGGCCGATTATATCACACTCTTATCATCCAGTCGACACTATCTTTTCTATATTGCTTTCGTTGCCTTCGTCATTCTGAGTTTTATTGTTCTAGACTGTCATGTTAAAGTCCAACATCGCACGCAGGCCCCCCCATGGTGTGTTGTGTATGTGCGCAGGTTTGGTCACCTTTTATGATTTTGCCATTTCTTTTAATTTTATATATTTTTAATTCAAATTATATTGAGATTTCAATTCGTAATCGAATTGGGATTTATTCTAAATCCTTGTATAATTATAATTCAAATTTATAAAGGAAAAGGGGGCTAGGGCGTATCTATTTAAAGGGCTGATTATATCACATTCTCATCATCCAATCAACGCTCTCTTTTTTATATTGCTTTTGTTGCCTTCTCGCTCTGAGCTTTGCTGTTCTAGACTATCATGTTGAAGTCCAACATCGCGATAATAGTCATTGTATCCTTGGGATCAAACTGCCTTCGTCAGCCCTTCTTGCACCGAGATATTGTAGCGTAAGGCGTAGAATTTGGTTTTAAGGACAGTTTTACCACACGCCTTGATTGTTCTTTTATTGTTTTTGTCCAAACTTCCACTGTTTTCCATCCTCATTTTCTAACCAAGTTTCTATGCTTAGTGTTTATTTTTGTAACACCAATGTATAAAATTTATAGTTGGTTTCCATATTACCAACAAAAATAGAAATTTGTAGTGCCAAAGTTTGCAGAGAAATTTTGATAAATTTGGATCCTTTTCCATCATAAAAAGCTCAAGAATTAAATGTTGTCTCAAGTTTATATTCTTAATCTAGGGTTAGTTCTTAGGTAATATGGGATATTCTTCTTATAAGTACCATAATATTTAGTTTCTTACATTGCACCACATGTTAGCAAAGACCGTAAAGTCATTCTCGAATTATACAGTAAAATAAATAAAGAATCCTCAGAAAAGAAGAGCTTGTAAGTCACTTAACATCATGTGACAAATAAATAAGTTGAAAGGACTAGATTCATCTGAAAGATAAAAGAACGGTTGAGAATTAATCTAGAGATCTAATGCCCCTCCAACTGAAAATGCCTTCAAATAGAGGCCTTGAACTAACTAATAGAAATCCAGACATAAATTCTCAGAAAGGAATAAACATTGAATTGAGTATCAGAGTGGTTTTACAGGTACTAAACCGACATTTAAAACTTTGAGAACTTGAAGATGGAGGACAAACTTGTTACTTCTAGGTATTGAGGGAAATGTTGGGGGTGCTTGGCCTAGGATTTTTGGGTATCCAACCCAAAAGACTAGTCTATTGGGTGGAGTGACCTACCTCCTTATAAATCCACCCAAGTATTTCCCCTTTACTAGCTAATGTAGGACACAACTCAACAATCCCCCCTCAGATAAAACTACCTTCGGACTCTAGTCCTTTTGTCCGACACACTTGAGTTGTTTCACCACCACGTTTCGACTACTAGGGTCTAGCTCTAACACCAATTGTTGGGGGGGATTAGCCTAGGATTTCTAGGTATCTAACCCAAAAGACTAGTCTATTGGGTAGAGTGACCTACCTCCTTATAAACTTAAGTATCTCCCCTTTACTAGCCAATGTAGGACACAACTCAATAGGAAATTTGGCTCATTTGCTTCTCAACAGTCAAGACCTCAATCACCGCACTGTGCTTAAGGCTTGAGTTCAAATATCATGCATCTACCCAAAACTTTGTGATTAGAGGCAAGATAACATTTTTATTACAAGAAATCTTGCAAAAAGATCATTATCATGTAGCACCGTCAAGAGAAATCAAAAAAGGAATGATGATGCCATAAATCCTACAGTAGGATGGTTATCCTGTAGTAGGGTCATGAAAGGTAAAAGAAAGAATGCGGTGCTATGAATTTGCAGCAGGATCATTATCCTACGACAGGATTATAAATAAGTTAAAAGGTGGCACTAGAGATGTGAAACTTACTACAGAATCATAAAACCTGTAGTAAGATCATTCGTTCTATGGCAGAGCACATGTAACCTGCATCAGAACCTTTAGATCAGCAGCAAAGTCATTAGCCCGTATAACAATTGTTAGATCATGGGCCATGTAAAAGACGGTCTAAGAAAGTCCGAATTCAAACTGTGAGATACAAGTCTGAGAGGTCATAAATTAAATATTTGGTCAGACGCAGCCCAACTGAAAGAGCAAGCATGACTATATGGCTTCATCCATATATATGGATGATTGAGAAGAATTATTACAATGTTAGCAATGGAAGGCTATAAATATAAGGTTTCTCTTGATACAAAGGGATAAGTTGACTGTACCAGTAAAAATTGTAACATTTTCAATAGGAAAACATTTAACTTTTGTCCATGGGCGTTGGCCAAAAGGCTGAATTATGCTTAAATTTTGTCTTTTCTATTACATAGTTCCACTCTTATTTTTCTAGTTTACCATATTGATTGAAAGAGAGACTTTAAATTTTAATTTATGGCTCCAATATTTAGTTTCAGTTAGGAAAGAATAATAACATTATATATTATTTTTTAGAATCAGCATCAAAACTAGGGGTGACAATTTAGGTCAGAATTCATTTATTTGATTTGATTCGATGTGAATTAAATGGGTTTGGATTTGAAAATTTTGATTACTTTAATAAATAGGTGAATTCAATTCGACTCATTGAATAAACAAATTGAATTTGGGTTTAAGGGCATTTATTCATTTATCCATTTAAGATTCGTTTAATAAATGGGTGATAAACGAACCAAATACAGTTCATTCGTTTAAAATTTATTTAATTAAATTATTTATTTATCCTTAAATTTGTATTAAAAAATTTTCAAATTTAAAGATTAATTTAGTAATTATTAATGGTAAAAAGACAAAATATATAAGTGAAAACAAAAATTAGGCCAGACTCAGCCTTAATTTTTTTACTTCATCATTTCCACTCTTTCTTTCTTTTCTCTCACCCTCTCTTCTCTCGGTCTCCATCCTCCACAGCAATTTCTTTTTGTTGTCTCTGCAATTTCTTTTTGTTTGTTGTTTAAAGAAGCCAGCACTATCTCACCTAATGATAAGCTCTTTTTTTTTTAAGAAGCTATGAGTTTATTTTTAATTTTGCCCAGGTAGCTTCTCAACTCTGTCAAGTTTTTGCGAGGCAAATGGGTCTACTAAAATGGCACCACCCACAAAAAAAAATTATGAAAATGTACAAGATTTGAGCTCCTTTTAGATCATAAGCCGACCATTTGATATTGGTATTGGGTAATGGGATTTATAAAAAAGATATGATCAAGTAAAAGCAAAAGTAGTGGAAAGTTTGAGTCGATGATGTTTTGAGATCTTTGTTTTTTTTTTTTTTAATTTTTTCTCAGCAAGAATTTGTAATTTGGTGTTTCGATGACTGTATATTTTAATTTTAAAATATGGTTGGATTATTTATATTTTGTAGGACGTTAAATTTGTGATTTTTTTAATATTTTATTTTACTTCATTTTTGTTTATTAATTATATTTTGTAAACAAATTCATATTCAATTCGATTCGTTATGGATTCGTTTGTTATAGGACAAACAAATAGTAAACAAATCCATATTTGATTAGATTCTTTTATTAATTCAATTAAATGAATTAAATAAATCAAACTGAATATTCGTTTAATAAACGAATCGAATCTTGAGATTTCGATTCATTTAATGAGTAAATCAAATTCAAATCAGCAGAATTTCGACCCAATTCGTTTAAGATTTAATTCGAAATCGATTTGTTTATTTGTAACTCACTAGACCTATTCTTTCTAAGAAATTATTATAACATATTCGATCAAAGGATAGCTTTGAATAAGTGACTATCATATTCCTATAGCAAAATCATTTCAAACTCAATTTCATCACCATGCAAACAAAATTAGACCCAAAGAAAAACCCTAAGCTCATTAGTTCTTTTGTTTACAATGGCCTAGTGCAACAGGAATGGCCATGCATCTCAAAGCCGATCCGACGACAATTGGGTCGGACCCTAGTTTGAGTCGTATGGCAGTGTGCATGGCAATATGGAGCAGCAAACCAAAGTCCAGCTACAGAGGGCAGTTTCCTTTTAGGCCCAAGCTTCAGCCTGGGGAATACGAACATTGGCCCTTATGTTGAAACCGACTATCGTCGCAATCAGCATGTGGGTAATGTGAGTAATGTTTGGCGTGACACTGACAACTTCAAATGATGTGGCCCTCGTTGCTTACATGAAGCTACACGGCACACATAACTTATAAATAAAATGGAGTCTTTACAGGACATGGATATGTAATCATGCATTGCGTAATGTTGTGAATTTTTTTATTCTAGGTAATTCTGATATATGTTCATGTGTCTATGTGTGAATTTTGTTTATTCTAGCTAATTCTGATATTGAAGCTTTGTTAAGTTTAGTGAGTGTTAGTGTAAGAATTTAGATGAGATAATCTGCAACTTATATATCTTTATGTTCTGATAACTGATTCTCTAAATATTGGCTTGAATTGTCTACGCAAAGGTTGAGGAGGGATTCTTCTAAAATGATTTTGTTATGTAAAATTTAGGGATTCTTACCTCTCATAGTCATCTACTTATGCATGTTCTGTTTTTTTCAGTAATAAAAAGTTGTTTATGGAAATCTCATATTAACATGAAAATTTGGGGAATATGTCTATTTTTAGATGTGTATTGAAAGTTGTGAGATCTATATTGTTGTTGTAGTTGAGGCATTGATTGCTACCATTGCAGTTGGGGAAGTTGTTGCTTCTGCTACTGTAATTGTGAAAGTTGTTAGTGTTGTAGCTGTTTTGAACTGCTGGTGCTGCTATTGTTACTATTGCTGTCTTCAGTCGTAACAATTTCTTGTCAACTATAAATAGTTGTGATTACTGCATAAAGTTGACAGTTCAGTGCTCTTGATTTGTTGAAGGCATTGTATTAAGATACTTAAAGCTTTTCTTTGTGTTTGCTTTCATTTTTGTTCTATTGAAGTATATTATTTGAAGTTGTAGTTTATTATTTTCTTCCTAGGCTTACTCATACTATTAATGCAACTTCTTGGTACCTTTTTAGCTCTTTTGAATCTAAGTTTTAGAATTCTATCAACTGATCATTCAAAAATATATTTTAGCAATAAATATTATTACTGGATCTGCACCTGGAATTGGATACAACAGCAGATTATTGTGTTTAATATGGTAAGTTCTATTTCCTAACCTATATTATTTGACTTTTTATTTTTTAAGTTGTTATACCCTTGCTTAAAATTTACATATCTCTAAATCTGTAATTACGATTCTATGTAATGTGTTTGTTGTGGGCCCTGTCTTATTTGTTATGTTTATATTATAATAAGAGAGTGAACTTTTGAAAAGTATGAATTTCAGTTTATTAGCCTTTTTGGTTGCTGTATTTGTAATTTTTAAATTTGTTTCTGCCATACTTTTATATTATGTTGTTTCTTTAATGTTGAAGAGAAAACTATATGGTCCACACTGTGTTTTACTTGAACGACCTCATGTAGGTTCAACTTGGTTTATTTCACATGGGTGCTGTGACATTAGACAAACATTCTAAGTTTGTTGTGTTCTTTGTTTGTTTTATTTATATGTCAAGAACATTAATTGTTAAGCCAGAAATGGATAAGTCTTGGATTTAGTGTAATCATTGTCGACAGAATATGAAAATGGTGTCGAGCAATTTATAAATTTTGCTTTAAAAAATGCTGGAGGCAATAGTGTCATTAGGTGTCCATGCCTTGATTGTGGAAATTTATCATTTGAAACACCTACAGCTATAAAAGATCATTTATCTATGCATGGTTTTGATGTGAAATATTACAATTGGTTTTGGCATGAGGAGGAGATTCGCAAAAGTCCTCCTCCCTAAAGAGAAAACTATTTTGAGCCACAAAATATAGAGTTTGACAATGATAATGAGTTAGAAATGGTTAATGATGTTTACAATGGCTGTTATGGGGATTCTAAGGCATTTAAGGAGCTGCTAGAACAAGATGAGAAACCTTTATACCCAGGATGCACAAAATTTACTAAGTTAGGTTTTTTAGTGAAATTGTTCAATGTGAAGGGTAGATTTGACTGGTCTGACAGTAGCTTTACTGCATTGTTGAGTGTTTTAGCAGATGGTTTACCAAATATTGAAATTCCAACCTCTATGCATGAGGCCAAAAAGAAAATGTCAGCTTTGGGCTTGGAATTGCCCAAATGATTGCATACTTTACAGAACAGAATATGAAGGACTTTCTGAATGTCCTACTTGTGGGTTATGTAGATGGAAGAAAAACGATGGTACTGTTGACCAATATAGGAAAGGGGTTCCTGCGAAGGCTTTATGGTATTTTCCTCCTCTACCTAGGTTTAAGCACATGTTTCAGTCATCAGAAATTGCTAGAAACTTGACTTGGCATGCAAATGAGATGGTGGTTGATGGTAAACTCCGACATCTGGATAACTCACCATCTTCAAAGTTAGTAGATGGAAAACAACCGACCTTGGCATTCGATCCTAGAAACCTTCGTCTAGCTCTATCAGCTGATGGAATCAATCCACATAGCTCTCTTAGTAGTACATATAGCTACTGGCTAATAATTCTTATAACCTATAATCTTCCACCATGATTGTGCATGAAAAAAAAATTCATGATGTTGTCCCTCTTGATTTCTGGTCCTCAACAACTGGGCAACGATATTGATGTGTATTTGCAACCTCTTATTGAGGATTTGCAAAGTTTATGGGATGTTGGGGTGAAGGCATATGATGCCTACAAAAATGAGTACTTTAATTTGGGGGCTATGTTACTATGGACAATAAATGACTTCCCGGCATACAAAAATTTAGCGGGATGCACTCTTAAAGGGTATTATTCCTAACCATATTTTGGTGTAAAAACACCAAAATGTAGACTTAAACACAGTGGTAAAAATGCATACATTGGGAATCGATTTTGGCTTCCTCATGGTCATGAATTTCAGTTCCAAGCAAGAGCCTTTGACAGTAGTGTGTGTGATATGATACCTAATAACTTCATGAAATGAGAGTTATCCTGACATTTTTTAGACTAAACCTAATATTACTTAGAGAGCAAATGATGTGTTTTTATTGCTTTTCTAGTTACATTTTGCATGAACTGTTGTTTAAGTTTAATTTTAATAAATTATTTGTGTTTTAGAATACTTTGTGCTCTGATTATTTGTGATTGTACGTGACCAAGAAGTTAAAGTTTTATAGATGGAAAGCCGCTACAACAAACTTGCAAAGGAGACAAAAGAACTTGGATACAAAGGAACTAAAATAAGTCTGGAATAATAAAGATGCTGTAGACAATGCTGCAGCAACCCTACAACAATTGCAGAGGAGATTTCGCATGTGTTAACTGAAAGATTATGATTCAAGGTTTCCAAAAATGAAAGACACGCGGTTGTAAGCTTTTGGTTGTCTTAATTTTGAATTAAAATGAGGAGCGTGCATGAAAAGAAAAAAAGAGAGCTGTCATTAAAGAAAATAACAGAGAAAAAAGAAAAAGAAAATAGAGAAAAAGAGAGATTTGAAGACTGTAGCATAGGATTCAAGGAGCAAAAGAATGAGAGATCGCAAGATCAAGGGGAATTCAATTCCTCATCTTTATTTTTTTGTTTTCTTTTATATATGAGAATGTATTTTATGGCTAAAACGAGTCTTGTTACTATTTTATCACAAATCATGAACTAAACTTTGTTGTGGTTGAGTGCTACACAAGCTTAATAGTTATTTGACTGATATTTGCATGTTATTCTGTATTTGCTGCAGTATTTTGTTTTGATTTTACTTATTGCAATTCCTTATTTCAGCTAACCACCTATTTAGTGGATACTAACTAAGAATGAACCTGAAAATGGTCTGACTTAGTGAAACAAATTAAGACAAAACATGGTTTTAGATTGGGTTTTTCAAGTTGAGTTAATCTCGATTTAAATAGACCCATGCTTGATCTAAAATTAGTGAAGAACAAGACATAGGAATTCACTTTGTAGGGCAATTGGAACCTAAAACGCATGATGCTATATCTAATGTTAGCGTAGCAACTGGTTATTATTAGGTTGTATTTAGATATAAGATATCCAACGGGCGACAGCTAAGGATGCATGAGGGATTCTGCCCAATGCTGTAGTAGATGCTGTAGCAACAGAATCTTCACTGGATAAACAGTTAATGCCATTAAGTGAGTTTAGTCACTTAACTACTCTTTTCCCATTGAGTACATCTCTTAGTTTGATTTCAAAATTTATCTTATTACATGCATTTTGTCTTTTACATTTTTATTTCATTCATTACTTTATTTTAATTTACACTAAAATTGCACTATTAAAATTGCTGTAGCAAGTTTGATAACATCAATCCCTGTGGAGACGGTCTTAATACTCATCAGTATATTATTTGTTGTGTACACTTGCACATTGATGGATATAGTAGTAAGAAATCAGCAAAAAGTTTTTGGCACCATTACTAGGGATTGAATGTTTATTGTGATTCATAGAGACAATTATTGTTGGTACAAAATATTAACAGAATTACTCTAGCAACCCTTGTATGCGCCGATACAAACCTATTGAATTTCAGTTTGATCCAAAAATTTAAAGGACTAAAAGGAGATTGAGAAGATAGCATAGAAATTTAACCAAAAATTAAAAGGACTAAAAGGAGATTGAGAAGACAGCATAGAAATGTAAGTAAAAATTAAAAAGACTAAAAGGAGATTAAGAAGAGAGCATAGAAATTTAAGAATTACTGTAGACATGGATAATTTCCATGATATAAGGAATTTGAACCCCCAAGGAGAAATACAACTGATTAAAGCACAACAAGGTCAGAATGGGTAGAACAATCATAGGCAACTAGGGAACAATAATATTATCTACATGGCATATGATAGAGACAGAGCCATTCGAGACTATGCAATGTTGAACCCTTAAGCCGTAAATCCTAGAATAGTTAAACCTGAAGTGCAAGCTGATAATTTTGAATTCAAACCAATGATGTTTCAGATGCTACACAATAGTGCGGCAATTCAATGGACTGCCATTAGAAGATCATCATCTTCATCTTAAGTTGTTTTTGGAAATAAGTGATGCTTTCAAGATTGCTGAGCATCACAGGAAGTATTGATACTTAGACTTTTCTCATTCTTTCTAAGGGATCGAACCAGCATAGAAATTTAACCAAAAATTAAAAAGACTAAAAGGAGATTGAGAAGACAGCATAGAAATGTAACTAAAAATTAAAATGACTAAAAGGAGATTGAGAAGAGAGCATAGAAATTTAAGAATTGTTGTAGACATGGATAATTTGCATGATATAAGGAATTTGAACCCCCAAAGAGAAATACAACTAATTAAAGCATATCCAGGTCAGAATGGGTAGAACAATCATAGGTAACTAGAGAACAATAATATTATCTACATGGCATATGATAGAGACAGAGCCATTTGAGACTATGCAATGTTAAACCCTTAAGCCGTAAATCCTAGAATAGTTAGACTTGAAGTGCATGCCGATAATTTTGAATTCAAACCAATGATGTTTCAGATGCTACAGAATAGTGGGGTAATTCAATGGACTGCCATTAGAAGATCATCATCTTCATCTTAAGTTGTTTTTGGGAATAAGTGATGCTTTCAAGATTGCTGTAGCATCACAGGAAGTATTGATACTTAGACTTTTCCCATTCTCTCTAAGGGATCGAACCAGCATATAAATTTAACTAAAAATTAAAAAGACTAAAAGGAGATTGAGAAGACAGCATAGAAATGTAACTAAAAATTAAAATGACTAAAAGGAGATTGAGAAGAGAGCATAGAAATTTAAGAATTGTTGTAGACATGGATAATTTGCATGATATAGGGAATTTGAACCCCCAAAGAGAAATACAACTAATTAAAGCATATCCAGGTCAGAATGGGTAGAACAATCATAGCCAACTAGGGAACAATAATATTATCTATATGGCATATGATAGAGACAGAGCCATTCGAGACTATGCAATGTTAAACCCTTAAGCCGTAAATCCTAAAATAGTTAGACTTGAAGTGCATGCCGATAATTTTGAATTCAAACCAATGATGTTTCAGATGCTACAGAATAGTGGGGTAATTCAATGGACTGTCATTAGAAGATCCTCATTTTCATCTTAAGCTATTTTTGGAAATAAGTGATGCTTTCAAGATTGCTGGAGCATCACAAGAAGTATTGATACTTAGACTTTTCCCATTCTCTCTAAGGGATCGAACCAGCATAGAAATTTAACCAAAAATTAAAAGGACTAAAAGGAGATTGAGAAGACAGCATAGAAATGTAACTAAAAATTAAAAAGAATAAAAGGAGATTGAGAAGAGAGCATAGAAATTTAAGAATTGCTGCAAACACGGATAATTTGCATGATATAAGGAATTTGAACCCCCAAGAAGAAATAAAACTGATTAAAGCACAACCATGTCAAAATGGGTAGAACAATCATAGGCAACTAGGGAACAATAATATTATCTACATGGCATATGATAAAGACAAAGCCATTCGAGACTATGCAATACTGAACCCTTAAGCCATAAATCATAGAATAGTTAGACCTAAAGTGCAAGCCGATAATTTTGAATTCAAACCAATGATGTTTCAGATGCTACAGAATAGTGGGACAATTCAATGGACTGCCATTAGAAGATCCTCATCTTCATCTTAAGCTGTTTTTGGAAATAAGTGGTGCTTTCAAGATTGCTGGAGCATCACATGAAGTACTGATACTTAGACTTTTCCTATTCTCTCTAAGGGATCGAACCAGCATAGAAATTTAACCAAAAATTAAAAGGACTAAAAGGAGATTGAGAAGACAGCATAAAAATGTAACTAAAAATTAAAATGACTAAAAGGAGATTGAGAAGAGTGCATAGAAATTTAAGAATTGCTGTAGACATGGATAATTTGCATGATATAAGGAATTTTAACCCCCAAGGAGAAATACAACTGATTAAAGCACAAGCAGGTCAGAATGGGTAGAACAGTCATATGCAACTAGGGAACAATAATATTATCTACATGGCATAGATAGAGACAGAGCGATTCGAGACTATGCAATGTTGAACCCTTAAGCCATAAATCCCAGAATAGTTAGACCTGAAGTGCAAGCCAATGATGTTTCATATGCTACACAATAGTGGGGCAATTTAATGGACTGGCATTAGAAGATCCTCATTTTCATCTTAAGTTGTTTTTCAAAATAAGTGATGCTTTCAAGATTGCTGGAGCATCACAGGAAGTATTGGTACTTAAACTTTTCCCATTCTCTCTAAGGGATCGAACCAGGGTATGGTTGAACTCTCTACCACCATACTCCATCACTACATAGAACGACTTGGCTAACAAATTTTTAATGAAGTACTTTCCAGCTACTAAGAATGCAAAATTGAGAAATGAGATCACATCTTTCCATCAATTTGAAGATGAAAGCTTGTATGATGCATGGGAAGGATTCAATGAGTTACTCAGGAGATGCCCTCATGATGGTATTCCTTGTTGTATACAATTGAAAATGTTCTACAATAGTCTTAATCCAAGCACTAGATTAATGGTAGATGTTTAAGCAAATGGGGCCTTGTTATCTAAGTCTTATAATGAGGCTTATGATATTTTGGAAAGAATAGCTAATAACAATTATCAATGGCTATCGACTAGATAAGCTACAGCAAGAGGAACAGTAAGAGTCCACAATGCAGATGCCTTGACAGTATTATAAGCCCAAATAACCTCATTAACAAATATGGTGAAGGCTATGACAGCTGCTTCAGCAACTGTTAACCAAGTTGTTGAGGTATCTTGTGTTTATTGCAAAGAAGGGCATCTATTTGATAATTGCCCTAGAAATCCTGCTTTAGTCAACTATGTGGGCAACTTCCACAGACAGAACTAGAACAATCTTTATTCAAACTCTTATAAACCTGGATCGAGACAGCACCTAAACTTCTCATGGATCGACCAGAATTAACATACAACATCAACTAGTGGTAAAAACATACCAGTGTAGTCACCTGGATTTCACTAGCAAAATCAAGGGCAAAGCAGCACCAGCAATAAGCAACTCTGTTCTCTTGAAGCTTTGATTAAGGAATACATTGTAAAAAATGAAGCGGTTCTCTAAAGCTAAGTTATATCCTTAAGAAACTTGGAAAATCAAATTAGACAACTTGCTACAGCATTAAGCAATAAACCTAGGGTAGTTTACCCAATAACACAGAGGATCCAAGAAGGGAAGGAAAAGAACATTGTAAAGTAATTAATTTACAATCTAGAAAGGTTGTTCATATTCCAGTTGGTGTACCAAAAAGAAGAGTTGAACCTATTCAACCCAAAAAGAAACTTAAGTTGAAAAGGAGCTACAACATCCCACTTTTCATGACACTAGTGTAAACAGCCAAGCTATAGCATCTGCAGAAAAAGATAATCCAGCACCTGTTAGAGAAGATACTGCAGCACCAACTACATCATTCTAGAACATTGTAAAAGAGAAGCAGTCTGTACAACCTGCCGCACCACAACAGTTTAAGCACCGACCAACCTTTCCTCAAAGATTCTAGAAACAAAAGCAAGACAAGTAATTAAGCAAATTCTTAAAAGCACTAAAGCAGCTATATATCAACATTCCTCTTGTGGAATCTGTAGAGCAAATGCCAAATTAAGTGAAGTTCCTTAAAGATATTTTGGCAAGAAAAAAAGGGTTGGAGAGTCTAAAACAAGTGCTATAACACAAGAATGCAGCCATATGCTTCAAAATAAGATCCCTCAGAAGCTAAAGGATCCAAGAAGTTTTACAATCCCATGTTCCATAGGAACGAAATACAGTGGCAAGGCACTCTATGATTTGGGAGCTAGCATCAATCTCATGCCTTTACCAGTATTCAAGCAATTAGGAGTTGGGAAAGTTACACTAACAATAGAAACTTTATAACTTACTGCCCGATCTTATGTATATACAGACAGCAAGATTAAAAATATGTTGGTGAAGGTGGATAAATTTATTTTTCTAGTGGATTTCAAGTGCTAGATTTTGAGGCAGATAAAAATGTGCTAATTATTTTAGGCAGACCCTTCTTAGCTACAAGAAAGACTCTAATTGACGTGTAAAAAGGAGAATTAACTGTGCAAGTTAATGACTAGCAAGTTTCAATCAATGTGCTAGATGCCACGAAGAGTCCTGATGATGTTAAAAACTGTAATTTTATCAGTGTTGTGGATTTTACTATAGCAGAGAGATTAAATAGTTGTTGCAGCAATGAAGAAATTAAGGCTGTAACATTTGAAGAACTTGAAAATGAAGATCTTGAAGTAGCTAACCTAGCCTAGTTAGGAGTGAAGCAACCTGTGAGAATAGACAAACATTTTGAATCTCTAGATCTCTCAAACAGGGAAGTAAAACCTTCTACTCTCTCAATTGAGTTACCTCCTATTTTAGAAATAAAATTTTTACCTTCACACTTAAAGTATGTTTATCTTTGTGACAATGGCACACTCCTTGTATCATTTCATCTTCTTTGAATGCAGAACAAGAAAAAAGCTTGGTGGATGTATTGGGAAGATACAAGAAGGCTATCGGATGGACCATGACAAATATTAAAAGAATCAACCCATCCATGTGCATGCATAAAATTTTACTAGAAGACTGCTACAGTAATTCTATTGAGCAACAGAGAAGATTAAATCCCGTCATGAAGGAAGTTGTAAAGAAATAGATCATCAAGTGGTTTGATATTAGAACCATTTACCTAATATCAGATAGTTTAGTATAATGTATTTTAAAGAAAGGTGGAGTGACAATTGTAGCAAATGAAAAGAATGAGATCATTTCCATAAGGACAGTAACTGGATAGAGAGTTTGCATAGATTACAGAAAGTTAAAACAAAGCCACAAGGAAGAATCACTCTCCGTTGCCTTTCATAAATCATATGTTGGACAGACTTACTGGAAAGAAGTACTATTTTTTCTCAGACGGATACTCAAGCTACAACTAGATTGCGATAGCACCAAATGATCAAGAAAAGACAACATTCTCGTCTCCTTATGAAATCTTTACCTTCAAAAGAATGTCATTTGGCCTATGTAACGCTCCAGCAACCTTCCAAAAGCGTATGATGTCTATCTTTTCAAATATGGTTGAGCAAGCACTTGAGGTATTCATGAATGATTTTTCAGTTTTTGGGGAGTCATATAATGACTATTTTTATAATCTAGAAAATGTGCTTAAAAGATGTGAAGAAACAAATTTAGTATTGAATTGGGAAAAATGTCATTTCATGGTACATGAAGAGATAGTCCTAGGACATAGGGTCTCTAGAAGGGGAATAGAGGTGGATAAGGCAAAAATAGAGGTAATTGATAAACTGCCACCACCTATTTCAGTCAAGGACATCAGGAATTTCTTAGGACATGTTGGGTTCTATAGAAGATTTATTAAAGATTTTTCCAAAATATCCAAACCTTTATGCATGTTGTTTGAATAGGACAAACCCTTCAATTTTGATTAGAATTGTTTAGAGGCCTTTGTTGAGTTAAAAAAGCTCTTGTTACAACATCAGTTGTTATAGCACCCAATTAGAGTATGCCTTTTGAATTGATGTATGACGCTAGTGACCACTCTGTTGGAGCAGTGCTAGGGCAGAGGAAAGGCAAGATTTTTCACTCTAGTTATTACGCTAGCAAGACCTTAGCTGATGCACAACTCAACTATACTATCACTGAAAAGGAGTTGCTAGACATTGTTTTTGCATTTGATAAATTCAGAGCTTATTTGGTTGGCACCAAAGTGACTATTTACACAGACCACCCAACCATAAAGTATTTGATTTTAAAAAAAGATGCCAAACCAAGGTTGATTTGGTGGATTCTTTTACTACAAGAATTTGACTCAGAGATCAAGGATATAAAAGGCACTGAAAATCAAGTGGCGGATCATCTCTTAAGATTGGTTGCCGATGCAAGTACTCTAACCAAGCAGGACATCACAAAAACATTTCATGATGAGCAATTGTTAATGCTACAACATGCACAAATGCTGCAGCAATTTAGATTTCCATGGTATGTAGATTTTGCTAATTACTTAGTGAGTGGATTATTACCACCTGATTTGAGCCACCAGTAGAAAAAAAGATTTCCCCATGATGTTAGAAGCTATCAGTGGGATGATCCCTACCTGTATAAGATGTGTTCAAACCATATGATCAGAAGATGTTTTTCCTAATGAAATTTCAAACATTCTCTAGTCCTGCCATACTGCAGCATATGGCGGACAATTTAAAAGACATAGAAGAGCAGCAAAAGTTCTTTAATCAGGTTATTGCTGGCCCTCTATTTTTAAATATGCTTATGAGTTTGTTAAATGCTGTGACCGGTATCAAAGGATAGGAAACATCTCTCAAAAGCATGAAATGCCATTAACCAACATCTTGGAGGTGGATCTTTTTTATGTATGGGGAATAGACTTTGGGACCATTTTCACCCTCTTTTGGCAACTTATACGTCCTAATGGCTATGGATTATGTATCCAAGCGGGTAGAAGCTGCAGCATTGCCAACAAATGATGCCAAAGTAATAGTGAAGTTTCTGCAGAAGAATATCTTCTCAAGATTTGTCACCCCTAGGGCCATTGTCAATGATGAAGGAACTCATTTTCGCAGCAGGATTTTTGCTGTAACATTGGCTAAGTATAGGATCAAGTATAAAGTTGCTACAACATATCATCCAAAAAAAAGTGGTCAGGCAGAAGTGTCCAATAGGGAGATAAAAAAAAAATTATAGAGACAGTGTTGAATCCCAATAGAAAGGATTGGCCTCTTAGACTAAATAACTCCTTATAAGCTTACAGAACAGCTTATAAAACTCTCACTTGGCATGTCATTTACCATTGGAATTGGAGCAAAAAGCATATTGGGCATTAAAATAACTAAACATAAATATGAACACTGCAGCAGAACAGAGAAAGTTACAGCTTTGTGAGCTCAAAGAATTACGGTTGTTTTCTTATAAAAATGCAAGAATCTATAAGGAAAGGACCAAACAATGGCATGACAAGCAAATTCAGCGAAAGGAACTTACTGTAGGCCAACAAGTATTACTCTACAACTCTAGGCTAAAACTTTTCCCTAGAAAGCTAAAATTTAGATGGTTAAGACCTTTCAAACTTATCAAAATTTATCCTTATGAGGCTATTGATCTTCAAGATGAAAGGATAGACAAAGAGTGAAACATTACATTGGAGCTATGGTAAACAATCCCAAGACGGATGTGATCCTCAAGGATCTAGTTTGAGAAATCAGGGATGGTCAGGCTGAAGGACCTAAAATCAAGTGCTAATTGGGAGGCAACCCAATGAGCAAGTAAAAAAAAAGGGCGAAAAAGTAGGAGTTAATGCAGCATCGCTCATAAAAAAGTAGAAGGAGTTAATGCAGCATCGCTTATAGTATGACAGACAGAAGATGGCTCTCAAACAACAGAGGCATTTATCGTTAGTGCTGCAACAATGAATTGATTGCTACAACAAGGATTTTTACCGTTGCACTGACAGCTTCGGATTTTTTACCATTAGAAGGCTGACACGCTTATGTCAGTAGATCAGAATTTATGATAAGGGAGCTAATGCAATCCCTATTTTACCGTGACATATATCCTTTTCTTTTATAATTAAAATTTGTTTTCAAATTCAAAATTCTTTCCATATTTATCTTTTTAATTACTTCTTTCTCGCCACTTTCCTCTTTACTATAAATTAGGGATTTATTTTCACTATTTATTCCATTTTCAAATTATCCTCCCACTTGTAACTCTTGGCAAAATTACAATTATTTTTCACGTTCTTATTCGTTTCTTTTTGCAGAATAACAAAACTCACTGTGAATTGTTATTCTAATGGTGAAACTCAAAACACACGCTGTTAGATTGAAGGACTCTGTGTGCTTCCACAAGTATATAGCCAAGGATAAATTTAAAGAAGTCATCGAGCAGCGAAGAACTTTGGAGGAAAAAGACTTTATATTTCCAAAGCAGCCAACGGGAGTAATGAACAACATCTATATTGCTGTCTCATAAAGAGGAAAGACCCAATCATCCCAGTCGTTAAGGAATTCTACTCCAACATGTTGCAGCAAGAACAACGTATCATCATAGTAAAGCAAGTTCAAGTTCCCTTAGACACTAGAGTTATTAATGCCTTTTATGATTTACCTACTACTATTGAGTGTGAATATACAAAATTTACTGAGAACATAACTGTTAAAAAATAGGGAGAAGTATTCAAAACACTAACAGTAAATGATAGTGAATGAATGAATGAAGAAGGCTGAGTGGTTAATAGGATAAATTTGAAACTGATTGCTAAAGTTTGGGTCAAATTCTTCAAATCTAGATTGATGCCAACCACCCACACCACCGTTATTTCTCAAGATAGACTTATACTTCTTTATGCCATGGTAAAGGGTTTAAACATTGACGTGGGGAAGATTATTGAGTAAGAAATTGAGAGTGTACAATGAAAAAAATAAAAATTTACTCCATTGTTATTTCATTCTCTTATCACGGGAATCTATGAGGCCTCGGGGTGAAATTTGAGGCAAGTGATGAGCGAAATGAAGAATAAAGGGGCCATTACAGTGAGGATAATTGAGAGGATTGTTGGAGAATCTACAGCTGCAGCAACCCTGAAGTGCCTCGCTACAGCTAAGACATAACACATTACAAGGACTAAGAATATGCTTCAGGCACTCAATGAAGCTATAACAGCATGTGTCTAAGCACAAATGGAAGAAAATCAAAAGTTTTGGACTTACAGCATCTCGAAGCACAAAAGTATCATTTTTCCCTATACATGAAGAGCAAAGATGCTGATTTTCCTGAGTCATTACTACAACAATTTAATTTTGGAAGAGTTGAGGAAACTGCTCCAGAAGAAGGGAGTGAAGATGCAGAGGCTGAAGGAGAGTCTGAGGAAGAACAGCTCTTAGAGCAATGGGAACAGGAGATGTTAAAGTAGCATTAGAGCAATGGGAACAAAAGATGTTAAAGTAGCAAAGGAGTTAGAAGTGGAGAGTAGAAAGGAGAAGAAGAGAAAGAGGAGGAGTAGGAAGAAGATGAGGAAATAGAGGAGGAAGCTACAAAGGTGACTCCCACAAGCAAAGAAAAAGAAAAAGCAAAAGAAAGCTTTAAAGGTGACTCCCATAAGCAAAGGAAAAGAGAAAATTTTGACTGAAGAGGAGTCCGACTCACAATGGGAATAGGATGTAGATGTAGCCATTGAGGAAACCATCAACAGAGCTGTAAAGACAAAAAATGCAAAAAGCAACCTAAGAGACCTCAGTGCAAGTATCACTACTGAGGAACCAATAGTAGCAACACCTGCATGAGTTGCCTACACGGCAAACCTCAACAAATCCCCAAGCCCAGCTCCCAGGGCTTCCAGTAAACGAAAGGGGGTACAAGTGCCTGGAGGTGATGTAGCAATGCGAGCACCAGAAGAACCAGAACATAAGAAAACAAAGACAACTCTACCCAAAACTATAGAAGCTGCTGGAACACCTCTAACCAGTCTAACTAAGAGTTAGAAGAAGAAACAACTGATTGCTGCCCTACTAAGTTCACCAAAGAAATGTTTAAGAAGTGGATCAAAGAAGAAGTAAACCTTCTCGGCATGTGCTACAGTGGAGCTTCCAATAATAGGCGAGTATCCTATGCCAACCTAGTTTACCTTTTTAAGTTCCGAAACTTAATTCATTGTATGTGCATGTGAGGACATAGCACCCCTCAAGTTTGGGAGGGTTGTGCTATGGTGTAATGTGTCTATAAATGCAAGCGTTTGTGTTGTATATGTCGCTCTGTTTATTTTAGTAGTGTTTTTGGATTAGGAAAACCCAATGAGGATGAAATGAGTAATGAAATGTTGAATGAAAGACTACAAAGTAGAGATAGTTTATAGATAAAGGTTGAAATTTTGTCTTATCACTTAAATTTTAGTTAAGTTTTGTAAGCATGCTTAGTAGAACCAAGTAGAGCAACAAGGTTAAAAATATCTCAAGTTTTGGGGGGAGCAGAGTTGAAAGATTTTTACAATTATCATAAACTATGCCATTATGGAATAAAATTCTGCTCCAATGACTTAGTTGATGAGTAACCAGGCTGAGTATGTACCCCATATGCGGACTTGAGTAAAAAGGCAACAAGAGTTATGAGCATTGTTGTAGCACCTGAAAAAAATAAAAAGAAGAAAAAATAACAAGATAGGTCCTCTGTCTAATCATAAGCCCTATGTTCAACCTTGAGTTAAAAGTGTCTATAGATAAGACCATGTTATATCATCTTAGATGTTATTATTGCAGCAACTTTGATCTGTACATTGGTCAAATAATTGGGTATCATCACTATAAGTGATAGAGATTCACATGAAAAATCAATATTACATTTAAGAGTATTTTATTAAAAAAAATTAAAAAAATTATTGTAGCACAGTTTGAAACCAATTTATTGATTGTTGTTCCACCATAAGAGGAAATGTCTATTGATTGATCTTTAAGTTATATTTGACGCTTGTTTGATGCTGCAGCAACTCTATAATTTGATCAAACTAACACACACACACTTTGGACAGAATAAGATCTAAGTCTAGAACTGGAACTGCTTATGGTAATATGCATGTTGAAGAATGAGATCTAAGGGTTGATGAACTCGAACGCATAATGTTATATCTAATGTTAGCGTAGCAACTGCTCATTATTATGTTGCATTTAGATATAAGATATCCAAATTAGAGGCAAATTAGCATCACAAGTTAAAGGAAACAACAATCATACATGGCTTCCTCCTACTTGTTACACCTTAATTAAGGAGAAAAAAGCAAGATTCTGTACGGCTTTGAAAAGTATCAAGGTTCCTACCAGATGCTCTTCAAATATCGAGAATCTTGTGTCAAAAAAAGACTTTAAACTCCTAGGTCTTAAGGCCCACGATTGTCATGTTCTTATGCAACAACTTTTGCCAATTATCGTGAGGCGTTTGCTGCCTAAACATGTCAAAGAAGCTATCATTAGGTTATGTTTCTTCTTTAATTTGTTGTGTGCAGCTGTGATTGATGTGACAACGCTAGACAAATTGGAGAAAAATCATGTAAAGACTCTGTGCTTGCTTGAAAAATGTTTTCTCCTTTTTTTAACATAATGGTCCATCTTACTATTCACTTAACGAGTGAAGTTAGACAATGTGGCCCAGTATACCTTCAGTGGATGTATCCTTTCAAGCAATACATGAAAACTCTAAAAGGTTATGTTCGAAACCAAAACTGTCGTAAGGGTTGCATAGCGGAGAGTTTTATTGCGGAGGAAGCATTAGAATTTTGTACATAATACATGGAAAACATGCCCATAATTGGGGTTCCATCTGAACATGTGCGAAATTTAGAAATTGACAAGCCCATGAGTGGTGGTCAAATGGTGGAAGTTGATCAAACTTTATTAGATCAAGCAAACTTGTATATTTTGCATAACACTGAAGAAATTCAGCCTTATATAAGGTGATGTTATCTAACTTGTGTTATTTTAACTTTATTGATATCAAGTTTTAGTAGTTTAGGAACCTGAAAAATTTTTCTTTGTAATTGATTTTTAGTGACCATGTTTCATAAACAATCCGTTGGTTATCACAAGGGCCTCGTCCTTGTATTTTTCAACATCCTGGTTATGACATAAATGGTTTTCACTTTGTTACAAGAAATCGAGACTCAAATAAAGTTACTCAAAATAGTGGTTGCACAAACAATTTCAATTGCAAGTTCAAATGATAAAAATCACATCACTTCGAACATCACATACTACGAAGTAATTAGAGCGATTTGACATCTAAATTACATTATGTTTAGAATTCCAACGGTGAAGTGTGACTGGGTACACACCAGAGGTGGAGCTATGAAGGATAGACTAGGATTTACTTTGGTAGATTTGCAATGATTAGGCCATAAATCTGATCTATCTATTTTAGCTTCTCAAGCTAACCAAGTTTTTTATGTACCTAATCAGCTTGATAAGAAGTGGTCAGTTGTATGCCAAATGCCTAGTAAAGGTAAACCTACACAAAAAAGTGAAATGTAATGGAGTACCCTTCGTTGACCACTGAATTTCCAGGTGCTGATAACATAAACTCTATTGATGACGATGCTGCAATCTACGCACGAGACAGCAAGAAGGGAATTTGGATTGGACCTTGAGTATTGTTTCTGTGTTTTTTTGCATGTGTAATCTGTTGAGTGGGTGAAAATGATATATGTTAAGGTTAATACAAGAAGTATTTTATGCTATCTGTTATTGTTTCGTTTCTAATTTTTTGGCAGTTTTTATATGTTAATATATTCTTATTATTTGATTTTGTTCTGCAGCTATGATATTAATCATGGATCAGGGAAAAAATGTCCCTGAGAAATCTTCACCCTAGCAATCTGATACCCATTTTGATGAGTTTTTAATTGAGCGATATGATGGATCTGCTGGTGAGGAAGCAGAGTACTTTGAGGCACTTATCCACAAGGATATGATCTTGGAACACCATGTTCGATCATGTCCTTGATTTTGATGAGTTTGGAGATGGTAATAAGGATAAACCTAAGAGTAGTAAGCAAAGTAGAGGAGGCACTGTGGGTCAGAACAAAACAAGAAAAGGAAAAGAATTGGAAAGTTTGTGGTCAAATACAACAGCCTTAGTGCTCCAGATGACATGAAAGAGCATCTATAGGAGTTTGTTAAGGTATGAAATAAGAAATTAAGCCGATCTTTTTAGTGTTATTGTTGCTGGAAAAATAAAAAATGTTTTAATCTTTATTTCATATCCACATTCTTACATTTTGATCCTGAAACTTGAAGGTGTACTTCGTTGTTCATTCTCGAAGTAGGAAGCAAGTACTACAAGCCATCGGAGCTGCATTTCGGAACTTTAAGTACACCCTAATAAGGAACTATGTTTAACCGTATGTTAATGATCATAAAAGGCTTTTCAAGCCACCAGCACAATACAGTACTATTGATAAGGAAAGTTGGGTTAAGTTTATGAAGGAAAGACTATCTGAAAAATTTCAAGTGAGTGTATCTAATTCAAGTATTAATAATATATTCATGTTTATGACATTATTCCTAATGTGTTTATCCATTGTCTGTTTGGTTGTTTTAAGCAAAAAATTAGTGGTGTGAATAAAATTAGTTGGGCACAAAACAAGTTTAATAATCGCCTAAGTAGAAAAGGTTATGTTGGGTTAATGTAAAATGTAGTATATACAGCGAGTTAGTTACTTACATTTTACTGTTGTTTATTAAAATTATTTGGTTAATGCAAACAGTGATTGTTACTTGCATTTTATTTTGTGATTCACGTTTTGACAGTGCTAAGAAACAAACCTTACTGAAGAGGAAGTGGACAGGAGTGTTTTTTGGAAGAGAGCTCGACAAATGAAAAATAGAGGATACCAACCTGATGTTGAATCAGTTATTAAAAACATCGTAAGAAATTTTTGCTTACTACTCTAATTCTAGTTGTTGTAATTATTATACTTTGATAACATTAGCTTACTTAATTCATTGATGTGGTAGGATAAGCTGAGATGGAAGCTAAGAAAGGGAAAATGCGGTCATTCGGAAAAAATGACATTCTCGCACAATCTTTGGGAAAAGCTTCAAGATGTGGTCATATGCAAGAAGTGGGCAAGTTTGTAACCCCATCTATGTATTTTCAAACCTTCCAAAGACCTACTGATAGAGAGGGAAAGAGAGAACCGTCTATGGAGGGAATCAATTAACCGTCAATTGAAAGAAATGAGAAATGAACTGAGAAAAACACCTCGCCATTCAGATATAGCAAGTTCCAGCTAACCATGTGTACCTGTTGAAAACAATAATGCTCTTGAAGATGATGGCATGGACTGTGTTGAAGCTGAAGCAGTTGTTGAAACACCAAAGGTCAGTTTGTTTACTATTTTTACTTACTATTTTTGGATTTAGTTTGCTGCAATTTTACTTCTTTTACTTAACCGTTTCTAGTTTTAATTTGTTGTAATTTTACTGTACATACCTACTTACTGTTGTTGGATTTAGGTTGCTGCAGTTTTACTGTTTTTGCCTACTATTTTTGGATTTAGTTTTCTACAATTTTTCTATTTCTACATATGTTTCAGTCTGAATCTTTTTGTTTTTATTCATTGTCTTTACTTGTTGTTTCTGAATTTTTTTTGCTGCTATTCACTGTTTTTACTTGCTACTGCTGGATTTTGTTTGCTACTATTCACTACTTTTACCTGCTGTTGTTAGAATTTGTTTGATGTTATTTTGCGTTCATACATAGGCTGTTTGTAAGAGTCTTCTAATAATATGTTGTGCAAATAATTTAAAGTATTTCGAAACTATTTATGCCAATCACACTGACCAATTATGGTCGCGGGAGCCTGATCATTTGGAAAAGAAGAAGAAGCAAGGGACACCTAAAAATGTAGGAAGTAAGAACCTGCTGATACTAAACCATAAGAAAGAGACAGACACAGCAAAGCAAAACAAAGATACATCTACCAAAAGACTCTCTGCCATTCCAAGAAAGAGTCCAAGATTGAACCCAGCTGAATTCCCATTAGAGATGCTTGATGATCTGTTACAAGGAAAAAAAGTGGCAACCCTAAACATCAAGGCACAAAAAAACATTTGAACTTTGAATCAGCAGAACAACATGATGATATAATAGAGATAGGACCTACAGAAGCTGTAAAACAGACTAAGGACAAGTGCAAAAAAGTTACAGTGAAGCCTCGGCCAACGAGGAAGAACACAAGGCATGTAGAGGGGTACAGCAGAACAGGATTCTATTGCTGCAATTGTTTGGCACAATGTGTGAAGCTAAGATGTCAAACCAAGAATGGATTCCATATCTAATGGAAGATGGTTTTTTCCAAATGGAAGAGATTAGAGCTCATATTGGGCAGTGTGACTGCAGTGCAGTTTTATCAATAGATGCTATAAGAGTAAACGTCATCGAAGTCTATATTGCGTAAGTGATTTATAATCATTCTAGTTTTGTAACTTTTTATGGGAGTTCCAATTAATTGACTTTGACATTCTATATCTATTGTTTATCAGGATGTTGTATGATTCCATTCTCCCTAGGAAAAGAAGAGTAAAACCATTTGGATTCGTTCGTCAAGGTTTGGTTTCGCTAGGCAAAGAATGTAATCCAACTGCATCCTTTGACCTCAGGGCACGTGGAGTTTGTGATTGATTGAAAAAAGCGAAGAAAGGACGATTCATATTTATGCCTTTTAACCCCTAGTATGCTCCTTTAATACTTTTCAACTCATATTAATTTCCTTTCTTGCCTTAATTTACTGAAATTGCTACCTCAATGTTTTTTCTTTTATTATAGCCATCATTGGGTGCTGATCATCTTTGATGTGTTGAAAAAGGAAGTTTATTATCTCGATTCTTATGGAGGAGATCCTAATGATGATTTAAAAGAAATTAAGCACTACTAAGTTGTGCCTTACCATATTTTCGAGAATTAACCTCGTCTATTATCAAACTTGAACTGATGGTGATTACAAATTATCTTTTAACGTAAATAATTATACAATTTGATAAAAATTCCTTCTCTATCTCATTTTGAAGTGGTGTCTATGCACGTTTGGTAGTTAGAGTCAAAACAGGGTATAAACATAAAACAAGTTAAAAGAAGAAATCACAAATTTATTAACAAAAGCAATGCCCAGATCTAGCCCAAGCATGTTTTTTGGACACTCAGGCCAATCTTACAAACCCGGCACCAAACTAGATTTTTTTATATGGACTTAAAAAATTTGGATTTTATATTTTATAATATTATATATGTATATTTTTAATTTTTTTAAATTTTATGATTTTAAAATTTATTTTAATAAATTTGGGCTTCCAAATATGAACTTCAAATATTTAAAAATTTAAATATATATAATTTATAGGTCAAATAAATATAATTATTTAAAATAATATATATAATATATATAATTTTTTTTCATAAAATCCAAGTTTTGGAACAAACCCCTAAGCTTATCAAGTGAAACTAGACCTCCGCCAACCTTATCTCTAGGCTTGCTATTACTAGGCCATGTTGCCTAGTCCAATCTGAGCGAGTATTTTTGACATTTCCTATTACCTTTCATGTATTTCACACATTTCATTTCTATCATCATTTTGTCCTTCAAATGCATCAACACATAATTAGGTATTTTTTATGGTTAATTTGATCACCTTCTCTACCGTAAATCATAAATTGATGCATTTAAGAATTAATTCATATAAAGATCAGCGAAAAATGCATATACACCCCCTTGAGAACATAAATGTTGCCGTAGACCCCCTTGATTTTATAAATAATTAAATAAATTTGTTTCCTTCGATTTCGACAACCCAAAAATTGGCTTTAGATAAACTTCCAGGATAAATACAAAATATAATATTAAAATACTATAATATGTTTGTTATAAATTTTATAAATTATTTTGAATAACAAAAAAATTAATTTAATATTATTAATCAATCATACATATATTTTAATTTAATAAAATCTATTTTGCAGATTAATGACATTAAAATACTTGTATTAACATTAAAAATAATTTACAAAATCTACATTATATATCTTATTTATTACTTTTTATGTTATATCTATATTAGCATAATTTTTTAAGTTAAGTTTGGGTAGGATTTTTTTTTTTTTAGCCAATAAAGAATTAATCTATGAAATACCAAGTATCCATGGTGAGTCATAACAAATATAAATTTAACGATTTTACTCAACTTTTTATTGTTACAATTTCACTCTTAAGTAAAATGACAGATAGATCAATAATATATAACATATTAAATAATACAATTTGACAGTTTCTTTTATCATAGAAACTCTCTTTTTTTTCCCTCACAAAAAAGGGTTTACATCTAGGTGTGACAATATAGGTCCAGATTCATTTATTCCATTAGATTTGATTCGAATTAAAAGCATTTAGGTTTGAAAATTAGTTGTTTAATAAATGGACCATTTTGATTGAATTCACTAAGTAAACGAATTGAATATCGATTTAGGCTCACTGATTTTTTTTTTTAATTTTAGGGTCACTAATTTGTTTATTTGTTTAAGATTCATTTATTGAATGATACAATAAATATATGAAATTATGTGCAAAAAAAGGTCACATTAGTTCAAAATATTTATTTTGAGGATTTTAATTCTTATGTTAATGGATTTGTAATTTCAAACGAACCAGTGGATTAATTCAAAATATGAATGTGGGTTTAAGCTCACTGGTTCGTTTGAAATTTTAGAGTTAGGACGAATATTTGTTAATGAATATTTGTTAAATGACGAATTAAATGAATATTTGCTAACGATTCCTTTTGAAAAATTTGAATTCATCTTGGGGTTAGAATTCGCTTAAACGAATCGAATTAGCGATTGAAAAATTTCGATTCGCGAATTCATTTTGCTACTCTATTTACATCCACACATGTATTAGTTCAACAATTTCTTACATCATATAAACCCTTACTTCTTTTTTACATTATAAACATTTTATACATTTCATTCAAAAACTTCACGATTGGAGATATTGAACACTAAAATAATTCAGAAAATACTACACGGTTAATTTTTAGCATTAAGTGGGTTAGTTTCAGTGGAGTATATTATATTATATAAACAGCAGGCTTTTAACTTCATTTAAAGGGTGAGGCTATTTAAACTCACTAAATTACTTATTTTAAACTCACTAAATTACTTATTGAACTCACATTTTAATAAAATTAATTATTATTAAAATATCCATACATAAATTGCAATTATAGACATATGATTAATTGAAAAAAAATATATTGGTGTTTTATTCCTACCTTCAAACTCAATATGGATTTATTCAGTCTTATAATACTCGTGTTTTTTTTTTCAGTCATTTATTGAATTTTTTCTCCTCATCTACACTTTGCATTCCATCAAAATTATTTAATATTTGGCTTACTTGGCCAAAAGTTTATTGTTTATAAAAACTCTTCTTAAATTCAACTGATAATTTCTTCTCAATAACGAATTCTCTCTAGCAAGATGGGCAAACTTAGTTTCCAATTAAACTAAGGGTATTTTAAGAAATAAAAAATATCACCAGTCACCACTCAATTAATATATAGACAAATACTAAGTTACAGCTGGTTGTAACTTACTTCTCTCACAAAAATCATGTGGGCTCCACCACTGTATTATTGTTCATGTGAGAAGAATAAGTTATAGCCGGCTATAACTTAGTTGGATCGTAAATATATAATATAAGCAAATTTTTGTGGGCCTATGCTTGTGGTGGGACCTAGGCCAAGTTCCTGGCGAAGCTAGTATAGCCTTTGATTTGGCTTTTGTACCTAGGGATGGTAATGGGGTGGGGTGCGAGTAGGGAGGCCTACCCCATTCCCCACCCTATTAAAAATTTCACATTTATTCCCCATCCCATTTCCCAATAAATTGAGTAGGTGGGGATGGAGAATCCCTATCTGGAGAATTATTTCCTCATCCCCACTCGATTCTCCATTTACTTATTTTATAGTAAGTAAGAACATATGATTTCAGTAAATTACTATTAGATACTTAAATAAAATCATCACCATATTATAAAGTAAAAATTTCTAAAAGTTTGAAACAATATTTTAACATGTAATCAAAATTGAAAAATGTTTGAAAAGAGTAGCACTTTAAGAGAAAAAAGAAAATATAATAATGTTTTAGAATGGAATAAGAATTATATTTTAGGGTTTTCTTTTACTTATATCTTATTTATATTAGATAAAAATGAAAAAAAAAATTTATTAACCAACATTATAATAGATAAAATAAAAAATATTAAATAAAAAATAAAAAAATGCTTATATATAATGGGAATTGAGGTGGAGGTAGGGTGGGGAGTACAAAACCAAATCCCACCCCATTAAGAATTTGGGGATTATTTTTTCTCCATTCCCCACCTCATTCCTAAAAAATTATTCAAAATTCACCCCATATGGGGTGGGACCCCATGAGTCCCAAATCATTGGAGAATTTTATCATCCCTATTTGTACCAGCCACATCATCAACACTGAATGAGATAATATTGTATTTTTTAGTAGAGAATTATATTCAGAAATTAATGATAATAGCCAATACCAATGCTAATAAGTGTTTTCAATATTATCGAGGATAATAGTTTGAATTTCATGGTCTTTTTTTAATCATTTTCATCAATAATATGGAGTGGATTCTGAAGTATTTACTAGAACATAGTAGATTTTTAAACAGTCTCAATATATTTTTGGTTGTGTACAAAAGTAATCATAAGCATTTGATTGGCAGCCCTCGGGGCCTAGCTGATTTCATGTAATTTTATTTATCTAACTATTAGAGTTCAAATCTTGAAGGGCTAGAAGTTAAAAAATTGATTTGAGTTTACCATCCTTACCTTTAAAAAAAAATATTAAAAAAAAGTTATAAGTATTTAACTATCATTATTGACAATATAATTGTTGTTGCACTTATTGTTATTTTATACCCTAAAAGCATGCATTAAAATAACAATTTTTGAATTTAATAAAATTTATTAATTATTTGTTTGAGCATATATTATTAGCCCTTATTTATAAACTATGTAATATATGTATTGGGCATATGATGTCAATAATAGAAGATAAAATCACAAATTATTTATAATTAAAATATTATTCACATCCATTAATGAAATGGTATTTTATTTTATAAAGCTAATCTTTTTCTATTTATATTGTTAAGTAACTTTATCTTAATCACTAAAGTAGAGAATTCAAATACAAATGTTAGTATGTATATGAGAAATATATGTAATGAACAGGATTGTAGTGAATTATGCTCTGATTTAACATATGTCGCTGATAATAATGTACACAAGCTTTGATAAGCTTGATTGACCTTAATACTGAGTGAGTAATATACTTGCATTTTTGCATTATGTCTTTTGAGTTATCACGAAGTAAGATTTATATAAACTGTTAGAACATCAATAGATTGGAGATAAAATCTATACAAATGATGAAGGGCAGACCCAAGACTTTAAAGTACCCCAGGCTAAATTTTTTTTTAAAAAAATTATATTGTAAAGTGAACATAAAATTTCATAAGGAGAAAAAATATAAAATACACCTAATAAGAAGGGGACATTAAAAGCCTTAACTCAAATAATATTTATTGTAAACAAAATAATTATATAAAAAAGCTAAAAATAAAAATGTAATTCAAAACAAAAATACTACTAAAGTTGTACTTTTCGCGGGTTCAAATAATGGAACTCATTAATTATAGAATCTAAATCAGTAATATCTGCAATTTCTCTTTCAGCATAGATAGCCATACAATCTAAAAAAAAATCATTTTCCATCTTACTGCAAGTGATGTCTTGATAAGGCTCATGGCTGAAAATGCATGCTCTATTGTGGCTGTAGAAACTGGAATAGTCAACACTAGACGAATTAGTCTATCAAACAAGAAATAGTGTTGTGACTTCTTTGTTTCAATTAGTCGTCGACATAACTCAGAAAGTGAAGTAACATTTTGAAAAAGTGGATGAGAAAGCACATTAAACTTATAATGTACCAATTCTCTTCTTAAAGCAAGAATCTCATTTGCAGTGAAATCTCATTTGTAGTGAAATCATGAGGATAAATTTTCTCAACAAGACAACAAATGCGATCTGCATTAAATAATTTAAACCTGTCGATTGGATCCAGAGCTGAGCTTAGAGTTAGGAGTTCCATAGTTTGCTCTGGGAACCTGCTATTTATCTCTTTCAATTTAAAATCTATTACAACATTAAATATATCAAAGTGATAATGATGTTCAATTGTAACATAATCTTTTTGTTGACAAGAATATCTTGTACATTTATATAACAAACACTCATATCTTGGCATAGTAATGTCATGCTTTCCACAAAATGATACCACACTTCTAATAAAATCATCCCAAACATTATCTCAAAATTCTTGCAAAAGCCTTTTAGTGCTTGTGGCATAACTTAAATAAACACAAGCTCAAAGAATTTCATCTCTCTATACGCACATTGAGCTTTTCCACGCATATCTCAATTAGGTCCATCATTAATCATCTTTCATGGAACTTCAAGAGTTGCACTAAACATCTCAATAAGCCTACTACTTGAAGTAAAATATGAGCTCAAATGAGTATCTCCAATCCTTTGTAAAGTTTAGACTTAATTACCATTTGTACCAGTCTCAAGCTCTTTCGAAGCTATCAATTCTATAATTTCTTTCTCTTTAGTAGCTTTTAACTTAGAATAACATTTGAAAGAAGCATTAACAAAGTTGACAATATAACTCAACTTAGAAAAAAATAACCATACCTCATGCACTTCTTTAGATACTGCAACTAATACAAGTTGTAGTCGATGAGCAAAGCAATGTGCATAATAAGCATATGGACAATCATTAAGAAATAAAGATTATAATCCATTCCACTCTCCCGCCATATTACCTGCACCATCATAACCTTGACTTCTTAAATTTTCAACTAAAAGATTGTATCGAACAAGAACATTACTTATCTCATTTTTTAGAGTTGAGGTCTTTGCGTCATCAACATTCACAACTTCAAAGAAACGTTCTCTAATAAACCAATCACAATCAACATATCTCAAAATAATAGCCATTTGCTCTTTATAAAATTCATCAAGTGCTTCATCATCAAGTATACAAAATTTAGCATCCCTAATTTCCTCCTGAATTTTGTGTCGCACTTTATTAACAAGAATATTCAATAACTCCTTTTGAATCTTAGATGCTACGTATTTGGTATTTTTAAGTGCATTTTCTAGCACAACTTTATTAATCTCCTCATTCATTGTTGCTAACTACTTGATTAATTCAGTAAAATTTCGACGATTAAGAGAATTAACCGACTCATCATGACCTCTAAAAGAACAAGCTTGTTTTGCTAACCACTTGGTAGCTACTATTAAGGTTTTTGGCCGCAATCTATTCTCTAAAACTTGTTGTGAAGATTGTGCATTCATTCTTTTATCAATATGTCTAGATGGATCCTTTAAATTGCTCCACTTTACCATGGCAGCATTGTGAAAAGAACCATGACTCCCTTCACGTAGTGCAAAAGGACATTTTTTGTCACAAGAAACATACTTCCAATTTGACAACCATCAACAATAAATGCATCATACTTAGCTGATGTATCATAAAAAAGAAAGCATGGAAAAAAAATGCTTTGTCTTTTGATATGGAATACTCAAGCCAAGGAAATTTTGAGAATCAAGAAAATTGAAATCGTCAATTTTGAATACCATGGTTAGTCGATGGGTATTTTTGAAACTCGAGTTGAAATGGTCCCATATTTATTTAACACCATCCGCACATCTTCCCATTTGTCAATGGGATAAGTTTTGATTGAGATACGTAATTCGGGATCACATCTAAATATAGGGTGTCAATAGTGGATGGAATATCGACTTTCTCAAATTCAGCTCTTTAAGAAGTATGAGAACTTTAGGCATCAATATTGCATGGAGAACTTGCCTCATTGATGATTGACCACCATCTACTTTGGCAAAGAATGAAAGGAGAGTTTTCCTTAGCTTGGATTTGTGGGACATTATAACCTATAATAACATGAAATTATATAAGAATTGATAAATTAATTAATAATTACAAGCTTAATTAGCATGCTTAAATAAAATAAACAATTACAACTTGCTCATCTTTTCAATTTTACAAAATTATTATTAGTGAAAAAATAACGACAATAAGAATTTACTTAAAATGCTCTCTAGCAATTGTTCCAACAATAATATATATGGTTATTAAAAAGTAAAGAATATAAAATCCAAATTTTTTAGCCAACACCTTGTACTATTATACAGTCATTGAATTCAATTTGCTTGAGTTTTACCAACCAACTTCCAAGACACAACATTGACTTAGAATATATGGACATCAATCAAAATTGAAACTTTACAAAATAATGAATCAAAACAAATTATAGAGCAGATCAGCAGAACCAATCACAAAAAATAAATAGCCAATAAAAAATTCAAAATAATGAATTAAAATCAAATGTAGAGCAAATCAGTAAAATCCATCAAAAAATTAGTTAGTTTATATAAGTTCTGAAAGCATACCAATAGAAAAAGGTATAAAGCTAAAGAAATTGGAAGATCAATAAGATGAAGAATCCTGAAGGGGACCACCAATTATTATTATTATTTTTTATCTTGGCTTTTAATATTGTTGTCGGTGAAAGTGAAAGTAAAGTGAATTAGTTAAAGTTTTTTAGCTTGAATGGCACTCCTGTAATTAATCATTGATGGCATGTTTATAAATTTAACTAACATAATTGAACATTTTTTTTTCCTATATTGGGCTGGAGCCCGATACAACCCACCAGTGGGTCCCGCCTTTGGAAATGATGCTTATCTAAGTTATATGTGGCACTTGATCATTTAAATATGTAGTAACAATTTATTCAATAAATTATTTATTGAATAACAACATTTATTTTGTTATGAATTTATTAAAATAAATGTGAATGTTCATACTATGTATTTATTAGTCTCTTTACTATCTTCCATTAGCAATCTTTGACTTCTCTATAACTCCCACCATCTCACAAGAAATTATGACCCATAATATTTCTATTAATTTCATGTAGTGATTATGTAACTATAAAAGGAGAGATTATCTCCTTATTTTGTACACAAACTTGGAATGAATAAAATCACTCTATAATATATTGTTCTCTCATCTTACTCTTTAGCTTGAATTAATTTTTCTATTTTGTGTTGCTGGCTAATAGCTTTTCTAACACGTTATCAGTGCGAGTCTCTAGCCAAGAAGGTAGTATGGTAGATTTCTCTCTTTTAATCTTAATCGTAAAGGTATGAATTGAATTATTTAGACTTTGTCTACAATCATATTTATATATTTTCTATAATTTAGGAAAATAGATCTATGAATTCGTTTCTTTATTAATCATTATATATATTTTATGAGAACTGTTTTACAATATTTATCTAACGTTCTATTAATTGATATTGCTATTATTTGAGCTTCTTATTATAATATTCAATTGCTATTATATATTTTGTATTCCTAGAATTAAAAAAAAAAATTCACCTTGAAGTGTGAATATTGTAATATAGAATAAAAAGAAATTATAAATGCATCCTTGAAGGATTGCACTACAAATAGTGAAGATTTTCTTTCAAAATATATTCCTGAAGAACTATTCTAAAATTATGATATCATTCACTAATATTTTATTCATGAATGGTTTACTATGTAAGTGTATATTCTACATGTCCCTGAAGGACTATACAAATATTATGAGTTTATGTATATGTCATGTAAGACTATATACAAATTTTCCTTTTCATATCTCCTAGAAGGAGTTACAAACTGAATATATAAACAAGGCATAATTGTTTCTTTGAAACAATTTAATGGAAAAATATGACAATCAAAAGTGTTTGAGTAATAAATGCGGTAAAAAAAAACCACATGTCCTTTGTGATTGTCTTGATAAAAGATTTAATTATAAAAAAAATTGTTATATTTCCAAAAGCTCTTTATATTGGATGCACTTACGATTACAAGGTTTTAAATCTGTTAGCCAATACAACTCTGCATTATTCAAAATTATTTCTCAATTAAAAATATGTGGAGTGGAGATTACTGATATAGACTTGTTGAAAAAGATATTTTCTTCAAATTTGCTCCTGCAGCAGCAATATCAAGAGTGGAGATTAGAAAGTATTCTGAATTAATCTCATGTCTTTTAGTAGCCGAAGAAAAATAATGAACTTTTGTTGAGAAACTATTAGTCTCATTCGACTGGATTTATATCAATCCCTGAAGCGAATGGTACTTCAGCCAATAATTGTAGTGCTAATCGAGGCCGTGGTTACAAACATAATCAAGGCCATGATAGCTATAACAAAAATTATCGATCAAACTACTTGAAGTGGAATAACAGTAATGAGAAGCAAGAAAAAGATCCACAAAAGAAATCTCCAAATTATCATGAAAATGTTTGCTTTAGATATGGTGTGAAAGGACACTGGTCTCGTGTTTTTCGTACACCAAAACATTTAGCTTATCTTTATCAAGTATCCAAAAAGGCAAAAGGAAAAGAAATTGAGCAAATTTCATAGATCGTAAAATCCAATTAATGTAACTCATTTGGATGTTTCATATTTTTTTGAAGATCCAAATGATAAAATTGACCATTTAATTGGTGATGGACATGTGAAGACCGATTAAGAGAGCTACACTTTGAAATATACAATGAATTTGAACAATCACTTGGTGAATAATGAAGATGGATGTTTGGTGGATAGTGTGACAACGCACACAATTCTACGAGATAAAAAATATTTCCATAATTTAATATTAGCTAAGACTAAAGTCAATAAATATCTAGTTCTGCTAATCTAATTGAAGGCTTCGCAAGAGCTAATATTATATTACCAAATGGTACAAAATTATAAATAATTGATGTTTTATACTCCAACAAATGTAGCATAAATGTGTTTAGTTTCAAGGATATTCATCAAAACGAATACCATATTGAATCATCTAGTGAAGGTAATTCTGAATTTCTTTACATCACTTTAACTATTTCATGCTAGAAGCATGTATTAGAAAAACTACCTTCTCTTTCTTCGGGGTTGTATCATACAATTATAAGAACAATATAAATAAACTTTACAATGAGCCATAAGTTCTCTGATCAAAAGATTTTTAAACTTTGGCATGATCAACTCGGGCATCTTGAATCAATTATGATACGTTGTATTATAAAAAATTCACATGGACATCAATTAAAGAACCAGAAGATTCTTTTACCAGATGAAAGTCCATGTGCTGCTTGTTCTCAAGGAAAATTAATAATTCGGCTATCTCCAATAAAAGTAAGTCTTGAATCTCTTAAATTTTTTGAAAGAATCCAAAAGGATATATGTGGCCCTATACATCCAAGTTGTGGATCGTTTCATTATTTCTTGGTCTTAATAGATGCATAAACTAGATGGTCACATGTCTCTTTACTTTCTAGTCGTGGTGTTGTATTCACTAGATTTCTTGTTTAAACCATCATATTGAGAGCATAATTTCCTGATTTTCCTATTAAAAAAAATTAGACATAATAATATGGGTGAATTTATATATAAATATTTTCACGATTATTGCATGTCTATTGAAATTAATATTGAGCATTCTGTTGCACACACTCATACATAAAATGGTTTAGTTGAATCTTTGATTAAGCATTTACAATTAATTGCACGAACATTAATTCTTAGATCAAATTTATTTATTTTTATGTTGGGGACATGCAATACTATAGGCTTGGCAAAAATACTCGAGCCGGTCCAGCCCAGCCCGTGGGTTGATATTATGGATAAGGGCTTGTAATTTTCAAAGCCCATATCTAATAGGATTAGATATGGGCTTCACATAAAAGCCCGGGCTTATAATATATAGTTTTTTTAAAAAAAATTATAATATATTAATATATTATACAATTCAATTATTCAAATAAAAAAAAACAAACTTAAAAAAAATCGAATACAAAAAAAAAAGGAAACTATGGTAAAATAGTAAAACACTAAAATACAACTAAATCCTAATTGTAAATCCTTAATTTCCAATTTTCCCATCTCACTCTCGTCTCTCGCTCTCTGTTGCTCAGCCTCTTGCCTCTTCTAGACTTTCAGTCTTCCTCAGCTAGGGGTGGCAAAAAAGCCCGACCCGAATTTTGGCCCGATTGACCCGGCCCGAATTTTTAGGGCTTTGACCCGAATTTAAGGGTCAAAATTCAGGCTCGGGCTTAACAAAAAAATGCCCGATTAATTTTGGGTCGGGTTCGGGCCTTAGCCGACCCGAATGCTTAATAATAATAATAATAAATATTTTTTTATTTAAATTTTGTGTTTTTATTTGAATTAGACATATTTTTTTATTTATGTTTAGTTATTTATATGATTTTATGGTTGAATTATTTATTAAAGTAACTTTATGTTTAATTTTAATATATTAGGGAGTAAATTTAAATTATTTAAATATTAAAAAAATTTAAAAAATATATATTTGGTCGGGCTCGAGCCCGATTAGGGTCGGGTCAAGCCCGACCCGAAAAAAAAAATTTGGGCTTTTATCGGGCTCGGGCCCTTAATATTTATTGTCGGGTCGGGCTCGGGCTTGCCAATTGCCAAGCTTATCCTCAGCAATGCCGGCAGCCAACAGCATCCAAGTCCAGCACCAACAGACATCGTCCAGCTCCAGCGTCCAGCGACCAGCGTCCAGCATCCAGCACTACTGTCTCCGCGACCTTGTGCCTCAACGGCTCAGCCTCTTCCTCAGTGTCCAGCGTCCGACCCTGTGCCGGAAGCCAACAGCCTCCAGCACCATCTGCGTGATGCACCAGCAGCCATTCGAAGGCTCATGACACAGTAACAGCCACTAGCCAGTCAGCCTCCAGCAGCCGCTAACCAGAGTCAACCAGTAGCCAACAGTAACCTCTCCTATTCCAGTATTCCTGTAAGCTTCAATATTTTTTTTATGCCAAATATATGTAATTTTAAATATATGTAATTTAACATTATGGATGTAGAAGAAAATGAACAGTTTTTTTAATTGGATTTTTTTATTAGAAATAGTAATTTATTGTAGTAAGGTTGGTTGTTGGATTGTAGAAGATATTGAACAATACTGGAATGGTGGTTAATGATTTTGAGCTGTGTTGCTGGTTTTGGTGTTGATTGACGATTGTTGGTTGTTGGTTAATATTGTTTTGTGGCATTTATGCTGTGTTGTTGGCTGTGTTGTTAAAAAAATTATTATGACATTATGGTGTAAAAATATTCAATATTATTAGAAATTTTTCAGTATCATAGAACTGTTTTTTATATGATATTAGAGTTTAATGTAATATCTTATCTCCTTTAATTTTGCATAGGGTTATAAATTAATAATGGAAAATGCTTCTGAATCTTCTAATTTGCCTTCGAATCCATCTGCGGAGTTAGAAAATGTTCCAGAAGAAATACAGAGTGATAAAAAAAAAAAAAAACAGAGGGTTGTCTCAAATTATTGGGACCATTTTACAAAGATTAATGTTGGTGGGGTAGCAAAGGCAAAATGCAATCATTGTGGAACGATTCTTACTTGTGGATCGGGAACCAGTCACTTGAATAGACACGCTAGACAAATTCACGGTTTTAATCAACCGACAATTGAAGAAGCTTTTGAGAATAAGCAACACTTGGTGAAAACAGAAAGTGGTGCGGCTGGAATTCAGAAATTTGATCCATTGGTTGCTCGTAAAAAACTTACGACAATGGTTTTAAAGAACGAGCTTCCTCTTAGGTTTGTGGAGTATAAGGCATTTAGAGATTTTGTTGATTATTGCAACCCATTGGTGAAGCCTATATCCAGAAACACTTTAAAGAGTGAAATCTTTAAGATATATAATGTTGAAAAGGTGAAGGCAATGAATTTGTTGGAGATTAATAATAGTAGAGTGGCAATAACTACAAACATGTGGATTGCTTGTAATCAAAAGAATGGTTATATAGTTGTTACGGGACATTTGATTGACAACTCTTGGCATTTGCAAAGTCGAATTCTAAGGTATTTTTACTTTATTAAATATTAAATTTTTTTATTTAATTATTTATAGATAATTTTACTTTATTAAATTTTAAAGTTTTTTATTTAAATTTTTTATAACTTTGCATAATTTTTATTACTTTTTTCAATGAATAGGTTTATATATGTGCAAGCCCCACATACAGCTGATTGCCTTTCCCAAATTTTGGTGAAATGTTTGCTGGATTGGAATCTGGATAGAAAGATTTCAACGGTTACTTTGGTTCTGCTAATGATGCATTGGTTGAAAAATGAAAGGATTGCTGTCAACTGAGTCAATGATATTGGTTGGTAATTTTTTTCATATGAGGGGTGCGACTCATATTTTGAATTTAATTGTGAAGGATGGGTTGTCAGTAATTGAGAGTGGTATTGAACGTGTTAGAGACAGTGTGTCTTATTGGAGTCCGTCACCAAAAACAAGTGGAAAAGTTTGAGTTGGTGTGCCGTCAATTGCAGATGGATGTGAAAAAGTTGGGGCTTAATTGTCCAACTAGATGGAATTCTACTTTTGCTATGCTTGAACTTGCAGTGAAGTACATAAATGTTTTTTCTCGACTGCAGACACTTGAGCCGCAATACAATTGTTTGCCTAGTAGTGAGGAATGGGAGTTGACTAAGCAAATGCTGGATAATTTGAGGCCTTTTTCAAGGTTGACTAAGATGTTTTCGAGTACAGCATACCCCACTGCTAATCTATTTTTTCCATTGGTTTGTAAAATGAGGATTTCATTGAAGGGGTGGCAAAAATCAGATGTTCCTGCAGTTAAGTATGGCGGATAATATGATTGAAAATTTTTTGAAGTATTAGGATAAGATTAGTGGGATATTGGTCATGGCTATTATTCTTGATCCGAGATATAAGCTGATGTTGGTTAATTACTATTATCTAAAGATTTATGCAATTGGTCTTGAAAATCAGCTTAAGAAAATGCGAGAACTTTGTGATGAAATGATGACTTATTATGAGGCAAAATCCACAACTACGAGATATGGTGTTGTTAGTGAGTTTTCTACCTCAATTGTTATTCCGTCTGACCAATCTTATATTGATTTTGATAATATGAATGATATGGGTGATTTTGATATATATGCAATCCAAAATTGTCAACCTATTAGTTCGAAGTCTGACTTAGATAGGTATTTGGAAGATCCTTTAGTCAAAAGAACTTCGGACTTAGATGTTTTACAATGGTGGAAGATGAACAAAGGCAAATATCCTATTTTGGCTGAGATGGCCAAGGATTTGTTAGCCATACATGTGACTATTGTTGCCTCGGAATCTGCTTTTAGTATAGGGAGTAGAACATTGATCCCACATCGTAGTCCGCTACATCCGGACACGTTAGAAGCGATCATGTGCTCTCAGCATTGGATATAGGCCACTAGCGGTCGAGGTATAAAAATATTCTTTACAAAATCAATTACTAATTATTTTTTCTTTACTATTTATTTTAACACTTTTTTTTGTTAGGTGGAGTTCCTGAAGAAGAACTTTTTACTGAAGAGGGAATGAAGGATGAGGAAGAAGATCACCCATAAATATTAGATTAGTTTGTTTTTTATATTAGTAGTTGTGATTTATTATGTTGTGTACTTGTGGTGTTAGTATTTTGTGTGTTGGATAATTATGTATTGGATAAGAATTTTTAAGATTTTTATTCTATTGTAGTACTATGTATTAGATTTTTTTTTTAAACTTATAGCTTTATTTAAAAAAATAATTTAAAAATTCGCAAAAGCCTAGGCCCGGACCCGGTCCTTCCAGGCCCGGCCCGTCCAGTTCTGGATGGACTTTGGGAGGGCTTGGGCTTTCTGCAAGTTATACGGCCCAAGCCCTTAAATTGTCAAGTCTACAATACTACATGCTGCATTATTAATCAGCATTCGACCAAGTTCTTATCATATATATTTACCTTCACAATTTGTTTTTGGCCAACAACCAGATATTTCTCATTTGAAAATTTTTGGATGTCCAAGTTCTTATCACATTTATTCACCAACAGCTGTTTATGTCACAAATGCTCCTCCACAAAGAAATAAAATAGGTTTGCAACAAAGACTTAGAATTTATGTTGGTTTCAATTCTCCATCAATAATTAGATATCTTGAGCTTTCAACTGGAGATATTTTTACTACAGGATTTACAGATTGCTATTTTGATGAATAAGTTTTCCCATCGTTAGGGGGAGAAAAGACAAAAGTAAATGAACGACGTGAGATTACATGGCATGCATCATCATTATCTCATCTTGATTATGGTTTAAATCAATGCGAGCTTGAAGTTCCAAGGATTATTCATTTGTAAAATATTGCAAATCAAATTCCTAATGCATTTACTGATTCAAGAAAAATAATTTAATCACATATTCCAAATGAAAATGCCCCAACACGTGTTGAGATCCCTGAAGGACAATACGATAAAACTAATGAAAGTAAAGTACGTCTGAAACGTGGAAAGTCAATTGGCTCAAAAGATAAAATTCCCTAGAAGAGGAAAACACAAGAAAAGTTACAAAATGAAATTAGCACTCCTGAAGAGTCATTGCATACTAATCAAATAACACAGATTGATCAATCAAATAGTATTCATCTCGTAGACCCAGAAGAAGAAAATTTACCAACAACTGAAAAAGTATCAATTTATCCTGAAGAGAAACAAAATAATAAAATTATGATTGGTTTTGTTAGTACAGAAAAATCTTGGGATTGAAATAAAAGAATTATTGATGATATTTTTCATTCACTGTTGCTCTTAATATTACAAATGATTATGAGGATCATGATCCAAAAACAGTGGAAGAGTGTCGACATAGAAATGATTGGCCAAAGTGGAAAGATGTTATTCAAGTAGAGCTAAATTCACTTGCAAAACGTAAAGTATTTGGATCAGCAGTCCTGACATCAGAAGATGTCAAACCTGTTGGTGATAAGTCGATATTCATTAGAAGAAGAAATGAGAAAAATGAAATTGTGAGATATAAAGCAAGATTAGTAGCACAAGACTCTTCTCAAAGACTTAGTATTGATTATGAAAAGACATAGTCTCCGGTTATGAATGCAATTACATTTCAATTTTTGGTTAGTCTCATACTTTTTGAAGGGCTTGATATGCGTCTTATGGATGTTGTGACTGCATATCTGTATGGTTCTGTTGATACAGATATTTATATGAAAATCCCAGAAGGATTTCAAATGCCAGTAGCAAGCAAATTTAAACCTCGTAGTTTGTATTATTTAAAACTACAACGATCTTTGTATGGATTAAAACCGTTTAGGCGTATGTGGTACAATCGCCTAAGCAACTATTTATTAAAACAAGGATATGTAAATAATCAAATTTGTCCTTGTGTTTTTATTAAAAAATATGAAATTGGATTTGCAATAGTTACGGTATATGTTGATGATTTAAATCTCATTGGAACTCCTGAAGAGCTTTCAAAAATAACTTCTTGCTTGAAAAATGAGTTTGAAATGAAAGATCTTAGAAAAATAAAATTTTGTCTTGGCTTACAAATCGAGTATTTGCCAAGTGGAATACTCTTACATCAGTCAACATATACTAAAAAAGTTTAAAGCAGTTTTATATGGATGAAGCCCATTCATTAAGTACTCCAATGGTGGTGCGATCACTTGATGTGGAAAAAGATCCATTTGGTCCTAAAGAAGATGGCAAAACAATTCTAGATCCTGAAGTACCATATTTAAATGTAATTAGTGCACTCATGTATCTTGCAAATTGTATTCAACCTGATATTACATTTTCAGTTAATTTATTAGCAAGATATAGTTCTACACCAACTCGTAGGCATTGGAATAATGTAAAGTATGTATTTCGCTGTCTCCGTGGAACAATTGACATGGGTTTATTTTATCCAAATAGATCAAAATCACTACTAGTGGATATGCAGATGCTGGATATATCCCTGATCCACATAAAGCTCGATCTCAAACGGGTTATTTATTTACCTCTGGTAATAATGCTATATCGTGGCGATCAATGAAACAAACAATGTTGCAACATCTTCAAATAATTCAGAATTGCTTGCTATTCATGAAGCAAGTCATGAGTGCATTTGGTTAAGATCAATGATACAATATATTCGAGAAACATGTGAATTGTCATCAATTAAAAATAACTCCACAATATTATATGAGGATAATGCAGCATGCATTGCCCAAATTAAATGTGGTTATATAAAAGGCGATAGGACCAAGCATATTTCACTAAAATTTTTTTATACACAAGAGCTTCAAAAGAATGGTGATACAGATACTCAGCAAATATGCTCAAGTGACAATCTTGTAGATTTATTTACAAAATCCGTACCAACTGCAACATTCAAAAAATTAGTACGCAAAATTGGAATGCATCAATTTAAAGATTTTTCTTCAGATCTCGAAGAATCTATGTCAAGATGAGGGGGAGTATACTTGTTGCGGAAAATAATTTATTTTAGAGGGAATTTTATATGTTGTACTCTTTTTCCTTACTCGGTTTTTATCTCATAGGATTTTTCCTAGTAAGATTTTAATGAGACAACTCTATATCTCCAAAATTATTTGTTTCAAGATATCAATGATTATGTACTTTTTTTTCTTTACTAATTTTTTTTCTCATAAGGGTTTTCTTAGTAAAGGTTTTAATAAGGCATATTCTTTTGTAATGAACATCCAAGGGGGAGTGTTATGAATTTATTAAAATAAATGTGGATGTTCATAACATACATCTATTAGTCTATTAGTCTCCCCACTATCTCCCATTAGCAACCTTTGACTTCTCTATAACTCCCACTATCTCACAAGGAATTATGACTCATAATATTTATATTAATTTCATATAGTAATTATGTAACTATAAAAAGAGAGTTGATCTCCTTATTTTATACACACACTTGGAATGAATAAAATCATTCTATAATAAATTGCCCTCTCATCTTACTCTTTAGCTTGAATTATTTTTCTATTTTGTGTTGCTGGCTAATAGTTTTTCTAATATATTTGTAATTTATTTACAAATATATTAAAAGTGACAGTTAGAATAAATAGTGACTTAGGGATATATATGTAATTACATAGGCATGACATTTATCATGGGCTAGATTTAATTACTATTATCAAATAAAGAGTCAATTAAGTGGTAATTATTGGTTTAAGATCATGCCTAATGTTAATTAAAAGGAATCTTAATTAATTAGGCTTTTATTTGTTACATGGTTCTTTAGAGTGGGACTTTGGACTTTTAGGCTGGGAGGAGGACAAAGTGAGGAATTAGATTAATTTTTTAGATAACATATTTAATCTTATGTTTGGTAAACTCACTTAGATTAGATTAAATGAACTAAATTTAAATTTAATCATATAATTATAGGATATGTTATCTTAATTTTCACATGGGTTTAAAGAGGATTAGATTAAGCAATGTTTGTCCTTTTATGGTTTCTTTTTGTTTGTTTGTTTATTTATTATTTATTTATTTATGTATTGTTATTAATTAATTATTTATTTATTTATTTTTATTCATGATTGTATAAAAATTAAGTAATATATTTTTTATTTTACCTATGACATCTTCTTTCATTTATTTATTTGTATTAATATTTAATGTTAAAATAATTAATTAATAGTATAGTGTATTATATGTATTAACAAAGTTATTATTAAGAAACATCCCATTTATCATTCGAATATTATGTAAAATATTAACATTTGATAAATAATTAATTTAACATTTAATTTTTTTAATAATATTTTATTAAATAGGCAAAATATACATCATATATAAAAAAACATATAATATAAATAAATTTAATTATTCTAATTAAATACTATTTAACTTTATTTATATTCAATTTAACATAGTCTAATCCGATATTAATCATATATCGCACCAAACATAGGACAATACTATATATAATCCAACCTAATCCAATTTAATTCTTATAGTCAATCCAATTTAATCATGCTTATCAAACGTAGTCTTAGTAGAATAGCCTAAGATTAACTTAGTTGTTTTAGTGTGTCATGATATGACTGGACCTTAACTATGAAGTTGGAGCTAGAAAGTTCATGGATGCCCTTTGCTAGCTCAGTTTCTAGTTAAACTCTGACTCTAATAAGTGCTTATATGAAGAAGAGGAAATGGAAATTAGAGTTCTCAACACGCCCAAATGTACGAGGAAGATTATTGAGGATAGTAGAGAAAACTACAACCGTGTCCTACAGATCCCAATAATAGTAGTGGAAATAATTGTAGTAGTCTTCTTCAGATCTTTAGTAGGGAGATTATTTCTCTAATCCTATGCATGTATACATAACCAAGAAAAATGCTAACTTCTGCTAATTTTATTAAATAAAAAACAAATTTTAGGCCTAATTTACTAACGATTGTATGAGAGCGGTCTTGATTTATGATACATGCACCGTACAACTTTATACATTTAAGGAAATTTAGATCTATTACAAATAGATGTAGGCAATTTTAAAACTCTGAAACTAATTAATTAATCAACTTAATTAATTAAATTCCTTAACAGAGAGAAGCCTGAAAAAATCTTCTATATAATTAACTTAATTAAATTAAACATAAAATTAATAAACTAAATTAATTTTCTAAAATACTATTCACAGTAATTGTTCACGGTTGTTTATGATTACTATTTATGCATACTGTTCATCTGCATTAAAATATTAATTTTTTCAAAGTACAATAAAATTGCAGAAATAAAATGACACGGTGATTTTTACGTAGTTCGGATTAATCAATTATACATCTCCGAGGGCACGCTTAGATGAAAAGTAATTCACTAAATTAAGATATTACAACCTATGAATTTACCACTAAATTAAGACAGAATTAGTGAAAGCTCTTCCAAAGTAACGAAACTTGACCACTACTGTACCTTTTGGAAGTTGAACAAATCAAGCATATGACCCAACTTAGAAAGATTTGAGAAGAAAAGCTGGGCGTAGAATAAGATGAGCAATAAAAAAAAATAGTTAATGTTATTAAATAATGTGAGATGTGCCTCTAAATAGCTTAAAAATTAAAAAACAAAAAAAGAAAAAGAACTAGAGCTTACTATGCGAGTGTGAGGTAGGTGTGATGGTGCCGGCTGATAACTTGTGGAGAGGGACAAAAAGAAATCGCTGAGGAATGAGGATGAACTGTGGGCACTAGAGAGTAGAGATGAGAGCTGCCGCGATTGAAATGAACTGATGAAGGGGAAGAAAGAGCAAAATAATGAAATGAAAAATTAGGACCAGCTGCCCTAATTCTTGTTTTAGTTTATGGGTTCTCTTATTATTGCTGAAAATTACAATATTAACATTCAAATTTAAAAAAATTTTCAAATAAATTTGAGGATAAAAAAGTAATTTAATTAAACGAATAATAAACGAATTTTAACAAAATCGCTTTGTATTCGATTCGTTAATGCCCCATTTATTAAACGAATCTTAAACGAATAAACGAATCAACGTCTTTAAACCCGAATTTGATTCGTTTAATAAGCGAATCGAATTAAATTCACCAATTTATTAAATGAATTAATTTTTTCAAACTCAAACCTATTTAATTCGCATCGAATCGAATTGAATAAACAAATCCCGACCCATATTGCCACCCCTACGCTTACGTCGCAGGTGATGCCGGTGCAGACCTTGATTTGGCTTTTGCGCCAGCCACGTCATCAACGTTGAGTAAGGTAGAGATTCTATTGTATTTTTTTAGTAGAGAATTATATTCTAAAAATTAATAATGGCCATTGGCCAGTAGATCAACAACGGTTACAGGTGTTTACTATTGAGGATATTAGTTTGAATTTCATTTTTTTCATTATTTTCCGCAATAATATAAAGCAAATTTTTTAGTATTTATAACGGCGTAATAGATTTTAAAATTGGTTCCAATATATTTTGAATTGTTTATAAAAGTAATCATAAGTTCTCTTTAATTTTATTTATTACATGTAAACATTTAATTAGCCGTCGCTAAGATTTAGTTAATTTTTAAATAATTTTATTTCACTGAATCACTAAATTTGAATCTTTAAAAAATTAATAATTAATTTGAGTTTTATCTATTCATTGCTTTTTTATTATATATATATATATATATATATATATATATATATATATATATATAAATTATAAATATTTGACCATCAATATTGAGAATATAATCACTACAAGAATCCCATAGCGAGTTGAATTTTTCACATTATTATGGGAGGCAGGAAAAAAAAAAAAAGGACAATCCCTACAATATCTGGAAGGGGACTGAAGTCTCTAAAGACTCCAGTCTTTATTGCTTTGATTGCTTTCTAGATTTTACAACTCATAATAACATGGGCACATGGCCACGTCCATTTCAAGGGTATGTCAACCGAGGACGTCTTACGTTCATTACGTGGCGTTCAATAGATGAAGATTGAACTTTCAATGCTCCTCGAAAGTAGTGATTTTGTAAAGTTGCGATGCTAACATATTCCATTACGTTAACATTACGAGTTTGTGAGGCCCGCTGTAAGTTAGTCATAATCCCAACTTGTTTGACCAGCTCTTAGCCGCCAGTTTGGGCCAACTTTTTATTGTTTGTAGGATGGCAATAGGTGGAGTGCGGGTGGAAGCCTATCTTATTTCTTATCTCATTCAAAATTTTATTTTTATTTTTTATTTTATTTTTTAATAAATTAAATTTAATAAAGATAAAAAAAATTTATTTAAAGAGTAATTTATTTATTCTCATTTTATAATAAATAATAATATATAATTTTAATAAATTAAAAATTATCACTATATTATAAAATATTTAAATTATTTTAAAAATTTTAAAAAATCTAAAACAACATCTTAAAATATAATTAAAACTAAAAAATATTTGAAGAAAATAAAATTTTAAGAGAAAAAAATATAATTATATTTTAGAATAAAATAAAAATTATATTATAAATTTTTTTTACTTATATTTTATTTATATTAGATAAAAATAAAAAAAATTATTAACCAATGTTATAATAAATGAAATAAAAAATATTAAATAAAAAATAAAAAATATTTATATATAATGAAAATTGAAGTGAGGGTAGAAAGTATAAAATTAAACCCTATCCTATAGAATTTAATAATTATTTTTTTTTTTTTTTCATCTTATTTTTTAAATAATATGAGATGAGATTCTATAATCTCTAATTACGACATATCTATAATTTGTGTGATTTTGTAAAGTTTCAGAGGTAAATGCTCACATATTCCATTACGTAGCATTACGAGTTCTGTGAGGCCCACTGATTCTATATATATATTGTTCGCTTAGATGCCGCAGCTTCAGTCAATAGAAAGTGAAGACAATAGAAAAGAAATGGCGGAGGCAGTGAAGAGAATCAAGCTGGGTTCACAAGGTCTAGAGGTTTCAGCACAAGGCTTAGGATGCGTGGGCATGTCCGGTTTCTACGGGCCCCCGAAGCCCGAATCCGACATGATCGCCTTGATCCACCATGCCATTGACACTGGCATCACTTTTCTTGACACTTCCGATAGTTACGGACCTCATACAAATGAAATTCTTTTGGGCAAGGTAAGTAGACGCGCCTATCTGAGCTTAACTCAGTCATTAAGTTTAAGCTGATGTTTATCCCGACACTTTAAATTCTCTATCTTTAATGTTAAGCTCAGGCACTCCTTTTGATTGAATTGTTTGTTTTGTGGGGGGAAAATATAGGCTTTGAAAGGAGGGTACAGAGAAAGAGTTGAATTGGCCACAAAATTTGGTATCGCAAGTGAGGATGGAAAGCTCTTATATCGTGGGGATCCTGCTTATGTGAGAGCTGCATGTGAGGCCAGCTTGAAGCGTCTGGATGTGGATTATATTGATCTTTATTACCAGCATCGCATTGACACTAAAGTTCCCATTGAAGTCACGGTTTGTCCCTTTTCATTTTTCCTCTCATTCATGCACCTACATAGCTTGGTTTATCCCTTTTCATTGTTCCTCTCATCACCTACATAGCTTGGTTGCCAATGAATGCGCCTTGCGCTTTCGGTCACCTAAGTTTTAGTAAGAATTAGGGCATAGGTTACTCTTTAGTGGTATCATGTACTAATCCTTTTACTTGTGCTGTTTTGTAAGATTGGGGAACTGAAGAAACTAGTTGAAGAGGGTAAAATAAAGTATATAGGTCTATCTGAGGCTTCTGCTTCGACCATTAGAAGAGCTCATGCTGTCCATCCAGTAACAGCTGTGCAATTGGAATGGTCCTTGTGGACACGAGATGTGGAGGCAGAGATAGTTCCTACTTGCAGGTAATTAAGGCATTAATTATTGTAGTCTCCCTTTGTTTTTGAAATGGTGGCACAAATCTCTTCTTTGAGTATAATTGTCAAAAAGGAGATTTGTAACCATTTCCCGAAACTACGGGAATCTACGCGAACATTTTAGCAGACTTTGGGTTATCGGTGGCCTTTCACATTTTAACTCGAACCTGTGCTGATCAAATTCAATCACGGTGATTGCTCTGCTCAGGGAACTTGGCATTGGAATTGTTGCTTACAGCCCTCTAGGACGTGGGTTTTTTTCATCAGGGCCTAAGTTGGCTGAAACCCTTTCAAAGGACGATTTTAGACAGGTTTGTGATTGTTAGCCTACCATGCAATTATTAACATTTGGCATTTGGCCTTTACAATTAAATTATTGTCTTTTCTTATTTTTGTTACAGAGTTTACCGAGATTCCAAGCTGAAAATTTGGAGCATAACAAAAAGCTATTTGAACGTGTTAATGAAATAGCAGCAAAGAAAGGATGCTCCCCATCACAGCTTGCATTAGCCTGGGTTCATCACCATGGAGATGACGTTTGTCCGATTCCTGGAACCACCAAGATTGAAAACCTGAATCAAAATATTAAAGCTCTATCAGTGAAACTAACTTCAGAAGAAATAGCTGAACTTGAATCCATAGCTTCAGCAGATGCTGTAAAGGGTGATCGGTATGGTGATACCATAACTACTTATAAAGAGTCTGAAACTCCACCTCTTTCTTCGTGGAAACCTTCCTAAAGGGCAACGGTCCTCTGCTTCTTGGTATCTTGGTGTGCTTTTCCGCAAAGCCTATTCAGTGTTTTTGAAATTGCATTGTGTTCCTGTGTTCTGTTGTGGGTAAAATCAGTGTGTTTTGAGTAAAAATAAAATCGTAATATCTTCTTATATGAACCTCTGGTACCTCTCTGCTGAACTGTTTAGCTATTCTATTGAATTCTGTGTGGTGTTGTAAGAGTAAAATCATTGTGTCTTCTGATGTGAGCAGCAGAGCGATGTAATTTTTTTACAAATATATGAGATAAAGTAAATAAAACAAAACGGCAGTAAAATTATTCTGAGATCCCTGGATCTATAATGGGTGGTGGGGTCAACGTTTAGCTCCACTGGTAAGGAAAATTCTTCATAGAATTCAGGTCCTGGGCTCGAGCTTCATTGGCGTGAATGTGATCAAACAAAAAAGAAAAAAAAAATTAAAATCTCTTATCTCATGTTAACTGCTAAGAAAACTATTCCCTACATTCAAGGAAACAATTGAAATTTGAATACCATTTTCAGCATAAGAACTTGAGGTATTTGAAAATTGAAATTGTTAATAAAGAGAGAGTGTCTATATTGTGTCCAATTAATTTTTTTTCAGATGCATTAAAAAAATAAATAATTAATTTTTAAGTTTAATGACCAGAACTACACATTTCAGGCACGGGGTTGAGCTCTTATATATTGATTCGGCCTTGGTTTCAGGTTTTTTGACATCCCTATTTCTATCGCAAACCAAACCATCAGAAATTGAATTCCTCTCCCTCTGCTTTCCTTCCACTTTTTACAATACCAAACACTAGCTAAATTTAATAGAGAAGCAAATGGATGTATTAGAAATAATATAAAAATATTTACTATGAATGTAAATAAATGTATCCTAATATTACTCTAAGTAATCGTAAATAAAGAAAAATTTAAATATTGAAATGATAGAAAACAAGAGAAGTAAAGTGGCAAGCTATTGCTATATTCCAGTGGCTTTGGAGTACTTTCAACAATGAATGGTGTCCTACGTATGACATGAATTAAAAGTTATAATATAATTGCACATAAAAAGGGGTATCTTTTCATATAAGATGTATTTATTCATGATGTCATTTAACTTTTAATTTGAAATGGTGATGGTTTATTTTGGACCATTGATCAAATATAAGTATTGATTAACTGTTCATGAATGAAGAGAAATTATGAAAAGTAACAAATGAAATGGAGGTGTATATGGTCTTTATCCATTTTGACCTCCATACTAGCCCCCTACACTACTTTTTTCTCATCCTTCTCTCGTGAGACAAATTTATGCATAATAATATATATTTTGTGCATCAAATCTCCAACTTTATTGTTTTATATAAGAACAATGTGAATAGATTCTTGATAAACTTGCAACATTCAAGAATATTAGGACATGTTCATCTATGCACATTCGACTAGAAAAAAAGGCATTTCTAACGGTTATTACCCATGATCTACCCTGTGACATGACAGTTGAGCGACCGTCATTGATTTCAGTATAAAGAAAATAAGATGATTGTTGCTATATGTCATGTTATGCATGACATATTATCTATCACGATTCTATCATTGCTACTTTGATGAAAAATTTTCACGCATAATTAATATATATCATAAACACTTCCTATTCATGATTGTTATCTGTCATATAAACATGACATATTTAATTGAAATAATAAAATTATTTAATAATTTGAATTAGATCTGGCGGGAATAATTGAAATTTCTTTAAGATATATTTTGGCGGTAAAGAAATTAAATTTTAATTATTTGGCAGAAATTATTGAAATTGGCTATATATATATATAATTAAAAATTAAAAAATCCAAAATTCCATAATTGACATCTAAATCAATACCCACAATTTATTCATTACAAACAAACAATTCAACTAAACAAAAATTTTTCCAGTTTAGTATACAATCTCCAGTAAAAAATATACACCAAAATCAATTTCAAAAAATATTTCAACTTTTAAATGAATTTTCAAGTCTTCAACATCGACCAAGCAACCATCAAACTACACATCCATTGGCATGCTTTTGTTTGGATTCTAGTTGCTGAAAGATCAACTAAAGCAATTTCGATCTTTGAGTGCAAGCATTTCACTATCGGCAATTTTGGGAAGAAAAATGCATACAAAAGAGATTACACATTAACTCAAGCAATGTTCATATTGCCTGCACTAACACTGCAAAAAAGATAAAAAGATAACGAAATTATTTACCTTAATTTTGGGAAAAAATTTAAAAAGAAGTCAAATTTTCAATTTGTACGTTTTGTTACTCTCCTGCCATTATAGATGAAATTCCTAAAAGATAATGCAAGCATTTTTTACACGAGAAATTCCATGGCCCACCATCATAAATGGTAATGCAACAAACAATTTCAACCATCTCTAATGCAAATTCCATGAGCATCATAAACTAAAAAGAATAATAATACCTTAACTTTCTCATATCTAAGCCAAGTAGCACTTATAAATCTTCAAGAGCACAGAGCTAAAGCAGGTTCATACTTACTAAATTAAGTTAAAAACAGACAATAAAGTGTAAGAAGTAAAATTCTTATCTATGATAAGCACCGAAAACAAGTGCAGTAGGGTGAGTTTCTCCACTTTCAAATTTTCATTGCTAATTCAACTCTTAAGAGACTGAAACATATGGAATAAGAAACATATTCAACTCTCAATATATACCTAATAAGCTTATAAGTCTTATTTAAAGAATATTATAATATTCTTTAAGCAAGAGATGCACTGATTCGAGTTGCTTATATGAGATAGATTAGATTTTTATTTTGGTTATGTTTCTTTCTTTTCTAATCCCATTTTTCTCCTATTTCTTGTTCCTCATCAATTGGTGATAAAGCTTGTTTATCATATATCAAAACCATTCCACCCAGAACAAGGAGAAGAACTATTTTGCACTAGCTATACAAATAATTATATTACTGTATTGCATACTAGATGGAAAAAATAAAAATGACAATTAAGGCACCATTCATACCTCCAAATCTAGCACTTAAAGACATTAAGTAAAGGAATCTGCCAATAAAAAAGTTAGTTGGAGAAAATTGAAATGGATATTTAGTTTGATGCCAAATATAAATTGTACAAATCCTCTGAGGCATAGAGACCAGATTTCTCCCCTCAGTTGTATCTTTTCTTCTTCCTCCATTCCTTCAGAGCACCAGTTCTGGGTTCCAGATCTGGTACTGTGTATGAGCCTTAGAACTTTGTTGCTAGGCCTGAATTAAAATTGATTTAAAGAACTCAAGTATATCGTCTGGAAACCCGATCGCACAGGATTGAAGGAATGGAGGAAGAAGAGAAGATACAATTGAGGGGAGAGATCCGGTCTCTATGCCTCAGAGGATTTGCACAATTTATATGGCAGATCTAATAGAGAAGATCAGTCTGCAGATCATACAACAAACATACACCCTTAGATCGATGCTTGTAAAATAAAATATAAATCTTTAAACATACATTCAATTACAAATCTTTAATGTTCAAATGCTTTAAATTACAGAATCAAATGGTTACATTTGTTTATTTGAAAGATTGAAAGCTTTAAAGAAGAAGAAGAATGTTTTGCAAATCAAAAGCTAAGAAATTCTTAGCGTCTGGATTGATCTTCAACCAGAGAGGGAGAGAGAGAAGAGTGAATGCGAGGGGATGAAAGGATGCCCTCCAACTGAGAGTTAATGGGAACTATGTACCCAACATCCGTTACAATGATTTAAAATAATGCGGTCTTCACGTGGGTAGGACTAGAGGTAGAGACAAGATCCGAGAATTTCGCAAGTGGAGAAGGCATCTTTACTTTAAATCTTTATCTGCTGCTTTCTTCACGTGAGTAGGGCCACGCGGCTTTGATAAAAGAAAGAAAATTACAAAAGAAATAATGAATACTTGTCCCTATAGTTTTTTTCTCGTGATGAGAATAGTGAGTGAAGGAAGACAGTTGTCCGAATTACAAGGGATACAAATAATTACAACAAGGAAAAGTAAATTACTTTTTTTTTTTACAACTTTACACAATTATTTACAATGCCTTGCAGGGGAGAAAATACCGAAGCAGTCGTCTTCGTTATCATCTCCAAGGGAAATGAACGGCTCCTCTTCTTCTGATGAGCTGGCAACAGATGATGCTGATCTGGAAGCGAGAAGCTGTTGCATGACTTTAAAATATTCTTCCTCAGTCTTTGCACAAGCCAAAAGGGATTGGACCTTGGACTTCTGGGTGAGGAAGGTACTTTGGGCTTTGGTGTCTTGAATAGAGGGAGTTAAGTGACCTGAAGAAGAAAGCCACTTAAGGATAATAGATTCGGTCAATTTTGACTATTCATCAAATTTTGACCACCATTTGACTTTAAATGTTCTTTGGAGGAGGACCTGAGAATCTTGGGTATGGTAGCGAAGGCTCCACATCCAAACCTAAGGAAGGAAAAACTTTGTACAGAAACAGAGAAAAGGAGGAAATCTTTTCTCAGACTCTGAATGAGTATAATGGGCTTTGAAAAGGTTCAAACAGTTTGTAGCATTTGGGGTTAATATTTCGGGACTTGGGTCGAAATAGTTCTACCACTGCTGGAACCAGTTTGGAAGGCTTTGAATGGTTATTTTTGAATTAAAGAAGAATAACCAGGAATGGGTCTTTTGGGGGTTTTGGATAAAGAATGTATTAAACCAAGCCTGCTGATAATCCCAATAGGAAAATGACAAGCAATGGTTTGGGCTCAATTTAAAATTGGCGGGAAAGGCTTTAGACTTATGGAGTTGATCACCCCATTGTTTTGGGCTCAATATTTTTAGAATAGTGGCCGTAGAGTAGGCCAGCTCAGAATGGGATTCACTAAGAAAGAAGTGTTTAAACTTGACTGACTCAGTGACTTTTAAAATGCTTTGGTAGAAAGGCTGGGAAATGGATCAGAATGATAAAATCCATCTTCAACAGATAAAATATTTTGTTGATAGGTTTTATCAATCCAAACCGACTTTTTGGTGAAAGCTTTGTTTGTGAAATCACCATTTGAGAAGAAGAGCTTTCACTGGGAATAATTGCTTTGGAAGAAGATGGTTTTGAAATTTCTTTAGAAACAGATTTTTCTTCCTCAGATTTCTGAGAAAGGGTTTTTTGAGAAAAACTTTGTAGAGCGAGCATAAGCTCAGGGGATTTAGAAATAGAGGTCATCCATTCTTTTACCTGATCATCCGAGGCAAGGGCTTTAGACTGGGCTTCATCTTCTTGGACCATATCGATCTAAGACTTTATTGGCATTGCTGAAGACAACAATTTTTCTTTGGACTCTTTAGGGAGAAGTTCTTTGGAGGGGGTTGGAGGCATAGGTTCTTTAAGGATCCCTTTACCTTTATCTTTACGCCGTGGTGGCATTATCTGTTTTGGAGAAATTCTCTGGTAAGAAAATCTGGAACAGAATTCTTTTCACCTTTAATAAATTCTATATCAAAATTAAAAATGCTTAAAATAGCTTGCGATCGTGCAAAAGTCTGTTTAGATGCAATGTTTTTAACATCCTTTTCTAAAACATGCTTTGCAGCTTTGCAATCAATTCTAAGTAAAAATTTTTTATTCAACAAATCACTTTGAAATTTAGATATGCATAAAACAATAGATAAAATTTCTTTTTTAATAGTAGAATAGTTTCTTTGGCAATCATTCCAATGAGCATAAACATATTGAACTATTTGATCTTTATTATCATTTACTTGTTTCAAAATACCACCATAACCTAAGTTTGATGCATCAGTTTCAACGACTTTGGGTAATGCAGGATTAGCAAGAAACAAGTAAGGAATTTCTTTAACACTTTCTTTAATTAATCGGACAGCTTTAGTATGTTCCTCAGTCCAAGCAACAGGATTTTTTCTAAGTCTATCATGCAATGGTTTTGAAATCCTATTGATGTTTGGACAGAAATCAAGAACATAATTTAAACTACCAAGAAATCTTTGCAATTGAGTTTTATCTAAGATCCTATCAGGAAACTTATCTGCAAATGCAAGAGATCTCTCAATGGGAGTAATGGTTCCTTTGGAAATATAATGTCCAAGAAACCTAATCTTTGTTTGAAACAAAGACACTTTAGAACTAGAAATAGCCAATCCAGCTTTTCTAGTGGCGAGGTAAAAAGTCTTTAAGTATTTGAAATGTTGATCAATGGTTTGAGAGAAGACCAACACATCATCTATATAAACTATGCAAAATTCAAAAAAAGGATTATAAATGTCATTCATAATCCTTTGAAACTCTGAAGGTGCATTCTTTAAACCAAATGGCATAACAGTCCATTTATATTGTCCAAATGGAACTGTAAAAGTAATTTTATAATGGTCTTTAAGTTGGATTTGAATTTGCCAAAATCCAGACTTCATGTCAAATTTCGAAAATATGAATGCAGAATGGAGTTTTTGAAGCAAATCTTTTTTATTTTGTATGGGATACCTAATCCATTTTAAAGCTTTATTTAAGGGCTTATAATTTATTACTAATCTAGGAGTTCCTCTTTCTATTTCTGAATTTTTATTCACATAGAAAACAGCGCAAGACCAAGGAGACCTAAATTTAACTATAAGTCCTTTAGATTCTAAGTCTTTAATTTCATCTCTACATTGTTGTTCCAATTCTAAGTTCATTTGAATTGGGCAGGCTTTAGTAGGCATCTGTCTCTCATCAAAAGAATTCTCATAGGGCAAATCTACCATATGTTGTTTTCTATTCGAAAATGCAGATGGTAAATTAGCACAAATTTCCTTTTCAATGAGATTTTTGAAATCAGAAATCTTTCTTTTTAGAAATTCACTTTGTAATTGACTCTCAATTCTTTGTAAGTTCAAGTCCTTTTTTAAACAAATCAAATCATTTTGTTTTGTTTTGAGTAACACATTGATTTGACTTTGGTAAACTGAACAGGCATTAACAACATTCAAATTCCTTGTTTTAGGCTTTTCTAAAAAAGAAAAAATAAATTTTTTATGTTTTACTTTAAATGATATACTATCATAATTGACAGAATATGGGGTTATTAGGTTTATGAATGGAGTTCCTAAAATGACAACATGATGGATATCATTAGTCAAAACAAAAGAAGTCCTAACTTTAATGCACTTGGCCTTGGATTAGGAACCTGAGCCTATTCCTAAAGTCAATAAAGTTCACTGGGAGCTAGCCCTACCTACTGTTAGGTCTTCTCCTGATCTCACTATAGACAATAGGCCAAGTGCATTAAACCAATCACGCTTTAATGCATCTTCTGTCTATGAGTGGAATATATATGGTATGTCTGAATACAACATCTTAGGATTGTTGCAACAGATGACTATGGCTGTTAATGCTTATAAAACTCAGTCAGGAACCTCTGACCAAGCAATAGCAGAAATCTTAATTGCAGGATTTACTGGTCAACTTAAAGGTTGGTGGGATCATCTCCTCACCAAACAGCAACAATTAGATATTTTAAATTCTATTCAGACAGATGAGGATAAAATACCTATTCTTGATGAATACGGAAATCCTATACAGGATGCTGTTGCCACCCTCATTCTTATCATATCATTACATTTTATATAGGTGATCCTTCTCACCTTAGAGACAAAAATGCGGAGTTAGTACACAACCTTAGGTGTAAGAAACTCAGTAATTTCCAAAGTTATAAAACCACTTTCTTTACTAGACTCTTTTTAAGAGATGATGCAAATCATATCACTTGAAAAGAAAAATTCTTAGCAGGATTACCTACCCTCTTAGGAGAAAAGGTTAGGAATTCCATTAAAGCCCTTTATGACAATCGAATTCCTTATGATGAACTCACCTACGGTGAATTGGTCAGCTTCATTAATAAGGAATGATTAAAGATTTGTCAAGACATAAAGCTTCAGAAACGCCTAAAATGGAAGCTTAAGAAATCTAAGTAAGAATTTGGTAGTTTCTGCAAGCAATTCAATTATGACCCCTTTAGATCCTCCACCTCTAAAGATTGTGATGGTAAGTGCTCTTCGAAGCCTTACAAAAGACATCACAAGCCTAAAAGTCATAAAAAGCCTTTTAGAGATTTTAAAAAATCTTTTTATAAGAAGCCTTCAAAACCTTATAAGAAACCTAGATTCTTTAAAAAGAAGGATCCAAAATCCAAAGTCCCTTTTAACTATAAGGAAGCAACCTGTTACAAATGTGGAAAGAAAGGTCATACTGTAAAATTTTGTAGGATGAACAAAAAACTTCATGAGCTTGGTCTTGATGAAGAAATTCTTTCTAAAGTAACAGCCCTCCTTATAGAATCTTCTGACTCTGAGTCTTCAATGACTGGAGACAGTGAGCCGCTTCAGGTTGATGAGTTAGTTGACTCTGGCACCTCTTCTATAGATAGTAGTGATTCTGATTCAGAATCCTATTTAAAGAAAGTCAATGTGTTGAATAAAGAACAAGAGACTTTTCTTGAATTAGTCAAACACATTTCCGACCCCGCTTTGCAAAGAGAATATTTAGACAAACTTCTAAAAACTCTTGAGCAAAGTGATAAAGCCGAATCTTCTAAAATCCCTATTGTTAAAAAGAGTGCTTATGATCTTACTGAAATTTTGGATAAAAAGAAGTCAAAGAAAACGACTCCTTCTATTCAAGACCTTTAGAAAGAGATTAAAGAAATCAAACTTGAAATCAAAAGTTTGAAAGAAAACCAAAAGACTGATTCTGATATCATCCAACTACTTTTACAGAAACAGGTGGAAGAACATTCTGATAAAGAATCAGAATCTGATGATAATGGTGATAACCAGAATTTAGATAACATTGAATCATTACCAAATGATTTCTTGTTTGTTCTAAGACAAATCACCACTAGAAAGTATTTAATTAAGATTACCTTAGTTTTTTCTAAAGATTTTGAAATCGACACTGTTGCATTATTTGATACTGGTGCCGATTTAAATTGCATTAAAGAAGATATTGTGCTTAAAAGATTTCATGAGAAAACTAAAGAGAAACTTTCTGCTGCCAATAATTCAAAATTGCGTATTCATTCTAAAGTTGATGCCTCTATAAAAAATAATGATTTTGAATTTAAGACTTCTTTTGTTTTGACTAATGATATCCATCATGTTGTCAATTTAGGAACTCCATTCATAAACCTAATAACCCCATATACTGTCAATTATGATAGTATATCATTTAAAGCAAAACATAAAAAATTTGTTTTTCCTTTTTTAGAAAAGCCTAAAACAAGGAATTTGAATATTGTTAAAGCCTGTTCAGTTTACCAAAGTCAAATCAATGTGTTACTCAAAACAAAACAAAATGATTTGATTTGTTTAAAAAAGGACTTGAACTTACAAAGAATTGAGAGTCAATTACAAAGTGAATTTCTAAAAAGAAAAATTTCTGATTTCAAAAATCTCATTGAAAAGGAAATTTGTGCTAATTTACCATCTGCATCTCTCAAAGTGAATTTCTAAAAAGAAAAATTTCTGATTTCAAAAATCTCATTGAAAAGGAAATTTGTGCTAATTTACCATCTGCATTTTCGAATAGAAAACAACATATGGTAGATTTGCCCTATGAGAATTCTTTTGATGAGAGACAAATACCTACTAAAGCCCGCCCAATTCAAATGAACTTAAAATTGGAACAACACTGTAGAGATGAAATTAAAGACTTAGAATCCAAAGGACTTACAGTTAAATCTAGGTCTCCTTGGTCTTGCGCTGCTTTCTATGTGAATAAAAATTCAGAAATAGAAATAGGAACTCCTAAATTAGTAATAAATTATAAGCCCTTAAATAAAGCTTTAAAATGGATTAAGTATCCTATACAAAATAAAAAAGATTTGCTTCAAAAACTCAATTCTGCATTCATATTTTCGAAATTTGACATGAAGTTTGGATTTTGGCAAATTCAAATCCAACCTAAAGACCGTTATAAAACTGCTTTTACAATTCCATTTGGACTGGACTGTTATGCCATTTGGTTTAAAGAATGCACCTTCAGAGTTCCAAAGAATTATAAATGACATTTATAACCCTTTCTCTGAATTTTACATAATTTATATAGATGATGTGTTGGTCTTCTCTCAAACCATTGATCAACATTTCAAACACTTAAAGACTTTTTACCTCGCCACTAGAAAAGCTGGATTGGCTATTTCTAGTTCTAAAGTGTCTTTGTTTTAAACAAAGATTAGGTTTCTTAGACATTATATTTCCAAAGGAACCATTCCTTCCATTGAGAGATCTCTTGCATTTGCAGATAAGTTTCCTGATAGGATCTTAGATAAAACTCAATTGCAAAGATTTCTTAGTAGTTTAAATTATGTTCTTGATTTCTGTCCAAACATTAATAGGATTTCAAAACCATTGCATGATAGACTTAGAAAAAATCTTATTGCTTGGACTGATGAACATACTAAAGCTGTCTGATTAATTAAAGAAAGTGTTAAAGAAATTCCTTACTTGTTTCTTGCTAATCCTGCATTACCCAAAGTCGTGAAACTGATGCATCAGACTTAGGTTATGGTGATATTTTGAAACAAGTAAATGATAGTAAAGAACAAATAGTTCAATATGTTTCTGCTCATTGGAATGATTGCCAAAGAAACTATTCAACTATTTAAAAAGAAATTTTATCTATTGTTTTATGCATATCTAAATTTCAAAGTGATTTGTTGAATCAAAAATTTTTACTTAGAATTGATTGTAAAGCTGCAAAACATGTTTTAGAAGAGAATGTTTAAAACATTGCATCTAAATAGATTTTTGAACGATGGCAAGCTATTTTAAGTAATTTTTATTTTGATATAGAATTTATTAAAAGTGAAAAGAATTCTGTTCTAGATTTTTTGACCAGAAAATTTCTCCAAAACAGATAATGCCACCACGGCGTAAAGATAAAGGCAAAGGGATCCTTAAAAAACCTATGCCTCCAAACTCCTCTAAAGAACTTCTCCCTAAAGAATCCAAAGAAAAATTGCTATCCTCAGCAATGCCAATAAAATCCTGGATCGATATGGTCCAAGAAGATGAAGCCTAGTCTAAAGCCCTTGCCTCAGATGATCAGGTAAAAAAATGGATGACCTCCATTTCCAAATCCCCTGAGCTTATGCTCGCTCTACAAAGTTTGTCTCAAAAAACCCTTTCTCAGAAATCTGAGGAAGAAAAATATGTTTCTAAAGAAGTTTCAAAACCATCTTCTTCCAAAGCAATTATTCCTAGTGAAAGCTCTTCTTCTCAAACAGTGATTTCACAAACAAAACTTTCACAAAAAATTTCGGTTTGGATTGATAAAACCTATCAACAAAATATTTTATCTGTTGAAGATGGGTTTCACCATTCTGATTCATTTCAAGCACTTTTAAAGATTTTCTCGAAAGGTTGGTTTTCTAAACCATGGAATTTATCAAAACCCCAACCTTTCTACCAAAACATTTTAGAAGTCACTGAGTCAGTCAAGTTTAAACACTTCTTTCTTAGTGAATCTCATTCTGAGCCGGCCTACTCTACGGCCACTATTCTAAAAATATTGAGCCCAAAACAATGGGGTGATCAACTCCATAAGTCTAAAGCCTTTCCGGCCAATTTTAAATTGAGCCCAAACCATTGCTTGTCGTTTTCCTATTGGGATTACCAACAGGCTTGATTTAATACCTTCTTTATCCAAAACCCCAAAAAGACCCATTCCTGGTTATTCTTCTTTAATTCAAAAATAATCATTCAAAGCCTTCCAAACTGGTTCCAGCAGTGGTGGAACAATTTCGGCCCAAGTCCCGAAATATTAACCCCAAATGCTACAAACTGTTTGAACCTTTTCAAAGCCCATTATACTCTTTCAGAGTCTGAGAAAAGATTTTCTCCTTTTCTCTGTTTCTGTACAAAGTTTTTCCTTCCTTGGGTTTGGATGTGGAGCCTTCGCTATCATACCCAAGATTCTCAAGTCCTCCTCCAAAGAACATTTTAAGTCAAATGGTGGTCAAAATTTGATGAACAGTCAAAATTGACCGAATCTATTATCCTTAAGTGGCTTTCTTCTTCAGGTCACTTAACTCCTTTTATTCAAGACACCAAAGCCCAAAGTACCTTCCTCACCCAGAAGTCCAAGGCCCAATCCCTTTTGGCTTGTGCAAAGACTGAGGAAGAATATTTTAAAGTCATGCAACAGCTTCTCGCTTCCAGATCAACATCATCTATTGTCAGCTCATCAGAAGAAGAGGAGCCGTTCATTTCCCTTAGAGATGATAACCAAGACGATTGCTTCGGTATTTTCTCCCCTGCAAAGCATTGTAAATAATTGTGTAAAGTTGTAAAAAAAAAAAAAAGTAATTTACTTTTCCTTGTAGTAATTATTTATATCCCTTGTAATTCGGACAACTGTCCTCCTTCACTCACTATTCTCATCACGAGAAAAAAGCTGTGGGGACAAGTATCCGTTATTTCTTTTGTAATTTTCTTTCTTTTGTCAAAGCCGCGTGGCCCTACTCACGTGAAGAAAGTAGCAGATAAAGATTTAAAGCAAAGATGCCTTCCCCACTTGCGGAATTCCCGGATCTTGTCTCTACCTCTAGTCCTACCCACGTGAAGACCACATCATTTTAAATCATTGTAATGGATGTTGGGTATTTAATTCCCATTAACTCTCAGTTGGAGGGCATCATTTCATCCCCTCGCATTCACTCTTCTCTCTCTCCCTCTCTGGTTGAAAATCAATCCAGACGCTAAGAATTTCTTAGCTTTTGATTTTCAAAACATTCTTCTTCTTCTTTAAAGCTTTCAATCTTTCAAATAAACAAATGTAAACATTTGATTCTGTAATTTAAAGCATTTGAGCATTAAAGATTTGTAATTGAATGTATGTTTAAAGATTTGTATTTTATTTTACAAGCATAGATCTAAGAGTGTATGTTTGTTGTATGATCTGCAGACTGATCTTCTCTATCAGATCTGCCATATAAATTGTACAAATCCTCTGAGGCATAGAGACCGGATCTCTCCCCTCAGTTGTATCTTCTCTTCATTCTCCATTCCTTCAGAGCACCAATTCTGAGTTCCAGATTTGGTACTGTGTATGAGCCTTAGAACTTTGTTGCTAGGCCTGAATTAAAATTGATTTAAAGAACTCAGGTATATCGGCTGGAAACCCGATCGCGCAGGATTGAAGATCTGTACTAAGTCAGATCTAATGCTAAAGGCAGATTAATTTCTGCATCGATCTGGTCTAACAACACCACGTACCAATAATTTCTTTGATTATTTATTCCTGAACGCTATCATCCTTCTTTGATTATTTATTCCTGAACATTATCATCCTTCGATCCTCTTTCCTCCTGGTAAGAGGATTAATTCTCTTCCTTAGAACACAAAGTTCTAAGGCTCATACACAGTACCAGATACATTCAAACTAAATAAGTAAAAGTAGGATGATATCTAAAGAAGTAAACAATTATCAAGGAAAAGAAAGTTGAAAAATGAAAAGAAAAACCTTGCTGAGAGCATTTTGAAAGAGCTGAATAGCAATCTTCCTGTTAGCAGCAATTTGTCTAGCTCCTTTGAAGCATGTATAAGCGCAACCCCAGCACCTGCAAAACTCATTGATATACTAAAAAGAAAAATGATTTATTAACCCAACAATATAGACCAAATGAAATTCTACAGTAAAAATAACAAGTGTTACGAGGTAGAATTCTCTTTCCATAGCATCCTTGACAACCTTTTATGGGTTCACGAGCTTCAGCTTGAGATTCCCTTTTTAGCTTACATTAAACCAAATTCATTAACACATGATTTTTAAAAGGCATGATATATATGTATAAGATGCCAGAATAAACAATTGTAAATGTACCCAAATTCCTAAACCTTAATTATGGCAGCTTTGGAAGGGAGCTCTTTAAGCTTGTTTTAAAATATCTACTTAATTGTGGATTTCAACTGGGACAACAATAACAAGAACATGTCAACTAAAATAAATGGGAAGGAAGCCTGGAAAATTGTAGAAAAAAATGTTAAGCCATGACAAACGTGTTCACATCTTTCTGTAATAGTTGCTGGCAACCAGCTCTACCAAGGATGTGGTTATACAATTACAACGTCGATCATTTCCAGGGCATAATTGGGGCTTACCCCATTGCACTCATGAATGAAGATATGGAGTTTGGTGTTTAAAGTCTTCAACTCCTTGTAAAGCATGCACAAATGCAAGCAAATGATGTACAAATACTCGAAGCAACAAATTGACTTAATCAAGATCTCTGATGCAATGCAACTTCTCATGTATTCACCAAAACTTTAAAACTCCTTTTAACATAATCCCATTATCTTAGCGGAGTGAAAAAAACGTATATAATATGAAGGCAACAAATCATATTCAAGTAAACATGTACTCAAGATTCAAGCATGACTCGACAATTCCATTAAAATCCCAACCAAGCAAACTCAGCATGAAGAATCAATAAGGACAACACATAGCAAACAATAGAAACCCTTAGCGCTAATCATCAAATAACAACATTCCCAAGTATATACCTACCTTATTTCAATGTAAGCACATATAAAATTCAACAAAATATCAATTTAACAAAATTACTAAGATAACCAATTCACGTAATGAATTAGCCGAAATGAAACAGATGAAGAGGAGGATAAAGAGGAAGAGGAGAAGGCTAGTATTGCCCCCGAGAAGATCGTTGATAGGAGTGTAAAGAACAGTGATTGAGGAGACCAAAGTGGTCTAAACAATCTCGGCCGTCAAGATTTCGTACACCTTGCAAATAAAACCCCATCAGAGCGAGTTTGCTCTGTAGCTGAGACTGGGGTATAGCCTCTCTCCCTCTCTGCCTTCCAAATGTACCTCGAATTTGTCATCATCTTTGCTCCTCACATTCTCGAAGCCCAACATCTTTCAAACGATTTTGATTTTTTAATTTAGATAAAGCAAATAATGAAAAGGAAATGGCAGCGTTTGAGTGATAGCTGTTGAGTGAGAAACTGGCGCTTGTTGAGCGACTAGTAGCTTGCAACTACTGTTGACTGACGACTGTTGAGCTTGTCAACTTAGGGTTTCCATTAGTTGTGATGCTATGAGGGCTTTGGATTTTTGTCAATTAAGAAATTTTGTGAGGCTTAGGCTGATTTGTAATGTAGAGTATGAGTGACTATAGTGAGGCTTAGGGTTGGGGTTCAATTCCTTCAACGATTATAGGTGAGAGAAGGAGCAGTGGTGAGAGTGAGGGAGCAAAGCTTAGGATTCAATTTGTTAGGGTTAGGGTTCAATTCCTTCAACAGTTATAGGTGAGAGAAGGAGCGGAGGTGACAGAGAAGGAGCAAAGCTTACGGTTCAATTTGTTTATCACTTCCGAAAATTTGCTGAAGTATTGATATGTTTGCTTAATATATTTACAGCAACCAGACGACACCGTTTTTGTTATTTTTAATTTTTAAAAATAATTGAAATATTAACAATAGCAATTTTGTAATTAAACTAATCAAATAATTTAAATTATCAATAAATGGCATTGTTTCATGCGTTATTAGTAATTCAAAATAAATTATATTTAATAAAACAAAATGCAAAACATTGTCATTTAAGAATAGTATTTTTACAATTAAATCTATTTATAAAATAAAACAATATTACGTGACGTGACATGTAGCTATCACAACTTTATGTCATATATCATGAATCTATCACTAAATAATGATAGAAATATTATACGTTACAAAAATATAATATTTTAATGATATTTTATAATATAATGATATATGTTATAAAATTTGTGTCATAAAAATATATTTTTTTCGTAGTGACAATACAGCCAAATAAAATAAATGTTTCATTATATCCTATAGAAGTATTTACTTACCAGATAGCACACATAAATTTCTACAATTTTTAATTAATAGCATTCTCTGTACCTGTACACTTGTATACACAAGATTTCTATGAGAATAAAATTTCTACCATCTCTCCAATTATCCATGATTGCCATTCCCTACAATTATATCTCCACCATCAATATTGTCGTGAATTGTTTACAAACACTTGGGCCTTTTTTATACAAAATTTGCAACGTCCCCAATCGGTGGAATTGGCATGACACGAAGATCATTTGCAAGCACCACATGAGACTGACCTCTTATGTTGTAAGTGAATCTAATAATACAAGAAAAGAAGAGTACCTTTGTTCTTGTAAGGCCATTAACAACATAGCAGCTCACTGAGTTGACGTGGCTAAGTTTGTTAAATAGTTTAGCCTATATGTTGCAAATCTGTCATAGAACGAGTGTGGCTGCATCGTAGCTGGTATGATGCCAGGCTCTTAAAAAGAGAGCCCGGCTGTCTGTAGCTGTCAGACACATTTTTTTTAATTAAAAAAATTAAATTAAATTAAAATAATATATTAATTAAGAAATTATGAAAAAATAATATTAATTGTAAAAAAATAAATAAATGGAAAATGAAAGAAAAATATATTCTTATGAAATATAATTTTATCCAATCACAAGAAAAAAATAAAAAATTTTACATAATAAAAGACAAATATTTGTTTCTTATTTTATATTTGGTATCTTAAATTTAATATTAAAATTTTCATGTATATTGTTACTTGTCTTAAATTTGTTAGTCTAAATACCCCCAAAAAATTGCTTTTCTCACTTGCTTCATGTTTGACATCCATGTTGTATGTTGACATTATCTGTCACATATATCACGTGTTCTATTGTTTCTATTGTATGTTTACATTGTAATCATGTTTAATCTCAGTTTTTGCATGTTTTACTCCAGTTGTTGTATGTTTCATATAATTTTTTTACATGTAAATTTTTTGTTGCATGTTTATATCACATGTTATATGTTTAACTTCAATTATTGCATGTCTTAAAAAAAACAAAAAAAGAAGATTTTTCCACCCATTTCATGTTTGACATCTATGTTGTATGTTTGACCACAGTTGTTGCATATTTCACGTGATCTATTATACGTTTACATTATACTCAAGTTTAACCTCAGTTGTTGCATGTTTTATGTAATTTTTTTATATGCAAATTTCATGTTGCATGTTTACATCACATGTTGCATGTCATAAAAAATGGTACAAATTTTTTTTTGATTCCTAATCATTTTGTATTTGATGTTTATGGTTCATGTACAATATCGTTTGTCACATATATCAAATGTCATGTTGCAAGTTTATGATTATGTCAAAATTAATGCAAAGTACACCATATAAAAGATAACTTCTTCAATTTTGTTTAAGAGACATCATCAAATTTCATGTTACATGTTTACATCACACGTTGTATGTTTGACTTCAATTACTTCATGTCTTAAATAAAACCAAAAAATGAGGATTTTCCCACCTGTTTCATATTTACCGTTCATATTGCATGTTTAACCTCAGTTGTTGTATGTTTCACGTGATTTATTGCATGTTTACACTGTGCTTATATTTAATCTAGTTGTTGCATATTTCATGTAATTTTTTCACATGTAAATTTCATGTTGCATGTTTACATCACATGTTGCAAATTTATTTGTTGTTGCTCTCTATTTCTAGGAATAAGAGACTTCTCTAAACATCAATTCTTTCCTCCTAGGATCACTTAAAACTATCAATTGGTTCCTCCTATAATCACTCAAAATGTAAGTAAAAGCAGAATGCATTTATGAGCGAAGGCTCACTTGAATTTTATTTCCTTGGCTAAGAATTATTTGGTTACCATAAAAATTAGTTCCACTCATTTATGTACGAATGTACGAATGTACGAATGACTTTTGGTGCATGCGGTAATTAAATTCTTAATTATGAAAGCGCTCTTGGATTATTAGACACAACTCCAATTGCCTATAATTATACTCTTAATTGTCAAAGCACTATTGGGTTATTAAACACAAGTTGAGTTGATGATGTAACTTACATTATTGTGTAACTTAAACACATAATAAAAGAGTCATACCCTGCCTTTCACATAAGAAGACATGAAATTGGGACGAAGAACATGTGTAATGCAAAAGAAAACCAATGCTTACAATATCTATGTACAAAGCAAATAACAGTACTACTTTTACACAAAAATATTGCATAGCAAGTAGTCTAGACCTTTAATAGGTTCCACCCACACAGACATCAATATCACAATAGAGTTTCAAAATATAGTGACAGATTTGCCCCATGCAAAAGCATATTACTTATTTAAACACATTGCATGAGAACAGAATTTGGATACTGAATGAAATTGAGCTCATAATGCTTATATGACTGATTAATGTGTACAAGCCCCATATTATGAAGGTAGATGCCATTCATCACACAAGGACAATAAACTGTAGTCAGAATTTAGGACACATGCAAGGGAATAGAAAATAAAGGACGACATTATAGCCCCAAGAGGGCAGTCGACCAATTGGTGGAACAAGACTCATTTCGCAGTCCAAAAGGCTATAAAAGTTAGATAGAGAGCAATATGTTAGATGCCTACCTAGCTAACCACTCATACAATTTCTCAAACATAATGTGATACTATAAGACACATGCAATTATCAATATCTAACTAGCAGCAATGATAAGGCTATGATAATATCCATAATGAAGCAAACATATAAAAAACACTGAAAAAACATTAGTCCATAAATATAACCAAATAAATGTTATGACAAATGTTTATGAAAATGTTGGTACGAAAATAGAAAAGTAGAGCAGGAAAACGAACTAACCGGGTGGCTGTGATGCTGTTGATGATAGGCTTTGCTGGCCATCAAGAAGATCCTATTGTCCAGCAAGAAGCTGCTATTGATAAAAAAGGTGCTGCTGCTAAACAAAAGGTCAATACTGCTCTCAATGACACGCTGTTGAAATGATTCAAACAGCAACTGATGTTGGTTCTATTGCTCGGACAAAGTACAAACTTCACCGAATAGCTATTGAACTAGACCTTTTTTAGCTTCCCGAGTCGGCGATGTGTCCAAGACCACTGTGAGGTACTTAAATCTAAAAGTTCATCGGCAAAAGGCACATCATTCCACATGCAATCACTAAAACAAATATGGCCTTTGGTAACATTATATTTTAGCAATTTTTTAAAGAATATTATCAAATATTAATTTGTTGTAATATTTTCTAAAGTGATGCTATCTTTGTAGTATGAAAGCCATTACATTTTGTTTTTAATAACTAGTAGTATTGTTGTCTATGCTACATATAATATTGAATTATATAGCAACTAGGAAATGCTACAAGATAAGATTAAATAAAATAGCACTTGAAAAATGTTAAGGAATAGTAATAAATATAATAATATTTTAAAATAGCATTGGTATCATTCTATTAGTAGCATTTTGATTGATAAAATACAATAGCATTTGAAAATTGCTACAAGATAAAACAATTGAAGTATTAGCCGTCAATGCCTATTGGTGCTATGAAAATATGCTAAATAGAATATTATTTAATAATTTAACATTCTAAAAATGCTACAAGATAGTATCAAATATAGTATTGTGCTAGGCATCTTAATATCTAAATCCTAATTTGAGTTGCAACAGATGCACTGTTCATCTATTTGATGGTGAATAATTATTTTTAAAAATTATGAAATTCATCATCCAATAAATGTGTGATACATTAATATTGGGTCTCAAGTGGAGACTCAAATGTTGGGATATGTTGGGATCCCTAGCATTATTATTAGATATAATAACATTAGTTTTTGTGAGTAAATATGAAAGCATTTTAAAAATGGTATAAAATAATGAAAATTATAAAATTAAAAATGAGCTGAAAATTAAGCTAAATATATAAAAAAACAGGAAGTTTTAGTAAAAGGCGGGTACCTTATAAAAAAATTAAAAAGCACGTATTTTATATCACTTCCGGCAATAGTTTTCTAGAGAATTCCCCTCTGATGTCTCTTCTCCACTCTTATTCTCACTCATTTAATTTCTTTCATTACTTTGTTCTCTCCAGCTCTAATTCCAACTAAATCTAAAAAAAAAAGATAAAAAATAAGAAAACACGAACAACGATTCCATGGGCGCTTCACATATGTTTGCTGATTTGAGAATGATTATTTGGCCTTTCGATGATTTAGAAGTGGTTTCATTGATTTGGTAAGGATTCTCACTCGTGCAACTTCAATTTCACTATACCCATGGTCAAAGCAAATACATATCCGCAATTTGTGTGCTCTTTCTTCCATCCACTTGAGCAATTAATGATTAAATTATTTACTGTTATATATGGGTCTGATGGTTCAACATTTAAATAGAAAAATTACATTACCTTCTTAATTAGTTTTGGATTATTGATAGTTTTATGTTTATTATTTTTTTATCTCTCAATCCCTGGCATTCTAGCAATATCTACAATTAGCTGCATCAATCTAATTTTTTTAACTTATATGTCGTTATTATAGATTGGCTACATATGATTTCTTACTCTTTTGATCAAATTGGTCTTGGGTTTTGATATATTTTATAATTATCAGTATTAACATAATTTTAATTGTAGAATCTCCAAGTTATTGTTTGCTTGGTGTAGTGTTAGCCTTTGATTGAGGAATTATCAGCTTCCCACTCAATAGACTTGCAGCAACGTGCATATCAATTCTGAAGCAGGTTTAGTGAAGAAATTTAAAGTTAATGAATAAGGTGTTGCCAATACAATTTTCTGGTACTGTTTATTTTATTTATTATTTTTTAAAATTTGTTTAAGGGCAACATCTTTTAATAATTATCAATCTTTTTGTATTATAACTTTTATTTGCTGTGTTCTTAAACTATTTCTTTTTTCTTTTGTGTTTTATGTTTGTTTGGGTAGTGACAGATAGAATATGTAAGACTTAATCATTGATGGCTTATTATACATTGTATCTAGGTAGTTATAAATAATATCAATTTTAACTGATGAAACGAATCATAAACTGAAAAAAGATTTAGCATAGATCATTTAAATTTTAATATTTTTCATAGTTTATGATAACTGTTGCTCAAAGGTGAAGTAGTGATTTTAGATATGTTTTCACATAAATCAATATATGAAGTATATAAATTAAAATGACTCTCATTGTATAGGGTTAATATATTTATATGTTTGTAAATTAAAAATAATTTTCAAGTGGTTAAATGATACATATTTGTGGTAATAGGAATAGTGGACTTATGATGATGAATAAAGATTGGATCCACCTTAATAGGTAATAAAAGATGATATTTAAGCGAGATAATAAAACTATGTAAAAAATATAAATTATTACTAATATGTAATTAATATTATGATTTGGTAGAGCTACTAATGAGTATATGCAAGTTGCTTCAAATTTTGTGAACTTGGCCAAAAGCAATCTAGGGAATGTAGATAAGATTTTATGTCCCTATAAAGATTGCTGAAATCTAAGTCATCATCTTGCAGAGACTGTTTATGAGCACTTGATCTTTAAAGGAATGGATCTTACTTACACAACTTGGTTCCATCATGGGGAACAACTAAGTATAGATGAAAATCGTAAAGAAGTGAAAATGTCAAACACATATAACTTATATACAAATGCATTTATGGAAAATGAAGATTATATAACACCTCCACTAGGAAAAGGTGAAGATTTCACCAAAAATTGGAAGATGCAGAAACTTCGTTGTATCCAAGTTGTACAAGATACACAAAATTATCAGCCATTGTAGCTTTGTACAAACATAAAGCTATAAATAATGGGTCTAACAAGAGTTTTGATGGATTGTTAGAACTGTTGCATGAAATGCTACCTATGGATAATGCGCTTCTTAGATCAGTTTACTCAATGAGAAAATTATTCAAGACATTTGATTTAGGGTATGAGAAGATGCATGCCTGTGTAAATAATTGTTGTCTGTTTAGAAAAGAAAAAGAGAATGTGGATAGTTGCCCAACCTGTGGGTTTTCAAGATGGAAGGTAGATAAACGTACAAGAAAAATTAAAAAAGGTGTACCTGCAAAAGTTTTAAGATACTTTCCTATTATACCGAGGTTTAGGAAGATGTTTAGATCCCAGAAAATGGCTGGAGATTTAATATGGCACTCTACCGACAAAAGTGAAGATGGTAAAATGCGATAACCTGTAGATTCTTTGGCATAAGACTTAGTTAATGATAAATGGCTTTGTTTTTCATCAGACCCACGAAATCTTAGACTTGGTCTTGCTATTGATGGCTTCAATCCGTTTTCCAATTTAACCACTACATATAGTTGTTGGCCTGTGATGCTCGTTATGTACAACCTAGCACCTTGATTATGCATGAAGAAGGAAATTATTATGTGACTTTATTAATTCCAGGGCCTAAACAGCCTGAAAATGACATTGATGTGTATCTACAGCCACTTATCGAAGATCTACATGAGCTGTGGAATAATGGAGTGCCTATTTTTGATACATTGACAAAATCAATTTTCAATTTGAGGGCAATCTTAATGTGGACAATAAATGACTTTCCAACCTATGGAAACCTTGCTGGATGTAAAACAAAGGGTAAACTAGCATGTCCAATTTGTGGCAATAAACACACTCAGTTCGGTTGAAGTTTTGTAATAAGTTTGTGTACATGGGTCACAGACGATTTTTGCCACATTCTCATATATTCCAGGGTAAAAACAATTGGTTTGATGGATCAGTGGAAGAAGATCCAAGTCCTAGAATCATCACCGGCACCAAAATTTTACAAGAACTTGAAGGAATTGAAAATCATTGGGGAAAAGGGAACAAGAAAAGAAAGAAGTCTAGTGAAGATCAAAGGTGAAAAAAATCAATTTTTTTTTTTTTGCCATATTGGAAGGTATGTGTGTGAGGTAAACTACTTGTTTATCAATTTATCGTAATTGATTGTAATTATTTACATTAGTCTTATGTTATATGATGAATAATTTAAGTGAAATTAATTTTTGAGATTCAATTTTTGAGAAATCTACATTTACATTTCTTTTTTTTTTTAATATTCTGAAAACACTTCTTTTTTCTTATGCTTTAAGCAATCTCTTTGATTAGTTTGCAATTGTAATTAAATTTAAATTGTTATTTTCATATTCCAACTTGAAACAATTTTTTTCTAATTTTTCAATTATATTTCAGGATTTATTAGTGCGTCACAATTTGGATGTAATGCACATAGGAAAGAATATTTGTGAGGGCATTCTTTGCACTCTACTAGACATTAGTGGTAAAACAAAAGATGGACTCAATGCTTGCAAAGACTTGGAAGATTGGGACATTCAACATGACTTTCATCCATATGTTGAGGGGATGAGAGCATATCTTCCCGCAGCTCCACATTCGTTATCAAAGATTGAGAAAAAAATATTTTGTGAGAGGTTATTCAATATGAAGCTACCTTATGGGTATAGCTCAAATATTGAGAATTGTGTGTCAATTGAAGAATGTAAGATTACAAATCTTAAATCACATGATTACCATATATTAATGCAACAATTGTTGCCAGTTGTGATAAAAGGTTTGTTACCTAAGGGACCAAAAAATACAATGTTTTAGATGTGTGCATTTTTCAATAAGACGTGTCAACGAGTTGTTGATAGAGAAAATATATTGGCCCTTGAAGGTGAAGTTTTTGAATCAGTATGCATGTTTGAAAGATTCTTTCCTCTTAAATTCTTTGATATCATGGTACACTTGTCGATTCATTTAAGATGAGAAGTATGATTATGTGGACTTGTTCACTATCATTGGATGTATCCATTTGAAAGGTAAAAATAGATTTACATACCTTAGTTTCAATTATATTTTGTTTAGAACAATTAATTTATTGCTTTTAAATGTACATGTAGCCAGATGAAGGAATATAAAGGATATCTTAAAAATTGCACAAGACCTGAAGATGGTATTGCAGAATGCTATCTTGCAGAAGAATGTGTAGCATTTTGCAGTGGTTATATCTAGCAACTAATCGAAGTAAATACTAAAGAGTTTCGTAATGATGATTTCTTGAATGGTGTAATTCTTGAAGGCCGTCCAATTTCAAGAGGCACATCAATTGCTTTAAGTAGTGATACGTTAGAAAGTGCACATCGTTATGTGTTATTCAATACAGCAATTGTTGAACCGTACTTGGAGTAAGACTTTGATTAAGAATTTTAATATTACTATTTTTGCTATTATTTTGTTTGAGTCACTAACTTGTTTTACTTTAAATTAAGATGCATTTGGACCAGTTAAAGCAATCAAATAAAAGTCTTGCAAAAAATTCTAATATTCTTTGGAAGAGACATGTAGAGACACTTTCAACATGGTTGAAGCAAAAGGTATTTGCATTTGATTTTAATTATTTAATACTTAATAATAACATTATTAAATATTAATAACTTCTTTCTAGCAACTGTATTGAATTTTAAATATAAATAACTTATTTCTTACAACTGTACAGATTAAATTCCATGCTTGTACAAATAAGGATTTTGATACATTAAAATGGCTTGCATATGGTCCCAGAATCAATGCAAAAAGTTATTCTGGATATATTATTAATGGCCAAAGATTCCATACAAGAGAAATTAAAAAGGCAACATAAGATAGTGGGGTTTCAATAGAAGCTACAACTGTATGCAGAGCAAGTGCGAAAGATACTAAACAAGTTGTTGATGTAGTTGCATATTATGGGATTATAATAGACATAATTTTGTTAGATTACCACCACTTTCAGATCCACTATTCAAGTGTGATTAGGCGAACAAGGGACATGGTGTTAAAGTTGATGATGGTTTAACGCTTGTTAACTACATCAAGGGCAAAGTTAGTATGAGAAAGAACCTTATATCCTTGCATCACAAGCAAAACAAGTATTTTACTCTAGAGATAGTAATTCTTTTAATGGTATGTTCTACTAAAGGCACCGCCAAGAGGTTACTACGAGTTGGAGATATATGATGAGAAAGAGGATACAATTGACATGCTTGAAAATATACTTGATAAGAACATTGAGGATGATAATGAAGGAGCTAGTTATAGGAGGACTGACTGTGAGGACATTTTGGTTTGATTTATGTAACTAATTTTTGTTTTGGTGTGGTTAATTTATATAAGAACTATTACTTTTTGGTTTGGTATGATTTATGTACATGTCATTTTTTTTCTTTTTATATATTTTCAGCTATAATAATGTTGTTTGTTGGTAAGAGTTCCCTTTCTATTAAGTTTATCTTATTTTATTTTTTTTATAGAGATTTAATTCAAATTTTTTATATTAATTTTTTTTTGTCCAATTAACAGGTCATTTTGAAGATTTATTAATTATAATGAATGAGATGCATGAGGAAGGTTTGCATACACCTACCTTGAAATCAAGAAATAAAAGGGATCTTGCCAAATTGAAGAACATTGCTATGGATGGTGATAAAGTCGAGGTTATTTTTAATAGCAAATGTCAACCTATTGGTGGGGGATCTGTCTCATTATCATCTTTTTTAGGACCTCTTGTACGAGAGCATGTACTGTATACAATTTCAGATTGCAGGAAGCTTCCTTTGAATTTAAAAGAAGTGTTATGGGAAAGTATTAAGGTATGTAGATACACTGTAATTTAATACATGTCATTTGGATGAAAATAAATAATTGAATGGAAATTTAAATTATTTAATATTTTTATTTAAATATACATTGTAGAAAAGGTACAAATTGGATGAACAATGGAAAAGAGCTTATGTGTTCCAGGAGATGGTTGGGCTTTGAAGGGCTTCAAAATCAAGGCTAGTTCAAAAGATATTGAAGGCAAAAAATGAACAAGAGAGAATGAAGCTAAGACCTGATAACATCTCATCAATAGGCGAGTGGAAAAGTTTTGTGAAAGAAAAAACAAGTGAAAATAAGCGAGTAGAAAAGTTTTGTGAAAGAAAAAACAAGTGAAAAATTTAAGGTAAGTGCATTACTATATTAAAATATGTAATTATATTAAAATATGTTATTATGGCTATAACTATATATTAAAATATGAAATTATGGCTATAACTATGTAATTGAACAAAGTTTATTAAACCGTGCAAGAAAGAAATGAAGGATTCAAAAAGATCAGAAAGAAAAAAATCCCACAAACAACAAGTCGTAGAAGACTTGCTAGAATGACAGAAGATATGGTCAAAAAAAAATTTATAATAAAATTTCAGCTGAGCAATCATTTCTAAACTATTTTCTATTATAGAAAAAAGTAGTGGAAAAACTGAAGTGCCTAGAATTGATGTATAGATAAGAGCACATACAAAAAAGAATGGTCAACCCGTGAACATTCAAGCCAGAGAGACTATTGTAAGAATATTTATTTATTCAATTTTTATGCTTGCTTCTATCATTTTGTCTTGATGACTATTACTTTTAAATAAATTTGTAGGATAAACTAAAAGAAACTCAGCAAGATCCATCACGACATTCTTCAAATAATTTAAGAGATGATGCTCTCTTACAAGTACTTGGACCTGACAATTCTCATTTAAGAGCTATTGGCAAAGAGTCACCATTTCAAAGTTGGCCATACTACCACAAAAGGACAACATAATAGCTAAGTTGACACAAGAACATGATGAAATTAAAAAAGAAAATGCTCAAATGAAACAAGAACAAGATGAAATGAAGAAAGAGTTGTCTGATATGCGAAGTTTAGTTGAAGAGTTACAAAAGGCAGGCATGTACTATGTTTTACTCGCTTTTACGTAATTGCTACAATATTTAGTTACTAACTTTTTATTTTTCATTTTGGAGTCATTTTCATGAAACCGAAGCATGTGGGAATCCTTTGAACCTTTGACTTCTCCAATGGTAAGAATACTATTTACATTTTAAATTTAGTAAAAGCATGAAAAATAAAATATTGAAGGCTTATTTCTAATGATTTTTTTTCTTAATTAAATTGTCCTTGTGTTGCTGTTAAAGAGTGTGAAGGCAATCCCAAACTTTACTAAGTGTAAAATGCTTGATTTGGAGGCATCTGATACAGTTGTGGCTGAAGGGCGTTGGTCATCAAGTGATCTAAATGCACTTGTTCATCACATTCCTCTTGGTTCTAATGTTGTAAGAGTTTGGGTGGATATAGCTAGGTAGCCGCTACAGTTTTTATGGAAAGTAACACCTTATATGATTACAATTGAAGAATCTATTGGGAGTACAATTGCATGGCCAGCTGATAGAGTGATCATGTTTTCTGCCAACTAACTTTTCTCGTTCATCTATTTTGGTAATTCTTTTACTTCCTTTTCATTTTTACGATGACGTTATATTTTTTAAGTTCGCTTGCAAATGTGATCTAGTTTACCATGCATTATGAGACAGTAATTTTGCATTTTGCTACTTTGAGAAGGTTTTTATTTTTTTTAATTTTTTTGTTATGCAAAGTTGTCCTTTTTGGGTTATCTTCTTGGTTCAATTTTTCTTCGAGCAGTTTTTGAGAAATAGTTGTCTTATTCATTTCTACTAGGAGCTATATGCCAAGGTTTCACCATTGCCACATGTGTTTGAAATGCTAATCTTGGTGGGTTGTGATTTGGCTTATTGCTTATCATTATGTTGTTCCTTTTTTTCCTGATAAATGAAAAATAAAGATTTTTATGATACAAATATTCATACTCATTGCTTTGAATTTTCAATATTGTTGTTTTTATTTGTACTTATTAATGAGTCATTATTTTATTTTCATTTTTAAAGCATCATTATTAATTTTTTTCATTATCATAATGTAACTATGTTTTTGTTTTAAATTCATGATGCAGGTTGCAAGATTAGTATATTTTGTAAAGAGTAGAAGGCAAGTTGTGGATGTAATGGGTAACTTAAGCGGTAAAAAATGCAAGTATGACTAAACATACTTAATGTTTTGTGTTAGTCTCTTTGTGTACTTTGAGGTATATGACCATGTGATTTTGGATGCTTATATATAGTTATAGTGATGAAATATATGGTATCTAAATTTTTTTCATGAAAGGAATAATAGATTACATATCAAATGGTTTAGCATTTAATACTTAAAATTATATTAGGTGAATAAACATTTCGATACGAATTTATCAACTAAATTGATAATATTGAACAACAATAAGAAAAAAATACTATTTTATTTACCAACATTCATAACTTTTTAATTTTCCATAGCATTTACTAATAGCTACATTATTATATATATATATATATATATATATATATATACACACACTGATTGTAACATTACCAAAATGTTATTAGTAAAATTGCATTATCAAAGTGATATGAAAGGCAGGTGGTAGCATTATTAAATGGTTCAATAGCATTTTTTTAATGTTATCTATGTAATTTAGTAGCATTGCATAAATGCTACACGTTGTAAATGATAGCATTTGCACGAAGCTATAAAATAAGATTGGTAACCACTTTTAAATGCTATATGTATGAATTGTTAGCATTCAATAGATACTATGAAATGGTAAGACTTTTAGTTGCATGGGCAAACTTAGTGTTGCCTAAAATGCTACCAATCACTTTTGGTATTATTTTTTGGATGCTATCATATATCCTTTTTGTTGTAGTGAATAGTCTGTTGGAGCAATCAGGGTGAACTTGTTCGCCGATAGATCCTTAACCCATTTTCGCTCCACATAAACCCCAAGCTAGCCATAGTGTCATCCCCCAATTCCTGACGAGCTTAAAAGTCTTCTCATCATCAATGGGGACCCGAAAATGCTTGAGGATTCGGGTAATATGATACCACCAAAAGGACGTGATTTGGTTCCACCCGAGGAGTGCTAAGCATATGCTGAATGACAGCATACCTAACATTAAACTCTCCTACCTCTAGAATGCTATCCAACAAGGCCATATCTAACTGGATTACTTCATTAGTGTGTTCCTTTCGAGGGCTAATTACATGCTATAGTATATTATGAAGAATCCAGACTTAAGAGACACAAAACTTGTGCTTTTAAAGTGGTACTATAAAAATCAAAGGAACGCCTACAAACATTCTCAACAGATCTACATGTGAGTACTAAAGAAAATCAAGTTTGATCCTAGATGTATAGATATAATATCCAACATCTCTAGTGCCTAGGTCTATCACATCAAGTTCAATAGGGATTCCAGAAATTTGTGATTACAAGTTTTTACTACTCATAGAAATATCCATATTCGAGTAAAACACCTTTACTAGATTCGAATATAGAGGTTTGTTAACAACCAATGCATTTATCCAACCCATATTATCTAGCAAAGTCCTAAGAGATTTTCTAGAAATTGAAAGATTTTCCGTATTATCTAAATTGACAAAGTAAGATGGAAGTACTACCCTCAACATAAGTCGCTTGTAAAATCATTTTCTTAACACCGGATTTGGAAAATCAGTTACAATGAACTCAAGATGTCCTCAGGACATTCTTGTTGCTTTTTAGCTAATGTTTCTGTTTCAAAGGACCCTTTGAGCTATCTCCACCTACTATTGAAATTTGCCAAAATGACCCCAAATACGCAAATTCATTTCTAAATTTTTATTTCATATGGGTGATTTCGAATCGATTAGATTTAAGTTAGAGGTGTTTCAAAGTAATGTATGGGTGTAATTTGATCAATAAAGAGCTAAAGATGGGTCAATTTTGAGGAATTTGTCGCGGCGAATAAAGGGTTTATGATTTGGAATTTTTTTTAAAAGTGATGAAACTATGTGTTAATGATGAAAAATCAATGTCAAAGTTATGAAAAACGATTGTGACACGTAAAAAAAAAATGTAAGAAAAATGCAAGAGAAGTCTGATTTTTAGAGAGAAACACAGAGGAGAGGTGTGGTTCGTGAGGGGGAGAGAAAAAAAATGAGGGAGGAAGATGAAGAAACAGTGGTTTAAATTGTGCAACTGGCTAATCGGCAAAATTAAGTGGCTAACCGCTTACAATATAGAAAACATTGTAAAATGAGCTGGCTAACTTGCATAATACAGCAGTTAACAGCTCGCACTATAGAAACATAGTCAAATAAGCTGCCTAACCAGATCAATTAAGTTGTTAACTAGTAGCACTACAGAAACATAGTCAAATGTGCTCGCTAGCTAGCTCAATTAAGCGGTTAGCTGCTATCTCTCCAGAAGCATAATCAAATCAACTGGCTGGCCAGCTAAATTAAGTGGTTAACTACTACCACTCCAGAAACATAGTCAAATGTGCTGACTAGCCAACTCATTCGAAGCAGTTAACTCCAATCATTCTAGAAATATTTTTGAATGACCCAACTAGCCAGTTTAAGGAAGCAGCTAGCCACCATATTTTGCGCATGTTTTGTGGTTATGATAAGCAGTTAACTGCTTAAAACCAAGCGATTGGCCCTTTTTTTTGGTAGGGTCACTACTCTTCAAGTGTTGGTGGGTTAGGTTTACATTTAATGTTATAATAACAAAATCTTATTGGATTTTTTAATCTAATATTGTTGGGTCTTTAATCCAAAGTTGGACTTATATGTGAATAATTATATATTGCGGAATGTCAAATAAAGTTAAGCCTAATTAAAAGTGATCTATTTAGGTTTTCAATATTATGGGTTTTAATATATCTAATAGGGTGTGGGCCTTTAATGTGTATAAACTGAATGACATTCTAATTCTGTGATGGGCAGAATTAGGAATACATAATGAAAATAGGAAACAATTGTCTATATAAGTGGTTATGGTTCCCAAGTCACACATATCTTCCTATTCTCTGCTGACATCTCATCATCAGAGAGAGAGCAGTGAGAAACTTAAAGGATTCTCTAGGAGAATATTTTGATCTAGAACGCCAATCACACAACCCTAGAGAGTAATTCAGCGTTATGGATTCAGGTACGCTTCTGCATAATTTATTATTGATTTTTGGTAATACAACATGAATATTCTTAGGTTATAGGTGATGTTTTTTACCAAAAGTTTTTTTTTTCACAACAAGTGGTATTAGAGTCTCTTCATGTTGAATAATTGAGAATCAAATGTATTTTTGTTAATGATTATATGTTTAGTGTTCTCGAACTTAATAATATCGGAATTATTAAAATTATTAGGTTAAGAACAAATTAAGGATTACTTAAGAAAAAAGTTTTGGTTTAAGCCATTTTAGTAGGCGTCAGCCCAGCCACCGTCGGCATTGGGGAGAGTCACGGCGAGCAAGCACGCCGCGGCCTGAATTTGGTTAAAATAATGGCCATGGGTTGCCACATCTATATATATATATATATATATATCTAGCCGCTCCAGTAACCAAGCCGCGGCCTAGTGAGCATGGCTGCTGCTCAAGTGAAAGAAAAAAAATTAAAATTATTTCAAAATTTTGGGTTGGTTTAAGGTACCCAAACTGGTCTAATTCAGAATTGGTCAATCGTCTGAACCGGTCAAAGTTTGACCAATCAACAATTGACTATTGACTACTGACTGATCACTGAATCGGTCAAAGTTTGACCAATCAACAATTGACTATTGATTGTTGACTGATCAAACTTTGACTTTGACTTAAATTTTTTAATTTTTTTATTTTTGGTAATTTTTTTGTACAATTTTAAATTCAAATATTTATAGGTTTATATATATATTGAGAGAAATTAATAAAACAATATGTCGCCAAAGTGACCTCTATTGTGTAAATTAATTTATTTTAGAACATAAAAGGTTTTGTACATGTAATTTCTATGAATATCAATCGACCCAAAAGAAGGTTCATATTTAATAGAATTACTTGTGCACTTGTGGTAATAAACACTTGATGATTATTTAGCTTTATATGTGAATAATAAATCGGCCCAAAGAAAGTTTAATTGTTTGACATGTTTTTTATTATCAGTGTTTGATTACTACACCAAGATATCACTTACAAGTTAATATTTTGTCCAAAAATGAAATATTAATAAAGTATCCGGTATCTTGAGATGGAGTTTACCTTTATTTGAATTTATCTTTTGCTTTAAAACTAATATGAGCTTATTTTGTTTGTTTGTTATTCTCCATTTAGTTATGTCTGCTGCTAATATTACTATCAACATCAATTCAATTTCTATGCTAAATAGCTCTAACTTCAAATCATGGTAAGAGAACCTCTCAATAGTTCTTGCAGTCATGGATCTTGACCTTGGATTAAAGGTTGATTTTTCCCTACCTCTTACGAATGAGAGTACCCCTGATGATAAAAGGGAAATAGAAAGGTGGGAGAGATCAAACCGCATCATGATCATAAAGAAAGCCATTCCAGAAGCATTCAGGGGCTTAATAACTGAAAAAGTAACTATGGCTAAAGAGTTCCTTGAACAGATTAAATAGAGATTTGTTAAGAACGAAAATGCTGAAATTGATACGCTTTTCACAAACCTAATTTCAATGAGGTATACGGGTAAAGGTAATATCAAAGAGTACATCATGGAGATGTCTAATCTTGCTTCTAAGTTAAGAGCACTTAAGTTTGAACTCTCTGAGGACTTTCTAGCGCATTTCGTTTTAATATCCTTACCAACACAGTTTAACTAGTTTAAGGTAAGCTATAACTGTCGGAAAGAGACTTGGTCTCTAATTGATCTCATATCACACTGTGTTAAGAATGAGGATAGACTTAAAAAAGATAAGATAGAAAGTGCTTACTTTGCCTCTACCTCTAAAGGCAAGGACAAAGGCAATAAAAGGAAAAAGGTTAAGGAAGCTCCAGATAAAACTCAAAAGAAATAACAAAAGAAACATAGTGATGATGAAAGTATTAATTGTTTCTTCTGTGGAGCTGAAGGGCATAAGAAGAAGCATTGCATAAATTATCACGCATGGCGTGCTAAGAAAGGTATGCTTCTTAGTTTAGTTTGTTCTAAGGTTAATTTAACTTTGGTACCTAAACACACATGGTAGATAGATTCTAGTGCAATCACTCACATTAGTGTGTTTATGCAGGGTTACCTGAATTGTCGAAAACCCAATGATGGTGAAAGATACATCTATGTGAGTGTTGGCAAGACAGTTGAAGTTGAAGTCGAAATAATTAGAAAATATAAATTATTATTAAAGACTGGATTTTATTTGGATCTTGATGAAACATTTGTTGTTTTGTCTTTTCGATGAAATTTGATTTCTATTTCCGCTTTGGACAAATTTGGTTATTCTTGTTCATTTGGAAATGAAAAATTCAGTTTGTTTCATGATTCAAAATTGGTTGGTTTTGATTATTTATCGGGTGATGATAGTCTTATATGCTTGATGCGATTGCTTCATTTAATGATTCCCTGCAATTAAGTACACGAGGTTTAAAGAGAAAATTAATCAATGAGAATTCGGCTACGCTATGGCGTAGAAGATTGGGTCATATCTCCAGAAAAATAATAGAGAGACTTGTGTCAGACAAAATTCTCGATCCCTTAATTTTCACAGATTTTGATATCTGTGTTAACTGTATCAAGGGGAAACAACCCAATAAAAGGAGATTTGAAGTCAATAGGACTTTGGACGTCTTACAACTCATACATACGGACATTTGCGGGCCATTTCCTGCGACTGCTTATAATGGTCAATATTATTTTATGACGTTCATAGACAACTTTTCTAGATATGGCTACATATCTCCTCCATAAAAAATCACAGTCCTTAGATATGTTAAAAAATTTTAAGGTTGAGGTTGAAAACCAACTCGGCAAAAGAATTAAAAGTGTTAGATCTGACGGTGGTGGTGAGTACTACGGCAGATATAGTGGTTCAGGTAAAAAATGTCTAAGACCATTTGCTAAATTCCTAGAGGAATGCGGTATCATCCCACAGTACACTATGCCAAGTTCGCCCACTATGAATGGTGTTGTTGAAAGACGAAACAGGATGCTTAATATGCTTAAAGATATGGTGTGGAGTATGATTTATCATTTTAACTTACCAACATCACTTTGGCGAGAAGCACTTAAGACTACAGCATATATCCATAATAGGGTTCCAACTAAAGCGACTGTCAAAACCCCTTACGAGCTTTGGACAGGCAAAAAGCATATTTTAGAACACCTGCATGTTTGGGGATGTCCAGCTGAGGCAAGACCTTACAGGCCTAATGAGAAGAAACTGGACTCCAGGAAGGTGAGTTGCTATTTTATTGGATACTCCAAATGATCTAGGGAGTACAAGTTTTATGATCCCACGACTAAGAAATTTTCGAGTCACGAAATGCTCGATTATTTAAGGATGTCGAGTTTGTAAGGGGAGATGCAGTTAAGGACTTTATCTTTGAAGAGGAATATGTTGATATTCTCATAGGTGTCATTGGTATTGATCAGGGTCTCATTCCTGACTTTGTTCAAGACGCAACAAATCAAGATAATGTAAGAGAACCTCCATACAAGAAGTTCAGCCATTAAAAAGTTGAGCAAGTTTGTACCAAAGCCAATGACTTCTTCAGGATGAATTCTAGACTTCTATAAAGTTTATCACACAGACCCCACAATAGTATCCATTTCTTTGCTTCCGAACTCCAATGCAAAGATCAATTAGAAAGTGAAGGAACTTTAAGTGTTCCATATCGGTTGGTACTTGGGGCCGAAGAATTGAATCAAGGGAATACAGCTGTCAGAAATATGGAAAACAGTGCCGATTAATATCAAATTTAACACAGTATACACAAGTAACAATATGAAATAGATTATTTAAAAAAACATGAGTGACATACAATGTGCATTGCTTCATCCTGGCGTTTTCTATTACTGCAGAGATCCAAAAGAGGATCTCATATCTCAGCACTTTTATCTCTTAGATTCATGATCAGTAGGAACCAATAAGATGATTCATCATTTATTGGAGCGTAAATCTATCATAACATTTGTGAATGTTTTAGAACAATTACATCATGTTAAATTGTAATAGTTAAAGGTTGAGAAAGTAACCTTTTGACACCTATGCAAGCCTCGCATATAATGTTTTCCAACTCCAGCTGTCTTTGCAAAACAAAATTTCAACTCCAATCGAAATAATTGATTGCTACATAGAATAAAGGCATAAACTTCAGCAAATCATTACTACAACAACAATACAAAAATTGCAAAAATTACCACTGATATTCATAGAATATCTAGTTGATAAATACCAACTGATTTCGCAAAATTTTCTTCAACGCCTGCACTAAGAAGGTCAGGTGATATGCTTTCACGGAAATAACCTAAATGTGATCAAATTCATTAAGAGTTATAATACAAGACAAACATATAGTGTGGCATGAATAGATTTTAAAATCTCATACCTCTCCACTTAAATATGTCTTAGGAAAAAGGCTCAATAGTGAGTATCGATTCAAAATTTCACTGTAACTAGAAACAATAATTTCGTTAAATGCAATATGAAATAAGTTTGAGTAATGATTTACACAAATCATTTAAACTTAATTTAATGCAATAGTACAAAATTTGATTGATAATTCCACAAATACTTTCCCTCAACATCTCTATCAAAAGCATATTGAATAAGCTTCAATTTGTCAAGAGTATCTAGATCTTTAACTTGAAATGGACCGGCTTTGAACTTGGGATGTGTTCTCCATGACATTTGATCGTAGGGTAAAAGTTGATACCGGCCTGGCCTATGATTCCTAATTGGTCGCGTCGATAGTGCACTGACACTTGTAGATGTATAAGGTTCTTTGTAACACTCCAATTCCACTAATAAGGCACTATGGTAGAATTGAAATGAAGCTGCACTTTATTATTCTCATATCCAAACTTTCAAAATAATAACCAACAATAAATATTCTAAACCTCCAAAAGAAGATAAATAATAAAATAACATATCCTTAAATAAATATCATCCCAAAGGAAGTTAACATATTCGTAGGTTATTAACGTAACATTATTCCCCAAAAGAAACCGAGCTCTTATTCTTCCTCCTAAGACCATAAGCTCATATCATCTAACTCTATCTATAAATATGTAGTAACGAGAAGTGAGCCGTCAACTCGGTAAGTAAATTCATACACAATACTAAAAACTATTAAAATATAATTAATTGTAATACTTAGATATACATAATAATAAGAGAAATTACTTTTGTAAATCAACATTTAGCAAAAATAATTTACAACATCATAAAATCATTTAAATTCTTTAAACATAACAATACCATTTGAAACACATAAAATATAATTGATTGTAATACTTAGATATACATAAGAATAAGAGAAATTACCTTTGTAAATCAATATTTAGCAAAAATAACTTACAACATCATAAAATCATTTAAATCCTTTAAACATAACAACAGCATTAGAAACATATAAAACATAATTAATTGTAATACTTAAATATACATAAGAATAAGAGAAATTACCTTTGTAAATCAACATTTAGCAAAAATAATTTACAATATCATAAAATCATTTTATTCCTTTAAACATAACAATAGCATTTGGAACACATAAAACATAATTAGCTCATGGCACACAATATCACCTGTAGACCCAGTGACTCAGTCATATAACATCATTCAGGGTACTGTACCCCGCGGAATTATTAACATAACATTATATGTGCACAGCATCCAACTAACCTTCCATAACATAACATCGCTACGGATAATGAGCCGAATCATTTAAAACCATCCTTGAACTTATAATCATTTGTAAACTTTCGTAAATTACATTTAAAGAATTGATAATTATTTTAAAGTATTTGACTTAAAACAATTTAATAAAAGCTTTAATTTTTAAGACAGCTTATAAAATAAATTTTAATAAATAAAGTTTTGTTATAAATAATTTTAAAGAATTATTTTACTTTACAAAATATTGTAATAGACTAAACAAATCAGTTTCATATACTTTTCTTTGAACATAATACATATCTCGAATTAAAAGTAATTTAATAGTAAAATACATGTACCATGCATGAATCTACTTACTTCAATCCTCAGCAATAAAAAGAACGATGACCTCAACCACGAGCTCACCCTCTTCCTAAAATATCAAGTCACATTCTTATCAATTTTAGTACTCATTTTGACCTTAATATAAATATAACATAATCAAACTTGATCATAAGCACTAAACTATCAAAGCTAGTCTAAACCTAACCATCCTATACAAGCTGATTTTTACCAAGCTAATCATATGTTAGAAAATTGTAAAATCAAAGAAGAGAAACCATAAACATATGTAGCATTTCATGTAAAAATTCAAAAAAATGAATAAAAGTCATAAATATATTACAAAAAAAATTTTACATGCGAATATAGATACTATCCAGCAGTGATAAAAACAGATGTAGCTGAATTAAAAAATTTATAAAATATTTAATGAAATTAATAAAAATTAGACAAATTAATTTTACAACAGTAGGAACATCGACACAATATATAAATTTTCTAGGATTTTTTAAGATGTAAAATTATTTTAAACGAATTTATATTTAGAGACCAGTAAACCTATCTAGAAACTTTCAGGCTTGCATCTTGTACTTCAAAAATTCATAACTTAATGTTAATTCAATGAAAATTAGTCAAATAAACTTTAAATCATAGAAGACTCATAAGCCTAAAATAATTTTATCATCAGCCATCGCAATTTTGGAAAACAGTTTCCAGAACTGCAGCAGCCAACATAATGATTTTTAATAATTTTTATACTCAACCAAAAATTATAAAATTAAACAGACAGTAATTAGACATAATGAGGATTAAAAATAAAAATCAACATAATTTTTAGGAACCATTTAGACAGTTAGAAAAATAGGCAAAGTCAGACATGCTGCTGAAAATCGGAATTTTCCAGCACCATTGTTCCAACTTCGAAAATTCACAACAAATTGGTTACTTGGAATCTTTTTGAACAGAATACATCATTGAAGGCCTTAGGATGTCTAGTTTATTTCTATAAAAACTTTTGTGCAGGAATTGAATAAATAATAAAAGAAAATAGTAATAAAATTTTAGTGCCCAAGCCTCATAATGCCTACTTAGTCATTTATGATAAAGGGAACAATACATGCATTCATCATCAAATACATAAGTTTAGAAAACATGTATTAGAGAAGGATAATTACCTCAAAAATTGTTTCAAATGTGTATAAAAGAAAATCCTAGAATTCTTTGCTTTTATATGTTTATAGGTTAAAGAATTTTAAATCGTAGGGAGATAGGAAGACTTTAAATTTAATAAAAACTCTTACTTTTATAAAAATACCTTATACAATAGATATGATATTTTCTGATAATTTATAAAAATAAATAAATAAATAAAAGAATTATACTTATCTCAAACAACAAACAAATAGATAACCATAAACAACAAATAAAGAACGGGTGTTACATTCTTACCTAAGCTCAACTGGTTCATCTATATCCTATAAAAAAGAAATTTAATTTTAAAATCACTCATCATTGCATTATCATTGAAATGAAATTTATAAATTAAGTTTAAAAATGCTACCTCATCTCGGAGAACAGGTTGTGAACTGGGGACATACCCTACTACAAGGTGGGAAGTGGTCTCTAGGAATTTCAACTACTACTTCAGTAGTCCCAATCCAAGCCAGCAGTTTATCGAGGTTCAATCTACGATTCACAGAGTCCTCACACCGATCAGAATTGTTTTGTTTTTCCCATTAGTGGTTGGCTAGGTTTTTCTGACTAGAATTGAAGGTTTTGGACTTTCCAAGGTTGGAGATGGCGATGGATCAGATGGTTTTTTTGAGGATACACCAGCAAGGTAGTTTGATTTCAATTCCTCCAAAGACTTCTCAATCATTTCCATTCTCACATTAAAAGAATCTATTTCTTATTCAATTTTCTGGACTAACTCTGTCAGTACCCTAAAAGCTGCCTCCATATTAACAGTGCTCAGCCCAGTATTTAGGGTATGTTGAGAATGAGGCAAATGAATTTGGAGTTCCAAAAAATTTGCTTCACACACTAGAACCTAAAATGAATAAGAACAACAATCATACATACTAACAATGGAAACACATGCAATTTGGTTCATAAAATTGTATGCATGCATGAACAAGACAGAGAATAGTACAAACCTTACTACTTGTGATGTCCCTAAACTTTTTCCACCATTTCAAGAATTAGTTAATCTCTTACTTAATTTATACACTAATAAGGCATATTGTATTGTCGATAGAATAACAACCATATAGAATGGCAATGAAGTAGAACAACTATTCATAACAAAATTAATATTTACGTCATATCATTTTGCATAGGAAGATGTCAAAATTTGACAAAATAGTTATTACATTTATGGAGTGTTTACTAAACAAGAATGGGAATCAGAATGGAAAAATCGGAATGAAGAAGTTGTTTACTTAGTTAATTGAAGAAAGAAATGGGAATGAGATTTGTCGGCCCCACATGACGAAAATGTCCCGGTTATTTTTCTTGTTTTCTAGAAAAACCCTCTTTATCATTGAAAAATCTCGCTAAGAAATGATTTGCACTCTCTCTCACATCACTCAGACGTGCTGCTCATCACCAATCTCACATCAGTCACTAGTCGGATTTGTCGTTGATTGCAGCCCATTATCGTTCGGTTCTATCACATGCGGCGATCTCAATTTGACAGCTCATCACCGTCCAGCATCTCCAATCATCATTTGAATTATGTTTTCATTTTTCTGCTCATTTTATTTCTGCTCATTTGTTGCTAATATCATGGTGTTTGTTGTGGGTTTATGCTTCCAAAACTGCCAAATTATTGCTTGGCCGCTTTATAATTTCATATATAATTTTACATTATAAATTATTTCATTCACAGCCCATTATATAATTGTATATTATGAATTATATGAATTAATACCATGGTGTTTGTTGTGCGTTTATGCTTCCAAAACTGCCAAATTATTGCTTGGCCATTTCTTGTGAGATTAGCTTCCAAAACTACTAAATTATTTTCTAGTAAATTATTATTATTATTATTATTATTATTATTATTATTATTATTATTATTATTATTATTATTATTATTATTATTATTATTATTATTATTATTATTATTATTATTATTATTATTATTATTATTATTAAGGACAATAATCAATAAAGGGCATTTTAGTAAATTAAAATAGTTTATTCTGATTTCAGGACAAAGTAAATACATTAATGGAAATGAGTCCCATTTCAATTCTAATTCATACAACTCAAATAAATAATTTATTATGATTCCCATTCCTGATTCCGATTCCAACTCATTTTTATTCTAACATATTCCAATTCTAACCAATTCCGATTACTGATTAATAAACATACCATTAAGATTTATTAAACATATCTCTAAAAATACAAGACAGCCATTAACTAACTTCACTTGGTGTTCTTTACACTTCCTTATACCCTCCCATAGAAAGTTGATATACCATATAGCCCAATTCTTTTTCTCAATTGACTGTACACCTTTAAGGGCATAAATATTGTTGTGCAAACTTTATTGTATTTAAAAACACACTAATCTATTGTAGTATAGATTAATGGGAGGAGGTATATTTAATTATGTGTAATGTTAATTTTTCAAGTTTATATGTAAATTGGTTAGACATGATTTCTTAGCAGTACTAAGATTTAAATTAAAAGATGGCATGAATAAATTAAAGATGAAACAATTTAAATTGAATATTTGAGTCTCAAGATTCACGCTTAACACTTCATCGTGGGCTTAATATTCCTTTTTAGTTCCTATTAATTTATGAGGAGGTATTTTCACTCCTCATAATCCTCATTCTAGTAAATATAATATCAAGCACTCATTGTGCTAGGAAAAAATAATATTCTACTATATGTCTTGTCAGTACTCTTTATGCCAAGTAATAATAATTCTATTGTCGACAATGTCGTAAGACCATTTACTAAATAATGCAGATGCAATCAAGACGAACCACTAATACTAGAGGGAATTTTCTTGCTGATAAATATAGTATAAAATGAACATTGTGCCAAACGTTAATGATCTTGTACTAGAGAGCCGGCATATTGTCAAAAATCTAGACAAGATTATTATTGTCTGTCAATGCTGAGTCAAAAAAATCCACATAAATTAGAGACAGTTAATAAACTTGGCAAATTAAGTTCATGGATCATGTTGAGACTTCACCTTCAACCACTTACATTAAACTAGGGGTAAAATGGTAATATTATACTGAAATGCATAGAAAATGTAAAATAGAGAGAGAACTACATAAAATGGAGCTCAAATTTGAATTCAGAGCTATCGAATTAAGGGGGAGTCCCTTATATATAGATACAATAGGAAAATCATAGCCATCAGATTAAAGCAACTCAGATGCTAAGGATTGCACTACATGGCAAGCTCTGATTGGACGGAACACATCACCAAAGCTGTGATTCGGTGAATTGCATGTAACATATGCCATTTTTCGATCTAATAATATGCTGCCACATCATCAGATCAATGTAAAAATTAACTAGCATTCATTCAATGTATTACATGTATCATAAGCTTATTTTTCAGTCCAATAAGATGCTACCACATTATTAATCAACGCAATAGGATCTGACACGTCATCGATCAATGCCATGTCAGCTAAGCCTCTATCAAAATCCAAAAATTATGATTTTTTCCTTTATCCCTTTCTTAAGATTTTCATCTATTCTAAACTCAAAAATCTATCTGTTCTGTTGTCCAATTTCTCATTAATAATAAAATAACCAAAATACCCCTAAAACACAAATTACAACAAAATGCACATAGTCAAAATTTAAAAAACTTAAATACATAAAAGTAAAAATGTTAGTGAGACTTAGAGTGTAAAATGATAGTTTTATCCTTTTTAAATATACACTCTCTGGTACTCAATAGAGATACATCAAATTGATGTAAGTGGCATTTTGGGAGATAATACAATTCCTAGAAGAAACAGAGAAAACAAAATCTTAAAGTCATCATCATAGCCTCCATGGTTATCAGTCTATCGCTAAATGCTAATATTTTGATTCTTCTATGTCTAGTTTTATTCTTAGCACGTAGTTTAGTGATATCACCCACTTCTTCCCATATGTCCACGGGTTCATCTTCATCTGTGATCCCCATTATGATGCTGAAGGTTATGAAGTTTAAACAATACTCTTTGCCATGTAAAAGTACTAAAAGCCTCTTTGTGTTGCATTATTAGACAAGCATTTCACAAAACTCTTGTCTCAACCGACTACACTTTAAGTCTAGGATACTTTCGAAGATAATTTCTTTAATTGCATCATGTTGCTCAGGTGAGAAAGTAGAAATAACCTTAGTGAATGTGCTCACATGATAGCGATAAAAGAAATTGGCCATGCTTATCCTCATTTTTTTTGCCATCATCAATTTTTATACCACTGCTTTCAGCAACATCCAAAATACAGTCCTCAGGCATCGTCTGAAATTGACACTTCTCCTCATTCATTAATTTGTTCCATTTTTCAACAATTATGGCTCTACAAACCTTTCGAAACCCTTATTACCTCAGCCTCTTTGCTTCATATTTACTGTAATCAACATTCAATGTTACTTAAATAACACAATGTAAAACTAATTGCTAACTTAGCAATTTGACATAAATCAATTAATTTATACTTACAAAAAGTGTATCCATGCTCTCTGATCAGCAACTGCACTTGTATCATCTTTATTATTCATGTTTCAAATGGATTCTACTATTCAAGTCCTGTCATAGACAACATAAAAATTTATGTCAATTTAATCATTAACAGTAGAGAAACTAAAAAAAAAAAAAAAACAACAACAACAACAGCAGAAAATAATAATAGAGACAATAATGGTATGCGAAATTCAGGGGAAATGGTGATGAATATCAAGGGAACTGGCTAGCTGGATCAGTCTAAACAGCTAACTGCTTGGTTTCTGCTTTCGAAATAGTTAGCTATGTTGACCAAGCAGCTAAACATTCAGAAGGCAGAAACCAAATAGTTAGCTGTTTAGACCCATCCGACAAGCTGGTTCCTGTGATTTTCATTATCTTTTTCTTTCATTTCTTTATCTTCTCTGTCTAAAAGCCAAAATCTGCACCTCTCTCTTACTATAATCTGTCATTTTCTTATGCAGCCAATTTCATGCTTCCAGACCATAATCATCTCTTGATCAACAATTTTTCATCATCTAAATAGCATTTTTCTACTCAAAATTCATAAATTCCTAATTATTTCACATAGCGCAAACAATTTAATATAACGCATAAACCCCTAGTTCTTTCGCATAGCATTTTCAGTAGTCACCACAAAAAGCACAAGAGTCAAGATTACATCCTTACCTTGTCTTTAACTCAAAAATGAAAGAGAGTGAGAGGCAGATGTGTTCAACGATTCAAGATGACAGGAACCGGTTTATAGATTTGACTTGGTGTTTACTGTGTGAGGGATGGTAGCTTCAATTTTATGTGATTAATGAAAAAAATCCAATAGAGAAATCAGTGATTTGAGACAGATGTTAGGGATTTGGGGGAAGGAAAACTATTTTAGCAACCAGTTTAACAAGTTACCCTTTTTTTCATTTTTAATTTAGATTTAATCTCAACCGTCGAATTCACTCTACTTGAATCCAATAGTTACATTTAGAAAATGGCATGGTATCGGGCATTGAGGCCTGGCATTATAGCTTTACCAATGAGTATACGCATGTAACAAATTATAATGAGCCATATAAACTGCTATAAATAGCAGCATGTATTCTTTAATCGATTGGTTAATAAGAACCTTCTACAAGTTTTCATTTTATAATTTTTCATTAGCATTCTTGTATTTTCTTACTTGGCAAACATTATTGCTTAAGATTCAAACATGGTATCAAAACCTGCCATAGCAAGCTTTAGATCAAAATGCTCCTTTTTCATAGCTCTGTTATCCCTGTTAAGCTAGATTAAGACAATGTTATTCTATGGTGCACCAAGTTCTAGTGTCAATCAAAGGCAACAACTTAGAAGGTTTCTTCAATAGGGATCATGAGTGTGCAAAATAGTCTTTTCTTCCTGAGAGCAACAATGGAGATAGTTCCTTTAACAAGAAAACGATCTAGATTTGTGAGTCTTGAGTTTACAGATTGGATGAAAACTAATCAACTTCTTCTGAGCTAGATGATGTCATCAATTTAGTAAAATTTACTTTCAACTATCATTGATTGTGCAACTTCAAAATAGCTTTGGGAATCTCTTAGCATATTCAAGCTCTAAAGAAAGGATCTATGTATATGGATGATTACTTTGCTACAATAAAACGTATAGCAGATACTTTAGCTTTAGCTAGAAATTCTGTTGAGTTGAATGATTTTATGGGAATTGTAGTTACTAAGTCACAAAATGGTCTTCATTTCTCACAAGCAAAATATATTGCTGATATTTTTGCTAAAAATGATATGGCTAGCTACAAGACAATGCCTACACCTATATCTATAGGCCATTATCTTACAAAAGATTCAGGTGGTATAATTGACAATGCATCTCAGTACTGAAGCATTATAGGAGCCTCACAATATGTCACCCTCACCAGACCAGAAATAGCCTTTTCTGTAAATAAGTTGAGTTAGTTCATATCTTGTCCAATAACTGAACATTAGGAAGCTTGCAAAAGGTTATTAAGGATCTTGAAATGCACATGTACTTGAAAGGCACAACACATTGTTTTGCTGATTCTGATTAGGCTTGTGGTTGAGGTGATGGAAAATTAGTGGCTAGATTTGTAGTCTATCAAGCCCCAACTTGGTTTCATGGTCTTCTAAGAAACAATCAATAGTTTCTAGATCAAGCATAGAGGCTGAATATAGAACCTTGGCACATGCAACATCATAGGTGATTTGGATATAATCTTTACTTGACGAACAGCATATTAAGCTGAGCACCATGCCAATTATGTGGTGGAGACAACCAAGGTGCAATTACATTTGCATATAATCTAGCATATCATTATAAAAGCAAAACATGTTGAGCTAGACATACACTTTATTAGAGACCAAGATGCAGCAAAGAAGATAGCAATCCATTTTGTGCTTAATGAAGATCAAACTGCTGACATCCTAACCAAAGTTCTCACCTTTGGTTAGTTTTATTACTTGCATAGCAAGCTAAATATCCATCATGGACATTTCAACTTGAGAGGAGCCATTAGCAGTAGAGCAACTCACTGAGCTGGCATGGCTAAGTTTGTTAAATAGTTTAGCTTGTAGCAAATCTATTATATAAGTACACATGTGTAACAAATTATAGTGAGCCATACCGACTACTATAAATAGCAGCTTGTATTCTTTAATCTATTGATTAATAAGAATCTTCTACAAGTTTCAATTTTATGATTTTGCTTGAGCTTTGTTGTACATTCTTGCGTCCTAGACACTATTGCTTAAGATTCAAGCATATTTGAGCCTTGTGAGATATAGCAATCATATATCTCAAGTGATTTTTTTGGATAACTATACCGATCACATAACAATTTTAGTATTATGCGTTGTTCATTACAAAAATTTATAATATTTGAAATTTTTAAATATGGGTGCATAAATTAGTAGGGTGTAAATTAAACAAAAAGTGAAAGTACACTATTACTACTCAATAAATTGTAGAGCAAATTCTTTTTTTTTTTTTTTGGGAATAAGGACACCATACCCTTAAGATTTGGAAAAATGATTAAGTACTCAAGTTTTCAATAAGAGACAACTCTAAGACCCCTTTTTTACCATAATATCATTTGGCTCTATTAGTCCAAAAAAAAAAAAAAAAACGAATCCAATATTTTATAATCAATAGAAACATAATACTAAAATAAATGTAATAATATAAATATTTTAAAATAATTTCAATACTTCAAAATACATTAATATTTACAACATATTTGATATATTTTATTAAAATAAAATAAAGTTTAGAATAAATAGAAACACTAGAACGAGCATATAAAGATTTAAATTATTTTAAATATTATTAAGTGAGATACATTTTATTATTGGTAAAATATATTTAACCTAAAGATTTATATAAAATAATTACAATAAATAAAATTATGCTATTAAATAATATACTAACGTAAAATTTTAAAATTATTTTAAATATGAAAAATATATGAATATTATTAGTCTACTAGATAGATTAAATTATTTTATAAAAAAAATTAAAGTTAATTATTTTAGTTACTATATTCAAAAGATTTTATGATCCAAAAAAAATATTTTGGTGTCCCTTATTAAAAACTTAGGATATGCATAATTATTTTCCTAAATCTTAAAGGGGTAGATATCTTTTTTCCCTTTTTTTTAGTGGAAAATGGGTTCTATGCAACTGCCCAAGTGAAATCAGTTTAGCCATTGATTTGGCTTTTTTGTGACAACCTTGCTATTAATATTGATTGAGATCATAGTATTCTTAGATGTATTTTAAGAGTTTTATTTTAAATGATATGTCATTTATTTATTATATGAAATAATTTTATAATTTATAAAATTACTTTGAATGCTATTGGAGAATGTTTGGCATGTAGTATTGCATAGCATTACTTCATGGGTCCAACATTAATTGAAATAAACCCACGTTTAGCAATTGAAATGAATTACATTGCACAATATTAACTAAAGCCTTAATGCAGCTGTTGCCGCATTATCAAAACCGGTCTCCCCTAAGGTGTAAGCTATATTGCTAACATTTAAAACACAAAATTATTTAATCAATTAAAAATGTTTTAATTTATTTTATAATATAATAAATTTGAATGGCAAAAATATTGACCACCACAGTCCATCGCTGGCGATATTATTTTGGTATCCTTTGACGTCAACATTGGTGCCAATAGAATCCTTATCACTAGAGCCATGCAATGGTATACGTAATACTAGAAATAGAGTTTCTGTAGGAAGTTGTGTTGTCGACGAGACATATACAGTTGTTTAGATCCAGTGATGAAGATTCTAATGATACCAAAATTGATGTCAAAAAATACTGGAATATGAATGTCGGCAGCAATTCATGGTAGCCAATGATGGCCGACAGTAGTAATTTTATTTATATTTATAAATTTAAATAATATATTCAATAAATATAAATTATAAAACTTATAATATATTCAATAAATATAAATTACAAAAATTTTAAGATATCTATAATTAAAAAATTAATTTAATATAAAATATTATTATATAAAATACTATAAATATAACACCAAATATTATACAACATTGAAATAATATAATACTAATACAATACAACTTAATGTAATACACCTACAGTAATTAATACAATACGCCATAATGCAATAAAGTGTGCCAGCTGCACCTTTATTGAATCTTTATCTATTAACTTAAGCTGTTCGAACAAAAGATTTATCAAGCACTAAGTAATTTTACAGTAAGTAAATCCAAAAATAAGCTAAAAGATAAAAAAGCATATATTTCAATTAAATATGATAAAATACATTATATTAGAGTGTGTGTTATTATTTTTTAGCTTGTTCTTTACTTTGAAATGTAAGAAATTCTTTTATTATAAAATTACTCCTCAAATATCTTGTCATATATATAGCATTACTTTTGTCATGTAATGTATTAATGCAGTGTATGTTATGTAGTATATTGAAATCTTTATTTTTTTATTTTTTATCTTGCCCTTACTTTATTAAAGTAAGAGACTCCCTTATTGTAATACATACATATATATATATATATATATATATAGTCATGTTAGTAAATAAAAAATAAAAAAATACTAGTCATTGTTAAGGCTAAGGTCTAACTATAGTGGTAAAGAGCACTTCTCCAAGATTCAAGTCTTGTATCCAAGCTAGTGCGCTTGTGCTAATTTGAATTATCATTCAAGCCTACTACAGTCAGATAACCAAAAAGTTTGCTAATAATACTATATTTACATAGTTTGGACATATAATTTGTAAGGAGATTGCCAGTTTTACTCTACTAAAACCAATATATATCGTTCACTCCTATCATTTTCATGACAGCCAATAACTCCTTAACTGATAATTTTACAGTATTATTCTTATATTTAAATACACTTTATCTATATTTATTATATATTAAATAAATTATATAAATAGAAATTAAAATAAAAATTTCAATACTAAAAAAAGAAATATATGTTTCGGTGTGAAAAAAATTAATAATAAGATGTTAACATATTTTTCTTATACTTTTGTTATTTTTCAAACATTTTTCTTATGATAAATATATTTTATATTCTCAAGATAAATTATCAAGTAAATGACTCATTTAACTTGCTTTTCCTTTAAATTTTTTTGTGCTTGGAGTTTTTTGGATATTATGAAAATAGTAGGGGAACGTGGTATAAAGTGATTTCAATAGGGGAGAATTTGACAATTTCCCTAATTTGTATCTCAAGTAATGTACTATCAATCATTTCTTACAATCTAATTATTAGTTAATTACTATCATAAACTATGCACCTAATTTATTTATTTTTACTAATAACTCACGCACTTATTTCATTTCTGACAATCTAATTATTAGTTAACTTTAATTACTATCATAAACTATTTATCTAATTTTTAAATTAATAACTCAGCACTTTTTTCAGCTCGAACTCAGGACTTAAAACCGTCTTTGCTTACCATTAGAACTAGATTTTGGCTTCTCATTATGTATCTAACTGTAACAAAAGGTAAAATTAGAAAATCAAAATAGTAATAGAAAAAAGTTGATAAAAAATAATCAACAAATCCAAGACAATCTGTCTCGTTATGATTTCAAGTTTTAAATGGTATGCATCAATGCAAGGAAGGATGGATATGTACGATGCTACTTGCCACACTTCAATTAATTAATAATGATGTACATCATTAAATATGGTACCAAGGATAACATAATCCCATACTTTATCATTAATTATAGACCCACTTGAACAACTTCTATATATACATACACGAACGTCTTTCAGGCATAGAGATTTCAGCGCAAGGCTTGGGATGCATGGGCATATCTGCCTACTACAGACCCCCAAAGCCCAAATCCGATATGATTGCCCTGATCTAGCATGCCCATTGACAGCGGTATCACTTTACTTGACACTTTGGATGTTTACAGACCCCCACGCAAATGATATCCTTTTGAATGGGGTAAGTCAATCACTAGCTGTTAAATATCCTTTCGAATGGGGTAAGTCAGTCACTGACTATTAGATATAGGTTAATATTTATCAAACACTTTTAAAAGTCAAACTAAAACAAACTTTTATTGATTAAAGAAGGCGGGAAGAGTTTCAAAGAAAGGATTCAATTTCTCAAAACAACTGTGCAGATGGAATGATCCTTGGAGTCACGAGATGTTGCTACTTGCAGGTGAGTAATTAATGCATTAATTTTTGAGGGGGAAAAGGTCGCTAAGACAAGGTTTGCTTTTATGTACATGTCGACCTTTATTTCAGAAACAGTCACATAGATTCTTTTTTCGACAACCATATAGTGACCCAGCTACATTCCATCAAGGCATAATTTTAAAACAGGGGGACTTGTCTGACCATTTACGTGTACATTTAACTAAACTTTCTAGTGATTTAACATTTACAAGCTAATTCAATTTTGGTGATTACTCAGGGAACTTGGCATTGGAATTGTCGCTTACAGTCCTCTAGGACGTTTCTTTCATCAGGTGCAAGTGAGAGCCTTTTCAGAGGATGATTTTAGACAGGTTTGTTAGTGCTAGCCTGCCATAAAACTATTAGCATTTGGCATTTGGCATTTGGCCGTACAATCAAGGTTCCAATGATTTAATTTCAGTTTTGATGCTGAATTGTTTTTCTAATTGATGCAGCATCTACAAAGGTTCCAACCTGAAAATTTGGAGCATAACAATTTGAACGCGTTGATGAATTGGCAGCAAAGAAAGGATGCACCCCATCTCAGCTTGCATTGGCTTGGTTTCATCACCAAGCAGATGACGCGTGTCTGATTCCTGGAACCACCAAGATTGAAAACCTCAATCAAAATATTAAAGCTCGGTCAGTGGAACTCACTCCGGAAGAAATGGCTGAACTTTAATCCATTGCTTCAGCAGACGCTCTAAAGCGTGATCGGTGTGGTTGTACGAGCATGACACCCACCTTCATGGAAACCTTCTTAGAAAGCACATGCATTTTGCCTTGTTGGTTACCTTGCTCCAGATTCCACAAGTCTTCTGTGTTCCAATGGTGCTGTTGGAAAAAAAAAAAAATTATCTTTTTATATGAGTCTCTTTGGTAACTTTGTGCACTTTCTGCAAACCTTGAGTGTTTCGCAACTGCCTTGAAAAAGAAAATGAATAGTATTATTGAATACCAGTCAGTATAATAAAGCCTCAATGTTTCTCTCCCTTTCTGTACCCTATTTAGTCTCTAAGGATGGTGGAGTATTTACTAGCTATTTAACTATCACTTCAAAATCCTCTTTAGTGTTGTGTAATCTATTCACTACTATCAAGGAATCAATTCTTTTGGCAGGCCTCCATTCAGTTCTTTCAGTTGTTTTCTGTCCTTGGGAAGACGCCTAGACTTTTTAACTACTAGATGTTCATCTGCTTGTGACATTGTAACTTCATTGCTGATCGGCATAATGTTTTCTTGAAGATAGATTTTTTCACTCAAAAGCGCTTGATGGGAGAGATTGCAAGTTTCTCCCTTGAAACATGGGGAATCTTTATTCTCTTTGCCATCAAGCATGCCATTTTCTTCCTCAGAATCTTCAACTATGCGAGCAGCAATTCCGCTAGTTTCCTCCTCAGAATCTTCAACAACAAAATCTGACAATCCCTCACTTGAGTTTGAAAAAGATTTGGTTTTTCCTGTTGTTTGCAGGTAATCTGATCCCTTGTATTCTGCAAGTGGTTGGTCCTTGACTTCTACCTCCAATGAAGTCTGACATTCTTTCATAGACTCATCTTCATCTAGTACATCAAAATCTGGTGAGAACTGTTTACCACACCATATCTTCTGCGACACTCCATAGTATTTTCTTGCCAATCTAGTGACTTGATTGAAATTTTCTACATCATATGGTGAAGTGGCCATTCGCTCATCAGTTTCTTTAGCTTCCTGATTTCAAGACAAAGATAATGCAATTATTTCACTTGGTTGGATACAATTCTCAACAATCAATAAGAGCTATCTAATGTTAGTGGCATAACTAACCTGCTGATGCCATAAGTTTTAATAATAGAGAGCAACAATAACAACAAACATAGGTCAACTTCTAGAATAAAAAAAGGAAAAAAGAAAAAGCAATAACATTTCTGGTATTAACAGAGAATAGTGCTGTTAACATACAAATATTTTTATATTTAATGTTTAGGAAAAAAACTCATAATTAACTTCGATCTAATATTTGATTTGCAGACAAGTTTTTAACTTCAATCAAATATTTGATTTTAAAAATGAGGGATGGAATCAAAATTCCTAACCATTGGTTAGAAATATTAATTCCACTGTTCAGGGCGACTGAATGTTGTGTTGAGTTACCCCCTCGATTAAACTTTTTGCAAAACCAAACATCAAAATGGCTTTCCAACTCAAAACTACATTCCAGTGAACCAAATAGTAGAATCCTTCTTTTGGTATGCTGTTAAATGTTACAAGTTGAACGCAAAGAAATCATTTCGTATAGACATCGAAATAGTCCAAGCTCCCGATGTTTAACTTTCGGTATTTTTATCTTTTTTTTTTTTTGACAATTTTGACAAATTTCAAATCCTTAGCATTATGATTGTTATTATCATCCGCATAAAGAGAGATGATTACCTCTATTGGTGACATGATGCTCCTCCGCAAACGTGAAGTCACATGCTGATATCTCAGATCAGCCAATGATGCTGGACCAGTAGCCAGCTTACACTGCTCCTTGAAACTGAATTCTGACTCAGTGCATTGTGCATCCCTCTGAGGGGAAGCTCCTGAAATTGAAATTTGAATAATCTTTCCAGCAGCAGAAGTTGGGGTAAAACCTTGTTGACCAGGTAACATTGGACTCCACATCTGCCCAAGAACCACTGCTCCAGTTTCCTTCCCAATTTTATCATTTGTCGACTGGGAGGAAGGATGTTCATCAACACAATCTGTTGAAGGATCCTCCCCACGTGAATGATCTTTAGAAATTCCATAAAGTAACTTCTTAATTTGAGCACGTTTCATCGAAACCTCAGCAGGGGGAAACCAATTCCTACTAAGCTGGTAAATGATCAAAACTAATTACTGAAACAACAAATGCAATTTCACTTATATTTAAAGGAAATTTTGAATATTGTAAAATATAAAGACTAAAAAAACAATTTGCATTCACTTCCTTGCAATGCATAGACAGCTTCCCAATATTTTCTTTTATTTATTGTGCAAAATCCCCCTAATTAATTTTCTTTAAACAGCAATCATAATCAAACAGGTTATAATAACTTTAGACGCCTACCACCGTATATCTTAAGAACACTGAAGATAAGGATAAACAACATTGTAAGCCCTACTCCAGTTATTCTAAAAGCAAAAGCAGATACCAGATTGGTTAGGCAATAGGGGAACAGATAAAGACAATTAACCAAACCAGCCACCACCACACAGATGGCCTGATCTTTCTTTTTCAATAAATCCATCACCAATTCCTACTCTTACGGTCCAAAAGCAGCATTTGGGTTCTATCCTTCAGATCATTAGAGGAAAGTCCATATTATTTAGTGGGCAGAAAAGACTAATCACCTGACCCAGCTGGCCAAGTGTGTGCTCTAACATTTTTGACACTCGAGAATTTCTCCATGCATACAGACCATCTCCAAAGTTAAGCTTCATTTCCTGATCTAATCACTACTCTGTCACTGCATTGTACATACATTCTAAGTGTCAAAAACTTCCATATCTCTAGCCATGCCCGATGAGCCTGGAAGATAAATGTGTAAAAGCATAAAAGTATAACAGTACAGGCATTAAATTTCCAATTCACTGTTTCCCTGTGGTAGTCTTACACAATGCCACATCTTTATATCATATCTCAATTACTTAGCCATTACTTTAACAAAAACTGGGATTCAGTATCAAGAGATTGCCATTTTCTTTTTCCTCATTTGTAAAAATTCTGGAACTCACAAATTGATGTAATGTAAACTGCAAAGAAAGCACATCACAAAAACTGAGATTCAGTATCAAGAGATTGCCATTTTCTTTTTCCTCAGTATACATCATTAGGACTTACATCCTGCCTTTGTTCCATTACCTATAAGCTTAAACTTTTGGGTTTGGCCGTAAACTGATATGTTATCAAAGCCAGTTTGAGCTAGTTGTTTCATCCTCCGATTCTCCCAATGTATTAGTTAAATTATTATGAGTTGTTATGTTTCTTATAGTGTTTATGCTTGTGAGGTTTGCTTAGCTCCATGTACGGCGCTGAAGTAGCATGTGATAGTTTAATTAATATTGTTGGTTTTTTCCCTATGAGCTTGAAATTTTCGGTTCAGCAACCACTGAAGACACATAACTACTACACAGCCATGAAAGCAACAACTAGAACTGGGTAAAGAAGATCACATAAACAAGTTTGCTTAGCAGATACAAAACTATGGATAAGGTGAGAAGTAAAATCATCAATCTCTACTGCAATCAGCTACCCATAAAGGGATGGTGAGCCAACAAAATCTATGTTAATAACGAAGAACTAATAAAAGTGAGATAACATTGCATATATAACATCTAAATTTTACAACAATCTAAATCAAAGAGTTCACAATGGGAAATTGCAAGTTTTACAAACCATTCGAAGCTCAAGGAAGGAGATGAGACCACTTACGAAGTTTGAAACCTGTTTTTCCTTCAAAGGTTTGAAGTTAGAAAGGGCTTCCTTAAGAAAAAGTTCCACGTAATGGAGCAAAAAGAGGCCACAGTCAAATGAATTTTGCTGCTGTGGCAGCTGAATAAATATGGAAAGAAAAATTAAAAAATGTTAAAGAACAGTAATTCTCAGTAAACCCAGTTTAAAAAATAAAAATGATGAAGAACAGTAATTCTCAGAAAAGCTGTACAAAGAACCTCAGAATTTTTTAAATAAGCAATAACCTATAAATATGGGATTAAAACAATTGCAAAAGGGAAGCATTTATTATTTTCTCTTCGTAATTTGAAGTCAGTGAGTCTAGAAATTCAGCCACTACTCATAATGAGGTCGTAAAATGAGCATGAAAGTTCTACCGGAACCCAAAAAAAGAAGAGAGAGAGAGAGAAAGCGAGATAGAGAAGAATAATATTTATATATATGAACTAAGGGAAACATCTGAACGTTTTTAATGAGGAATTCAGCCCTATACATACTCAAAACCAAAAACATAAAATGAAAGACTTCCCTTGTATATTAAGAACAAATATTTACCAAATTACCAAATCACTAGAATATTAACAGAGTAGTTCTTGAATAGGATATAATTCTAGCAACACATATATATATATATATTACTATAAAATTACAGCTAAACCAATACTTCACCTATAAATATTTGAACTACAAGGAATTTTATCTTGAAAGAAAGTAAATACCTCAAGAGGCACAAACTGCAAACGTAAGAATTTTGAAGGAACTTCGTCATCTGTATTGCTATGCCTCTCTTTCCACTCTTCAGATAGATAACTGCCATATCAAGACAGGCAACTGTAATCAACATTATAACTAAATGAAGTAGTTAGTGATTCAAATAATAGCAGATACCAAACTTATGAATTAAACAGAAATCTTTAAAATGATTTAAACAATTAATGCATGAGTTCTTTCCTGACAAGGAACTCCAAATTTTCAGTTACATAAATTACAACGGTCTAGATGATGAACCAGTCATTATGCTTTAACTTTAAAAAATAAAAAATAAAAAAATACATTCACATCAACTTAACAAGCATAAGGTAAAAGGAAAATAGTTATGAGAATAAAAAACTAATGGATTACCCTTGAATGAGATTTTTAAGGCCTCTGTGACTTCCTTTAATAGAATCCATGTGCAAGATGCATGGAACCTTAAGAGACTTTTCAATTTCATCATCTGCAAGGAAATTTATTTAAAAAAAAAAAGGATTTCAAAATGGTTATACAAAGACAATAAACTGAAACTTTCGAATCAGGATCTTGCCTCTGAAATATGGAACTTCACCAGGATGACAGATGACAATCAAACTCCAGTGAAGACTGTAATCAGAATGCAATTATAAGTTGAATTTAAGAGAAGTATAAAAAGAGATAATTCACCTCTGATTCAAGTAAAACAAATCAATAATTATTTACCTGTAATTTACTGGAATAAAAATATATTCCTTTTCGAAAAGATTCACTTTTCTTGTCCATTTACGAACGCGTTGAAATGCTGCTCTGCCTTCACAAGCACTAGATGGATCTTTATCTAGATCCGCAAGCTTCTGAAAGAAAAAACTATTGAAGAAGTGGAAGTCTTGCTGTCTGTCAGTTTGGATTTTATTGTTCAAGTACCTGGCATAAGATTCAGCTGTATAAGAATCAATCCTTTAAGAGATTCAAAAGCCCAAGACATTCAAATAAAATAAAGTATTAACACTTCATAATATGCATGAAAATAATTAATCCACAAAGCACAATTGAACAAAAACGTTTCGTATGCTGTAACGTAATCATTCTTGCACAGAGAAAGATCATGCAACCATTTTGGCCTCCACAGTTGATGGGGGAAAATGGAATGTGCAAATTAACAAATTTGACAATGTTTCTACTTCTTATCCCAGGGCTATCCAGGAGAAGCTGAATCTAGAGTTCAGCATTGACAAATTTGTGATGGTTATGTGATCCGCACAGACCTTATAGTCAATAAGGAGCCTTTAAGTATTGAATTTCGATGATTTCACTCATTTATATATTCTCAGTGTCAATCTTCATAGCTAGCTCAGTGTTTCTCTCAATTGACAATTTCCAAAATATCAACACTCCATAAGCCCATCAACATTTACCAAATAAGAAGCATCTAATTCTTAACATGGAAAATACAGAATACTGCCCCCATAGATGTTAAATCATTAACCACACAAGGTACACTTCACAGATTAAAATGGTAAAAGGCATAAAGGATTCCAAATAACATTTAACAAGTTCAACAAGCTAAGCACCCAAATTAAGACATGAAACAGATGATTGTTATATTAATTTTATTTAATCTAAATTCTCCTAAGGAATGTGCGCTTCATATTTTATAGGTCAGACTTTAAGATTGTTTTTCATGTTAGTATATAAATGATTTTGAAGAAAGTGTCTTTTCTGGAAGATGTTAAATGCAACACATAGAACCTTGAAAAAAGTAAGGAGATGCACAAAGCCATAGGATAAATAAACAGAGACTCACTTGATGTAAAAGTCAATGATAGTATCATTAATGAATGTATCAGGCTCTAGAAGCTTCACATCTCTCTTACTAATTAAAACAGCATCAGGATCATCTTTTGGATATACAACATCTTTGAAAGGTTCATCAAACCTGGAATATATAAACTTAAATCAAGGCATGTCATGAACATCATTAAATATAATATAGCCAGCAAATCTCAGACTACAAAAGACTGATATTTGTACAAGCAGTTAAATCTATTTTCTGAAACATCTAGAGGAAAGAATGCATATCCTTCATCCTTCAACTGCTAGGCCAGATTTAATCAACATGCTTGTCACGTGGATCAAGCATAATCTGACTTTGATTTGTGATTACTGCTCCTACAAGTTAACAGACAACTGAAAAATGATTTATTCATCAACGATACAGTTTTGTCTTAATTAACAACCATATCAGCTTACAATCTGGCACACGTGTCCCTTTCAGGTTAAACAAGAAAACCACTTAAGTGGCGCTTAAATTCCATACATAAAGCAATTAACATCAGCAAAGAAAATGTGATAGCACCAAAGATGAAATTTGGAATAGTTAAGTTAGGGATTTAGACATTGAAGAGAATTTTAGGACTAACTCCAAACTATTCTAGCATAAAACAGGTTTTAATAGAATGCTTCAGAGTTGGAGGATCATTAGATAAGTAAGATAAACCATCTTCCCTGATTAGCTGGAGTAGTCAAGAAATTATTCATCACAACTAAATTAGTCAATACAGTTATGTTATTTGTAAATAATAGTTGAAATAAATTGAGGGAGCGCAGACGCCGTTGGCACCCACATTAACTTATTAATGTAAATCGATGTCAGCTAGTGAGTTGAAAAAATAAGTCTAACACCTTCTCTTTTTCATTCTCTCCTTTTCTTTACATTACCTCTTTCTCTAATAATTTGCTTAATCTTTATCTAGAAGACTAGAACTACAATGCAAATAATACTGAAAAAAGAATAAATGTAATTACAACATAGAAGAAAAAGCAAAAAATAAAAATAAAAATAAAAATAAAATAACATAAAGCATGAAATGATTCAATGAAAAAGGAAGCATAAAGGGGGAAAAAATAAAAGTTTGAAATCAAGTATCATCAAAAAACTAATAATTCATATGTAATTCAATTTACTTACTCAACAGAATAACACTTTGACGGTAACCTGCTTTTCTGACTTAAGAGACTGTTTTCTTCATATTTTGAATCAAAACTGTAAGAGAATATCACAAATATATTAACAATCAGGACATATAACTCTCTTGTCAATAAAGAAAACAGTTCCAACTACAAAACAGTGAATGCTAAAGAACACAAGATATTACAAAACAACAAGAAGCTTAGAATTAACTTCATAAAAAAAAATCAAATAATAATATACAATAGCTTAGCTTTTTCTTTCTAGTTGAAGAAAGGAGACATGCTTAAAGAGAAAGAAGAACATACACATTTTGTCAAAAAATGGATGAATGAAATAAATGTAACTCCAACAGAAAACAAAGAACTTACTCAACAGTATTCCATCTCTCCTTGTATCTCACATCCAATGACAAAATTTCGTTCAGCCTTTCAGACCAATGTTGGTCACAAACTGAAAACCTCAGCAGATCAGTGCCTGTGAAGGAAGTTATCGCTTATTCCATTAATTAGAATTCAAATCTTCAGTAAGAACCTGTATTAAATAATTCTAATAATGACAGCTAATTTAATGCAGACCAGAATACTATCATTACCAATTGCAAAATCCTGACTTCCTCCACTTATTTAGGAAAGGAACCTTTGTGATCAGGGGAAAGGGACAAAAAAATTCCTTGATTCTAATCACAGGAAGCACAAACAATGCTGTTCATTCCCAAAATACCCAACATTGGGTGTCAAAAGCATTAAATTCAGTAAAGCATATAAATTGCAACATCACATTTATTTATTTATTTATAGCATGCATCTATTTAACAAGGAAGAATTACACCAGAAGACCATCTAAGCCAGTTGCCATTCAGCGTTGCTGGCATCAACAATCAACTGTAACTTTGGAGGAACAAAACTATTACTAGGTTTGAATAGAAGCCTCTTTCATGCTTGATGGAATGAAGTTGTTAGCCTGTAGGCAGAAAATCCTAAATGATCAAAGATTGGTGTAAAATGTACCTGGAATTTCATTCTGATTTCGAACCCCTGTAGAATTCTTTGATTTAAGAATAAGAGCCACAATAGCAGTATCAACCTGCATGAAGTAATAGAATGCCTTAACCAATGGCACAGCTACATATATGAAAATTAATACAAGGAAAACCAAGTTCAACTCACACTCCCACACCATCCTGTCTGAATATTGATGACATCACCAATAGCCCATTCAAATCTAAATGTTCCATTACTCCCATTGATGACTGAACTTTCAACGGTAATGAAGCTGCACAAAAAAGTTATCCGCGATTCTGTATAATTATTATCCCCATGTACAATGAAATCGGGGAAAACAACCACCATCTTATTTTCAATATTCTGCAAATCAAAACAAGCACAAAGGTTCATTATGATGAAATTAAAGAAGTAAATGAAACAGAGCATATAAAACAGTTTTCGTTATAAAGAAAATATGCAAGCAATTCATTCTAATTCAAAATGATGGAACTCCTAGTCTGGTGCACACGAAGAAACCAGAAGCTGCTAAGGAAACAAGGGAATAAACCTAATAACTCTATATGCATTACAAACACACTTTGGAAACAAACCCAGTGTAAGTTTTGAGGAATATTGCTAGTACAGAAATGCAACTTTTCAATATATTCTGAGCTTTCTAATCTGACGGTTTGTGGGGAAGATTCTTGATATAAGTGCAGATCCCAAGCTTCAGCGTATATGAAGTGGCAAGTCTGGTCTGCCTATCACATCATAAGGTTAAACCGCAAAACATATTCTAAAAGAACTAACCCAGTTTAGAATCCAAATGATTTCTCATTAGGTTTACAAAGATCAATACTTAAATTTTTTATTTTTTTATCCTTTTTTCTATTAAAGCAAGAACATTAATTCTGGGAATTCTAGAAAAACCTCTATAACGAAGTAAAAGATCCCAAGCATTACTCTGACTCAAATGTGCATCTGAGGAATTTTAAGTTCTATGAATCCCACACAGTAGACTGTGAGACAAGAATTGGTGGAAGTTCTTGGATATTAAATTTTATAGGTATCATCACATAAATAGTAACGTCTAGTAGACCGCTCTGGTCCCAAAAACTATGCAATTATTCTTTAACTCTTCTCTTCTTTTTAGGGATCTAACTTGTCTCCTTGGAAACATCCAATAGAGGGACCCTAACTACATCAGCACTGCAGGCCACAGCACAAAAAGAAGCCATACTCTGAAGGAAACTCCCTATGATTCATAGCACATAGATCATGGAGTACAACTTTTGGATCTTTCAAAACCAGCTTGTTTTATATGCTCTTGGAAAGCTAGCTTTCTTCCACTTCCAGGCTAGCAGCTGCTGAGTCTAGTCTCACATATAAAGCCACAGCTTACACATATTTTTTGGGTCCTTGGAAAAATAAGTAATACCCATTTCATTCATTAAAGGCCATGCCAATAGCAAGGCAGCCAAAGAAGATTGTAGGATCGGAGATTTTTTGTGGGAGAAACTTTTGGATTGCAAAGCTGCAATTAGTTGACTTGATAATGGTTAATATAAATTGCTCCCTGTGAACTGGCAAGAAGTGGTCTGTGCGCAACACACAACTAAGGATATAATACCCCAACCAACAAACTGCCTCTCCAATGAACTGGCAAATTCATTAGTAATGAATTTTAATATTTGGCCCTCTTGTCTTCTCAAGTTTGTTGCTTTCATATTATGTACTCCACCCCAAACTACCACCAACAAGAACAAAAACCAAAAAACTAATTCCAGGATTTAAAACAGTCCAATTAGACTATATATGCAATCTTAAACAATTACTCAATGCAATTTAATACAAAAATCTTGCCATGCATCCCACTCACTAAAGGAGGATTTTTAGAACATAATATCTATTTTTTGCAGATTTACTTCTCAAGAGATGGTCAACATTCTTATTCAAATCGCAAGTCTTCTGCAAACATATCTTCATTAGCTACCCAGATAAGAAATCATAAAAGCCATGATAGGAAACTTACACTTTGGTGTCCACAAGAACCACATTCTGCCACCTGTTCTTCTAATAAAACTGAAATAGTTTCGTTCGGTCATACATGGTCAAATGGAGAAAGTGAATAACAAACGATTCAGCAAAACTAAAAGGATGGAAAAAGACCTCCATTAACTGAAAGTGGAGAGGAAGAAGTTGTCGGAGAACTCATTTCCATACGGTCATCATCCGAAATCAAACCAACTTGCTCATTCTGAAACAAATATTCTCCAATGGTTACAAAGCCAGCTCAAGATTGATATAGGGCTACTCCAATTAACAATTTAGATTATTAATTTAGAACATTGCACAAGATAAGTAAGAAAGCTTTTTAACATTTTCTGCCAGCCAAGGACTAAGTACAGAAGAAATTAGTTATTAAGAAAATAATAACCAGAACTCAAAATAATTGAAGGGGGAAAGATTACCCCATAATTTTTTGAATTTGAAAGAGAAAAGTTATCCAACAAAGCCTCCTCCCTGAAAGCACCATCTTCTCTTTGCATGCTTATATCATCTGAAATAGAATGTCAGCATTCAGAGGGAATACCACTATTATCAGCATCTACCGATTTTTCAACAGTCTCCTTTTGTTGCAACTACAGAGGAAATATAGTAGAAAAACTTAGAAATTTCAGCATTAATAGTAAAATTTGCACATTAATGTCCAATACCTTCATCATCGATATCAATTGGCTCTTGACTAATTCCCACATCTTGAAATTCGGCACCTTGTGTAACTGCTTAGAAATCAGACAGAAAGTTGAACATTCATAATTTACATAATAAAGATTTATACATCAGTGAAAAGGTGATTCTAGGTCTGATAACATAAAAACTGAGAAAGAATGAAAGCATAAAAAGAGCAAAAGTAGAATCAACAGCAGTATTGCGTGAGAAATCATGAGTAAATAAAGTATTTTATAGCAGAGAATATCAGATACTTCAGCCTTATAGTAAAAATGTGCATTAATATCCCCTACCTCCAGCATCAACATTGACTGTTTCATTGATAATTTTCTTTTGCTGAGGCTTTGCACCCTGCGAAACTACGTAGGAAAAATAAATTACATATACATATTATACACAGCAAAGATTGGGTATATGATCGAAACAACAATATTATTGTTGACTTAATAACTTAAAACCTAAAACCAAAAAAACCATGGAGGGAAAGAAAGAGTAAAGAATTCTAATATTATTTACAACTGAAAAATTGTGAACAATCATATTACCAGCAAGCATAATTCGTGATTACAGATAAAACAACCCATTTCTTGCAGAAACATATGTGCAGAACACTTGAAAAAAGTCGATCAAGAAATCTAACCAAGTTTATAGTACTTGCAAAACATTTTTTCATTTCATAATCCATAATCTATTGAAATGACATATAAAAAGAAAGAAGCGTTTGGGAATCTGCAATTGATAAAATGAATTTGCATGCGTTTGATGCACTTAAATCAAATGATCAACACAGGAATTCAAATTGAAAAGTACAATTGAGATATCAACACTTCAAGGGTCTATTCAACTTGAAAATGGGTTGTATTCAAATTGAATAGTACTATTGAGAAATCTAACATGTTTTCACAGCCAATTACATGTACAAGAACCCATAACTCCAAGCAGAAGAAGAACACTGCCTAAAGTGAACAGAAATCGTAAGAATAATGGCATTCCATGAAAATGTGTTTGTTCACAAGAGAGTCTCTGTCCTCTTTCTTTTCTAGTCTTTTTAATTTTTTATGTTTCTTCTAGACAAACAGTAGCAGTATAGAACAACCAAGAACCAAACGTCAATATTAAAAACTAGGACCTACCTAGTTGGCCATTTTTCTGAGATTCTCCGTATTCACCAAATCAAATTTCTCTGAGTCAAGTTTTTCCTTTCCTTTTCTTATCCCACATTTTCTCTCCAACCAAACAAGTTTGGAACCCAAACAATTTATATCACTCAATAGACACCAATGTTAAAAACTCAACACAACATTCAAACAATCATAGATTGATTTAGCCTCAGCTGAGTCCATCATTATTTATTTAAGATTTTCTTTTCAAATTCTAAAACCCACCTTTAAAAACTTTCTATTCTTTACATATGTTTTCCCATCAACCAAACAGAGTAATTTCGAAAAATTCAAATTCCCTCCATATCTACACCCAACCGAGAGAGAATGAGAGAGAGAGCCATCAATTTAGAACTATATTTTCAGACAGACAAAAGTCAAAACCAAAACGATCACAGACATAAAAATTCAAAATTCAAATTTTCCCAACATTTTTTCCTCAAAATCCGAATAAACCTAACACCAAATATCCAGAGAGGCTGAATTTGAAAAAAAAAAAAAGAAACAAGAGAAACAAATGAGACTCACAGAATTGAAGGAACTTGTACTTGTCAATAGGAGAAGAATGGCGCTGGTTTTTTCTAGGGTTTGAATATTTTCCGAGCATTTTCTTAGCTGTCTTCTCCACTCGCTCATCCTCTTCTGTGAACTCAAAGACTTTGTACTTCTTCTTGCTCGATAACGGACTCATGCTTGATCGAGAAGACAAGAACCACTGAAGCGCGTGAAAATGAAATCAAAAAATAAAAAAATAAAACTGTCGTTTGATTTCAAAATTTCTTGTCTGCTTGTATCACAAGCTTTTGGGTTAAGGGATGTGTGAAAATAATAATTTTTATTTTATTAGTGCTACTGCGATTGTGCTCTACACAGATGTAGCCAGTCAGGTACTCTTACTCTCTAGCCTTTATTTCAATAAATAAATAAATAAATATATATATATATATATATATATATATTATAAAATTAAAATTGAGATTGTAGAAAGAATTTGGGGTGCATTTCGCATATTATAATGCACTTTATTAGTTGTTATATTATGGTGTAAATACTAATAATAAATATTAGGATGTGTTAAGTTGTAATGAAATTTCATGATGCAATATGAACTATATATATATATATATATATATATATATATATATATATATTATTTATATTACTCTTAATTTTAAATTTACTCATATTTAAAGTATTTATTATTAGCTATATGAAATTGTTAAATGATAATCAATTTTTATATTAATTATTATAATATAATTAAGTAATGTAATATTATATTATTTTTTATTCTTATATATTGTTTGAGTATTTAGTATTAGTTTTTATTAACTTATTAAATAATAAATGATTTAATATATTAATTGCTATAATATAATTAAAAATATTATATTATATTATTTTTTAATTTTTATATATTATTTAAATATTTATTGTGAGTTATATAAACTTATTAAATAATAATCAATTTTTTATATAGTAATTATCATAATATAATGTAATTAAATAATACTAACTACATTTTTAGTATAATTAATATAAACATAAACTATAATATAATACTATTAAATTATAGACTTATTATATTTATTATTATTAAAAAAAAAAACTCGATTCCGCACTGCATGATGCAATGAAGTCTCAAGTTATGAGGAGTGCCAACAACCCTTAAGAGATTAAATTTTTTTATATTAAAAATTAATTTTTCTAATAAAAGGATTTATTAACTTTGTTTTTTTAAATATTATCACATGCAATCAGCCAAAATTCATGTAAACCTATAATTCCTTCAAACTCCTTGTAGTGTGTTTACAATTTTAACTCCGGGGAAATGACAACAAAACCAATCTCTCTTGCTCAATTCAAGCTTCAGATTTTCTCTTTAAACCCTTTTTATCGTTACCATTGTCCTCTACATTTTGGCTACAAACTTACAATGAATTTCTACTCCACATCCTAAATTAAGGTTCATTTATACAAATAATTTTAGAAGAAATAAATCATTTAAGTTTTATTTTTGTTGGAAATTTCATAAGAAATTTTTTCTATTGTATATATACACACTTGACTAGCGAGTTTTACAAGTATTAATTTACTTTTTTAGGTTTAAAATCTATACAAATTATTCAGGAATCTGTTTAGTAACTATCAACGAAAAGGAAAAAAATTTTAATTTTGTTTTAAGAATTATAATAATTTGTAGTATTTAGAGTTTATTTGCAGTTACAATATTAACCTCGTAATTATTTTTACTATTGTCAAAATCCTGCTATCTTCTCTTAGGAAGTTTGTTTACTATGCCCTGGAAAAGTCTATGACTCCTATCTTTTGATCGAAAATCTACATAACAATAAACCAAATTGGATAATTTTTAGTCTTGTGTTATCTTCTTCATTAAGTTTTTGCAGGTCTTGATTGAGAAGAAATAGGGAAGGGCATTTATGGAATTAACGCATGGGCATTATTAGTGATGTATTATTTCAATTGTCTTAGTAGGTGTTTATAGAAACAGGGGTACTATAAGAGTAATCACTGGGTGCCAATAGTTCCATTCTTAATTAGAATTCAGTATGGTTAAGCCCAAAGAGTACAACAAAGCCCACCCAAACAAAAAACAAGATATGAAAAAATATCCGAAAAATTACTTGAAAACTCGAACACTCTGCCTTGAAATTAAAGACATGAGATGTTGACCAACTCATTCAAAAAGTGTTATTTGCTTTTTGTATCAGGAATATTCCCCCCAAAAAAAAAAAAAATACCTTCACATATGACAATTAGTTAGGCCTAAATAATTTTTACTTTAAAAAAAAATTTTGCATTTCAAATTACTTTTATTTAACAAATAATGAACTAAGAGGTAACCGATTGATGTTTTAGTGGCAAATCATTATTATTTGAATAGAGGTCCAAGTTCTTTTGCGTGAATTGTTGATTTTTTTTTTCAATTATTTGTCAATTAGACTTTTAGGTTTTTCGGTATTCAATAATACTAAAAATCCCTACATTTGACAACTATAACCTAAAAAATATACATTGTCTAAGTTTCCAAGTTAAAAGCGTTGGATAAAATTTAATTTAAATTGATTGAACGTCTCATGAAATGGTACAATATATCTCATAAAATGTTACAATTTCTTTTTAATCTACAAAATGAATTGTTTTAAATTAGACATTTATAAAAAAAAAATCTAAGATTATAAATAGACTGACAATAAAAAGGAAAGTTCATGTCTTTTTTTAAATCAATGAAGTGTGTACAGATATTTTTTAGATTAAAATAAACTGAAAAATTTTCCTTTTGTTTCATAATTATAAGTAATAAAAAAAAGGCAAAAAGTGAAAATAAATCATACAATAAATGGAAAGTTTTTCTTTTTCATTTTAATTATTACACCCTACACATATATTATAATTTAGGGTATATTGAAGGTCTGAATACCTATATTATAGCACAATCCAGAGATTTACAGAGTGAATTCAAAAATTTATATTAGTTAAAGGCAAAAACTCTCCCTTATACATATAGAAATATATATTATCTACTCCCATTATATTTGAAGAATATACATATCCACACCACTGGCATCTAAAACATTGAGAGCACCAACCCACCAATGACCTTGTAGTGTAATGGCAATAACCGCTAGTTGATGTTTATTGGAAGAATGTTTTGAATGAAAATTTGTGTCTGGCAGTTAGGGTTGGTAGAATTCCCTAATACTGGGAAAAAAACTGCGAGTTAAAAAAAACTCAAACCAAATCGATAATTTGGTTCAATTTTGAGTCTGCTCAAATTCTCATGAATAATTGATTACCCATTTTATAAAAAGAACTAGAATATTGGTTCGATTTTTGGTTCACTTCGCTAAACCGAATAGCCGAACCAAAGAACTGGCGTATTTTAGTAATTTTACCTAAATTGGCATGTGTTACATTTTAATTGGCTGCATCAAATGGTTACTGTATGCACACACATAATTGCTAGTATATATAAAACATTCTCACTCAAAAAACAAACCCTAAAAATGTGTTTACTTCTCAAATTAAGGAATTCGAGTCAGGAATCAGATATTATTAACAGTGTTTACTTTACAAAATAAGTGGAAATCGGAATCAAAATTATGCGGGGCCGATAAACTTGGGAATTATTCCTATAAATTTAATTCCCAAGGGGGAAGTTAGGAATCAAACTCCGATTCACATAACTACCCATTTTACCCTACTAAATTTCCATAATCTCCAAATTACCCTCAATCAAGTTCTATCATTTTTACATTTTAGTCTATAAAGAATTTATAAAAATATCCAGAAGTTTTGTATTATTTGCAAATAGGTCTTTTAATAATAATAATAATAATAATCATCATCATCATCATCATCATCAAAATTTGTTATTTTTTATTTCAATTATTATTATTGTCATTAATTTCCATTATTATTATTCAAATTTATTAATTTTATTATTTTAATTATTATTGTCATTAAAATCTATTAATTTTATTATTATCATTATCATCATCATCATTGTCATCATCATAAAGATTTAATAATTTTATTATTTTATTTTTATTATTACTGTCATTAATGCCATTATTATTAGTATTATTAAAATATATTAACTTTCTTATTTTTAATTATTGTTATTATTATTTTTATTAATATTATCATTATTTTTATTGTTATTGTCATTAATACCACCATCATCAGTATTATTAATTTTATTATTTTAATTATTATTATTATTGTCGTTAATTTCATTTATTAATATTAATATTATTGTTAATATTCTTGTTATCAATAATAAAAAATTTTATTTATTTTATTAATAATAATAAAAATTTTATTATTATTATTGTTGTTGTTGTTATTAATATTTGTTATTTTATTATTTTAATTATCATTATTATTGTCATTAATTTTCATTATTATTATTCAAATTTATTAAATTTATTATTTTATTTTTATTATTACTGTCATTAACGTCAGTGGTATTATTATTAAAATATATTAACTTTATTATTTTTAATTATTATTAATTATTGTTGTTGTTATTTTCATTAATATCACCATCATCATTATTATTGTCATTAATATCACCCTCATCATGAATATCATCATTAAGATTATTAATTTTATTTTTTTAATTATTATTATTGTCGTTATTTCTTTTTTTTTATTATTATTAAAATTTATTAATTTTATTGTTATTTTTATTCCTATTATTGTTATTATTGTAATATATACAAATAATATTATGGACAATAATTAATAAAGTACATTTTAATAACTTATAACAATTCATTCCGATTTTGATTCCTATGGCTCACGTAAACAACTTATTCTGAATCCAATTCCTTATTTCGATTCTAGTTCTTTCCAATTCTCGTTTAGTAAACACACTATAAATTGAAAAACCAAATCACCTTACCGCACGACCAATCCACCACCATAACCAAGAACATTTGGTTCTATTTTGCTGCTCATCGGCTATTGTTACTGTCATCGTTTTGCTCTACTCACCGCCTGCGACATCTCCTAGATTCTTCTCACTGTATGACAGCTTCTGCTCTGCTCACCAACCACTGCTTTGTGTAGGTAGTTTCTCCCCATTTTATTTTTGTATCCTCGATTTGTAGTTTGCAAGTTTAGTATTATTGATTTTTATATTGTCTATAATGTGTTGTAGCATTGGAGTTATTTGAGTTCAAATATTTCTAATTATTTAAGTTTGAAGTTGTTTTTTTTTTATTTGCTTACGATGTATGGATTGTTGATTCTATTTTGTATGTGATGTTTAATTAACTTTAGAATAGTGCTTTGTTTGATTTGGAGCAAAAGTTAGGATTTAGTTGGATAATTTCTTGTTTTCTATTTATCAATAAATAAAAACTTTTTTTGATGTTTGTGGCATAGGTTTAGATTTCTAGCCTTTTATTTAGGTTGGTTGAATTACATCATTTTGCTATCTTGCTGGAGATTCTTTGCAAGAATTTGTTATATGAAGTTTTATGTGGTTATATTTGGTTAGTTTTTAATCTTAATTGTGTATCATGTATCCTTTGTGTGTTGGATATTTGCTAATTGTTTTGGTTTGATTTTGGTTCAGCTTAAAAACATTGTGAGAGCTTCCCTTCTAAAGGTGGATTCTGGAGAAGATTATGACTAATACTCGCCATTTTCCTCTTCTAGACATGGTTTCTAGGTGAAGATGGAGTTTGAGATTCCCTAAAATAGATTGCTGGGAGAGGTTCTGACTGAGACACACTTGGAATCATAAGAAGCAGCGGTTAGAGGCGACGTCGGCCAGTGATGGCACTTCGACGGTCAAGTCAGTGGAAGGTAGGATGAAGTGAGAGGTTTCAGAGAAACCCTATAAAAAGAAGAAAATTGAGTGTTTTAAGAGAATTACCTCATTGTAAGACCAACTTGACCATTTCTATGTGGAGTGCCCCTGAGGGCATCCTATTGTGTCATTGTGGACATGTAGCGACCGTCGTTGGGGAATTCCCTCCTCAGGTAAGGTTTTTAGGTAATTTGTCCTTTTTAGTGGAGGTTATTCAGTGTAGTTGAGCTAACAACTATCAATTTAGGAGTAGCTCGTACTAGCAATATGTCCCTAACTCCCATTGGCTTATTTGAATGAGCCAATTAGGTGAAGAAGCACCTAACCTTTCTGCTGTCCGTGATCCCCCCCTTCCTTACTTCTGACTTGCGCGGCTCACAAGTGGATATTTATAAGACAGCTTATGTCACTATAAGAAATTTGACTTTAAAAGACGATATTTTTTACAACGCTTTGAAATTTAGTCACAAAATGGTATTTATTGTGATGAATTTATGAAATCGTATCTAATGATTTTGTCATGACTTGTATTATATTTTGTGACCAATATTTTTATTTTGAGACGTAATATTTGGTCTCTAATTCAAACTTTTTGTAACAATTATTATTTTAGTCGTAGAAAAACATTTTACTTTAGTGGAAAAATTTCGCTCCAAATTTGAAACATTTTGGGACAATATTTTATCATCTATGACAAAATAAATGGTTACAACATATAATTATCAGTGACAACACTATTTGGTAACCAAAAGATAAGTATAAATTAAACCAAACTATCTGTGACACATAGATTAGTCTCTAAAAATATTTTAATTTCTTATAATTTTAAGACCCCAATTTTTGGTCATGGATGAGCAATTACAGTGACAAAACTAAAAGTAAGTAGTTGAAAGTTTTGTCTTGAATGATATTATATTTTTGCGACAAAGTTATTTCTTTCTTGAGATGCACTATTTGGTATCTGATTCAACGTTTTTGTGATAAATATTATTATAGAAAAAAAAATGTATAAAAATCTCCTTGAAGATTTGAACATTTTGGGACAATATTTCATCATCCATGACAAAATAAATGGCGGCGAAATATAATTATAGGTGATGAAACTGTTTTGTAACAAAAAAAAAAGGTGTAAATTTAGACAAATCATCAATGACACGTAATATTAGTCTCTAAAACTATTCTGATTTCTTATAATTTAAAAACCTAATTTTTTTGTCCTAGATTAGTCACTACAGTGACAAAACTGAAAATAGTAGTGAAAGTTTTGTTTTGGATAAAGTTGTAATTTTGTGACCAAATTATTTATTTTCTGAGATGCATTGCTTGGTCTCTAATTCAACTTTTGTAATGACCATTGTTTTAGTCGCATAAAGACCTTTTTTTTTTTTTGCTCAAAAGTACCCTTGAAAATTAAATGTGCTAGGACTACATTATTAATAGTCGCAAAACATGATCATAGGTGATAAAAAATTTTATATTTTGTTACTAATAATCATAGATAGATAAAATTTTAACTCTCGTGACTAGACTTTTCCTGATTGTTACTTGTCAACAATTTAAAAATGACTAGAAAGAATTGTACTTTGTTAGAATTTATATATATAACTTTATCACATCAATTTGCATATGAACGGATTGACTGATTTTTCAAATAATTCTCTCATGCCACAATCCTTTGAATAGACAAATTTATATAAATTATGTGTAATTTATTATTATTTTGACAAATTGTCGAATTACAAGCCTTTTAATTTGATTTTTTTTTTTAAATATTTAGCTATCAAAATTCGGATAGCTTATGCAAAGTAATTTCTATTAGTACTAGTATTGTCATATGTTTAGGGCCCTTGTTTTGCTTTTCTAAATGCATGTAACATAATGACTTTACTTTATACAGGTTAGACAAAATTAAACAAGTTAATAAATATATAAACAATTAATCATAAAAAACTTACTAATGATATTTTGTTAGTCGGTTGCCCACCGCTTGGCTTTTTTGTTTCCATTTCTTTACGTCCTTTCGATTAAAGTTTTGGTTGCAAGATTTCGACTTGTCCTTGCCCCCTAGGTTGCAAGCTGCATGTCATGGGCTGCCCGCACCAACCACGAGTGAAGGCTAATTTGGCGCGCGCACCGCCAAACTCCGCAACAATCTACCCAACGGCTAGACATACGCAAATGGTGGGTGCGTTTAGCGCCGAGCCTCCTCGCACACACTTGCCGGCCCGTGATAAAGACTATATCTCTAGCCCAAGCGCCAAGTCATCGCCCGAGCGCCTAGTTGTCGCCTAATCATCGCCCGAGCGCCAAGTCATCGAAGCCCAACGGGCCAAGATCCACCAAGGCTTGCTTGCTTGGCCCATCTTCTAAAATTCTCTACACCCTTCTTGTAGATAAGCCACTTGTCCAACTTGCCCACTTGTGCAACTTGCCAACTTGTAAATGAGCCTCTAGAATGCTCCATCCACATCTATAAATAGGGGAAGGCACTTAGTATTTGAGCCATCACCCACCAACAAGCAATTGTAAAGCTCTCTCTTGTAAAAACTCTCTTGAGTAATAAAATCCCTCAATTGGCTATATTGCTCTCTTTTCTCACTAGCTTTCCTTTAAGCATTTCCGCTTAGCTAGGTGAGAAACACTCTAAGGCTTACTTAGCGACTTTGTGCTTGAAAGTTGCCTAAGTGCCGCACGGGTTGCTGCGCATCAAACTCACCCCATGACAAGTGGTATCACAGCTACGGTTTGCACCCACGCAACTAGCTCACAAAGCAATGGCCAATCTACCAAGCACTTCACAAGAGGGCGTTGTCAGTGTGGATGTTCCACCGGAACCAACCCGTGGCCGTGAGGAAAGTCGTGGACAAGGAAGGCACCGTGGCAAGTCCAAGGCCGCATCCGTTGATGCTTTGGAGCCTCGCGTTGCCACACTCGAGGTCTCGATGTCCACCACTCAAGACATCCTCGAATCGTTGGAGGAGAGGGTGAGCGACCTTGAGGGTGAGTATGGCGAATTATCGATCGCCATCAAGGCCCTCATGCAAGACCAAGCAGACACACTTCGGGCGGAATTCCGAGTGTTCCATGAGGAGTTCCTGAAACTTCGCAGCTTTGTACAAGATGAGCTGCGAGCGGTTCGTGCGGAGGTTGACGAAGTTTGCTCGGATTGGGCTTGGCACAAGCGGACCATCTCCGCTAGTCTGGCCTCGGCAAGCACAAGCGAGGCCCACCGCATAGATGTGCCGAAGCCCGACACCTACGATGGTGCGCGCAACGCCACCATTGTGGACAATTTACTCTTTGGGCTCGATCAATACTTCGATACCATCGGTGTTCGTGATGAGGCATCAAAGGTGGGCACGGCACCCACATAGGCGCCGCACAACTATGGTGGCGGCGGAAGCATGGCGACATAGGCAAAGGCATTTGCGCCATCAATACATGGGCTGACTTCCAACACAAACTTCGGAAGCACTTCGCCCCAAGCAATGCCGAGAAAGAGGCACAAGCACGCCTTTGTCGGCTCAAGCAAACTGGTAGCGTTCGCGACTATATCAACGAGTTCGTCACCCTTATGCTCGATATCTCCGACATGTCCGATAAGTGCTCTCTCTTCTACTTCCAAGATGTCCTCAAGGATTGGGCCAAGGCGGAGATTGATCGGCGTGGTGCGTAAACTCCTGACGACGCCATTTCCATTGCGGAATCACTTGCCGATTACTCCACCTAAGCCAAAGACAAGAAGCCCAACCAAGGCAAAGGTGGGGGAGAGGGCCGAAAGGACAAAAGCAACAACCGGAAGGATTGGGGGCAGAAAAAACCCCCAAGCGGCAAAGGCGGGCAAGGCAAGAACGAGGGGAAGAAGGAGCAAGCCAAGCCCTACAGACCATGCTTCATTTGCAACGGCCCACATTGGGTCCGCGATTGCCCCGAAAAGAAGTCGCTGAATGCCCTCGCCGCACACCTCAAGGGCAACACTTCAGCCACCGCGGAGGAACCCCAGCCCAGCATGAGTTCTCTCCAGCGTCTTGGCGCTCTCAAGAGCCATCCGTCAACACGCACGAAGAATGGCCTCATGTACGTGAGCGCGACCGTTAGCGGCAAACCAGTTCAAGCGTTGATAGACACCGGAGCAACGCACAACTTCATCTCGGAAGAAGAGGCCAAGCGTCTAGGCCTTAGGGCCACGAAGGAATGAGGCACAATGAAGGCGGTAAACTCAACTGCTAAGCCTATCGCGGGTACCGCCCAAGCCGTGCACATGACGATTGGGAGGTGGAGCGGAAAGCTTGACTTTTCCATCGTGCCCATGGACGACTTCAAGATGGTCCTTGGCATGGAGTTCTTCGACCAAGTCCATGCCTTCCCACTACCGGCCACCAACTCCCTAAGCATCCTCAATGGGAGTAGGGCGTGCACGGTATCCGTGGAACGAGCCAAGACCGCAGACAAGACACTTTCGGCCATACAATTCAAGAAGGCCTTGGGGAAGGACCCAAGCTTCTTGGTTTCCATCCGGGAGCTCAACGAGGGGGAAGGACGCAGAGACTCACCTAGCCAAGTCCTACCACTCATCCACGGAGTCCTCGATGAGTTCGAAGACGTCATGCCTCTGCAACTTCCGAAGAAGCTCCCACCAAGGCGGGAAGTTGATCACGCCATAGAGTTGGAGCAAGGTGCGAAGCCACCAGCCTTGGCGCCCTACCGCATGGTGCTACCCGAGCTTGAAGAATTACGGAAACAACTTGCGGATTTACTAGATGCTGGCTACATCCGCCCATCGAAGGCCCCATTCGGTGCACCCGTGTTGTTCCAAAAGAAGAATGATGGCTCGTTACGGATGTGCATCGACTATCGTGCGCTCAACAAGATCACCATCAAGAGCAAGTACCCGATCCCCTTGATCGCGGACTTGTTCGATCAACTTGGCAAGGCGCGGTACTTCACCAAGCTAGATTTACGGTCTAGGTACTACCAAGTACGAATCGCCAAGGGAGATGAACAAAAAACGGCATGCGTCACAGGGTACGGATCGTATGAGTTCCTCGTCATGCCATTCGGCCTCACCAACGCACCGGCCACATTCAGCACGCTCATGAATAGGGTGCTCCAACATTTTCTCGACCGCTTTGTTGTCGTGTACTTGGATGACATTGTGGTGTACAGCACCACGTTTGAGGAGCATGCCCAACACTTGCGGCAAATCCTTCAAGTACTACGAGAGAACAAGCTCTACCTCAAGATCGATAAGTGTTCGTTTGCTCAACGAGAGGTGGAGTTCCTTGGCCACAAAATAGCGGATGAGAAGCTGATGATGGAGAACACAAAGGTGAATGCCATCCTTGAATGGGAGCCACACACTAAAGTGCCCGAGCTTCGATCATTTCTTGAGTTGGTGAACTACTACCGCCGCTTCATCAAAGGCTACTCGGCAAGAGCGGCACCCTTGACCGACTTACTCAAAAAGAATCGGGCATGGCATTGGTCCGAGGAATGTCAACACGCCTTCGAAGACTGGAAGAAGGCTGTCTCCGAAGAGCCCGTGCTCATTCTTCCGGACCACACCAAGCCCTTCGAGGTCCACACGGATGCCTCCGACTTCGCTATTGGCGGGGTACTCATGCAAGGAGGCCACCCAATAGCGTTCGAGAGTCGAAAGCTAAACAATACAGAACGCCGCTACACCGTGCAAGAAAAGGAGATGACAGCTATTATCCATTGCCTACGTGTGTGGCGACATTACTTGCTTGGCTTACACTTCGTGATCCTAACGGACAACGTAGCCACAAGCTACTTTCAAACTCAAAAGAAGTTGAGTCCCAAGCAAGCAAGGTGGCAAGATTTCCTTGCGGAGTTCAACTATCGGCACGAGTACAAGCCTGGCAAAGCCAATGTTGTTGCGGATGCTCTAAGCCGCAAGGCAGAATTGGCGACACTTAGTGCGAGCCATCCAAGGTCCGACCTTGTCCAGCGCATCAAAGAAGGCCTCCAGCAGGATCCACTAGCAAAGGACTTGTTGGAGAGGGTTCTCGAAGGCAAGACAAGGTGGTTTTGGCAAGAAGAAGGCATCCTCCTCACCAAGGGCGACCGTCTCTTCGTGCCTCGGTGGGAAAATTTACGGAGGGAAGTCATCAAGGAGTGCCACGACTCAAAGTGGGCTGGTCACCCCGGAATGGAGCACCACACTTGTCCAAGCCTCGTATTTTTTGCCGCACATGAGAGATGACATCGAGGCGTATGTGAGGACTTGTCTTGTGTGACAACAAGACAAGATGGATTGCCAACTACCGGCGGGATTGTTGGAGCCACTACCTCCCGCATCAAGGCCATGGGAGAGTGTCACGATAGACTTCATCACAACCTTGCCAAAGTCCGAAGGCTGCGGGAGCATCATGGTCGTGGTAGACCAACATAGCAAGTATGCAACCTTCATTGCCGCACCCACCGATTGCAAGGCTGACGAAGCCACCCGTCTCTTCATCAAACTATATTGTGAAGTTATGGGGAGTCCCATGAAGCATAGTGAGTGACCGAGACCCTCGCTTTACCGGCAAGTTTTGGATGGAGCTCTTCAAAATGCTTGGCATTGACCTCAAGTTCTCAATGAGCTTCCACCCACAAACCGACGGGCAAACCGAGCTCATCAATGCCTTACTTGAGATGTATCTAAGGCATTATGTGAGCACTCATCAGCGAGATTAGGCGAAGTTACTGGATGTTGCTCAATTCTCATATAACTTGCAGCAGAGCGAGGCTACGGGCAAGAGTCCGTTCGAGATCATCATGGGATTTCAGCCCATGACCCCCAACGCCATAGCTTCGACATATGGAGGAAAAAGCCCTGCGGCTCACAAGGTCGCTCGCGAGTGGCATGAGGAAGCAGACATCACGCGAGCTTACCTTGACAAAGCCACATGTAAGATGAAGAAATGGGCCGACACTCGGAGACGCCACGTCGAGTACAAGGAAGGCGATCAAGTGATGATCAAGTTACTGTCCCAACAGTTCAAGACCTTACGGAAAGTCCACAAAGGGCTAGTGAGACGATATGAGGGGCCTTTCCGAGTAATATGACGTGTGGGACAACGTCTCATACCAACTCCAACTTCCGCCAAGGCTCAAAATTCATCCGGTCTTCCACGTGAGCTTGCTCAAGCCATACCATGGAGATGAGGGAGACCCAAGTCGCGGACAATCAAGGAGAGCCCCAACGGCCATAGTCACCACATTCGACAAGGACGTGGACTACATCATTGCCGATCGAGTCATTCCAAGAAGGAGCGTGCCAACTTACAATGAGTACTTGGTGAAGTGGAAACACCTCCCCGAAAGCGAAGCTACGTGGGAACGTGAAGATGACTTATGGCAATTTGCGGAGCACATCCAGAAATACAAGCACGACAACGCGACGAGGACGCCGCGAGCATAGGTGGGGGAGGATTGTCACGGGCCGCCCGTACCAACCACAAGTGAAGGCTAATTTGGCACGCGCACCTGCCAAACTCTGCAACAATCTACCCAACGGCTAGACATACGCAAATGGTGGGTGCGTTTAGCGCCGGGCCTCCTCGCACACACTTGCCGACCCGTGATAAAGACCGCATCTCTAGCCCAAGCGCCAAGTCATCGCCCAAGCGCCTAGTCATCGCCTAATCATTGCCCGAGCGCCAAGTCATCGAAGCCCAACGGGCCAAGATCCACCAAGGCTTGCTTGCTTGGCCCATCTTCTAGAATTCTCTACACCCTTCTTGTAGATAAGCCACTTGTGCAACTTGCCCACTTGTACAACTTGCCAACTTGTAAATGAGCCTCTAGAATGCTCCATCCACATCTATAAATAGGGGAAGGCACTTAGCATTTGAGCCATCACCCACCAACAAGCAATTGTAAAGCTTTCTCTTGTAAAAACTCTCTTGAGTAATAAAATCTCTCAGTTGGCTATATTGCTCTCTTTTCTCACTAGCTTTCCTTTAAGCATTTCCGCTTAACTAGGTTGAGAAACACTCTAAGGCTTACTTAGTGACTTTGTGCTTGAAAGTTGCCTAAGTGCCGCACGGGTTGCTGCGCATCAAACTCACCCCGTGACATGGAGCTACCATAGTTTAAGTCTAGGGTTAAAAATCGCTCAGCCCCTCAAGTTGGCGGTCGAGCTGAGCATCAATTCCACTTCTTTGGTCGATCTGAACCCATGGAAGCACTAAGGAAGGAACAAAAACCTTTAGCTAAGGAATGGGTTTTCTCACCTCTTATTACAAACCTTTTGTTCTTCACAAAAACAGCTCAATCTTCTTCTTATTCCCTTATCAAATTATCAAATTCAAAGTTGTCATTTCAAAATTTCCTCTTAAACTCAAAACCCATCTCTGAAAATCTCTTCTTTCTTCTATTTCTTGTTCTTGTTCTCGACTTTATGAAGCCTTAGTTTTCATGGCAGGAACGAAATTTTTTAATGGAAGGAGAAAAGCCCATTTCAAAAAGGACTTGATTTGATTGGGGAGTTTTTAATCTGTTTTCATAAATTATTAGGAGGTTGAATCGTTCTTGTAATTTTCGTGCAAAACTTGATTGCTTGCCGAGTGCATCTCTAACTATATGTCTTTTACTTGATCTTTTGTTTCAAGTGAAGATTGAATATGCTAATGGTCGCAAGGTTATTTTTTTGGTTGAATATCTAAGAATACACAGTCCAGCTGTTGATGGCAAGATTAAGTCAGTAGAAGTGATAAGGTATAAATTCAAATGTTTTATGTGTTGTCAAAATTGTTGATTATTTTTTGTTCATTTTTCTCTCCTTCGAAAATTAGTTGAGGGAGTACTTAAATATTAGAAACATCAGATATCATTCCAATTTTGTGCTTTGGTATTCAGTGTTGCAATATTCTTTCCAATAGTAATAATACTAACTGGAATACCACTATAGGGGCATTTGTAATAGGATTTTAATGCTATTTCTGGAAGTAAACATGTTCATGAACAGAGGTAACAAAATTTTAATTTTCTGTTGAATTGTACCAACTTTCCTGGGAACATTACAATACATAGCATGAATATCATATTTAATTTCTTATTTTGTTCAAAAGCACTTAATTTTTTACCCAAAAAAAAATTAAAAAACATGAATGCAAATCGCTGTCATGTATGGACTATCATTACATTTATGTATTTTTGTTTAATAGTTGATCCCACAATTCCTTTCAAAAGATGCCTCTTGGCAAAACGCAGGGGTGATAGAAAACTAAAGAGAATATTAAGGAAATTTTTGAGCTCAAAGGAGATCCATGTATTAAAGCATGATTAGCTATATTGAGTCGTAAATATTTAATCCATTGTCTTGAAATGAAAAGCATGCACTGGCTCATCCTAAACTAGAGTTTAACTCTTCTATATTTTATCTTTTTGACACTTTGACTTTGATCACTTTTCCTTTTTTTTTTTTTAATTTGACATATTTGTGTGGGACAGAGACTTTGAGAAGTTAAAATTGCAGAATTGCAATTGTTAAGTTTTCCTGATTTTGATGTTATATTCTTCAAATGAGTTGCAAGAGGTGAGGCACTGTTTATAAATTTAAATTTAAGTGAACTATAGCATTGTTTTTGTTTTGATTTTGGGAGGAATTTTACAGTTCTCATTTCAGCTAGTAATTAAGGCAAAATATTTAAGAATTATCTCCATGTTTTAAAAATGATGCTAAAGTTTTGGGCTTGTTCTTTATCACAGAGTTACCTAGTTATTCTATAGGATGTACATGCCAAAAAGCATTTATGTACTTACAACATTTTTGGATGATTACAATTTTGAATTATGGTTCTTATATATTGGTAATTGTGCAGTCCCAATGTTTATGTGTTATTTCCAGGTAAAATTCAATGATGATTAAAAAGGCAGTCAATTGGCCATGTTCTCATCTGCGAATACTGAGCAGTTTTGAGAATAGTTGGTCATAATTATCAGGCACCATTTGATGGAAAACGAAAAGTACTGGTGAAATCTCGAACAAAGAAAGGCTCTAATGCACCTGATGTGAAGAAAAGTTGTGATATAATCAAGATCCGTGCAAAGATAAGCTTATTCACTAGGTGAGGGAAAAAGTTTACTTTTCATCTTTTACAAGTTACTTAGGTGTTAAAATTTTACTGGAGTTGGTGGCTAATTAGAAACATGGTTGGTAGGTTACATTTGGATGTTCGGTCTTGCATCACCTTTTGAAAAAAAAATAAAGTTAAAAACATGGATGCCAAATCACTGTCATGTATGGACTATCTTTTAATTTGTTAATGGATTTGAGTTGTAGTTTTAGTTCTTAATTGGTTTCTGATTATATTTAGTTCTTAATGTGTTTTTATCATTTTCTTTTTCAGTTCCTCTCAATGAAGCTTGCTTCTATTGATCCCATATTCTTTGATTTTCGAATAGACCTAGATAATACATTCAAGTGAGGCATTTAAGGTTCTTTGTCATAAGCAAGCAGAATGGGAGAGTCTTTGCGATTATTTTTCAAGTGAGCCATTTAAGGTACAGTTTTAATATATCAAGTGCTATTTGAGGGTGGAATTCTTCTTTGTGATTTCTATTTGTTGGCACTATTTTTCTACACTATTTTTACTGTTGTTCTACAATTTTTGCACTAGAGTTAATTATCATAGATTGTTGGTTTCTCTACAATTTCTGACTAGAGTCTAGGTCCACGTGTTTGTAGACTAGATGGTAACTCTAGATATTTCCATTATCTAGTTTGCAGTACGCAGAGTCCTAAATGACCACCAGAAAATGAAATAAAACTCATTTGCTGCCTTTCAGGGGGAAAAAAAATGAAAGAGGAACAATTTGAGTCTTTTTTTAACTTTAAATCTTTAACAGTTCGAAGCATCTTTCTTTATCTCTTAGTGACACACCATGTGCCTTTAAATCTTTAATAGGGGAATTCACTTTAATTAGTTTACGAACTCATGCCACCTTTTCAGAAAAAAGAAAAATAGTTCAATACAATACATTAAATGCATATTGATAATTATAAAGTTTGAATAGGCCAAAGCCAAAAACTAAAGCTGATTGATTTATATACTCACATTGGTATATGTACTCCTCTTTATTTGCACGGCTGCTAATACTATTGATAATCTGGACTCTTTCATATTACATCTACTGCTTAATTTATATGTAAGGCTTTGTAGATTATTGTAAACTGTTTGGAACTTCATTTTCTAAGGGTAGCATTTCGAAATTTACTCTTAAAAAAATCTTGTACAGTGTTTAGGAATTAGTTACATTCTTTTTTTTCCCCCCTCTTTTTATATTTGGAGAAAAATTTGGGTTTTGAGCAAAAGTTAGAAAGGGGTTAACATGTTTGAATAACTGATATGTGAGTGGCATATGAAATTAGTGTGAAGATGGGACCACTAAAATTTGTGAAGTGAGCTTTTTGGAGGAAAATGGCAATACTAGTGACACATACGCAATAGGATTATTTGAAGATGAACCCTGAATCATGCAATTTAAGTTAGGCTACTTAGCTTAAACCGGAACTGTCTTTGTAAAAATAGAAAGTTGATAACAAATTTAGTACACTGACTTGTTAAATAAAGGTCGAATTTTGTTTGATTTACGGGAAAAGACCACTACACTCAGTATTAATAGCTTATAAAACTACTGATGTGACCCAATATATGAAGATGAAATATGATCTAATTAATTTTCAGAACTTGAAAAAACAAGTTTGAAGAAAATTAAAATCTGATTACTACCTTGTTAATTGATTGAATTTGGTGAACTAAAATTACTTGAAATGAATAAACATATTTATTCACAATAAATTTCATAGTAATGGGTATTTTTCAAATGATTATCATCATGTCTAAGTTTTTGAATTCAATTTTTCTATAGTAGGTTAGGGTTTGCATAAATCAATCACTTTAATTAAATTAGTTTAAAACCCATTTATTATTAATGTTTATAATAAAATATATCTCTGAGGATTCTTTCCATGAACCAAATTCAATGTAAATATTAAAATGCAACTACTCTGTTAAAGCGCTTTAGAAAATTGAAGTTTATGGCTAACTTAGGTGCCGTATATTATTGTGAATGAACTCTTTGTTAACTACATTTTCTATTTCTTTTGTAGGCAATTTATAACATATTATATTTTAATCTGTTATGGATGGTTTTTGCTAGTGTAAAAGCTACTCAATTATATATGCAACTGAATGAAGATTAATTTATTTGCTAGATGGCCTATAGGTAAATCACACATAAAATGGCCTATAGGTAAATCAATTTTAATGTCTTTAATGACTTATTAGAACCTAGGTCAGCGTACCCACTTTACATATTGACATAGTTTTCAAGTAATAGTTGTCAATTCTGTTAAATACTTTGATGCTGAATAACATGTTTTAACAAAATCAATTACAGAAACAGTCAGAAAAGAACAAGTTGAATTGTAGTAAAGTGTCTTCTGTACATCGTGGTGGATCGAAGTTTCATGTGCAACATCTGAATGAAATGGTACTTGAAATAACCCAAACTTTGTTTTAACTTTATCTATTATATAATAGTATCAAGTTTATAATTATTCCAAATGGTTTTCTTCTTTTATATTCGGAAGACGGAAATGCTTGGAGAGTCTCCTAGTTTGATTGCTTTGTTTCGAAAGATGTTCTGGAGTGAGGCCAAAGGATGGAGTAGTATGGAAGCAAAAGTTAAATATGTAAGTTATTCCAAATTATTTATATTTACTTGCAGCTGAAATTATATTTGGGATTAAGAACATGTTTGCTTAAAAAATTTAATTAATGTTTCATTCTTGTTGCGTGTTGTCATTTTACTCATATATTTACAAGTGCTATCGATCTTGCTATTTACTATTTGTTTATTCTTAGTCAATGGGACTCATTATTCAATAAGCTTGTTTGATTCGCTTTCTTTTGTAGATGTGTTTAGTATTATTTTTAAAGGTTTAGTAATTATTCAACTTCTAATTACGTAGGACCAAGTGATAGAAATGAAGGAAAACTCCAATACCGAGGAAAATGTTGAGCCATTAACTGATAATCAAATTTGTAAAATCGTTTTGGGGAAGAAATCTAGTTTTGTGAAGAAAATGACAGTTCCTTCAAAGTTAGCATCCAATGTAGCATTGTCCCAACAAAATCAGGAGATGGCGAATATGATTAAGGAGCAAGCAAAAAAGATTGAGGAATAAGATAATAGACTACAGGTAGTTGAAGATTTCATAAAATTCATGAAAGAGCAACCATCGTTTTCTCTTCCACCTTCTATTGATCCTGCATTATTTGATTCTCAATCCCAATAAGACCTTTTCAAATACATCTACCATGAAATCTTACTTTTAAGTCGACTCTATATTTACATTTATTTGCCAAGAATCATATTTGTTTGGATTTCAATGTCATGCTTTGTATTTGAATCCTTTGGATTATGAATAAATATTTTAAAGTTTTTTTTATGTTAGTCTCATTGTTGGTGGTTTGTTTGTTTTTTTAATAATCACACTAGCTTTTTTAGTACAACGTAATTAGTTGCAATATAGTAAATTACATTGTCCTTAACAATAATGTGAGACAATATTACTTGTTATTTGAAACGAAAGTAATTGTCATGGAATACCCTTTTTTGAGTCAAAATTTTTGTTATTAAATATCAATTTATGTGACTATAATATGTCATCGTGAATGTTTTCTTTTAATGACAATTTAGAGTAGTTACTTTAACTATTTGGATACGATATAAATAGTCGTCAAATAGTAAAATATATTGTGATTAAAAAAAATGTGAGACTTTATTATTTATCAGTTGAAACAAAGTAATCGTCATGGAATATCATTTTTTGAATCAAAATTTTTTGGTCACTAGATATTAATTTATGTGACTACATTGTGTTGTCATGAATGTTTTCTTTTAATGACAATTTATAATAGTCACTTTAACTTTTTGGATACAGTATAAATAGTCGTCAAATAGTAAAATATATTGTGGTTAAAAATAATATGAGACTATATTGCTTGTCATTTGAAACGAAATTAAATGTCATGGAATAACATTTTTTGAATCAAATTTTTTTGGTCACTATATATTAATTTACGTGACTATAATATATTGTTATGGATACATTCTTTTAATGACGATTGAAAGTAGTCATTTCAAACTTTTGGATACGATATAAATAGTCAAAAAATAATAAATATTTGTAATTAAAAATAATGTTAGACTATATTACATATATTTTGCAACAAAAAAATACGTCCCGATATGTTAATTTTTCTGACTATATATTATAGTTGTGAATGCTTACAATTTATGACAAGAGATAACGGTCACTTAAAATATTTTGATATAATTTAACTAGTCATATAATAGTAAAATAAATTGTCCTTAAAATAATGGGAGACTAAATTAATTACCAATTGTATTTGCACAAATTGTCACAAATGAAAACTACTTGGGACGATTATAAAACGTCGCGTTATATAAACTTCAACAACAACAAAAATAGCGTTGCTAATTGTATCTACGAACCTCTAAAATGACGATTTTATTAATTGTTGCGACTATATTTACATACTCTTGAGACAAATATTATAGTCACTATAAACCACATATTATAACCAATATGAAGTGTCATTGATTGCATTTTTTAATCTCTAATTTGACCATTTTAGACACTATTTATGACAATTTTAACTTAATTTTAGGACAATTATGTTTGTCATAAAAACATGTTTTTAAAGTGACGAAATAACTTTGGTCGCTAGAACCTTTTAAGACGGTATTTCTACGACTAACGTGTGACCATTTATTTTTTGTCATAAAAATATAAAGTGACTAATTTATTATTTTTAGTGACTAATTTTGTTTGTAATAAAATATTATTTTTCTTGTAGTGTGTGGTGACTGTACTTACATGCAATGATATAGGTGTACCATAGGAGGTATATTTTGTTATTCTCAGACAACTCAGGTGGTTGACATCATCTTCTCGAGATCTTCCTATCTCAACTTCTCTTTCTCATCTTCCCCTTGTCAACTTCTCTGTCTCAACTTCCCCTTCATTATTTGTCACAGTCTTGAGTCACGTTCTCAATGTAAGGTCTTTTTTTTTCTTCAAGGTATTCCCTTTTATCCTCCATTTTCACCTTCTCTTTCGTCCTTTGTCATGGTTCTAAGTCACACTCGCTATGTGTCATGCCCTCAATACTTTAGTTTATATTTTACCACAAACAAGACTCCCCCTAGTCTTCTTTAGCAAATAATGAGGTGAAGGAAACTAAATTTTTACTTGAGGGATCATGACGCGTGGGAAAATTTTCTCATTGGGGATAGTTTGTGGGGATAGTCCCCTACAGGATTGAGGCTATGTATTTTATCTCTTGTCTTGGGCATCTCACGTTGTCTTTAGTAATGTGTTAACCCCTCTTTATCTTGCATTTACTGCCAAAAAGTTCATCTGAGTAAGAAATGTCTAAGGCAAGAAGAGATTCTCTGTAAGTCAGATAGAAGGGAGTTTCTAATTTTGCTAAAGGGGCAACATGTTCAACTCGAGGACCTTCCTTTAGGCCATGGAGGGTGATGCCTAGGTGTTGTTCAGAGCAGGCTTCTCTGAAAAAGACTTCTTCATCTACTCTTGAGAGCCTCTCGAAGAGCCCGCCTCTTGCTATAGAACCAGATCAGTTGTTGACAAAAGGAAAAGGCAAGTTGCTAATGGTCCTCTTCCCTGTTCTCATGCAAGCTTTATAAAGAAAATCCAAGTTCTTGCATTCTACCATGAAGGTCTCATAGTGTCAACTACTAGAAGAAGCTACAAACAGCTTTCTTCAGGTTGATCCTAATTTGCTTTTCTTGTGACTTTGGTTAGTTGACATATCACGTGATCCCTCTTATATTCTCGACCCCCTATTTTTTGTTTATGCATAAACCGCTATGCTTCATGCTGATGTCCCAAATAAGATATCGGAACATAACTCCTAGCTTATGGCAGAGGTGATCAAGCTCTGCAAAGAAGTGACAGGTTTTAGACAAAGAACCTGTGAATGAAGGGACTCCTTTAAGAAGCAGCTAGGTTATGTCTGTGGCAAAGCGAAGGGGGCTAAGAAGAAAGCTGAAGAAGAGGTGCTCGATTTGGAGCAGTAAACTTAACGTATAGTGTTGAACTATTTTTACCTTACTAGGGCCTCCGTATTCCTCAACACTTTTTAATCTTGGAAGGATCCCTGAATTTGAAGGGGGATCTCCTCCAGGTTCTTTAGGAGATGGTCTCACAAGTGCCGACCCTCCTCGTGATCCAAGATCAACTCTTGCTGATTAGCCAAGTACGAGAGATGCACGCTCAGGGGACTTTGCTGCAAGCAAAGGTGTTGGTGATTAGGGCATGAGATGAAAGAGAAAGGCCGCTTTGAGTAACTTTCATTGCAGCTGAGGCGCTGCTTCAGTAATTTGTTGCTATAGTTGGGGGATTTTGCTTTATTTACAATGCTTGAGGAACATGCATCATGTGCTATTACTGGGGTATTACTGCGGCGCTTCGGGAGTTCGCATTATGTGTCGCGCTTGGGGCATTTATTTTATGTACTGCACCCCTAGCTAGTCACCGTGGTCAGGAAATTTATTTTATGTGCCATGCCTAAGGCTCGTTGCCGAGCTTGGAGCATATGTATTTTGCCACGCTGGGCGGGGCATTTATCTATACTCGCCAAGTAGAGCATTTATCTATGTTGCACTAGACAAGCATTTGCAGCGCTTGGTGCTCGTCGCCGCACTTTAGGCATGTGTATTTTGCTATGCCAGGTGTAGCATTTATCTATGTCTTGCCCATCGTGGCGTTTTGCTCCTCAGGTATGTATATTTCATCATGCCGGGCAGAGCATTTATCTTTACTGCGCCTATCAGGGCATTTACCACGTCTGAGGCATTTATATCACTGTCACGTGGGATGGTCCCGAGCATGCATGGTGTTTGGAGATTCAAGCAGGATCAACTCAAGGCTATGAAGGGCATCCCCCCCTATCTGTGAGATCCATATCGCTTTTGGGGAGAGTACATGGTCCCTTGAACACTATGTGGGATGTTCCCATCACGTGCCAGTCCTTATCATGTAGACAATGGAGATCATAGGGCCCCTTGAACACCATGTAGGGTTGATTCCATCACGTGAAGACTCTTATAATGAAGATTGTGTGGTCCATTCACTGCACCATATGGGTGATTCTATCATGCAGGGCCTAGTAATAGAGATTTCCTAGTCCCTTCGCCGCGTTATATGAGGTTGATTCCTTCATGTGGGGACTCTTATAATGGAGATTACCTAATCCCTTTACCACGTCCCTTCATCGCATCATGTGGAGACCCTTATAATGGAGATTGCCTGGTCCCTTAACTGTGTAATGTGCGGTTGATTCCATCATCCGAGGACCCTTATAATGGAGATTGGTTGATCCCTTTTGAAGATCGGCTATTGAGATGATTCCCCTAGTTATATACTTTAAGCAGAGTGCTGCCTCAGGGTTGCTCAACCTTCCTTCCTTCAAGGTGCAGCAGCATGTATACTCTGGATTTGAGAACCCATTTTACCTCTACCTTCCCCATTTACATCGAGAGTGTGTCCCTTTTGCAAAATTCTTCAAGTATATAATTAATATTGGAATGCTGCATGCATTTAAGATAAGGAGTTATTTAAGATAAGGAGTTAGGAGTCTTTAGTGGTGTAGTGCATCCTAACTAGGCACAATTTGACAGTTCTTTATCTGAATCATCGAGTTTTGTTTTCATCATTGGGGACGGTCCCCTTTCACAACCAATTGATTACAGAGCCCATCCAAGATCCTACAGTGACCATGAAGTTTATCTCAAAGGTATGATCCCTGTGATGCTAGGATTGAGTGATGTTGGGATTGAGTACCCTCTCTACAATAACAATTCAGGGGAAAGTCATTTATCTTTTCAACACCATTCTTGCTAAACTATTAACTAGCGAGTTCTTCTTTTTGGGGATCTACACAATTTCCACTTCCATAAAGAACTTATTCAACTCTTTGACCTTCTTAAGGTAGGCCTCCATGTTATCTTCCCTCACTTAAAATTCTTTCTTGACCTGGCCCATAACTAATTGAGAGTTGCTCTTGATTAGCAAATATATAGTCCATGTAAGCATTTTTTAGAGTTCGTCTTGACAAAAATTGCCTCTTATCCCTGTATCTTCCCCCTAAGTCATCGGTGAATTCAATTGTGAAATCATCAATGGCTTGTATTTTGATCGAGGGGTGATGCTTGTAAATGATGTCAAACTCATTGAGTTCCAAAAACCATTTAATCAGCAATAAAGAAAGGAGTAAGTTGAGGTCGGGACGGTCTCCATAGATAAAGAGACATTCTTATGGTTTTCATCTTTAGAAGGGACAAAGGAGTAAGTTGTGGTCGGGATGGTCCCTGCAGATAGGAGGACGGTATCATGGTCTTGATATGTATGAGGGACTATATCGATAGAGTAAGAGATAGCTTCATGCAATTAACTCATATGCTCGGGGGTCCCATGCTAGGTGTTATATTGGCAAGATCCTCTATTGGGGCGCATACTGGTGCTGGGCTGTACAGGCATAAGGATGGTCTCTGCATGTGTAGGGAGATTCACTGTGGGTGTAGGGATAGTGTCATTATTATCGAAGAGGTTCTCTGGGGGAGAAGGATGATGTTAGCATTGTCGGGAAAGTTCTCTGTAGGTGTAGGGATGGTGTTTGTGTCAGCATTGTCAGGAAGGTTTTCTATGGGTGGAATGATGGTGTTAGCATTGTAAGGGAGGTTCACTATAGGCAAACGGATGACTTCATCACTAGGATGTTCTCTGTAGGTGGACTTGGAAAAGATAAGTTCCCCTGATTGACCTTGTTCTCATAAGATCTCTTTTTGGTCTAAATTTTTCATTCGCTGGGAATTTGTTAGTGCTGGTGGTGATATTCGAGCTACTGAGGCAATATGAGATGTCATTTTGGCTGCATTAGAGTAGCATCTTGAACTATTTTTTAACAACCTTTGATGGTCACGATTCCCATTGGGGTAGGGACCTTCATAGCTAAATAATGCATGGAGATAGCACACCGAGATGCAATTTTGTAAGGGCAGCCGATGATGCAGTTGTAGACGCTCTCCTGATCCCCTTAGATATGACCATCTCGTTTGGAAATCCTACCGGTGAAGTCCCCTTATAGGCGCATCTTTACTGATTTGATGTCCATGCATCCCAAGGCATCAGCAAAGATGATATCCATTGAACTTCCTATGTTGACCATAACTATCGCCATATCATGCGAGGCAATGTCCATTGTTACCACAAAGGCATCATTATGGGGGTAGTGAGCTCCAACGGCATCATCATTGAACAAGATGATTGGTATTTGGTGTGAGACTTGGTGACTAAAAACTATGGGAGTGAGATATTACTTTACTGTTAAAACAAAGGTCGACATTTGCGCCTCATCAAAACAGTTACAGCATTAGTAGCCAGGGGCTAAATGGAGTCACACAAAGATTCCCCCTGGGTTACCACCACCATACAAAATAAAGAATGAAAGCAAAGTGGAAACTACAAAAGTAAATAAAGATATCGTCCCCTTTTGAGGTTGATTGTGAGGGAGGTTCCCTTGGTCACTGATAGTACTTTCTGAGCTTGGCAGCGTTTCATGGGTGATCGGCTTTTCTTCTATCGAGATACAACAGTCTGTTTGGACAGTGGAGTAAAGCTTGGATGGTGCTTCTTGTATAGTTTTTGTTTGCATAGTTAGAAGCACCTACAATAGTGGATCCTTTAGTAATGGTGTTGACACCCGGATTTGGGGATTGGTGATCGTGCTACTCGACTTCCATAGGGGAGGGTACATTGGGGACGTTTGTTCCGTCGTGCCTTCTTATTTCTTCTTAATTTCTTCAAACGTCAGCAAAGAATTCTAGTAGTTTACAAGATCTCATTGTGGAGAGCATAACATTCTACAATAGTGTAATTGATGTATTTGTGGAATTCACAATACTTGTCGGTTTGTCTCGATTGTGCATTCTTCCTTATTGGTAGGGGCTCTCTAAGTAAACCTTTGTGCTTTATCTGAAAGAAAATCTGTTCTTGTCTAGTGTTGAGCTCATTGTACAGTAAGAGTTGGGACACCATGAGGTGGGTGTCATTTCGTGGCCAGTCTAGGAGCTGGGAATGATCCTCCAGTTTAGGTTAGAACAGTCCACTTGGTGGGATAGAGTTCGGATACAATCTAGACCATTGAGAGGGTGGCAGGGAATGCCAGTTGTGTTCTCCCCTCTTAGGATGGTCGAGTCCATGTGGTTGGGTCATCTTATGCTTTTTCATGGCGCATCAGGTCTTCGATGTCTATTAACTCGAGGGCATGGTGGTACACTACGGCTCATGTCTTGGGTTATGCTTGATGAATATTCTGTAGATTTTCTCATCCTTGAGATTTCTATAGAAGGTCTCAAAGGCTCTTCCCTTGCTATAAAGACCAGCATCCAATACCTTCTCACAAAAGCCCCCCACATTACTATCTAACAAATCCTCGCTGCTATTTTCTTAAGTATCGAAACTGAGTGAGAAAGTCTTACAGCAATGGTTCCCGTGATGAGACGCTCTCAAGGGGAAGGCTTTTAAACCACACCTTGGCTACGCCCTTCAGGGTATGGGGAAAGAGGCGACATATGACATTATTAGTGATACCCCTGATGGCCATGAGCCCCTAAGCATGGCAATTTGTTGGGTCAACCTCCTGGTTGGGCACATAAATAAAAGGCTCAAGCCCGATAAAAAGCTTAATTTTTTTGTCAAGCCCGAGCCCGACTAAATATTTTTTTAATTTTTTTAATATTTAACTAATGTAAATTTATCTCCATTAATTATTAAAATTAAACATGAAAATTACTCTAGTCAATATCTCAACCATAAAATCATATAAGTAACTAAACATAAACAAAAACCACGTCTAATTCAAATAAAAACATAAAATTCAAATAAAAACACATATTTTTTAATTATTATTAAGCGGTCGGGTTGACTAAGGCTTTAACCTTGACCCGAATTTGATCGGCCTTTAATTTTTAAGCCCGAGCTTGAATTTTGATCCTTAAATTCGGATCAAAGCCCAAAAATTTTAGGCCAGGTCAATCGGGCCAAAATTTGAGTTAGGCCTCTTTGCCATCCCTATCTGCCTCATAGTTTTCTAAGTGTTTGGTTGGGTGGGTGCAACCTTTGTAGGGAGGCAATTGGGCCATGTGAAGTCTTTAGGGAGGTTTGTAGTAGTGATATGCTTTGTGAGTGGAGAATGAAGGGATGCAAGGGAAAGATCTTCTGAGGAGGTCTCTTTCACTTTCACCATCCTGCCACCTTATCACGAAAATGGTATAGTTGGGCTAGATGTCTTCAGTAAATAATTGATTCTCGGCCAACTCTTCATCCTCTCGAAGGTATTTAGTATTCTACTTGTCGTGGAGGTCAACAAAGATATGTTTGGGGTGTTGCTTCGACCTTCCCCTCGGTGGAGCGAACATTCCCCTTGTGTAGAGATTCTCCCCTTGAGCAATTTTGGGGAGCTCTGCTTGGCCCTACCCCAACGGATGGGGCTGCTGGGGTTGTGCCATTCAGTGGTGGGTTGGTGATGACTCCGTTTGGTAAGGCAGGGCATAAAACAGCTTCGAGGGCATCTTGTATGAATTGCAGAACATCATCTCGAGTTAAAGGATTCTTCTTTCTTTTAGGGGCCACCCTAACTGGGGCTTTGCCTCTAGCAACGTGAGTTTGGTTAGTTGTGGTTTGGAACTGTTGATCTTCCTCCCTAATGATGTTTTCTTGGTGGTTGCTACCTTGTTGTAGGTTGTTAATAGACATGTTTTGTGGGTTAACGATATGTTGTTGTGGGGTAAAAGAATTATTTTTATGGGTAAGGGAGAGACTTTTGTGGAAAAGAGATATCTTGTGAGTAAAAGAGGTACTTTTATGGGTAAAAGATGAAGCTTTTTGAATGGAAATGTGACTTTGCTGGAAGGAAAAGGTTTCTTTGTGAGAGAAAATGGGTGGACGTGATTTTAAGTTGGTGCGTTTGTGAAGATGAGGGGCTCTCTTTGTCAATGAAGGTAGGAACAATGGTTTCTTATTCATTCCCCACAGATTGCGCCAAAATGTTTTGGTTTGATTTTGGTTTAACCCAAAAAGATTATGAGAGCTTCCCTTTTGGAGGTGTGTTCTGGAGAAGAAAATGACTGGACTTCCTTGCAACTGGCCATTCTTCCCTCTTGGAGATACTTTCTTGGTGAAGATTGAGTCTGAAGTTCCTGGAAACATATTGCTGGGGGAGGTTGTGATTGAGACGTACCTGAAATCACAAGGTGCAGCCATTAGAGGCAATGTTGGTGGTGGCCGGTGATGGCACTCTGACGACCAAGTCAGCAAGAGATAGGATGCAGTGAGGGGTTTGTAAAATTTTAATATACTCATACGTGCTCGAATCTAGAAATAGAATAATGTTAACGAGGTCGAACACAAAGGGATTGCTTTAAATTGAAAAGTCTAATTTAAATATAAAATTAATATTAATTCTAACCTAGTTGAGCAAATTGAGTTTTACTAATTAAACTAATAAAACAATTAAAGCAAAGGAGAATTCAATAAGGCAAAGGTTACCAAGGTTTAGAATCTACCACTATTCAACTAGTAATTATCTAATTATTAATTAATCCCTAATTTTAGAGTGACAAATTGAAATCAATCTATATCATCTTATGGATATAACAATTAAGCCCAAGTAATTAAATCTAATGTAGGTTCTAGTTTCTGCTCAACAGTATGATATCTAAGCATCCCAAATAAATATATTGAATAACAAAGAGTCAAAGTTTTCTTTAGCACTCTATATAAACAATTTAATGAAAGACACAGAATCAAAGATAATTATATATAGACTTTATAGATCCAAGTATAAATTTAATAAATATTAATCCTAACAATCAATCATGCATGAAAGAATTAGTGAAAAGATTTAATAACATCCAACTAATCATGTGAAACAAGAACTATAAACATTAAAACACACATGTATGGAATTAATTAAATAAAAAAAATAGTAATTTATTAAATAGGGTTTCATCCTTATCCTTAGAATCTTTAACCTTAGTATTAAAAAAATTAGTTAGACATAATTAAATTAGGACAACAAAAGAAATAAAATCAGCCATAGAAAAATTGAAGTGCAACTACCACTCTTTTCTTCTCTGCCGAATGCCTCTTCTGTCTTGTGTCCCCCCCTTTTCACGGTCGTGGCTTGCCTTTATATAATGTGCAACTTGGGAGAATTCTTCGCAAATTATGATTGCTAGGAAACCACCTTTCATAAGCTAATATCCATACCCACTCACCAAATCGTTTTTATATTATTTCCTTATTAAAATTTGAAAGCTAGCCACTCATTTGACTTAAAAGCAAAAGGCTAATAATAATGTCTTCTTTTAGTGCCTGGCATATGCATTCTAAATTGCCAAATAAAATCTTTCTTTAATTATTTTAAGCTCATGCGGAAGCGTATTTAGAGCATAATAGTCAATTTTTCAATTCTTTCCACTTATTGATGTTTTATGCACTTTTTGTTTCCCAATCTCCAATTATTTTCATGTTCAATGAAATAATTTAATTAATTAAAAATAATATATAATAAGAACTAACAATCATATAATTAAGGTTAAAATATTTATATATTATTTACTTACCAAGAGAAGAAGAAAATTGAGCGTTTCTTGGGTGAAGGAATCATTGACCTCCATGTGAGATTAACCTGATTTTTTTTATGTGAAGTGCTCCTAAGGGTATCTTTTTATGTCATTATAGACATGTGGTGTGCCCAACCTTAGAATTCTCTTAATCTTGATCGAAATTTGGGATCCCAATCCATTCGAGACAGAATTTATGACATTTGAAGATCTAGATTTTTCATAAATGTATGACAAATTAGTTTAATAATTATATAGACATGTCGATCATATGAGTATGACAAATCATTTTGATAAAAAAAAACATATTTATGACATGTCGGTTATATGTACATGACATGTCGTTGATGATAAAATTTATAGTGTATGATAGAAACTTCATATCATCCAAAACAATTTAGAATCCCAATTAGGATGGAATTAGACTTTTTTTTTTTGTGGGAATAGAATTTGGGACACATTTTTTGTACAGGATCAAAATTGGAAAACCCCAACCCATTCCGTCCTGTTGCCAACCGTAGTGGCAGTCATGGGCATAAAGGGACAATGCTGATAAAATTATTGGTTTTGCAATTTCATTTTGTACAATTCCAAAGGAGACATCTAGAATCCATGATGCTTGCTTATGAAAAATTTAAAAATTCTAGAGATCAAAGCATAATCTTGTTGGCAAATGCTATGCTCTAGAGAGGATTAGAAGCTGAATCAGCCTTAAAAATAGCCAATCATAGTTAGTCTTGGGACATTCCAAGTCCATTCAAAAGAATGTAGCAAAATTGTGATTTTGTTTAATGATACTGGAAAAAGATATCTAAAGAAACAATGGCAGCTTTTCTGCTGAAGAAGATGTGAATAATAATATTTCATTGGTCAGCAGTAGCACTTGCAGCGCTCAGGTCGACGGACAGATCAACGGCCTGAAAAAGAACAAAAAATGAAAAAATGTAAAACATTTTTTTCACTTAAAATATTTAGTTGCAAACATTAGTACATTACCTTTCCAGTGATCTTAGAGTACATTTCAAGCACATCCTGTACCGTGGACTCAAAGTGTGTTGTTGCATCATAGCTCTGCAGGAAGTTAGAGACTATGGTCATTTCAACTGAAATAGCTAGAAGCAGGATTAGACATTTCTCAAAATCCTTGCTTGATGTAGTTAGTTAATCCGAATATAGCAAGCTACATAAGCATGCATTTATGCTGTGTGTGTGTATTCATGCATATCTTTTGTGTATTTTGCTATTTTAGTCAGCCACATGCTTGTCCACTTACAGTAGATATGAAACAATGGTCAGCTTCATGGTTGTTTATAGGTACAAATCTGTCATAAGTGTCGAAGAATATATCATCTACAGGCCCAAGCAGATCAATGCCAGGCTTCAGTTCAACTTCAGGATTGTCCGTCTCTGCCTCTGTTGAAACAAAAGCAATGTACTGTCCATTTGGAGCTACATTATGAGCATATGAACAACAGAAAAGGTACCTGCAGCAGCCACAGTAGAGAAATAGCCCATCTGTGAAACCTGAAGCTGGAAAATTTGTAACTAAAATGTCTCTTTTACTTTTCTATATCTCATGATCCAGGCTCCAACCTAGTCTCGGTAACCGAATATATGTATCTTCAACTACAAATCAAACAGAAACTGGGAAATGGAATTTTAGCAAAACATACATGTCTGATTTACGACCAAGTTGCTTCTGTGGAAGAATAACCTGACACGAATGAGAATCATTGGTGTCTGGAATGGGATGATTCATTATACATATAGCCCGAGCAACCTTTCCAACTTTTTGAACCTGTTGCAGTCGTAAAGAATCTACAGGTAAGGGCTGTCTGAGTACTGCTGAAATATGTATGATTTTGAGTGGTAATGGTCTTAAATGCAACTTACCTTATCAGGCAAGTATGATGGATCACAAACAACCTTCTTGCATTTAGCAGTTTCTCCTTCGGATGTTACACCAATAACCTTCCCATCTCCATCAAACTCCACCTGTCTTCCAAAATTAATAATCTATGATGAAGTTTTGAATGATGAGATTATATGGTGAACTGTTAAAGTGTACATTTAAAAGTGTTTAAAGCACTTTTGTTACACCGAATTGACAGAATTGTATTAGTTTAGTCTTGCTTCTTAAAACTGCAGAATTGTGGAGTGACAGATTTACCTTACATTCTGGCTTGTTGAGCATGTAAGTTCCACCATAAACTGCACTTAAACGTGCAAATGCCTGCCAATAATGTCAAAAGGCATGTGAAAGTGAGCTACTTTCACTTCCTACATTTGTACTTTAAAAAAAGAAATAATTGCAGACAGTTCAAACCTGAGGCAATTCGCCGAGTCCATACAGAGGATAAATATAAGGAGAACCTCCTTGAAAACGTGCCAAAGACTCTGCATACAGCTTCACAAAAACAAAACGGAAAACGGGCAAGAGATTAGTTTGATCGCCTAAAGTTATGTTAGAAATTTTGTATGATGTTCGTGTAGTTAATGAAAGAAACATACAACTGATTCTGTGGAACTACTGATTATTGGATCTGATTTCCAGAATAATTTAGCAAGAGGGAAGAATCTTTTGAATGCTACACCTCATTGGAAATGCTAAGATTACTCTAGAAAAAGAAACATAATATCACCTTAATTCTCTTCACAAAATCTATAGCTGGTTCATCCAAGTAACTGTCATTGATGTAAAGTGCCAAGGCATGACCAATAAAGTCAATCGTATCGTCTTCAAGCCCATATTTTCTACAAAAATGGACATCAAAGTATGTGCATAATTAACATTTATGAATGGAGACAACAAAATAAGAATTGCATTTTGCAAGACAAAGCTCTTTCTTACTTTTAGAAACAGTCACTATTTGCAGGCATTTCTCATACTTATTTAGTATAATTTCAAGTTAAACATGCAAACAAAACCATCAATGACTAGTGTTTGTCCTTTTATGTGTCTCAAGTGATAATATGAAGTACTATAATGAGTAAATGAGAGGATGATGGTGATAGGTTTCATACGAGATAATCTCTCTAGCTGTAACTTTGTTCAAGTCTAGCCCTTCGTGAGATTTCGGATCATCTTCTTCATATTCTTGAACATAAATGAAGAACTTTCGAGCACGACGCTTCTCAAATAACCCCATCAATGGTGATTTCAGTGCTTCAACATCTGTTGCTGGAACTTTGTAGATCTTAAGATAAAGATAATGCTTGTAAGTTATTGCGTACAAGATTAAGGTATTTGTTCTTACTAATGACAGTATTTAAAAGCAAGTAGAGATATAAAACAATTCTCACCTTCCCTTTGTTGTACACAAAACTGCCATCAACAGCTTTGAAGTTAAGATACTTAGTAACATCTGTATGGATGAGAGTACGGACCAAACCACCGTTTGCCATCATGAACTGCAAAATCAAATTAGCTCATTTTTTATTTCATCGTAAGAAATCGTATAGAAGATTAAGATGGCTTATCCAATTGGAAGCCTATTTCCAAGGTTGAATCTGTGGTATGTAGCTCAAAGAAAACCATCAAAGTAACATCCATTTCCAAAGATTTGAGTGCTTTGAGGAAATGTGATTGCGTCCAATCTTGATGTGAGGGTCGCCAAAGCTTATGCGATATAGCAATTGAAAGACATGGTTTATGTCAGTAGAAACATGTTACTAAGCGAAAAAAACTGAAGCAAATGCATCAGCCTATGGCAAGAAGCTTCAAGTTGAAGCAAACAACATCAACCAAAGTGTCAATCCTTGATATCTGCTGCACTCAGAATTGAATCTGTGCATATATACTCAGCTCAATTGAATCAATTATATGCAGCCCTGTCGTTAGTGAACTCTAACCTATATTAACGCCGCTTAAGAATGTTTTTGGAGCTATGCATAACTTGCAACCATCAATTCGCAAAATTGAATAGATTTAAGAGTCTAAAGTAAATCTTGTATAGCTTGCAGGAGTTGCTATGGTTGCCATTGATTTGACAATAAAATGATGAATATATGTACGCAAACACACCTTAGGTATCATGTCAGCATTATACTCTTTGCTTGATCCCAAGCGCTCTGGAGGCTTATCATCTCCTTTGAAACGCTTCCAAAGCTGTAGGCGAATACCAAAATAAATTTGCATAAGTGGGTAAAGAATTTATCAAATAAATACTTACAAAAAGAAAAGGTTTCCAAAAAAAGGGTGCAATTAATTAAGCTGTGAGAAAACGGAGTAACCTGTGTAAGATTGAGAGAAGTTGATTCTCCTCCATAATAGGCATTTCTGTCCATGTGCAATACCTATTTGAAATCAAGATTCAATGAAGCACGTATCATTTATATCAAAAAAATTTAAAAAATAAAATAGGATACTTGAAATTTTCTGCATTTCCAATTAAATGCAAATATTAAGTGCACGCTCTATCAATTCACATATGCAATTTTTTTTTTTTTTTGGCTTTTTTTTTTAAATTGGAGATTCAATGACACTTTTCACATACAACATAAAACAGTGGGTATGAAATTCATAAGTTATAAAAAGTAAATTTAAAGCCGAAACTTAAATTTCTATTCTTAAATTTGAAATTTGTTTTCGAATCACAAACCAAATGTCTCCCAAAAAGTTTAAAAATACAAAATTTTACTCGTGAGTCTGAATGTTAACAAAATATGAACATGTACATATGATAATTTTGGCACATGCCATTAAATCAATAGCAAAATTCACATAAAAATTAATATAATATAATTAGAAAAAAAATGAGAAGCTATGAAATTACTTTGAGTCCATCAACGGAGAGAAGGCCACTGAGAATGCATTCTTTAAGGCCGGTTCCAAGAACTATAACATCATAATCTTCATCCATGGCTAAATCAATCAATTTCACAATTCAGATTTCTTCAAAATTAAAAAAAAAAATGAAAACTGAGGAAGAAAAAAATTTAAAAGAAAAGATCAGAGATAGTGCGGAATGAATATGAAAGGAAAGCCGGTGTGTGGGAGGACTTGTGTGCTTCTGATTTTGGAGCAAGTCTTTAGCGGGAACTAACGAGATTAACGGAATTGGAGAGTCTAGAATTCACTTGCCTAATAGAGCGTGGACAACACAGCAGGCCTGTAGAATGACAGCTGGCAGCGTATTCAAAGCGTACTATCACGTGACTGTTTAGAGAGTGGAGATTAAACTGGCAATTTGAGCTTCCACCCGTTTGACTAGTGAACGCTTGGATCTATTCTTTTAGATACTAAATTATTAGGTCGTGTTTGGCAGCCGGTAGTATAACCGGCATTGTATTAGCTAAGCCCCATTCGCGATTAAGATTGAAACTAGCTATTTATTTTATAATTTAAAAAAAAAAAAAGAGTGTTTGCTAAATTTTTTAAAAGCTGTTTATTTCATAATTTTTTCTATTTTGACAATTATTTTTTAAAAATAGGTGAGATTTAGTTTTATAAACAGCTTATTAAATAAGTCACTACATTTTTTAAAAAATTTCATTAGAAATCTTGATATTTTAACAAAAAGATAACTAATATAGAAACTATTAGCTATCATATTACTGCCACAATCGCTATATATTTTTCTATTATCAAAGTGTTGATCGAGTGAGTTCATATTTTTTATATTTTACTTTTATTTTCTATCATAAAGTTCAAGAAGACTTACAAATGATTCCATAAATTTTCTTTGGACTATGAACAATTTCACATAAAAGCTAATGTTCAAGGTATTTCATTTCATAACCATGGCATTTAATGTTCAATCTATTTGAACTTTTTGTATATTCAAGGTGTTTATTTAGAAAACACTATAAGCTTGGTAATATTTGAAATATATTTTCTTGATTATTTCATTTATGTTGTTAAATGAGAGATCATTTTAATTTGTTAATATTTAATACTATTGCAATAAGTTTAATGCAAATATAGCACATATTACGTTCTATTTTATTTGAATTTATGTATTAGTATGAATTTTATTATATTTTATGTAACAGATTATAAAGTTCATTAGATTTTATTTAATTAAAATTTTTACAATTTATGTAATTTTAAGTTTTTTAAAAAGAAAAAAAAAGGCATGTCTAAATAATTTTGTTAAACTTACTCTAGAAAATAAAAAGTAATTTAAACTTATATCTATTTTGGTCATTACATAATACAACAATACTTTCTTAATTAAATTTACAAAATGCATTTACTTCGGTTTTCAAATTTATAGTAATCGTAACAACATAGTTGACTAAATACTAAGCTACATTTTTTATCTGCAGTTTATTTCATTTATATAATAGAAGCAGCTTATTTCAACAGCCACCGCAGTCCCAAATTAGCCTTAAATATAATATTATTTTTATTTTTATTTATAAAAATTTAATATTATATTGTATTATAACATAATATAATTTATATTATTTTATCATTTATATTATAATAACTAATATATAAAAGTAAATTAATATTATAATATAATATTAGGTAATAATATTATAGTAATATTATTATAATATTTTATTATTTGATGATAGTATATTATTAATTACTTTTATATTATAAAAATTAATATATAAAATAATTATGTAATAACTAATTTCAAAAATTCATAATGTAACATTAAAATATTTATAAGTTTAAATAATATTAATATAAAATAATACTATATATAATACAGTTCTTACTACACTAAACGTGGTATTGTGTTATCACTCAATGCGATACACCCCAGTACAAGAAACTATAATGCAATTGAGCTAATACAACGAGGAGATGGCCAAAGATCTATTATCTATTCCGTTTCCTTTAGCTAGGTGAGGAATTCGAGGTTTAGCGTAACCCTATCCTTATTTATCAGTGGCATCTACTCCGAAATTTAATGCAATATAACATGTCAAACGCACTTTAGTGGATTAAAGGTTAGTTAATGTAACAAAGTATAACTTTTGTACACGTTATCTCCCTTGCCGTAGTTTAATTTAGGGATGGCAATTAAATCCGGACCCGGCCCGAACTCGGACCGAACCTGAAAAATCCGGGGCCGGATTCAACTCGTACCGGATTCATTTTCATCCGAAATCCGAATTTAATTTTTAAAACCGGCATATTTTCGAGTCCGGATTCGGGTTTAGGTGAACCTGTAAATCCAAAACTTGGATCCAGATTTTTTATTTTAATATTAATTTTTTATAAAATATTTAATATAAATGAAGATTTGAATATTATAGATTTATGTTATAGATTTGTATTTGTGGATGTTTATTGCTTTGAAACTTTGAATTTTAGATTCTATATTTGTATTGTATTTGTTTTAAAATCTAAATATGTTATGTAATTTATATTTAATTTTCTTTAGAGTAATTTTTTTTTCAAAATTTTGTTTTAATTTAGCAATCCGGGTACCCAAATTTTTCCGGGCCAAACCCAGATTAAAAAAACCGGGCTCAAATACGGGTCTGGTATAGAAAATTTGTATCCGGGTCCGAATCCGGAAAGCCCAAACCCAGACCTGGACCCGGAAATTGCCATCCCTAGTTCAATTGGCCTTAAATGCGATTTGTGCCTACAATTATTTAAATATTATATCGTTTTGCTTGATATGTTATGTCATTGACATATGTCACATATTTTCAAGGAAATTAAAAAAAAAAACAAATATAAGATATGTGGTAATGCTATAGTATACCATATCATTAGTTTATACAAATAATTATGTGTATAATTTCTTTTGTTTATGTATAATTTCCAGAATTCCAGTATTTCTGCTAAGGGAGATGATACTTTAGAGCAAATACACAAAATTTTCGTTGTCAGTCATAGATCGTATATTTTTTGATATATTCACAGACATATGCCTTAATTTTATACATATCATGCGTAAATTTTGAAGTAGACTAAAGAATAAATTGAAAAGTGTCAACGAAACTTATGACTAGTTAGGAAAAAAAAATTGCGAGCAATAAAAAAATTTGTGAGTAATGATATGTTTACTACCGACACTTATTTCAAATAAGCGATGATATATTTATAAAATTAGGAATAATTTAATTATTAGTATTATGAAATTATCTCAATAATATATTAATAATAATATGAAAAATCAATTATTATTAAACATAGTCAGCAATATTGAATGGCGACCCCTTACTTGGGATACAAATTTCATTGCTCATTTTATACGCCATACGGGTTTTTTTGTTTTTTTTATTCGTGATGTGATGCAAATTTGAATTTCAACCTTATTGTACACATAGATAATAAATATTTGCTTTTAGGATTATAGTTCTCTTATTCTGATAAATAATAAAATCCCTAGAACCGAAAAAATTGTGTGCATGTTATATCACAGTAGGGCATGTTTGGCAGCCTAGTTTAGTCCAGCCAGTACTGTCTATTATTTTATGTTGACTAACTTAAGATACGTACGCGCCAAACATGAGTCTGGTCGTTTTTTGTTTGGTAAATCAACCTGCTTTCCCTGCAGGTTTAAGTTCTGATTATTTTTCTCTATTTCTTGTATTATTTTATTTAATCAAATAATATTTTAATAAAGTTATTTATCATAATTACTTAACTAGTATTAATAATTATTTCTGATTAATCCTTCACCTCCAGCACCTCCGGCCAACCATTAATGGTCATGTTCAGTGTTGCCGGCCGCCCACCACCCCACCGCCACCACAATTGTTATTTTTCGATATCAGTTGACATCAAGTTTAATATTTTCGAAATCCTCATAAGGAGCTCTGCATAATGGTACTAATACTTCCAGCAAAGAAGCTTTCATTCTTAGTTGATCTATTGTCAAAATTTTAAAATCTAAAAACTTGACTGAAAATATGCGGCAAACAGAAGCTCCATTGCCCGGAGATATTAGCACCATTTGTATGTAGTTGTCAGCTTGTTCTTGACAAATTCGATCGGATGTTCATGATCTGGTGTAAAAGGATTCAAACCTTTGCATGTCGGTATAAAAAACCAAATCCCTACCACTTGGCTATACTCCATGCGGCTCGTTTTGGACAGTAAGAATGGGGAGGTAGGCAAAGGCAGCTTGCTTCTCTTCTCTTAGGCTACCAGTTCATGTTATTTGCGAAGAAAAGGCAACAAGCGCTTATTCACTTAGTAGGGCCACGGATCGCCGGAGAGACAAGAATTCTAAAGATACTAAATATGATCTAAATAGATAACGTTCATAATTCCTTATCAGTGGTCGGTGGGGGTCGCCAATAATATTTTATCTTTCAATAAATATATCAAAATAATATTATTTTAATATAAATAATGATATAAAATATTCAAAATATACATTACAGTCCATCCTACATCAAACATAATACTGTATTAAAATTATTACACCATGATAATAACACATTACAGTATAATCTATATAGTCCAACATAACGTGCCATGCCAAACACACCCTAACATGCCTGGTGTGGTCAAGTTAGTGCCCCTATGATATGACTAATTTTTTAACTGATGCCCTTTTTTTTTTTTACAGTGCATTTGAAATACGGCTCATTAAATATATGATTATTAAATAATAAGGTAATCAACTAATGCAATATAATAAATAAACTATTAATTTATACAAAGGAAATTTTTATGATGCAGTATAGATTTTTATAACATTGATAATGAGTTTTTTTTTTTTAATTGTCCATTGGATTTAAAGTGAAGATCTTCATCCTTAATTTCTCATGAATCTAAACTAACCAGTTTGTTAAAAAAAAATTATTACTGTAACTTCTATCCTTTTATTCTTTCATTAAAAAATTATTTATTTAATTATTTGCAGCATTATTTTTAAGTTTATTGTAAGGAGAAAAAAAAAATAGAAACAAAAAGTCTAACGAAGATATTCTTATAGACATTATAAGACTAAAACTTTGAATGCATTACTACGATGATATAAAAGAGTCAATTTATGTCTTCTCTAATTCATTTAATTTTTGCAATACAAAGTATAACTAATTAAATTTATTCTTATAAATATCATATGTCAACTGCTTTTGATCGTTGAATCTCAATTAAAAAAGTTGTGTTTCGGTAGATTACCGCCACATGAAAAAGTAGATAATATTCTTATGCTCCTTATTTCATTTAATTGGTAAAATATTGTTAGATTATTTAAAATTTCACTTTATCTTAATTAAATATTGCGAACCATTTGGATCTCATTTTTTTGCCCGCTATTGATGATACAGTATTTTTATACCAGCATCGCTCATATTTATTAATTATTTATTTGTTCATTTTTATAATATATAGAGATATAGTAAAATATTTTATAGTTAATAATATAAATTTGTAAAATTTGAACGTAATCAATTTTTTTTTTCCATCATGCACAATTATCCTATCAGCCTCTAGGGCGTGCAGGCAAGTGAGAGGTAGCCTACACTATACAATAGTTGTTCTTTTTGAATATTATACACAAAAAATATTAATAATTAAATAAATAAAATAAATAAAATTAGGCAATATATATTGTACTGAATTTAACACACCTTAATACAATTTAATACAATCCAATATAACGGGATGCACCAAAAACACTCGGAACACAAATTTGTTATTACATTAAATGTCTTATAAAGTTACTGTATTCGATCAGCAATAAGTAGAGCTTCAACCCCATTATTTTCTTGTGTATATTCAGTTGAAATGCACAAGAATCTCACACACACATATATACATACATATACACATTGATTAAATTAAATACATGTTGAGGAAAGATTCCAGAATTTGCTACTTCAATTTGGAATCTTCTTCAACACAAAAATCTCTCAAGAACCAACAAAAATGTCAAAAATCAACTGAATATACAATTAAGTACAAATGGGACCGGGGGGTTTTATTACACCGAATCGTGATTATAATTATTAATTGGTTATTCTAAAGCCAGCCATTCAATCCTTAATGCGTGGCCTTCATTTGCAATCTTTCATTAGCTGGCAAATGGTAGCCTGCAAGACATAATTCAAGGAGATGCATTAGGAAACTTGGTCTTGTCAAGATACAATCAATGTATTTGTCACTTAATAAAGGAGGTGATTAAAATAGGTTGTCACACACATAAGCTTACTTCTTTAAAATGAATTTGGATCCCGTGCTGAGTCAGCTATACTCAACTCCTCACAATCTTCTACCACACGTGCATGTATAATAATATACGATTAAAATTTAATTAATATTACATTCTTATAAAAAAATTATTAATTGTATCTTTTTAAAAGGCTAGCGAAAAGCCCGGCTCAGCACTGAATCCAAATCCTCTTTAAATCCCATAAAATCGAAAAAAATCATACGGATGAATCTGTTACACTATGTCATGGTACAATTATTCAATCAATACACACACACACACATATATATATACACACACGTATGTATGTATGTACGTACGTATGTATGTATGTACATACACACACACATATATATATGTACATATACATATATATATATATACACATACATATATATGTGTGTGTATACACATATATACATATACAAATACATATACATATGTGTGTGTGTGCATGTGTGCATGTGTGTGTGTATATATATATATATATCATGTGTCACTACATGAGAATTCTGATAGAAATTGTTAAAAGAAAAAAAAAATTACAGTGACCCTTTTTATTGCAATTTATTTGTTAAACTTTGTAGACATTTTTTTTTTCACTTCTAATTGCAAATAAAAGAAGAGGCATTATAGTCTTTTTACAATTTATGTCAAAATTCGGTCACTTTGTTAAAATTTTCTTGATTTTTTAAGTTAATAGATAGGCAAATGAGATTAATGCAATTAATAATGAGCTTACCCCAACTTTAAATAAGTGTCAGAATTCTCTCTGTCTTGAGAATTATCTCCTGATGAACTGCAGATGAAGTTGTTAAATGAGTGGCCTTGTACGTGTGTATTATTCCCTGTCGGCTAAATGTTCATAATGATAATATTAATTCAGTATCTAACATTAAGGGGGAAACAAGAAGACCGAGTAAAAGATTTCTCACATGCTGTTTCAATCTCAGGTTTTCCTCCATCAGTTGTGCTTCCTGCATTTTTAACAAAAGTTGTACTTAGTGAGCCACCGCCTTGACCGCTGATTATATATATAATTCTCATTAACCAAGACAAAAAGGTAAAATAATATTTTATCTACAATCTGTTATCAATAGAAACCGGTCAAACCATTTTAATCTAATTCTCTAAGGACATGAGACATTTGGAAAAAGAAACAACATCCCATGATTTGACTAAATGGTCATAAAGATTCCTTTATTTACAAAAATGGTCACACCAACTCTTTTTTGAGATATATACACTTTGTTTTGTATTTAAAAATGATCACACAAATTCTTAAATTTTATCAAAAAGAAATTTATACACGTATCCTAAAAAGTGTATGTATGGCAGGTCTCCAAGACCATTTCACCAAAATACGAGTATCATTATCCTATATCCAGAAGTCTGCGCACTACACATACATTATATTCACAAAGGGTATTCTTCACTAACATATAACAATGTGCACAGAAATTACAGCTCATGTTATGACCTCTTATAAATTATCCTCCAGTACAAACAACAAACGGACTCTTCGGATTGATGCCATCACATAATTTCTATAGAGATCGACCTTCTATAAGCTAAAATCGTTTTTATATAGAACTTAATTAGAGCTTCAGATTTAGAAGAAAATGTCATTAAATCACAAAAACAACAAAAACACAGAATAACCACCATATATCTAAATTTGAATGATAGAAAATCGCCATAAAAACATAAACCTAGGTGAGACTTACCTTTAAAGAAAGTGAAAGAATTAAAATATAAATAACAGAAAGCAAGTTAGAAGCACAAAAATGGATTTTGAGGACACCAAAATAGTCCAGAAATCAGCAGTTTTATTGCCTTCTATAAGCATGAGAAAAATGAGAAACCTGCGAATTGTACACGCCCTAATGGAATCACCTTCAACCCACACATGTATATAGAGAGAGAGAGAGAGTGAGAGAGAGAGCTTTGTTCAGCCGGCTTTAGTAGCAAAATCAAATGCCAAGAAACTGAGCTGGCCTTATCAAACAATATATCACAAATTAATTAACTAGCGAGCATTGATCACCACAACAATCAATCAGAAAGCTGTTTCAGGAACATAATGTTATTTGCCCTTACCTTTTTTTTAAAAAAAAAAAAAGTTCTGAAAAGGGTACGATTTACAGATATGTTGCAATCTAGGAATATAGATACATACATTTAGAACAACCCAAAAGTCTATCAAAACTAAATTAGAAATCTACTCTCCATTGTTGAAGGCACCAGCCCACCAATGGGTCCTTATCTTCAAATATTTATTTTAATGACTGAAAGAAACCAATGCTTTATTCATTAAAACTTCATAAAATTCCTTGCAACAAACTGCAAGTTACATATAATACACATCTCACCTTTGTCCTGAGAGCATCAATTTCATTCAGAAGTCTTTCACCCTGGAATACATAATACATGCCATTTGTCAAGAATCCACAAGCTAAATGTTGCTAACTTTCCATAAACAAGCTCATGGATTAAACAACAATAAGAAGAAGAAGAAATAGATGATATGACTAACTCTTGTTTGAACAACACGGCTCAATCCTCCTTCAAGTGATTTTTCTAGCCGCATGAGTTCTTCCATGTTTAACTCTTGGAGTTCTTCTCCTCTCATCTGTCTGTGTAACAACTACGGTCATTATTAGCTTAATTTTAGGAAACATACTCCATGCAAATTAATGGCTTTACTATTTCTTTTACCTTAGTTCATGTGTCCTATCTGCCATTTCCTTGCTCAAAATGGCGTAGGTACTGCTTTCGAGCTAAACAAACAACAAAAAGATCCCCTTTATGCAGCTTCTTTAGAAGCGATGTGCTTTAAGACATTAATATCCTTATTTATATAAATATGAGAGATCATATGTTCAAAATAGATAATATCACTTAGTTAGACTACATACAATTTGTATCTCAACTAACTCGTTACACATTAGGTTAATTTATAAGTCATAAGTTTTCCTAATTAAGTAGAAGCATTTTGGTTTCGAAGATTAAATCTTCGAACGAAACTTTGAGAGGCTATATGTGACCAGAGCAGACACTTAGATTTTGGGCCTAAATGTTATAATTGGTGTCAAAACTAGCTCACCACTTAATGCATGGATAAAATTTATTTTGAGTAGTGCTATTAAAACCCATATAGACTCCTTATGTTTAATGAAATTACATAAATAGCCAAATATAAAATTAATTATTTTTTAATAGAATTTCAATCAAACACTTATATTATTTATTTTTTAACAAAATTTTTTCAGCCACACAATTTCATAACTTGTAATTATCTTTCAAGATGTTAGTTTCACAATTTTCCAAAGGCTATTACAAAATGTTTGAACTTTCTACATTTGTGGAGAATATTTGAAAAGTTCAAGCATTTATTTTTGTGGTGAAAGAAAAAAGAGATCAAACTTGCCGAAGAAATATTGTTCTTCTCTAGGGAATGCATCTTCTCCATAAGATTGATACTTTATTCTCAGTACTTTTATTTCATCATCGGCAAGAGTTGATCCTCAATGGATCTCCACAAAAAATCCACAAGAGGCAAATCATGGAATTAAGTTTGATGGATATCAGTTGTACCAATAAAACAATTAGAAGTTGAGTTTTGGCACAGTTGGATGAGAGAATGATGAAGAGGATAAAGTGGTTGTCTATTGTCTACTCTGATAGACTGATACCATGTAGAGAAACATAACAATTTTAGGTACATATATACAAAGCTATATATAGGTAAATAGGGGATCCTAAATATTACGAAGTAAATGTAATGTTCTAGAATATATACATGAGTGTACGTATCAAACCCCTATATTATAAAAGAGAACCTCGACAATGAAATCTCATGAGATATAGCTTTACAAACAAGATTAGCTAGCTGTTCTTTCTGCGTGAATTTGCGACTATATTATGTGTAAATATATGAATCTTGGACCCCAAATATTTAACATAAATTTATAATATTTTCCTTCATCATAGATCAATATATATAGTCAAAATTTGTAGTTTTTAGCTAATTTAGTTGGTAAGTTCTATTATAATAAACTTACATATTGGTTATTCCCAAATGATATGTCTATTGGTTTGGTCTAACCTACATATTAGCTATAAATTCACATATAAGTTTTGTGAAATTATTATGTTTCTCTTCTTATACACTTTCTCAATGTTTTTATTTTTATTTTTTTTTATGTGTGTGCAGTACAATTCATTTATGAAATAGCTATTAAATTATCATATTTTTATTTATTAAATATCAATAAAAAAAATTTAAATAAAGAGAATCCTGATCCTTAATACTAGATTTATTGTTGTTTTACAATTTATACAAAATTTGTTGAGATCTCTGCATGTGAGGGACTTGATTGAGACTGGTGCAATGACAATGAGTGATACTTGGGGGAATGACAGTGAATTTTTGTTTTCTAAATAAAGATTAAAAATAAGAATAAGCTTTTATATATAAAAATATAAATATAATTCGTCACTTGAACAAAGTATAAAATAATCTTTATAAAATAGGTTATCACTTTGGTATAATAGTGTGTATACATAAATAAATTCTAAATGAAAAATAAATAATTACATATTACCTGCAGTTGAAGAGAAGGCTGATCCAATTTGTGAAGGTTCTGTGAATGAAGATTGTGCCTATCAATCACCTGCTTCATACTTGAAAAAAAAATGAAAGAAAAATAATCACTTGCTTTGTGAATTACGGTGGGAAAAAAAATATACATATTGGTATATTCAAAGAATGTAGTACATAACACTACATATAGTCTACATTCATAAAATTGGGAGACCCAATTATATTATAACTAATGTGAAGACGACGTGGCACCATCATACATGCAATGTTATTTGTTTGGTACTGATTTATCTTATCCTACACAATAAAACTTCTCAATTTATGACATTCATTGATAATGTGGCATCATCTGCCACATCAAATAAAATACATAATTTGTCACATTTATTAAATTGCATACTTTATATTTAAATACTATGTTTTTTAAAAGAGGCGGAGAAATTTCATATAAATTTTTTAATCTTTTCTCTCTAAATTTCAAATTGGGATGGCCAAGGGAGGAAAAAAAAATCACACATTCAATGGGCCGAGCATATCCGAACATGATAAATGTATGATTATTCCTTAATAATTAGTTTTAAATTACCAAATATTAAAAAAACTGTAAAATGGTCAGATTTTGGTGCTTCTGTCGTTTTCGTACTATCTTTTTTTTAATGGGGTTTTGATACTATCTTTAAACTTTCAAAAATTAGTTATACAAAGTTTTAACATTAACATATAAACCAAAAGTTACAAGAAATAGGCTTACAAGTCTCTTTTTTGGTAACTGCACTACCCTATTTATGAAATGATATAAACAAGAATTAAGCTGGGATCTTTTAACATGTATTCTTGCTGTAAAGTGATAGATAGTATCAGCCATTGATTTTGTTCAATTCTTTATGATGGGAAAAAATCAATCTTTTGAGGCATTTTTTATATAATCTTTTTTCACTTTTTTTTAATGTTTTTCAAAAAGATAGAAGGATGGGTAAAGTTCAAATCAATTTTTTCAATTTCCTACCTCTCGCAAGATTTAAACTCAGGTGGCCAATTAAAGAAAGTTACTTGAAAGTACTCAGACCAAGCTCTTGGGGATGTAATTAATATAAAAAATAGAGGGCTATACTTCTCAAGTGTTTTGTCTTAAGAAACAATTTTTATTTTTGAAGATGCCAAGGCACTTCTATAAAAATCAAATAGCTGTGAATTCTTTTGATACTTTTCAAGAAGGATGAGAATTACATAGCAAAGGCTGATATAGGAGTGAGACACATGTTACATTTCTCTCTGAGTTTCTGCTTCTCTCATTTTTTAACAGGATTAAATTTCTTAAATTATTTCTTGCTTAGTACTTTTCTTATTTTATTTTAGGAGAATTCATATTTAAGAAATAAGTGATTGTCTTTTAGTAATGGAGTTCAGTTTTTGCAAGAAAATGAATATTAGGACCAATTTGGGATGAAATATAGAGTTCAAGGACAATGCAAACCCTGTTCTTGACAGATGAGTTTACAGAGGGCGTGAGCAATTAAAGCACCTTAAAGAGGATTGTCAACAAAGGAATGAAATAAGTTTAGCAACTCCAAGACAATAGATAAAAACACTAATAATATTGCTAGCTATGTGTCTCTCTTCTCCATAAGAGATAATTGTATCATCTAAAATAGATGATGAAGACATCTTCAGGGCATGCCGCTAGTGCCATAAAAGAGGTTTGTGATTGTTAGCAACTCCACATTGTACACAAGGTATGACTTGGTATTTATGTGAGGTTTGTGGTGAAATATTTATGATGATGGTTGAGTACTCTCCAGAAAGCCAAAAATGAGAGCGAGCAATTTCATCAAGGTGATTGACATGCGTTTATTATGTGTACTGCATACAAAGTGGAGTATGTAAAGAATCACAGTTATTGGAGGGAGAACAAGATTTTACCCAAAGTGGAGTGACTCGCATAAGCCTTTGTGAATGTAGTTTTGGTAAAGGAATAAAAGTGAAGACAAGATAGTTGTGTGGATACATAGTGAATTGAAGAAATCATCAATTTGAAGATTGTTAGAAAATGTCATTTTTTTTATAAAGATCAAATTTCCTAGGTATTTCTTATTTAATATTTTTCTTATTAGAAGAGGATTACTATTAAAGAATAAGTTGTTCCCTTTTAGGTCTTCGCTTGTGCACAATAGGTTTAATTCGTACAAGAAAATAAATATTACACCTAAAAGAAAAGGTTAGTAATCACTAAATATTGGAAGGTAAGGTTCTTTTATTTTACGATAATAATAGCAAATATTTTTACAAATTGACATTTTCTAGCACGAGAGACAGAAGCTCTATTAAGAGATTATGTGCTACTGAGCTTTCAGAGTGATTAAAAAAAATACTAGAGTATGATTATAACAATTTTTCACATCGTGAGTTTTTCTCTCGTTGTCCTTAACGTAAATAATTTCTATCCAGTATTGGAACTTTTCTATTGTATTATATGGTTGGCACTTTTCTCTATCTAAATTTTTTTGTTTATCAATTAGAAAAATCCAATAAGTTCTTTGTCTCAAAAGAAGTAAGAACTAATTTCTTAAAATTTCTTTTAGTAGAACTTATGGAATCTTTAAAATAAAAGAAATAGCTTTTTAATTTAATAAATTCTAAATATTAACAAGAAATAGGTTCTCAAGTTCCAAAAATTTTACCGAAATATTGATGTAACACATTGTTTCTTCACACAATATGAAGCAACCTGGTCTATATAATGCTCTCACAGTATTTTCTTTTAAATGGACCTAAAGACCTTGTGCTACTTGAGAAAAGACTTATCACATATAGTTTAATTATGCTTTTAACTAAGCAAAATGTGTGATAAGAAGAATATCCTCTATCAGTTAAAGAAGTTACTGGGCTGATAATAAGTTTCTTGAACTAAATTTTGAGTATGAGTTAGATATGTAAGCTTCTATATGGTATCAAAGTCAAACTCACCAACACGAGTAGGTCAGCACTATCGACCACTTGATAAGGACTAGGCAAAAAGATCAACTTGCATGTGATGAGGGTGATATAAGTTGAAAATAGTTATTAGGCTAATAATACAAATTTGAGACAACCCCTTCAGCTCTTGAGCTAGCTTTTCACTACAAGTAAAATGATGAGCTTCTATTATGTGATTGTGGCACTTCACTCTTAGATGTTGCAAATGGTATCAAAGCCCATAATTTGGGCAAGAGTTTGCGCTCAAATGCCAACCATGTATACCTATTGTCTAGTACACGAGTTTGAATGTCCTCCAAGAAGATAGGTTGTAACAGACATGATCATAAATAGTTAATAAATCATATATTTAAGGTGCTTCTTTTTCCTTTCTCAATTAAACTGAACACTCTTTGGGTGAATTTCAAACTAAAATTGTGTTGGCGTTGAGCAAAAATTGGACAATAAAATGGTATGTGAGAGTCTGACACCACACTTGAATTATAATAAGACAAATGACAAAAGAAACAAAAAGTAAAGACAGTAGAACCTCATTTTTGCTAGAGGAATCCTAATAACAACTCAGCTTCATATTCAAAATTAAAATTTGGGAATAAAATCTTGGACATATTTATGATGTTGTAGATAAATTTACAACGTTAAAAAAAATATCATAAATCTGTCCCAAACTTTAATTGCAGGCTAAAAAATTTTCGTCTAAGAACACAATAAAATACCACTTTGTTAAGTTAATAAGAAAAATTAATGTGAAAGAAATCATATTCTATTAAAAGAATAAGCATAACCTGAAGATAATCAGCATAAGACTGACAAGAAAATTAATTGGACTTAGATAAAACTTCTTAGAGTTGTCCTTACTCTTATCAACAAGAGGAAAAATGAAAACTTTGCCCAAATTTGTTTCAATCTTAGAGGAAATTATTTATTATGAATCTTCACCGATCAAGACCTTGATCAAATAAGCATGAAACAAATATTGTAGATGGTATTCTAAAGCTCCTTACAAAGTATCATCGCATTGTCTACTGATATATAGGCAATGCAAGAACCATTTTAATAAATTACTAATTTGAACAGATTTTTATTTTTATTTTTAAATAATCACTATAATTTGAAGATCAATATTTAACATTGTGGTAACTACTCTCCAATAGTCTATTATTTTTAATTTTTTCATATTTAATGTATGAAATATCTTTAAAATATTGTTTTTACAAAGATAGATATTAAGACTAATGACCTATTTACAAAGTTAGAATACAAAGTTATTATCCCAAATGATGTGCCACAAATATGTGATCTCCATATGTTTGGCAAGAGTTGACTTTTAATAATATTATTAATAAAATAATTTTACAGCGCCAATAAATGAATGACACATCAGTGTACCATATCATTTAAGGTACAAATTTGTATCCCCGTCTTCATATGTCATGTCATTACTAAAATATTAATAATAAGAAAAGATATGATCTAAAATGACATATAATTGTTGAGGGGGTAAGTTCGAGTCCCAACTTCAACTATTTTGGTGTTGGGACTCTATTTCCCTCTTATTAAACAGGATAAGGGTGGACATCTCCCACAAAAATGTAGATTTAACATATATATTCCTGAATATTATTGAGCGGAGATACATTCTTATATAGGAACAGAAACTTGTGCTACGAAATAATTGATCTAATTTTATTTTTTGACAAAAAGTTTGTTTACTTTGAATGAGAAAGGCAAAAGCGTTTTTCAGTAACTCAATCCTAGCTTGATGAAAATTATAGAGTGGACTCTCAAATGTAATCTACAAGAAATTAGATCACTTCGGCAAGGAATGCACCACAATATAGGTCAAGTGACAAAACCAAATTACGAATAAACACAACATGAATCCTTATCAAGTAGGAAGTTTTACCATATATAATTCATCAATTTAAAGTTGTATAGGTAGAAGCTAAAGAGAGAAAATAAAAGTATAGAAATTGAAGAAGACTATTTAAGGATTGAAAAATTTTGAAAAATTTTCCGCTTTCTCAGGTTTCAAATCAAAGGACTATATTAAATGCCACCACTAGCTCGGTTTTCAATTAAAGATACTTTAAATGGATTGTGGTTGCAAGGTCTTAGTTGGAATTAATCCATATATAGAAGTGCTATATTTTATGAGGACATTCTCGTGACATGCAGAATGCATATTCCAAGCATGCATGGGATTTATGATGATCAATAAATAGTTATCATTTAGAGCCCAAAAAAAAAAAAAAAAACAATACTTCAACCTGTCTAATTGATAAAATGGAAATAAAAATGGCAGTGAGATATAGGCACAAGGCAATAAAAATATAAGCTTATTTAAAAAAAAAATCGCGCCAAATAAATATCAACCTCTTCAATCTCGATTCATAATACTCTCTCCAAATTAATTGTTATTAATTATAACTTGTCATAAAATATGATTACTTTAATTCTTCCCCCCCCCCCCCCCCCTTTTGTGTCTCTATGTGTGGCATCCACAAACCTAAGCAAAAGACCCTAAGGTAAGAGTACAATAAAATCAGTTCGGTCAGTTTATTTGATTTAAAAAGATCCTAAGGTACACACCAAATCTCTCTCACTGCACAAGTACATAGTTTCATATTCTTTTTCTAATGAACACACAAACTTAAGCAAATTAAATGTAGATCAATGAATTAATGATGATGATCAAGTGACGAAATGAAAGAGAGAGAAGGAGAGAAAAAAAAAATTAACCATACCTTGAGCTTGAGTAATCAAAGAGCTTTCCAGTAGTAGAAAAGACTATGAGCGCTACTTCGGCATCGCAAAGTGTTGAAAGCTCCTGAGCTTTCTTGAAAAGCCCTCTTCTCCTCTTTGAGAATGTTACTTGCCTTGCTGTTGGGTTGTCGATTTTTTTTATCTCTATTTTCTGTCTTGTCATTTTCCCAAGAAAATCGACCAGAACCTTCAAAAGAAAAACACCCAAATGATAGTTTGTGCATGCAAAGGGGGAAATAAAGAAGAATATGAAATGGGTTCTTAAGATCAAGCAAAATAATTCAAAGGAAAAAGAAAGAGAAAAATCTGAGACCAAGCCCTAGATGTAGCCAGGAGAAGAATGAGAGGTCAAAAAAGAAAGAAAAAAGATCTGAGACCAAACCCTAGATGTAGCCAAGAGAAGAATGAGAGCTCAAAAAAAGAAAGAATAAAATCTACCAATACAATAACAGGCTGACAAATTTTGCAAAATAGTTGGAGATAAACGGGTTGGCCAGATTCGAGATGTATTTCAAGTTCTCACCTGTGCTTGGTTCTTGTTTTTTTTTCGGAGAAGTGATTCTTTTCTTTTAATGGTGTCGTTTTTGGTGCTGTTGAGAACTTGACACAGAGCCAGACACAAAGACAACAATAGATTTTTGAGAGAGAGAGAGATTTAAAATATATAGACGCATAAGAAAAGAAGATTCCTTTTATTACCAAATAAAGGAGAAAGATGGGCTCTCAATTTTGTTTTGAAGAATTTTTTACTGCATTTAGTTTGATTTTAAAAAGTTTTAAAAGACAAATTGATGTGCAGCGACTGTGACCAGAGTAGTAAAATATAAGGAATCTAATTTTTTAATCATAAAAATTTTCCATTCCTATTTTTCATATGGTTAACTTTAGCTTTTCCGTACAGATTGGCCATACTCATAACTGGTCAGAATTTATGACGGCAATTGTACCCTCGTACCAACTGTGTCCCCATATACATCACACTCCTTCCATTGATGCGAGTAATTGATCAAACTCCAACCATAAACATACATAGATATATATATATACATATATTATATATATATATATAGGCAGATCTCTATAGACGTTATTTAACTTATAATAACTAAAAAATTGTTGTAAAAATAAGTAATATAAGAAGTGGAAATATGTGGGGTTAGGGTCTATATTACATTTCTTATTACAAGTGATTGTTAAGTTATTTAAATGTAACTTTGATTTGGGAATTCATGGCCTTAAGTGTGAAATGTTTCATTGTAATTGGGTTTATTGTATCAACGATGATCTCTTAAATAAGGCTACTATAGTGCCTTTTGATAAGTATTGATAGAGGCATTAGGTAACAAACTATCAATCTAAAATCTTCGATCTTTCTTTTATCAAACTCATTACCTCTAAGATTTAACGGTGCGTTTTCTTCACGGCGATCAGAATGAACTAAAATTAAAACGAGTCAGAATCATAATGAGTAATAAGAATCAGAATAAGTTATTTATTTGAAATGTACAAATTAAAATCAGAATTAATTATATTCCTATTGGTGTGTGTTTACTTTATTTTAGCATCAAAATGAATGTTTCTAAATTATTAAAATGCCCTTAATTAAAATAATATACTTTTTAACTAACAAAATAATAAGTAAAAAAATTTCAATGAAATATATGATGATGATGACAATTTTATGATTATTATTATTGATACGGTTGTTGTTGTCGTTGTCGATATCATCATTGTCATCGTCGTTGTTGTTATTATTAATATTATTATTATAAAAAAATAAAAATTATTACAGAAAAATAAACTTTTGAAAAATAAAAATTACTTTTCACATGTAGTTAACTACTAGGTTATGATCTTTTACTTTTCTAAAGAGAATATTCCAATTTAAACCAAAAAATTAATCGACAGAATAGAGGTAGGCAAATAACCCTAATTTCATCCAAAAGTTTCGAGTTTGGATTGAATGCGATTTGAGAATAAAACCCAATCAAATGACTTTTTCGATTGGATTGTTCGCATTGGTTTTTCTGATGATCTAATCACAGCAGTAGCTAAATTTAAAAAAATGGAAAAAGAGGTAATGAGTTTGATAAAAGAAACATTGATGATGATGATGATGATGATGATGATGATGATGATGATGATGATGATATCATTTGGGTTGTTGTAATAAAAGAGTATAATAATTATTTATGAAATTAAAAGGGTCCATATGACTATTTATGAAATTACGAGATCTATGTGATTATTTAAACAAATTTTGGAGGTGTGAGTGGTTTTTTTCTAATTACTTTTTAACGTGTAGATGAACTATTTTTAATTTTCAAAATATCAAATAATGTATAGATTAACTAGTTTTAATTAGCAATTTGCGTTGTGATAGTTGGCGGGAAGACATTTTAGAATTGTTTTATTCTTTGCTTCTTTAATAAATGAAGTTTCGTTTTTTTTTTTTGGAAAAATAAAAATAAAAATCTATGTTTGTATGTACGATTTCAGTAGCAATAAACAAAGTTGTAGAAATTCTAATTAATGAATCTTTAAAATAAATTATATTTTTATTAGCATTTGTAAATGTATTATTGTTTAACCATTTATTTCCATATAAAAAAATAATTTATTAAAGTTTTTCATTACCCACCAGGCTACGATCTTTTACTCTTGCAAAGAGAATATTCCAATTTAAACCCAAAAATTATTAGACTGGATAGAGGTAGGCAAAAAATGAAAAAGAGGGCCAAATTAATCTAAAAACCTAATTTCTGCTACTACCACACACATACACACACAACACAGAATATTCATCACAATAGCTCTTGCGTCAAAGCCAAGCTTCCAATCTCGCTGTCTCTCTTTGTTTTTGGGTTAAAATTAATATCTTGTTTGGTGTTTACATTTGTTCATGAAATGGTTAGTCACTCAATTTTTTTCCCTCATTTTCATGTCTCTCTTTCTCTTGGTTGTATTGCATCAATTGCAGAAAAACATCGACACTCCTGTTTTTAATTACTCAATTTCTCCAAATTAATTATCAATTCAAATCCAAGCCGAATTGTATTATGATTGGATCGGATGAATAAGAAATTTACATTGAGTTCGAATCCCTCTTTCCCTAACCCGATCAATCTTAGAGCCCAATCCGAGCTTGAATTTCCTCACCCCTAAATTTTGCTGAATGTCGGCACAACAATTTTGGATTTACTAAATTCCCACACGAACATTTTAAACAACCCTCCACATCAATTGTCGTTATTGTTATTTTTTCCTTTTTATCGGCGACGGCTCAAAGTCAACTTTATTTTCGCCTCAGGTCTTTTAACTGTTTCTTTGGCAACTGCAAATCTAGTTTAGATTACACGACATCACTGATTACGAAATTACACTTAACTAATAAACAAACAACGAAATCGTTTCAACATAATTTCATTCAATTTTGTTGCTGTCATTTCTTGAAGATAGGTCCTCTTTCGTCATTTAAATTAAAAAGATTTCTATCCTCAAGGTTGTACGTCGACGAACCGAACGGAAGAGAGCATGTTTACTACTGCGTGTCAGAAATTATCTCTACAATTACAATTTTACCCCTGATGGATTATATTGTATTACACTGTATCTAACTCAAAATTGCTGTCATTTCAAAAGAGCAGTCCTCTTCTGTCCATATCAGTAAAGCACTAATAATGAGAGTTCATATCAACCCCTGTCGAAACCTTATTATTACCAAAATGCCACCACTTATTGCAAAAGAAATTATGAGATATCAGATCCCTAACTTTTAAGAGTTTCTTATTTGAATACGTAGTTAGTCAATTCCTCTAGAATAGGTCCTAATCCCATTCACAGACGAAATAATACAAAGTAAAATTCCAATAAATGAATATTTAATAAATTAATAATTTAATTAAATAATAAAATATTCTGCTCCTAAATTAGGCAAATATACTGAATTAATAATTTGGTTAAATGTATAAGACAATAATTTTTTTAAATCTCTTAGGGCTAATGAAAATATAAATGAATAATTAATCAAATACAAATAATAGTAATAATAATAAATAACATATAAAATTCATAATATTTAGGAGCCTTTTTCATCAAAATTTTAATTTATTATGTACTTTAAGCATTTAAAACACTTTAATGGAGGCTGAATTAAATAATAATAAAATCACCTATAGAAATTATTATAGTCATGAGCTAGATCGTTAGTGCCAAGATTATATAAATAATTAAAATATAAATTTTTTTTAAATTAATAATTATTATTTACTAATAAATTTATAAATTATTCATTTAGTGACAGATAAATAACTTTGTTAAAATAATGTTTTTAATCCTGACAATATTATTTTAATTATTACTTCAAGTAATTAATTATGATTAAGGACCTAATTAATACAAATGAAAAAACTTTTTATTTTCTGAAAAAATGTGTAAATATGGTGAACTCAATGATATTACATTAAAAAAATAACAGCCGTCCATTTTTGCTGCTCTTTTCTCTCACTTAAAAATTTGTTGTTTAGAGAGAGAAAATAGAGAGAGAGGGACAGGGGAAATGGCGAGTGGCTTCAACAGAGCGGAAGCGGAGCGGTGGCTGAGCGTGGCCGAGAAAGTATTATCGTCACGTGACTTCCAAGGGGCCCGCAGCTTCGCGATCCGCGCACGTGAGTACGACCCGAGTTTCGAGGCTCCCAACCAGGTCCTCGCCGTCGCCGACACGATCATCGCCGGCGAGTCCATCATAATCACCTCCAACGGTAACCAGTACCATGACTGGTACGCGATTCTCCAACTCACTCGCTTTACTCACTCCATCGAACTCATCGCGACTCAGTACCGCAAACTCGCGCTGTTACTCAGTCCCGAGCGGAACCGCTTCCCCTTCGCGGATCGGTCGTTCAAGCTCGTTTACGACGCCTGGTCGATGCTGTCGAATCCGGCGAGAAAGATAATGTACGATACAGAGTTGCAGCTGAGTCAACTCGGTGAACGACCGAGGCAAACTCAAATGCCACCTCCACCTCAGCCGCCGCAGCCGATACAGCCGCAGCCGGTCAGAAGAAGCCCGCCTCCTCCGGCGAGAAGGAGCCCGCCACCTCAGGCTAAAATAAGTCCGCTTAATAAGGACAAAGGCGTGAGCAATAGGACAGTAGAAGAAGAGAGGTCAAGTTCGAATAACGTGACTGAGTCGACTCGTGAAGCTCGAACTAGTCGCACCGAGTCGAACCGTACGACCGAGGCAGCGTATGAGGGACCGCGTTTCTGGACTGCGTGTCCCTATTGTTTCGTTCTTTACGAGTACCCAAAGGCTTATGAGGACTGTACGCTCAAGTGTCAAAACTGTAAAAGAGCATTTCATGGGGTAATGATTGCGTCACCGCCTGTGACGGAGAAAGATTCGTATTTTTGTTGTTGGGGTTTCTTTCCGGTTGGTTACTCAGGCAATGCGAAAGATACGGGCGGAAATTTTTCTAAGTGGACCCCGGTATCTCCTATGTTTGCTTGTCCTAAGCCAGGGCAAAATAATAATAGTACAAATAAACGAGGTCAAGTTTTGTATGATGAAGTGCTGATTTCTGATTCAGAATCTGATCCTGAGGAATCTGATGATGAGTGGGGGAGTAATAAGAAGAAAAAGAAGGCCAAAAATGTTAAAGGAAAAGGAAATGAAGTTAGAAAAAATGTGAAAAGAACCCCGGCTGAGAGGAGTAAGAAGGGCAGTCAAAATCAAAAGGAAAATCAAAATGCGGGTGGAAATGTGGATGGAATGGTTGGGACTTCGAGTGGTAGTGGTGGGGCAAGAGTTCTTAGAAGTAGCGGGAAGAAGCAAATGGGGAATGGGTTGGACTTGAATGTGGAGTTTAGTAATGAGTTGGAAGAGCCGACGGCGGCAGTGCCGCCAAGAATGAATCCAGAGAATGGAATGGAGGATAATATTGATGGTGTCTTTTTCGAGGGGCTTGACGAGTTTTTGAGTAGTTTGCCAATACTCAATGTGGTGAGAGATGATAAGGTTAAGCCAACTTAGTGACGTAAGACTCTCCCTGTTGTTGATCATGTTTAATTGCTCTAGTTGCTGTTGTAGTTTCGGTATGCTTGTAGTAGTTTAAATTATGTAGAGGTACTGGCTCTGGCATTTTGGTTGCTGGGAGTTGAAATCTAGTATATATTTTTGTGCAATAAGGTATGTCTTATTGCTGACTTTAAGTGCTCTCTGTTTCCATTGTGGATTGGCATGCTTTTTAAGTATGGTTTACTTATAATTTAGCACACTAGGTAGTTTCTAAAATCTTGAACGTGTGTGTGTGTGTGTGTGTGTTTGTATTTTTCGTTTTTTTCCTGTTCAGCTTAACTAGGAGCCTCATTACCAAGCTGTCCTTAAGAGCTTCACTAGGAGCCTCATTAAGCTTTATGCTCTATCAATGAACATGTTTTAATCTTTTTGAATAATTTTGTTTGATATGAACATGTTTTCGTATTTATTTATTTTCTTCTTTGCCAGTGGTCTGCTAAACTCTCATTTCTTTATTTTTATCAATTTTTAGCGTCCAATGCATATCATGTGAAAGATGATTTTTCCTTTTTATTGTTATTAATGTAGTTCAGTAGTGGATTGTATTCTTCCTGTTTGGTTGTTAATCATGCGGTAGAATACAGTTGAAGATATTTAATTGTAAGTTCTATACCTTAGACTTTCTTTGGGAAAAAGTAAACAGGATAAAAAATCCCATTCAAGTTGGTTTTAGGTAACACTAAGTTCTGAATAGATCTAAATCTGATGGACTCTTATAAAATCTGAATGTATAGGTCCAACTATTATTTTTTCTTTTAACCTTTTCTTTTTTGCCCTTTTCTTTCATTTGTGAATGTAAGAGTCAAATCTATTTGTTTCTCATTTGAGAAACATCTGAAAATCAACATTTTGACATTTGTTCTTATAAATATAATCATTGTTTGTATTTTTCATGTTATAAAGAAGTATAACAATAGTAATGAAATAAGAACTAGAATGGTGGTGGTGGTTGTTATAATGATGGTCTCGGTGGTGGTGCCTTGGGGATGAATGTGATGAACAAGATAAAGTTTTCATGAAATTAATGAGTAGACTATGTCATGGAATCACGTTTTCTGTGTTGTTGCATCATTCATGCCTATATTCTCGTAAAAATCATAAGAACTATTTTTTATTCAGATAAATGTCTTATTGTAGTAGCCAAACCGCAATATCTTAATCATTTTAGACGAAGATGCTTTTAGACTTCATATGAAAAGGGAAACACCTTGAAGGCGGCTAGAATCACTACGCCATCTACTTATTGTTTTTGTTTTAACCTAAAATTTATAAGGTTAACTGATTCTCATGCGAAGTAAAAGGAAATGTCAATATAAATGAATTAACGTGAGTATTTTAGGTCTTGTGCTTCAAAACATGTTTATATGGTTTTGTTAGAGCTACTCCAAAAGGCTCATCTAATTTTGCTCTTCAAATGTTTATTTGCTTACCTATTTAGCAAATAAAAGAGTGAAGGAATAATCTTCCTTCCAAAAGGCTCTTCAAATAGAAATAGGTTTATATTATTTTAATCAAATTTGCTGTTATGACTACTTTCCAAAAACTTTTCAAATAAAAATAGTTTTAGTAATGATGTTGTAGTGATGTAAATACAATACAATATTAATTGAAGAAGGAGAAGCGGAACTTCAATATTGAAGGGAGAGAAGTGAAATCTCATTTGAAGAATTTCATTTAAATATGGCTGTTAACTGGGTAATTTAGTTGGAGAGGAACAAAAGGATTTTTAAGGAAACTTTAGAAGAAGATATCAAGGGAAACTCTTGAAGAGGAAATCAATTTCTTTATGGGTTTCTGTTTCTTAAGTATTCCGATGCTCTTCTCTTTTTTCATTATGGAAACTGGGATGCAGTTTTGCAGTAATAATGCTTGATGTTGCCATTTTCTATAGGACTACACTACAGGATTCTTTTCTTTTCTTTTTCCCCCTAATAATACATCTTTTGTAACTGTGGTGGTGGATGCTTAGCCTATCTCACCTTTTGTAAGTATTTGGTTACTTATCAAAGAAAGAATGGACAGGCTTCCCATCTAGCGGTTGAGTGGCCCTTAGAGATGTAAGTAGGAGGGCAGGAAGAACAATGTAATGAAGAAAACATATATTGAAAGGGGCTGTCTTACCTCTTTCTTTTTTTTTTTTCCCCGGATGGCTAAAAAGGAAGTTGATGTTTAATTTATGAATGCATTGTTCCCTTTAAGTTTGAATCTACATTTTCCCCGTTTCTTTGAATTTAGAAGAATAGCTATTATATTATGGTATTTCTTTTTGAGGAGTGTTTTTCATTATATATGGGTTTTGAATCATTTTAAGTTCTGATTGCTTATGATATATCCTTCTTTTGTTACTCTGTTAGGTTTTGGTGGATAATATGTCCTTGATTCGTGGACAGCTCGTTCGCTCTTTTGTCATCGTCCTTGCATGTAATATGACATTCTTTGTTTCTTCTCATTTATTTATTATGTATATACCTGGATATATATTCCTTCTCAGTTCTTCTTTATGTGTAAATTTTATTGTTCCAAAGAGCTAGTTTTTGCACAAATGGACGAAGGGGAAAGGAAATGGTTTTCAGAGATTAGAGTAGTATTGTTTGGTAAAGTTACTTTCCATTTCAAGTCAGAATGATGGGAAATACATATGAGAAATGCGTTCACTTTGCATAAACTGTTTATTTTTGAACAAATAATTTTCACTCTCACATGGATTTAGTAGAAAGTTAAAAATATATTGTTCTTATATATGGTTTTCTCGCTGCCGCGTTTCTTTCTTTGTTATTTTTTAATTTTATTTATTTTTGGTTAATTTCTATTCACCCCCTGATGTTTTGACTATCGTCAACCCACTCTCAACCTATTGAAAACATCAACTGAACCCCCATTTACCATTCAAAAGATTAGGGTAAATGCAGGTTATGTTCATGAATTCTTCCTCAAAGTTTGTCTTCTTAATGGTAAATGCGGGTGGGATGATGTTTTCAATAGGTTGGGGTGATGGGTTGAAGATAGTCAAAACATCTAGGGGTAAATATAATTGACCCTTTATTTTTGTTCAAAGAAGATCTTTCTGATTGGTTGTATATTCATACACTATTATTTTGCTAGATCTGTGTCTTCCTAACTGAAGTTCCCTTGCATATTTTGGTATGACATGGTATTTGACTTGGGTGTCCTGTGAAAAGTCAGGATTGGTAACAAAGTGTCCTCTCGTCATGTGTGTGTGTACTAACTATCTGTATGTTTTTATGTGATGCAATTTCTGAGTGGAGTGTAGTTGATTGGACAGAGATATTTGTTTGCTATTGAATGCTAAAAGATCAGTTGCTGGAAGCTCTAATTGGAGGATAAATTATCCTTATGGCTACAAAAGAGGTTGGAAAGATGGGAAATTAGTCACATCTAATTTCTTTTCTCCTTCATTCATTTTTTAATTTCCAAAAAAAAATTGTGGTAAGGGGTTGGGGGGTGGTATCTCCTAACTCTTCAGTCTGACTTTAGGCTACTGAATGGGGGTGCTTGCACCTTCATGTGAAGCAATGAGCATGGAAGAAACAAATGTCTTGAGCGTCGACTCTCCACCTCTTACTATGTTGATATCATTGGTGTCGTATAATACCTGCATTAGTTGGTAATTCATTCTAAAATTTACTCTACTAGTTAGATTTTATTATATTGATCTCCAAATTGATTGTTGGTTTCAATTTTTGTTCCTTTCGTTAAATTTTCTGCTCAAGATTTGGTTATTGTTCGTGTAGTATGGTAATCAAAATCACGAAAAACCACGAGGGAACATAAATGAAAATTTGTGGTAACTCTATTTTCTCTGCTAGTACAATATCCATTATATGCCATAGGTATTTGGTAGATCTATCTTGTTAACATTGTAGAAACGTGTAAACTGAAGTATAAAACGGTCCTATAATGAACCAGACCAAAGCTGTGTAATGGTTTCAAGCATTTGGAGCATATTAACTTATTCTCCATTGCACAGTCTCTCTTATTTGAGTTTCTGCCTCTACACGTGCATTTGCTAGGAGTTTATGCATCACCCAAATACTCAGTCTTCAAGCCTTAATAATATGGCTGGAATATGTTTGGGATTTAGATGTCTCGTTGTAGCTTGGCACAAGTAGTATCAGAGCTTATGTTGTGTTTCTATGCTTTAATTTCTTATGGTAAATTGACAGTTGAATTTTGTTAAGGCTAATCAGCAGTTGATGATCCAGCAGGGCATCTTAATGTGCTGTAATGGTCGATGTTTGGGCAAAACCCTGTGGTGAACTTTACCTTTTAAAGCTTCACTTCTCTGTAAATAATTTCCCACATTTTTGTAGGCGAATTTCGCCAATTCATTCAGAGCACGGTAAGGTCTGACTGCATTAACCATTAAGCGCACGTGCACTAGGATAGAGAAAAAATCAAAGTCGGTGGGGAAAAAGACAAAGTTATGGCCCAACCAAATAGTCCAAGCGCGGGGATTAGGCTTTTTGGGGATTCAGGTTGAGGAAAAATTACAGTATTAAAATATGTGGTAAATATTAATTGTTGTAATTTAAAGGTTAAATTAATTTAATTTTATATTTGTATAATGAAGAATTTATTACATTTTTATTTATTTTATTAAAATTATTATTTAAAAATTATATTTATTATGTATTATTAATTTTATTTTATAATTATAGTTTTTTTTTTTCAATAACTGTAGTTACTACAGCATCTTAATACGAAACAGTGTCTAAGCTTATGCCTTTTAAGCAGTGGTATGATATGAGCAAATCAGGCTAGATGTGCTGTGTTAAGAGCTATTTAGGAAGTAAACAAAGCAGCTTCCTCTTCCATGGACCGATTGGTGTAATCTAAATTTTTAGATTAAATTCAGTAGTTGATAATTAATCTCAATGCATATGTAATTAGCCATGGCGGAAATGACAAAGATAATATATTTAACTGTAATTGTATGGATATCCTAATATTTAAAATAATAATATAAATAAAATGTATAATAAAGACGTGAGTGAAATTTGTTAAACATAATAAATTGCAGGATAAATAACACCTACATTTTATGCAGAATGGAAGAATCACAAATATAAAGTACGGTGAATTATTTTTGGCGTTGGTAATGTAATTTTAAATTTTTATTGTAATAAGATTATATCATTTTTTAAAAAAGAATTATTGGTTGTTCAGGAATCTAGGACCTTTTGAGATTCCTATTTCCTTTTTTCATATAATTATGATGTCGATCTGCTCCCTATAATTAATTTGTTTAGTTAAATTAATTATTTCTGTTTCCTATTCGTTTAAATTAAAAGAATTAATTAAATGAGTTCAGATATTAATGAACTCTATAAAAAAATTAATTTTCAGAACACTACTTTTATCGATCTATTAACAAGAAGTAAATTTACTTCAGGGAAATTAGTTACATAGTGGGAGAAATTTGTATAAAAAACCGTGGATACGCTTGTTGACGGTGGAATCCACATACAGCTAATGAGGGATGGTCATGAAAGAGGAAAAATTTCATGAAACTCTGCTTCCAAAAGTTTGTTTAAATGCACACATGCATAGACCTAATTAATTTAAGAAATGATAACATAATCTTTTTTGGACAAAACTTTTTGTGTGTGACAATTTTTGAATTCAAAAAGTAGCACATATGACCATTGTAATCAGAAGGGTCCATGTGTATATTTACATAACCCATAAGGGTCTTCGGGGCAGTTTAAGAATGATGTAGTTTTTAAAATAATTGCTGTTAGTTGTGTTGTATAAATAATTAACTATGAAGAGAATTAGTTAAGTATTTGGTAATTTTGTTTTCAGAAATACTGTGAGTTTTGAAAGTAGTTATGAACGTTTAGTAAATTTTATTGCTAAACTGGTGAAAGAAAACAAATTACTAAAATATATATAATGTAGCATAAAATTTACTTATACATATAAAAACATGTACATATAATATTTTTAATTGTGTATTATAATAATTTTTAACTAAAAATAAAGTTATAATATATTAATTTTATTTTTTTATTTTTTATCTTAAAACAATTGATAATTAAATTTATAATAAATATAATGAAACAAATTTAATAATAACTCGACCAACAAATTGGTATTAATAATTTATATTGATGAATTATAATAAATTTTATTAAAATATTGATTTTGTTTCTAATTGAATAAGGATAATTTTGGGTTTAGGTAATAATTTTAAGGATGTTTATGGAATTGTATTAAATGATAAAATTGATTCTCAAAATCAAAATCTTAAAGCTACTCTTTTCCTATTTTTCAAAATCAACCCAAAATTAGCTGTAGGAGGAATTGATTTTGACAAAAGTGATTTTGATTTTTTTATCAAATACTAAAATTAACTTTTCAATTTTCAAAATCACTTTTACGCCTCTAAAAAACAATTACAAACGAGCTTTTCGTGTTATTTCCGTATTGTAGGAGATTCATAATTTTCATTTTCAATTTTACTACTTGCATTTAATTTTCTTTTTAATAATATTGTGTTACTTATTTGATGTCAAAACTTTTTTAAAAACAATAAAACAAACTCATCATAACCACAAAACAATCATATGCTCCGTTATTAAAATTTTGACGTCAAGAAATAATTAGTTTTATGGAAACTATAGGTTTAAGTAGTACAACCCAAATATTATCGGCCAATTTTGTATTTGTATTTTCGTGTTTGTGTTGCTTACAGCTTCATTCCTGGGCATAAAATCTCCTGTGCCTTTCGAATTGAGAAAAGTATCGCCACTGGTGTAGTGAATTTTGCATATGGAGGAACTGGTGTATTCAACACATTGATTAGTGAGCCAAACATGACTACCCAAATTGATTTTCTTGAAGAGCTGCTTGAAGGAAAATTATATACAAAAGTAGACCTTGAATCTTCAATTGCACCGGTATCACTCGAAGGCAATGACTATGTTACTTATTTGATCACAAATGGCAGCCTCAAGGTCGGAAATTACTATTGAGCAATTTATTTTTAAGATTTTGATTATGCTAATGTTAGTAGTTATATGTATCGTGGGCCTGATCTTGATCACCGCAGGATTTGCCAGCCTTCACCGAAAAGGCTATTAAGCAGCTTGGCATGAACCTGAAAAGAATAAGGAGCTTCGAAGTGAGAAAAATAGCAGTGACAGGATCGGAGCCAGTGGGCTGCTTGCCTGCATTAACAGCCCTTAATTCTTATCATAGTTGCATTAAATCTTGGCACACACCGGTTGAATTTCACAACCGGTTACTGAAGCAAGCAGTGAAAAAAATTGAACAGAGAGACTAATGAAAAATCTGCTTTCTTAATCTTGAATCTCAATAAATCATTCCGGTCTACACTGGAGAAAAAAATACCCTAAAGGTGATTAAACCAATTAATCTGCACTTTATAAGTTACGGACCTTCTGGACCTGACTATAAATATTTTTGTATCTCTGAGCGCGATACCGAATAAAACCAATACCGAAAGCCATATACATGCTGATGCTTGGAATTTTTGTTATATTTTATTGCAATCGCAGGAATTTTGAAAATTCAAGGATCAATTGAAGCCATGCTGCCTTGGATTGTCGAGTGAATACTTGTGCGGAAGTGTAGACAAAAAAGGAGTGAAAAAGTACTCGGTTTGCGAGGATCCTGAATTATCCTTTTTTTGAGACAACCTACATCCTCAGAATGGTTGGCATGCAGTTTATTTATCTCTAAATTCTTTGTTTCACAGAATGTACAAGTGATTTTATGGCAATTTTATGATGGTTTTGTAACATTTCAAAGAATATTTTAAAACCAATAATTCTGAAAATTTTAAATTGAGTTCAGGAGAGTTGAGATAAAGCAAGAAACATTTCAAAGAAATAAGTTACTATAAATATAAATGGTACTGCATGAGCTTTCCTTAGTTAATTGACAACTCAAGTTTGAGTCATAGGAGAGACAGACGCTAAAAATTATTATCATCTATAAAATCTTTATTTATCTTTTTTAAAAATATTATGTTGTTGTTAGGGGTGCCAAAACAAATAAACGAGTTGAATTTGAATTGAATCTTAAATGAATTTGGTCAAAATTTTACTGATTAAACGAGTCAAAATCTCAGAATTTGAATTCGATTCGTTTATTAAATAAATATTCGGTTTGATTTGTTTAATTCATTCAGTAATATTAATTAACAAATCGAATCTAATCTGCATTCGTTTGTGTCATAATAAATGAATCTATATCGAATCAAATTTAATACGAATTCATTTACAAAATATAATTACTAAACAAAAATTAAGTAAAATAAAATATAAAAAAACTACAAATTTAATATTCTACAAAATATAAATAATCCAAACTATATTCTAAAGTAAAATATACAGTCATTCAAACACCACATTACAAATTCTTACTGAGAAAAAAAAAAGAAAAAAGATCTCAAGACGTCATCGACTCAAACTCTCCATTTTTGCTTTTGCTTAATCATGTCTTCTTCATAAACCGTAATGGCTTATAATAAAAACGGAGCTTACTTTCTTGCTCAAATCTTGTTCATTTTGATAAATTTTTTTTTTTTTTTTTTTTTGTGGCTAGTGCCATTTTAACAGACTCATTTGCCCAACAAAAACTTGACATAGTTGGGAAGCTGCATGAGCAAAATTAAAAATAAACCTGTAGCTCCAAAAAGAAAATAAAAAAAGAATAAGAGCTTACCATTAGCTGAGATGGTGCTAGATTCTCTAAACAACAAACAAAAAGAAATTGTTGCGGAGGATGGAGACCGAGAGAAGAGAGGGCTGAGAGAAGAAAAAGAAAGAAAAAATGGAAATAATGGGGTAAAAAACTTAGGGCTGGCTCTACTATACACATACACTATCATTAATAATTACTAATTAGCCTTTGAATTTAATACAAATTTAAAAATAAATAAGTAATTTAATTAAACAAAATTTAAACGAATGGACCGTGTTTGATATGTTTATCACTCATTTATTAAATAAATTCTAAACAAATAAATGAATAAATATTATTAAATCCGAATTTAATTTGTTTATTTAGCGAATTAAATCAAATTTACTCATCTATTGAAGGAATCAATTTTTTTAAACTTAAACTCAAACCCAAACCTATTTAATTCGTTATCGAATCAAATATACAAACGAACGTTGACCCTGACAGCCCTAATTGCTGTTTAAAAATAGAAGCTAGGCCCAATTCCAAGAAGCTCTTAAGACCAAACTTATATTGAGCTCTTGGCTAAACTTATTTGAAGGACCTTGGCATGTTTAGGCTTACCGTGGGATCATTTATACTGTTATACAGTGTTAATCATAACTTATAAACAATCAGTCAAAGACTATGTTGACTTGAAAATGTATATATTTGTAGGTCACTTGTTGGTGGGTTATTGGAGTTATATTTTAAATCAAACAATGTTCGTTTTTTATTTTTCTGAATATAAAGAACAATGTCTAATTAATATTTAGAAATTGAAATAAGTGGATGGTAATAGTATAATATCATGGGTGAATAAATGCTTATGGCATTGTTAACTAACTGATCAGTTGCTTTTAAGTAATAGTAAGAACATTTGTTTGATTTAAAAGATTGTGAGCAGGATATAACTAAGTTTCTGCGAGCCATTATTCTTCAAAATCATACTCTTTTGCTTGTTAACACGCTAACTGGGGGTGCATGAATAACTCAAATTGCACATTATGGGGGTACATTCATGGATAATTCAAATTGCACATTCTTGGCATGATCTTGAGTTTGGTATTTCGGGTTAGGTGTTTGACAAGTAACCAAACTTTAATTTTTGATATCATGAATCCCCTCAAAATTGGCTAGCCAAGGGCTATATTTTATGGCTTTTTTTTATTATTATTATTTTTTCCCGAAAAAAGGCAGGGGGTAGGAAAGCTTGAATGCTTGATAGCCCCTCTATTTTTATCTAAAATCCAAACTCACAACTCAACTCAGATTCAGTAACTCAGATTCGGGTGACCAACTAAAGAAGGTCAAAACCCTTAAATCCTCAGACATCACAATGTAGCATTCTAAACAATTTGCTAAGTAGTAGTTTCCTTACTAGTTGGGAAAAAATTTTAATGGTGATAATTGCCGGCGAATAAACTGAGGAAAATAATTAAAACAGGAGGCAGAAGCTAAACTAGAAATTAATAATTATCTGGCATTCGAACAAACACAACTGCCATAAAAAAGAAAGTATTGTTATATATTTACTACAATAAAATTGAAAAATTAAAAACATTAAAAAAAAAGAAAAAGAAAATCCCAGAGTTTGAGATCAAGCATTAAACATTGTTGATAGCGTTGCTTCCTTTCTGAAACTCCACGCCACCATTGGTGACCAAATCATCCTCGCCAACATAACGGGACCAGAACCAATGATTCTTCCAAACTTGACCCATTTCCTCAATTGGAATCCCATTCGTCTCGGGCAAGAAGAAGTAGATAAAAATGGACATCACCGCCACGAAGAACGCGAAGAAAATGAACAAGCCGAACTTGAGATGGCACAGCAGGTTCAAGAAAATTTGTGCCACTACGAATGTGAATGCCATGTTGACAGAAACATTCACACTCTGTGCCGCCGATCGGATTTCGAGTGGGAAAATTTCACTAGGCACCAACCATCCGAGGGGACCCCAAGACCAGGCAAATCCAGCAACATATACGCAGATGAAAAGCACAACAACAACGGCATACCACTTGGGCAATTCTCCAGGATTCCCGTCAACTCCGAATTTAGCACCAATGCAAGCAGCAACAATAGCCTTAGACAATACAATTAAGTGTTAATAATTATCAAGTGTCATGAATTATGAATTAGTTGGTGACAAAGTTCTAGTACCTGGCAGATTAACATTTGAGTGCCACCTTCAAGGAAAAGAGATCTCCTTCCCCACTTGTCAACACCATAAATGGAAACCAATGTTGCAAAAGCATTGACAAGGCCGGTGATCACGGCAGACATGAGTGATGCATCGTTGCCGAAGCCAATTGTGTTGAACAAAACAGGAGCGTAAAACATGATCACATTAATGCCAGTGAACTGCTGGAAGAATGGAATTAGAACGGCCATGGTAAGGTGAGGCCTGTACTTCCTTTTCAACAAGTTCCTCCAAGGATGTTCAACTTGCTTAGATGCTTCACTAGCTGCAATAAGATCATTGAACTCCTCATCAACGTCATTAACGCCGCGAATTTTCCTAAGTTTCTCTCTGGCTTCATCGCGCCGCCCGCGTTCAATCATTGAATTTGGTGTGTCCGGGAGGACGAGTGAGCCGATGGTGATGATAAGGGCAGGGACCATGGCACCGCCTAAGCTCAACCGCCATCCCCAGCCACCCTTTATCTTAGCGAAGAAGTAGTTCAACACATTGGCGATGAGGATTCCAATTGTGATTGACAATTGAAACCCAATGTTCAAGGCTCCTCTGTATTTGTAGGGGGCCATCTCGGAGAGGTACAAAGGCACAGATTGGTTTGCGAAGCCGATGCCGAAACCAAGCAAAAGTCGGCCAACGATGAGCATCCAAACGGCCTGGGCGAAGCCATTGATTAAGGCACCGGCAAAAAACAGGACGCCACCGAATAGCATTGACTTTTTTCTTCCGAATTTTCTCGTCACGGACGACGCTACCACTGAAGATAGTAAAGCGGCCAAGTATAGCGAGGACGTGAACAGTGTCAACGTCTCACTGTTGTATTGACAGTACTGATTCGTTGATGAGTTTTCCTGTTGCTTCCTGTACACCGACGGGAAAAACCTCTTCAAAAACGAAGGCATTGAAGTCACGCCACCTGTCAATTAATCATTAAAACCATAATTAGCCCAAAAAAAAAAAATTCAAAACGAACAAAATGCATACGTTTTCCCAGAAAAAGATATACGAGTTGCGAACGAACGAATAAAGTACAGACATCTGCTGTTGAGAATTTAGTAATTGGTAGTAAATATAACTACCCGAAATCCCGATGTCGTAACCAAAGATGAGACCGCCCATGGCAGCAACGATACATGTTACTGTGACGAACGGGGTAAGTTTTCCGGGGTAACCTTTGCCATTACCCTTATCAAAACCGCCGGCGGCAGGCATGGTTTCAGCCTTTTGTTTTGCTTTATTTTTCTCTAAGAACAGAATCCGGAGAAGAAAGAAAGCGGAACAAAATTGGACTAAATTAATGAGCTCGCAGGCTTAACATAAGAAGAAGTTACTGTGCTTTTTATATAGATGAATTTTTATTTGTTTTCGGATTGCTTTTCATATCCGAAATTTTATTAAACAACAACTCCGTTATTATCCTAGTACGCACCGAACAAGAAATTATTTTGTTTAATTTGTGTTTCTTATTTAATTATGATTTGGATTCTAGTTATCTGCTTTATTTGAGTTTGATTTTCAATTTCGATCTCTCATTAGTTCAGGAAAGCTGCAGCTTGGCACTGGAGTTAGACATTCACTTAATCACGATCTCTCGTTGGATAACTTTTTGTTTTAATGAGATAATTAATGTCGTTTTGGAGCAAAATGGATTACATGATATATCCAAACATATTTTTTCCTTTATAACCGTAAAAATTAATTACTGCTAATTCATTAGCTCTACAATAGGTAACGATAAGTTTAGAACGGGATTGGGATGAAAACTTTATTTTATTTTTTTAATTATCATATCAAAATATTAAAAACAGTACAAAATTCTTTCGGTATCTCCCTCCATCAATGATAAAAAAAAATTGTTTATTAATCCCGATAACCCCATTCTTTCAAAAAATTTTTGGCCCTCTTGTTTGTTTTCCACTAAAATGTTGGGGCTAAAATTTTTCTAGAGTAATGCTTTTTGCACCCCTTTAATAATTAATTTTGCTGATAAAAATCAAATTATTTGGAACAATGAATAAATTAATTATATGACAATAATATTATTATAAATGTATTTACAATTTGATTGATTTATTCAAAATGATAGTAAAATTTAATTAAAACCCTATTGTATATAATTTTGTCCTTCTATAAACATAAGTATGAAAAAAATCGGGTTTCTTGTGAGTTTCAAAAGGGCGTTGGACTGTTGACACCCCTCCAAAATTCTATTAAACATGCCCCACAATTATACTTTATTTAATGCCAAAAATACCCTTTCAAATGAAAAGCCAAATACACCCTCATTGCTTTCTTTTAAGCATCAATTTCGGTCCCAGGAGTATCTTTCATTCCATATAGAATTTCTCTCTCCATTGCTTTCTTTTTTTCTTACTACTGTTTGAGGGAAAAAAGAAAACGGAAAATTTCATAATCTTCATCTTTGGACAAAAAGGAAATACCGGCGGCTATTGAAGAAGTAATTTTCATGTTCCCATTCTCATTTAATCTGACTTCTTGCTTGATTCGACATTTTAAATTTAGAAAAATAAGGAATTGCGCGTTTATTCTACCAAATCAAACAAATGAAAGAAGCTTACCGCAGAACAATCCAAAAGGTCTTCTTTTGATTTTGGAAGGCTATTCTTGTAAATAAACGGGATATAAGTGGGATTAATTCTAGCTACATTTATCCCTTAATTTAGTTATAAAAGAATAAGGTTTGTTGAGATTATTGAAGGAGAGGAGAGCAAATAGTCCAACTCTTTAAAAGGCGTGTTTCAAAATCCACTCGAATTCTAAAAAGAAAATCCAAGCCCATATAAAAGGATGGCTGAAAAATAGAAAAAAATGGACTGAGGGCGGACGTGAGATTTTAGGCCCAAATTGAGTCTTTTAAATTGACAACACTTAAGCCCATGTCATAATAATATGTACTTGCTGCCACTCTAGAACTACTGCAGCTACTTCTATTCATTCAAAGGTTTTGCTAAGTTACAACCCATGTAACTTACAACCTATATAAACAGGGTCGGCTCTAAAATATTGGGGGGTTTGAGGTAAAATTTTTTTATGAAACCTCCTCACATTTATTAATTTTAACACTTAAGGAAACATAAAAAAATTCAAAATTTAATTAATTTTTAATTATATATTGAATATTAATAATCAATAAGACAATAAGAAATTTTTAAAAAGAAAAGTAATCAAGAATTCTTTTTTTTTTTTAATTCCCAAAGACTATTATTTCAAGAAATTATTTTTTTATTCAAAAGTAAACAAATAAGTGTAATAGTTTTGTTTATAGAGAAGAGTGGAAGAAATTTTATAATGTTAAATAATTAATCTTTTGAAAGTAGATAAATTATTTTTTAATATTTTTCTTGAGAAAAACTAATAACGAATTAATAGTTAATACTATTAAGTATAGCTCTTTAACATTGAGGTTATTAAATATAAAATTTGTGTAAAAAATTTTAATTATAAGATGATCATCGATTAAAACGTAGACTTTCTTATTATAAGTTAAAAAAATTAACTTGAATATGTTAAAGAAATAAAAAAAATATTTTTTTAACATATAGAGACTAAACAGTCGCAATGGACATTCCTAACGTGGGGCCATAATTCATTTATATTTAAAGTTGCTTGTATACAAAACATGCAAAAATTTGTAATATAGTGGCAGGCCCTATTGTCCTGTTATAAGGAATGTAAGTTATATTGATCGTATTAAAAAATATATATCACTATTACAAGAGTAGGAAAGTACTTCTTACTAACAATGGGTCTCCTATGTTACTGTGATCTGATATTGCCACACATGTTTAGTAACCTGTTGAAGTCCCCCGGGAAAAAGATGTTACGAAAAGTTTCAAAAAAATTAAGTGCTTCGTTAAAGAATATGTAGTAATTGATTAATAGCTCTGAAGCATAGGTCTTAAGATTTCAAGCCTCATTTGCAGTGCCATGTGTTGAGAACCAAATGCAACACGTGACAAAATAATTATGACATTAAATCTTCCTTGATAACTGAGGGCATTGTTCATAGATAACCGAGGGCATTGTTCATATTCTGAAACATGTTGTCAAATTTTTTTTAATTATATGAGATTATTATTAAAATTATAACTCATATTACATAAAATTATAATTGATATTTATAAATCAGATTATTATTAAGATTAGACATTAATTTTTATAAAATATTATTTAAATTTTTAACTTTTTTTAATATTTGAGGACCGTTTATTCTACTCATACTTAAATAAGAACAAAAAATATCTTTACTTAATTATTAATTAATTATTAATTAAAAAAATAATTACTGACACAATATGTTTGTGAAAATTTAAACTACTGTCCTCATATTTAAAGGGCCGTTGTCAAAATTTTATGTTAGCTCATTTCTGTTTCCAAATGAAAACTAAGGGCATTGTTCACTAGCATTAAGGGCATTTTCAACGTTGCACATCCATTAAAGACATTTTCGACTTTACATATCCATGTGAAGTGAAACATTGGTGATTATTATTATTATTATTTTTCTTTGAACTTTCTTTAAATCCGATTCAAAAATCAGTTAATGCTAAATAAGTAACCGACATTACCGCAAATCGCAAGAGAGAGGCGCCAGTTCTAGAAAGAAAGAAAACAAGAAATGCTTTTCAAAAGCACTTTGCGTTAAGTTGCTGAGTTGGCTTCTGCAAAAGCACTTGTTTTTCAGTTCCACTTTGTTTACTCCGTCTTTCTTGGAGACAAGCCCCACAATCCAAGTGTTGTTTGATACAACCAACACACACCCACTCATTTTTAAAACCCTCCTCTCTCTCTCTCTTTCTTCTTTATATTTCAATTTAATGACTGCCACAACATCCCACCATTTGATCATTTCCTTTAAGAACCAGCTTTTTCTCTTTTAACATCTCTGAAATTTTTTAATGGGAACTCTTGCTCCAGCTTCTGTTGCTAAAGACTCGTTGCCTTCTTCCTCTTCAATTTCCACTCTTCTGAGGAGTTCCACTGTAAGCTTTTTTTTTTCCCATTTTTTTTGCCCTTTGGTTCTTTATATGTATTGTTTTGTTCTGAGTTTACTGATTTATTATCAATAGCAGCAGATCTTTGGCTCCAAGCTCAAATTCAGAGAGATTGGGCAGACCCCGTTGAGCTTATCCACTTCTTTCAGGTGGGTGCTAATTAAAATGTTTTCTTTCTGTTTGATTTCTGCTTTCATGGGGAGAAATATTTGTACTGATGTGTGCTCTTGTGCTGGCAATTCTTGTATATTCATTGGATTTTCCTTATGTTGTTTGCTCTAGTTGCTAGATTGTTAAATTACATAAAAAATGTTCATTGCTCAAAGAATGTTTGTGGTAATTGTATTTTATCTTGAACATTAACCTCTTTTAATGTAACTGAAGCTTTGACATTTAGCAATTTCTCTGCATTTATGATCTTGTTGATGTTGAAGCTGAAATCAGATACTTAGTTTGGTTTAGTTGCATAATTGAATAGCAATTTAATGTGTATAAGGAAGAGTTGCCGATCTTTTATTTGAATAATACTTTGTTCCTTGGTTGCAAGTACATCGGGTACAAGTACATCGGGTACTCTTCTTATAAATGATGGTACTTTATTGAGTTTTCTAGCAATCTAAGATTACTTTTGTGAATTTCTCATGGTAATGTTTCAGTGATTTATTTATAGGACAAGTTCTGCATATTAAGACAATGACTACCATGCAACAAGGGGTTGATACTAAGAGATAAGAGTATCTTCATTTTCGTTTATACTCCCTGCTACAACATCATTCAACATGATTTTTCTAAGGATTATTGTTTCACTTTCAGGAAAAGTCCAGGTTTCAAATTAAAGGGCTGGAGACATTCTGAGGGAATGACTCAAGAATTTCAAGTGGACAAGCTGGAGACTGCAGCAGAAGTTGAAAATGAATGTGATTTTTTTGATAAAATGAAACATCGCTTTTTGAGCTTCAAAAAGCAGAAATTCATGTAAGCAATGAAGAACTGCTGCCTTAGCTGATTGAGCTATCAAGATCAATTTGTCTGCCATCTAAACATGGTCAATGTTTTTTAACAGGGAAAATTTAGAGCATTACCAAAATCTTGCGGATGGTCAAGCACCAAAGGTATTTGTATACTTTGTAATTTAATTGTTGCCTTTTCTGTGCTGTTTCGTTTATATTTTTTTAAACATTTTAGATGGTTGCCTTTATATTTTCTCTATAGATTATCTGATCAAATTTTGTTAACTAAAAGTTTCTTGGACAGTTTATGGTGATTGCTTGTGCAGACTCTAGAGTTTGTCCCTCAAACATCCTGGGATTTCAACCGGGAGAGGCATTTATTGTCCGCAATGTTGCAAATATGGTGCCCCCGTGTGAGGTATATTACATGGTGCAGCTGATTTTTATATAAACATGTCCACTTTATGAAAAAGATTAATGCTGTGGATTGAATGCTTTATTAATAGATGATAAAAAGCCAAACAATTTTCTCCTCTTTATCTTTCCATTCTTTTTACTCGGTCTTTTTAATGGAGCAGAGTGGGCCCTCCGAAACAAATGCTGCACTGGAATTTGCTGTTAATTCTGTTAAAGTAAGTGTTTTGTTCTGCAAATTTATTGTAAAGGTTTCTATCTTTCTTGGATTCCAGGGAAATTATTTTTTTGATCAGTTGGATTCTTTAATTTTGGAGTCTTAAACATGGGATTTCTCTGCTTTCGCTTTCTTCAATATGGGAACTTATGAACAACTTTCAGTCATGAATGAAGTCTTCTGAAATGTAGAGATGATAGATGACCCCTGTTGCAGGGAAATTATTTTTTTGATCAGTTGGATTCTTTAATTTTGGAGTCTTAAACATGGGATTTCTCTGTTTTTCCTTTCTTCAATATGGGAACTTATGAACAACTTTCCAGTCATGAATGAAGTCTTCTGAAATGTAGAGATGATAGGTGACCCCTGTTGCAGGTTGAAAACATTTTAGTCATTGGCCACAGCCGCTGTGGAGGCATTCGTGCCCTTATGAGCATGCAGGATGAAGAAGATCCAAGGTCAGTAAAAGAGAGCAACTTATGCAAAAGTTTTTCCTTCTCTTCAAAATGTTTTATTTTTGTAAAATTCAGTTTGATTATGCTTCTTACTCGGCTAAATTCTTCGTTTTTGTAGTTTTATTAGAAGTTGGGTTCTTGTGGGGAGGAATGCAAGGTTAAACACAAAAGCTGCTGCTCCCAGCCTTAGCTTTGACCATCAGTGTTCACACTGTGAGAAGGTGATTGACTTTTTCCTATCTTGAGAAAGTGTCGCTCAAAATGAAATATTTAGTCTGGTATAAGCTGATGCTTTGGAATATAAATGAATGATAAAGGTAGCCTGGTAATGTCCGTAAAAATTAAATCTCTCAATTGGTCTGCATGTTTAATCTCAGTGACCCTTCTTTTCTGGGGCCTGGTTATGAACTGACCTTTAGGGTATAATCAGGGGATTTTTCAGTTTCTTATCAAATAAGGAAAAAAAAGAAAGAACGAAGTTTTGCTTTATGAAAATTTTATTTTGTGTGATATTGGAATTGAAGATCAATGACTAACCCTTGTGTCTTAATCAAAGAGAATGCTTCTGGTTGCTGATCTCAAAAAGCTCATCCACCGTGAACGAACAAAAATAAAAAGTTTACCCTTGAAGGTTGGGTGAGGAGCAGTAGAGCTTGTACTTCCACTACAATAGGCCTAACCAACTTGTTATCTCCTGGGAACATTTTGCTTGCTTCTTGTTTCTTGATTTAAATTCACCATTGATGGACAAAATGATTTTCCCAGAGAGAATTTTTTCTTTTCTCTAAGCCAGAACTATTCCCATTCTCCAGTTTCAATTTTTTTTCCTGGGGTTCTGTATGTAATAAGTGGATGTTTTGAATTTCTACGCCAAGTGCGAGGTTTATCCTTTATAATAGAATATGGGAACAGAATTTTATATTTGTATGTCGGTAGCGAAAATAAATATAGTTGACAAGAGCTGAATAAATCTATTAGTGGTCTATAAAATTTTCATTACAAATTGTACATATTGATTGATTAGTTTACCATTTGTTTACAGGAATCTGTAAATTGTTCATTGTTAAACCTGCTCACTTATCCATGGATCGAAGAAAAAGTTAGAGCAGGTGCTCTGTCTCTTCATGGTGGCTACTACAACTTCGTTGACTGTACATTTGAGAAATGGACTCTGGATTACACGGGAAGCAATTTGAAGGAAAGTAAAGAAGTAGCATTTAGAAACCGTTCCTTTTGGAGCTGATTTCCACTTCCATCATCTCCACGAAATAAGTTTCTTTTCTTTTTTCTCTCCCATTGTATGTGATTTATTCATAATTGTCGGACAAATAAAAAATAATGTTATCCCCTTTCAAGTGTTATCCCCTTTCAAGGGAATAATTATGCTGCTGTATCTTATTCGCTTGAAAAATATGTTGCTGATGTGTCTTGAGTTTGTATCGTGTTATTTCTTGGTCATGAGAGAATTTTGTATTTATAATATGCTGAACGATTTGTATATTTCCATCCTTTGTGTGATAAAGGATGCTGGTTGTTGATATTGGAGAAACAAAATTAGTTGAATACACTTTTGTTTTGTCATTTTTCCCCCCTCCATTTCTGCACTGTGAATGATTCTGTATGGTTCTGGTGTTTCAAGTTCCTCCCCAAAGATGTCCTGGTCTCTTGCATTTATTAGAATATATTGGTCGTTTCAACTCTCATGTTGCTTGCTAAACATATTAATTTCTTTCAGAAACCCCAAGCTAAGACTTGAGTGAATTATAATATTCTGGTTTAGTTGAATGCACATTACAGAAGATGTGGACCACAAATCATATCATCAGTTTCATAAGATTAAATGCAGTACAAAGGGAAAACAATGCTCCTATAGCAAGAATGAGTAAGATAAGTTCTACATTTGTTTCCATTGACCGTGCTCAATCCTCAAATCTTTTGGGGATAGGATCATGGTCTCCAGACCAGTTGCTGCTGGAACCTTGCTGACCATATCCGCTTCTTTTAGACAGGATTGGTCCTCCTTTGCCTGCCGATGCATGTTCACCTCCATCAACATAGCCAGTGAAAGCAACATCTGCATTCTCATATGAATCCTATGGCATCAATGATGGCTCATCTGAATGAAGGACACTGACATTTTGCTCACAGATCAGTATCCCACACTTTACCCGAGAGACAGAACAGTCAAAGATCACATATACTTCCACTTCATCTCCAGCTTCAAGCTGATTTTCAAGGGTTGCATGAGTAACTGGGATGCCCGTGTCTGGTGATACAGGCCATTCAAGGTTCTTTGGACTATTTTTTTTATCAGTGTCACCAAAACTCAAAGTATCAATCAGGTTTTCCTCGGCTGAATAAACAACAAATAGTGTCAACGTGTCAACCCTATGATCGGACAATTTGACGCTGGAGGCACCTGAAAACTGATTATAGATCCCTCACTTTGAAAGTTACACCAAACATGCACTTGGTTAGCGGGGACCGTAATCCCATGAATGGTAGATAAGAATATATGAGTGATAGGAGAGAGAAGCATAAGGGTTGTGTCTAAGACTGTTTACCTGAAGGAGCATCTTCCTAAAATTGTCTTGACAGATTGGAGCACCCATCCACAAAAATCCTAGTTGTGGATTCCAACTTGTCCAGGCCCTGAATCTCAGTAAGTCTTTGGCAATTATCAAGTGTCATTACTGGTGTTTCCAAGTTTGAAACATCTAGTGTACTTTCCAAAGAAGAGCAATTTGAAGCAAGCAAGTAAACTAAGTTTCTTGGAAGTAATGGAATTGATTGAAGCATTGTACAACCATTCAACCGAAGGCTTTCGAAACTAGAAAGATGAACCCGGTATCTGGTAAGCAACTGAAATTATCGAAGCATAAATCAAGATATAACAAAGAGCTTAAGCTCCCAATATCAGCAGGAATGGCTTTGTCTGACAGATTACAGATAGAAAGATAAGTCTTCTCAAGGAGTGTAAACCCAACAGAAAGTTTGGAAGGATGAATGTGATGCTGTTTGATATTCTTCTTGATATCCAAGTCCAGAAGAATGAATGTGACACTGTTCTAAGCGATGCTCCATTACAGCCTCTTAAAGATAACAGCCTGAGATTCTTTAGAAAGTTTACTGAAAATGGTAGTCTTCTGATAGCAGTTTGATCTGCAAGAAGCACCCTCAAACGCTCCAGTTTTCCCAAGTCCTCTAGCAACCCACCAAGTTTTGAACAGTCAGATAGTACAAGAATTTCAAGAGACTCTAGCATGCACAAACATCTTGGAAGACTTGTCAGGGACATGCAATCTTTCAGATTCAGGGAAACAACCCTGAGACGTTGTCCGGTAGATGAGTAGATCTCAACCAAGCTTGGGCAGTCTTTAAGCACTAATTTCTCCAGATTAGGGAGCCCATCAAAGTTGGGTGTTTTACTCAGGTAAAGCGAGTGACTGACATTAAGTATTTTCAACTTTTTGAGTACCTGTTGGAATGAACAAGCATTCATATAATGCAAAAAAGGTATAAAATCATCTGTGAATTGATTGAAAGAAAGTTCATACCCTATTTTACTTCCAAATTTGTGTGAGGCCACACTGTAGCGCACGTCCAAGCAACTAGGTTCTCCAGATGAAAACTAGCTGGTAAAAATTTCAACCAAAAGCCATGCAAACGCAACCACCTCAATTCAAGATCCCTATAGTCTCCATTGAGGTGCACATATTTGAGATTTAGTAATCTAAGATTATGCATTCCTACAAATGCCTCTGTAGTCAAATTTACAAATTCTGAACTAGGAAGGTTTAATATGAGCCCTTTCAACTGCACTTATTCCCTAATAAAACAAGAAAACATAAAATTAAGATGCAAAAATAACTGATTGATCAACAGTAATATTATTTGTGATTCTTGTAAAGTTAAGGGGAAAAAGGAACATCGTTTAGAATGCACCCCCGCCTGAACACACGCACAGAAGAAGAGTTAGATAGGAAGGACAGAAGATTTTATTTTATTTTTTTCCAATGATCAGATTGCTGCAACTAAGTAGACAAGTTCTCCATTAATGTTACAAAGAGATATTGAAAAGATTGAGAGTTCTGAGTGCAGATAATGTCAGATTAAAGACATGACAAGTGAGAACACCAAAAAATTAATTATATATTGGCAAGCATGATTACAAGCTACAAGCATGAGAAACAGAAAGTTATAACATCTCTCTACTGCATATGGCAAACTTAGATTAAGAATCACATGGAAGCCGTCATGAACCTACACTGTTATGATTTTCATACTGCTAATTGCTGCAAGAACAAAAAATAAAATCAGAAATGCACTTACAGAGTGGCTGGTCAAAGCATGATGCACATCTTCATGGAACCAAAGTCTGCTACATTTCCCAGGATCTTTCAGGGATTCTTAACAATTTCTCTTCCCATGTCTCTAATGAGATCGTGCATTTTCAATCTATTGTCTTCATCAATTACTATGAGACAGCTTTGAGTAAGAACACAAAAGTCGGTCTCTGAGGAAAAGCCACAACCTTGGAAGTATTTTAAGAACATAGTCTTCATCCATTCCGATGAAAAGATGTGCAATATCCGAGAATACATTCTTCTCCTCATCATCATTTAGTACATCCAAACTTACTCTGAGTTTGTTCAAAATGTCCTTATTAGGTATCCTTTTCATTTTCTCCACTACACTTTCCCATACATCTATGCTTGTCTTGTTAAAAAGAAAATGATCAGAAGTTCAAGAGCAGGTGGAAACCCTTCAGCATAACAACCTAGTCCTCTGGAGAGCTTCATGAATCGTTGAGGAGGCCGGTCTTTTCGGAAGGCATGCCAGCCGAAGAGCTGAAATGATTTACCAAGACATAATCCTGGAACCCTGTACACCCCATCTACTTCAAAAACTTTCAGCAAATGTTCGTTTCTAGTTGTTATAATGATCTGACTTCCAGAACCGAACCATTATTCTCTCCGGCTAATCCTTTTAGTCGATCTATGTGATCTATGTTATCAAGAACAACCTTCTGTGATGAAGTCTGTCGATGCTTTCTATATCTAACATTTTTCTCAACAACAGTTTAGAAAGCATTCATTTTGAAGCTGAATCAATCCATTTGGTTGCTTTGCCATTTCTTCAACATCTTCAAGTAAGCAACCGCCTTCAAAACAGTGGGAGATCTGGTTATAAACTGGTTTTCCAATGGTAGTCTTCCCAATACCACCCATCCCACAAATTCCAATTTTACAAACATCTAAATCGTCAAGTCTTAACAAGGAATGTATGTGTTCGACATGAGAATCTATTCCAACTGTGTAGGAAGCAACAGCAAAGTACCTATGAGACAATTTTATTGCTATTTCTTCAACAATTTTCTGGATGAACTTTGGTTCTTGTCTGCTTGTTGTGAATTGTGATCACATGAGTCAAGACACAAATAAACTTATTAGTGCTGCAGCCACTATATACATCATGATGAAGATTTGATAAGACTGAATTTCTCATCGCAGTAAACTAAGAATTAATTATTCAACTTTAAAGATTATCTAGCAGTTCATCATTTTTTTAAATCATATCTTTGGTCTACTACCTAACTTTTCACTGCTACCAGTATAATTAATTCGAAAGACTTGTTTGTTAAGTAACTATAAAATTGATAGGATACAATTTAAATACTATTAATGACATCACATATCTATAAAAGAATAGTTTGTTAATTAACTATGAAAATCCCATCTCAATTAGTTTTTCTTTAAGAACATAGTAGTTCTAATCAAGTCAAAACCTCTTTGGACCATCTTCAACTATATTTTATTTTTATTTTTATAGCAGTTCTACAAGACACTGCAACTTTTGAAATTGAAACCATTGACACTAGTCTTTTTTTCAGTAAATTATTTATTCATCAATATTCAATCTCATTAAAATATATCCCCCCATTTTTACTTTGCCAAATCCATCATTTGGCAAACTTTAGTCAACATAATTTCGACACAAATACCCTCAGCTTTGAATTCATACATCATTTGAAATTCATACCAAAAATAAATTCGACTTTGAAAAAGAAAAGAATTTAAACTTTACCCTCTTGGAGCTTCGTCCAAATCCCACCCAGACAAATTTGCTGCCTCTGTAAGAGCTGCCTTCCATTTCTCTACCCTTTCCAACTTGAACCGAGCTTCATGCTTCACAAAAGCCTCCGCAAAATTCCCATTCTGATTCCTGACCTCCGATGGGCTGATATCATAAAACACATGCAAGACTTTCTGTCTAACGTTCTCTTGCATTCCAAAATCTTAACAAGCTCTTCCAAGCACCACGTAGAATCAGCAAAGTTCTTGGAGAAGATTATAAAGAAATTCTTGAGTGTTGAATTGCTTCAAGAAGCTCTGAAGAAATGTCTTCACCTCTTTGGAGTTCAGTGTCATCTTTGAAAGTGCGAATCCTCGCATGTACCAAGGCTTGGAAGTGATGATCGGTAAAGTTGTTGCGTGCCATCTCCTCTGAAACTCAAGAAAACTTGGTAGACAAATTTGGTAAAGGCGGAGGCCATGAATTAATGCAATGTTTTCTTGTAAGCTTGTGACGGAGCAAGCTACTAGTTGTTTCTATAGTACTATTAGCCTTTTTATATTTGTCTGGTTATTGTTTATAATGTAAGAAGACAGATGAAAAATTTTTGCTTAAAGTACGAGTACTGTAATTGTATGTTTGTTGTGGGATTAAGGAATTGAAATCGGGAATGGAAATGATAGATAATATTTATTTGTTAAAGTAGAGGAGAGAGTGAGAATAAAATAAGTGGAGTTCACATATTCTTATATTAGAGAATAAGAATTTTTTTATGAGGGTTGGGTATAAAGTTTTTATTACTTGAACTCTTTATTTTACTTCATTGAATTTTTATAATCTCTAAATTAGTTCCTATAAAAATTTTATAATATTTACAAATAGGTCTTTTGTAGTTTTTTAATAATAATAATAATAATAATAATAATAATAATAATAATAATAATCATCATCATCATCTTCTTCTTCTTCTCCAAAATAATAATAATCATAATCACAATTATTATAATAAATAATGATAATAATCAACTAAGGTCATTTTAGTAACTTATAATATCCATTCTGATTTTAAAATAAAGTAAACATATCAATAGTAATACAGCTTATTTCGATTCTAATTCTTACAGGTAATGTAAATAATTTATTATGATTTCCATTTCTCATTCTGATTTCAGTCCATTTCGATTTCAATAATAATTCCAATTACCAATTAAAAAATGTACCATAAAGTCAGCCCTCCCTTATATGGAATTCAGTGGAGTTTGGAATATAATTAAAATTTCAATTTCACAGCAATCATAATGGAGAAATTATAAAATTTTAAACATTAAATTGAGTAATAGTGGGGCCAAACATTTAGAGATTAAAACAAAATTATGTTAACAATAAAGGGGCCAAAAATAAAATTAACATAAAATAAGTAAAATATCTAGAAATATATTTGCCCAATGACAAAGTTTCTTTATAGAATTGGGAATTGGTACAAAACTGATTTGAGGGATCATGCTACTTACCGTCATTTATATGTTTATTTATTTTTAAATTGTTACATCTATAGATATATTATAATCTAAATGCTAGGGAATTCTACCCAAGATGTTACAAGTAAAAATATTAAATAAATAATAAATAGAAAATATATGAAGAATAAAATCAACTACGTAACACAAAGAATTTACGTTGAAAACTCTTATATTGGAGGAAAACCATGGCCGCCACGAGCGATAAGAGAAAAATCACTATGTAAAAAATTATTACAATCACTCTAGTATTTTTCCTCATACTCAAAACCCTAATAACATTCAATCTCTTAATAGACCTACTGTTTTTATTACAATATAAATTGTCTACTTATGAGAACTGATTGTTGTGTTACACTAACAAGTGAACCCGATTTCCCTATATATAGTGATTATTTTTTGTAGAAGAAATATTCATTTTCTTATACTAGTTGTATTACTCGTTGAATAAGTTAAGTCTCAAAGACGAAAATATTTATTCCTTAAATATGAATCCAACCAAAGAAGAAAATATTTTAGGAAATTCTTATTGAAAAATAATACATATTTCTTAACACTAAAGTCTGTTGAAAATACTAAAATCTGTTGAGAATACTTATGTTTTATAGTAAAATTCATAGATCTACTGAGTGTTAGCTCTGAAATCTACTTTCACTAATATTTAGAGAAATATCTATCTTTGTTTAAAGAAAAATGAGCCCATAGGACTCAAACTTGAGTCCTCAATATAACACTGAGCTATTCTAGCGGCTACCTACCATAGTTATGTTAAACTTCAAAAGGTAAGTCTAATTTACTTTACAGTTTACAATACTTAACCTTATTATAATAGTCATAACTTTTATAAATAAATAGAAATAAATAAAAATTTCAAACTAAACATGAAGTACTAATTAAAGCACCTCGTTAATTGGCTTATTAAAGTCTTGCTATTGATATTATTGTAGCAGCGGTAATTTTTCAATGTAGGACTTTTGTCTTAACTACAAATGGTGAAGCAATGAAACCATGCCTTGGCATAATCCAATGAATGCTGACTCTTAGAGCTGAAGTCCATAGAATTGGAAAGCTAGAGACTCAATTCTTGGACTTTTGTTTCGGCTACTTTAGCCCTATCCTCAGACGTGGACAAAGAAACCAAGTTCTACATAATATAAGCCTAAGTTAGAAAGAGAATAACTTGTAAAAAGTAACAATAATAAGGAAATTTAAATAAAATCACCTTAGAAAGAAAGCTTGAGGCAAGCTTGAGAGATTCAATAAGATCAAGGCTCTTAATGTCTTTCATCAAAGTTGAAGAATGAAGACGTACAGAGGACCGATTCACCGTAGGAGTCTCTAATGTAAGATTATAAAATCCCTTCTTAGGTTGAGGAGGAGGAGGAAGAGGACTAAGGAGTGCAATTTGCTGAACTTGGGACATAGTTTGAGAAGATGATTCACCTTGTTTGTTTTGAACAAAATTTGGAATTACCAACCTCTTCCTTTTCTCACCTTGAAGAGTGGCATTACCAGAATTGTTCAAAGCCATTACTGAAGCTTCCTTCTCAAAGAGTGGGATGCTTGGAATAATTTCACACTCAACTAAAGTCTCTTTAAAGCAAGTAGTAAAGATGCTAGCTTACCCAAGTTAAGGGTTAAAGCCTTTGCTATATTGCTTTCCTCATCCAGTGAAAGGCTAGAGCAAGTCCATTGATCTTAGAGCAGGTCCATTGATCTGCAAAACCAAGGTAGAAATATTAGTTCTTAAGTTATAGAAAGAACTCATAATAAGAAATAATAAATTATGATGAGAAAGTGAAGTTTTACTTGGTTGAAAAAATTGAGTCTTGATCCGAGCTTTAGGATCCCTGTACTTGTCTTGAACTCCCAATTGCCTCTAGCCAGAAAATGATAAGGTCCTGTACTTGTCTTGAACTCCCAATTGCCTCTAGCCAGAAAATGATAAGGTTTCGAAGTCATATCTTGATGGCTAAGTTCATCATGATGAAGAATCTTGTCTGAATTACGATAGGAAGACAAACACAAAAAACCTACAGTCTGAGGACATCTCTATAGGTGAAAGGGACTCTTGAATTTAGCTATGATAGGATCCTTGAATCTTTTGTGATGCCAAAAAGACCACATTCTAATGATGCGACACCAAGCTTTAAGAGAAAGCTGACTTGGGGCAAGTCCTAAGATATGTAATATCCTGTGAATATAAGGGTGAAATGGAAGTCATACTCCAGAATTTAATATACAACTAATACGATTGGAAAGATCAGTAATGATCCTTTTAAGTAAAGCATGACGAAGAGTGATTGCCTATGAATGCTATACCTAATCATCAAAATCTCAAGGGACATTTTGCCTAATCTAGACTTAATCATCTTCCTTGTACGGATAGGTATCTTCAACTACATGCTCATCCTCATCCTTACAATTTTTTAAGTTAATCACCCCCCTTCTTCCTATTATTTCATTTGCATATGCACTACTATCACATCTATCTCTTCTTTGAACTCACAATTACTAATATCACTCATAGTAGCAGGAATAATTGTCAAAGGAACAAAGTCCATCACTATATTCTTATCGTTGGCCATTTCAACACTAGATCTTCTTGAACTAAGACAAACCAACAAAACTAGAATGACCTATATTTACTCTCATAAGTATGCCACAAAAAATAATAAAAAATAAAAATATTAATAATAACAAATAAAAACTCATTGAAAATCACTAAAAATTTATTGGAAAATCACTAGAAAGTAGCTAGGAGCTTGCTAGAAAATCATCATCAGCCACTGTAAACACCAACGTCAAACACCGTGAATCACCACCTGCTCTCTTTTGAAACTTTAGATCTTTTCTCTCTAAAACCTATGTTGTCTCTCTTGAAAAGTCTTCTATGAGAAAGAAGAATGGAAAATGAGGCATTGTAAATGAAAGGAAGAGGATCTTAACCAATTAAAAAAGATATGTAATGAAGACAATTATTAGTGGAAAATCTCAATTAATAAAAGCAAGTAATCTAAGCCAATCAAAGAAGATAGGTTTTCGAGGCAAGTAATAATAGAATAGATGTGGATAGAAAGTCTTAGAATAAATTTTCAAAATTCAAAATTTTAAATAAATGTGGATAGAAAGTCTTAGAATAAATTTTGAAAATTCAAAATTTCAAACACAATCATCCATGGATGGAAACTAATCATCCTAAGATGAAAATCTTTGGAGAAAAATCCTCCTGAGATAGCTTTCAATCTTCAAAACTCAATCATCCATGGATAAAATCTTTGGAGGAAAATCCAACTAGGATAGAATTCAAGGATAAAAATCTTTCAAGAAAAATCCTCCTAAGATAAAATATGAGGATAAAAGTTCTTAGAGGAAATTCTAGAGATGGAATCATCCTTAAAAAAACTTCCTGGGTTTAAAAATATGAGGATAAATTGACACAAGAAAAATATACAGAAACCAAAAAAAAAAAATTCTAAATTTTTTAATTTAAAAATTTGAGACTTTGGGGGCAACTACTGGACCAAAAAAAGAATGACTCAACTAGAGCCCAAATAAATATAATCCATATAAAGCCCATGAAAAAACTGACAAAAACCGCCCAGGATAAAATCTCCTAAGTACTGAGGTTCATAGCCTTCAAGGTTCTTATGATAAATCTCCTAAGATAAACCTTCTAGATTCTAAAGTTCTTATGACAAATTGTCTAGGATAAAACCTCCCAAGGTTCTGAGGTTCCTAGCCTCTAAGGTTCTTAGTTCCAAGATTTTTTGGAAAAAATCTCCTAGGCTCCAAGATTCCTAACCTTCAAGATTCTCATGTTTTAGGATTCCTAGGACAAATCACTTAGGTTAAACCTCCAAGGTTCCTAAGGTTAACCTCCAAACAAGGGTGGAACAAGCCAACTTTGATGATAGGGGCAATCAAATTTATACAAAAAAGTTCGACATATTTAATTACACTCATTCATAGGATGATTTCATATTTGTTGACGCAACTTGGATCACATTGTAAAAAGTTTAGATTATCATATTTTCTTGATTCAATTCATGGAGATTTAAGGGGACGCTGCTCCTAATCAAGAATTAAAGGTTAAACGTTAGTTAGACTCAAAGCCAAAGAAGTTAGATTTTCTAGTGCATCTTTTCTCTTAAAAAATGTATCTAGAGTCTTTTATGACTTAACCATAACCTGAGGAAAAAAATTATTTTTGTATATAAAGGTTACTAGATTACTAACAATGCTATGATAAAAAATTATTATTTATAAAAATAAGTGGACATTCAATTACTTTTTTAATTTCTAGTAAGTGTCTTTTTTTTTTTAATTTCTAATTTGGCTAGCTATTAAGTATTTGTTAATGAGGAAAATTGGAAATTAGAAATTCATTGTTCTAGAATCAAGACCAATCATAAACTAATATTAAAAAAATCATTGTTCAAGATCAAGATTTACCTTCATTTGAGAAGTTCTATTAATTCGTCAGCCAATCAAGCTTCAGCCGTGGATAAGATAGTTGATATTCTTTGTTAAAACTTTGGATAAGAAAATTTAACTTAATATTTATTCATTAATGATAAATTTCTATTTAGGCGATCTTCTTCTCTTCGACTATTCTTTTATTATTATTATTATATAACTAAACAATAATGTACAAGTTTACAAGATGGGTATTAATTGATATCAATTTATTTTAATACAAACTATTAAAATAGTTTTTATTTTTTTTACAATGACCGTGCCCTGTGTTGGTCCCTTAAAAGATCCTCCCTGCCTCTAAAGATTCCAAAGTTCCTATCTTAGAACAAATCACCTTAAAATAAATCTTTTAGGTTCTTAAGAAAAAAACATCTAGAATAAACCTCTTAGGTTTTAAGATTCTTAAGACCTCAAGATTCTAGGACAAACCTTTGAAGATTCAAAGGTTTCTGGAATATCAAGATCCTAAGACAAACCACCTATAATAAACCTTTTAGGTTCAAAAAACAAAATACTTAGGATAAACCTCCTAGGTTCTAAGGTTCTCATAATCCTAAGATCCTAAAAAAAACCTATGATTAAAACACTTCCTCCTTTAATTCAAATACAAGGTTGCATGTCCATGTGTCACTCAGCATAGTTATAAAAAGACAAGTGTCATCAAATATCACAAGAATAAAGACACTTGTCATCAAAATAGGTAGGACTAAGTTAAATCAATTTTACCTATAAATATAATTTTTATTCTCTTTAAAGGTAAGCAAAAAATAACTTAAGAGAGGAAATGTTGACTTTCTCTCTTAAGATTTTCTCTCTTTAAATTTATATTTCCAAAAATTCGATGACTGACATGATTGTTGGAGAGTTTACGCTGGCAAAACCGGCCCTTTGATCATTTTCTTGTGTCTGCAGTGCATTATCTGGGAAAGTCATCCTCATTCCCAAAAAAAGTGGAATCCTAGGAGAAAATTATAGGCCTATTATGATTAGCCCAAATGAGGAATTCATCATCGTCTAATCTAACAAAGCTCAGTCCTAAAAAGACCATCTTTGATTGAAATTACGACCTAATAAGTTAAGATAAAATTTACACTAACAATTCTGATAATAGTAATAAACTTCTTGTTGTTGTTTCATAAATACATGGTTATACTTCTCAAATTATTACTAATAAAAAAAAGGTCATTTTATGATGCCGTGATTAAAGTTACTGCATTAATGCCGTAATTAAACATAAATTATGTAAATTAAATATAAAACTTGTAAATCAACATTAACTGTAAAATAAAACATAAATTTTAGAAATAAAATATAAGACTTGTAAATGAAAGATAAAACGAATAAATTAATATAAAACTGATAAATTGATGTATTATCAGTAAATAAAACAAAAACTTACAAAATAACAACCTAAAATTGAATTTAAACTTTTATAATAAATACAATAAAAATATTAAAATAAATAAATAAAAATAAATATTTTAAATTATTTTAAATATTGAACCACATTACTTTGAAATTAATAATAAGTTATATATATTTATATTTAAATTAATAAAATCAATATGACATATTAATAATATTAAAATAAGTGTTTTTATATTGAATATAATTTACAAATTTATATTATTTTATTTATTAAAAGCTCTTTAAATGGGGGTGGGCATTGGCCTAAACAAAAAAGTAGTGATATTTAAAGCCCTCAAATAATTTCACAAGAACCCAACCTATTTCCAAAATTATCTTATTTAAAATTAGGGAAAAGGCCACCCACATCTCCAAGGTTTGCTTAATAGTCTCACACACCTCCTTAGTTTCATAAATGACTATTATACTCTTTCATTGTAACAACCCAAATAAATATTAGTAATAAGAAAAAATAATTAATAAGTATCATTTGATACAAATAAAATATTACAATAAGTATAATTAATAAAATAACATATAAAATGAAAACGATTTTAATATTAAGTTATTATTAGTCTATTCCGATAAATTTTATTAATACTGAAATCTATTAATCCAAAAATTGACTTTAGGATTTATACTAATATAGACATAATTAAAAAAGATATTGTAAATAAAATAATATAAAATTTATAAATTACTGTGAATATTAGGTATAATTATTTTAATATTATTAATATGTCAAGTAGATTTTATTATTATTAAAGGAATATGATAAATTAATAATGTTAAAATAATTTTTTAATATTCAAAGTAATTTATAAATTTTATCTTATTTTATAGATTATATTATTTTTATTTTTTTCATTTATTATAAAAGTTTATTTAAAGTTAGTTATTGAGTTGTTGTAATCAAGGGTATAAGAATAAAAAAGGAGTTTGTATGATTATTTATGAAACCATAAAAGTGTGTGTGACCATTTAAGCAAACCTTAGAAGTGTGGGTGACATTTTCCCTTAAAAATAAATAAAAGTAAAGAAAATTAAAACCCAAATTAGCAAATGTCTTAACTAACTCTATAATGATTTTTTTTTTAATCAACCCTCAGTAATGAATTAAAAAACATTTCACTCAGTAATGTCATCTTAATATTAAATAAAGCCAAAAAGTTAAAAGAATTTTTACTGATAAGATAAAGAAATTAATTAATTTTGCAATTCCATTACTTCTAATCGATTAATATGGAAAAGAAAGCCATTACCAATCAGAAAAGTAAAGAGATCTCAAATCATCATAAGAATCTAGCATTACGTGCACACACACGGTTGCAAGTATCACATCGGATGCAAACGATTCTACTATCAGAAGCAGATCCTTATTGGGTTGCAATGCGAGGAATGTGCATGCAAACAGTGACCGACACACGCCGATCATGCTGGTGACTAGGATTAAACATATTGCAAATATTGCTTTGTTGATGGCAAATCTTGGTGGTCGCTGCAAACTGCGGTGATAGTTGGAGGATTAGGGTGATTCAGTTCAATTTTGTGCTGGCATAATGAAACTGGGGATTTGTTTTTTTTTTTTTTCTTGCTCATTAAATCATTTGTTTACAAGTTTTACAATAATAAAAATTAAAAATTAAAAAATAAATATTTTCGAAGAAATGAGAGAGAAAAAAAGAGAAGTAAAAGATTAATGTTTGTTTTTAATATTGTCATAGGGTAAATGGTCATTTAATCCATATATTTTGATTTCAGTACTTGTTATCACCCTATATTTTGAGAAATACTTCAAGACACTCTTGTTCTTAAATATGTTACACTCTTACCATTACTTTTTTTTTTTCCTTTTATAATAATACCCTCGCTACAATATTCTTGACATTAATTTATTTACCTATTAAAAAAGTTAATTAGCAAGTTAACTAATAATTATTTATTAGCAAATTAACCAATAAATATCATTCTAAAGAACTAGTATTTTCTATGCCCTTTCAATAGTTTTGCTAATTATTATTTATAAATTAATTAATACCAGCCAACTTTAAATAATGTTTAATACAATTATAATAATCTTACTAATAATTATTTATAAACAAATAAATTTACAAAATTAATCATAAAAATAAAATAATAACAAAAAATTTTACATTAATTTTTATTGTCCTTTTAAGGCTAATTTAATAATTAATAATTTTTCTTTTCATTAATATCACCAAGAATTTGTTGCAAGGGTTTTATTATTATAAAAAAAAAAGAAAAAAGTAAATATATGAGTGTAACATATTTAACAATAAGGATGTCTTGAAGTATTTTTTAAAATATAGGGATTAAATGAACATTTACTCCAAGAAACAATAATACCAATTGATAGGTGAATAGCGTTTGCTGATAAATTTCCAGACCAAATTATTTAAAAAACTAAACTACAAAAATTCTTAGAAAGCCTTAATTACGTTGCATATTTTTATCCTAATTTGAGTAATTTCTGTAAACCGTTGCATGAAATATTGAAAAAGAATCATAAACCATGGACAAATGATGAACATACACAAATTGTCAAACAAATAAAAAACGAAATCAAGTTTTTGCCTTGTTTACACATAGCCAATCCAAATACCTAGAAAATAGTTGAAACTGATGCTTCATGAGTGGAAGCGGGAGTGTGGGACAGTGGCCCTACGAAAGTAATATTTTGTAAATTGGTTTTTTTTTTTTTTTTAAAGATTTTGATGCGGAGAATGTCTCGGTTTCTCTTCTAAAGTCTATCACAATTATTTATTTTGCTCATTTGTCATAGTTATGGAGAAATATTATCCAAGAAAGCCACCATCACAATCTTCTCTAAATAAAGCAAGATGTAGAATTCAATTTACAAGATCTTCCTACAGATCTTGGTTTACGACCTCCAATCTCTTCTTATAGTCCTAATATTCAAAAGGGCATACTTACATAGAGGTCCTATTCAACCTAAACATCACAACTTCAAACTTTAAGATTTTGGAAACCAAAAAAGGCAATTTGGTTCTACTTGGTTTGGGAAATTTGGACCTTGCTTGGAATATAGCATAGAAAAAGATGTGGCATATTGTCTCCTTTCTTATTGATGTAAGACATTATTTTAGGATTTTAGGTTATTTTATATTTTTTTATTTTAATTAGAGTCATTTAGGGTACATATCTTATTCTTTTATTTCTATTGTAATTGTGATTTAGTTTTCTTTTTTAAGTTAACTTAGAGAAATATGTTTCCTCTATTATAAATAGAGAGGTCCTATTATTGTTTTCATGACTTCAACTTCAACTATTCAATAAAAACCATTCTTTTAAAATTTCCTTTGAGATTATTTATCAAAATCTCTCTTATAAAATCATTCGAATTAGGGTGTCATCTAATCTCGTTTTTCGAAGAGGTGGCCGAGTGGTTGATAGCTCCGGTCCGGACAAAATCGAGGAAACGGAAGAGATCTGAGTGAATGGAAAGGAAAAAAAAAACAAAGCATGAATTCCACTTGCGCTTTAAAGAGACATGCGATAAAAATAGCCCTGTTTATGAAACTTCTTATCTGGATGGGAATCAAGAAAATTCGAAATTAGAACAATTATTTAAAGAAAAAAAAGAAGAGAAATGTTAAAAAGAGTAATACCGAAAATAAATATAATAAGAGATAAAAAGAGATGCGACTCCCCCTAAATCATTATTAAAAAAATCTCATTGAATCATTTGGATTAGAAGGAGGTCTAATCTCATTTCAATTAGAGCGTAAACTAATCGCGTTGGCTTGATTCAATACCAGAACGATATCTAATGTTATCTACCCAATCAACGGCTTTTACTGCCCCGCTCTGTCGGTTATCTTTTTAAAGAAAAGATTGGTAATAAAGGGGGTGGTGATTCATTTGTTGGTAAAGGTTTTAGAAATTGGAGAAAGCCTGAAAAATTTTTTGAACATATGGGAGATGTTGATAGTGTCCATAATAAAGCTAGAGAGAAATGTGTGTTGGTTAATCAAGATCAACTTATTCGAACGGCTTATGCAAGACATTCTAACAAGTATTGAAGTGATTATCAATCTCACTTGATATCTACTATTGATTGCATTCAATTTTTATTAAAACAAATGTGTGAATTTCATGGGCATAATGAGTCTAAAGATTCAAGCTAGCTACTATTGATTGCATTCAATTTTTATTAAAACAAATGTGTGAATTTCATGGGCATAATGAGTCTAAAGATTCAAGCAACTGAGGGAATTTTCTTGAGCTGCTATGCTTTTTTGCTAGTCATAATGATGACATTAATGCTGTTACTTTTGATAATGCTCCTGGAAATCTTCGACTGACATCAAATGACATTAAAAAAGACATTGTAATTTGACGTGCAATTAAAACTACCAATATTATTGTTAAGGAGATGGGAGTTTTTTGTTTTCTATCTTTATTGATGAATCTCTTGATATTTCTGTAAAGGAACAAATGGCTGTTGTTTTGCGTTACGCGGATAAAAATGGCTATGTGGTTGTGCGTTTTATTGGGATTGAATATATTACTGGTACTATAACTATTTCACTTAAAGTGGCGCTTGACAAGCTATTTTCTATGCATGGATTGAGTATGTTTAGTTGAGTGGGCAAGATTATGATGGAGCTAGTAATATGCAAGATGACTTCAATCGTCTTAAACCATTGATTTTATAGGACAAAAATTGTGCTTAGTTTATTCATTATTTTGCACATAAATTTCAGTTGACTCTTATTTCTATGGCAAAGAAGCATGAAGAAGTTAATTCTCTTTTCAATTTAGTTACTATGTTAGTCAATGTTGTTGGTGCTTTAGCGAAATGTCATGATATTCTTTAAGAGAAACATGCTCAAGCTATTATTAAAGCACTCAATGATGGTGAACTTCTGACTAGCTGAAATGTCGTGATATTCGTCAAGAGAAACATGCTCAAGCTGTTATTAAAGCACTCAATGATGGTAAACTTTCAAGTAGACGAGGTTTAAATCAAGAGGTTACTTTAAAAGCGATCAACTGACACACATTGGGGCTAATATTACGGTACGTTAATAAGCATAATCACTATGTTTCCATCTATTATTAATGTGCTTGAGATAATTTCAAATGGGGGAAATTCTGAACAAAGATTTCAAACTACAATGTTATTGAAGTGCATGCAATCATTTTACTTGGATTTGAAAAAAAAAGACCAAGACATTGTGAATACTATGAAATTAATTAGAGTGTATAATAGAAACTTGAAAAAAATGAGAGAGAATGGATGGGACTCTTTACTTGGTGAAACTTCTTCTTATTGTGTGAAGCATGATATTGATGTTCATAATATGAATGATTTGTTTCGAACTCAAGGGAGATCACAATGCAAAGCTCAAAAGACCACAAATATGCATTATTTTCGTGTTGAATTATTTTATGTAATTTTGGACATGCAACTTCAAGAATTAAGCAATCGTTTCAATGATACAAATGCTGAGTTGCTTCTTTGTTTGTCATGTTTATTCCCTAATAATTCTTTTGTAGCTTTTGATAAATAGAAAGTACTTTACCATATTGAGTTTTATCCAAATCATTTTTCTCTAATGGATCTTGTGGCACCTAAATTCGACTTGATATTTACATTATGGATGTGGGTTCTAACAATAGATTTTTAGGATTGAAAGGGATTGGCAAGCTAGCAAGAAAAATGTTGAGAAAAAGAAGAATAAATTGTATTAATTAGTTTATTTATTGATGACATTAGCATTGATTTTACCGGTTGCCATGAATTTTGTTAAAAATCATCGTAAAATCAGATGGGATATCCATGGTTAGATTATAATCTTGTGGTCTATATAGAAAAAGATATATTTTGAAGTCTTGATAATAAGGTTATTCTTTAATATTTTCAACATATGAAATCACGTCGAGAACAATTATAAGTGTATTGAATTAAATATTTTAATGAATTTTTATTTTAGTGTATGTTATTTGTTGATTATTTTTTTAAAATTAAATTACTGTTTAAGCTTAGACCCCATTTAAAATTGAGGTTGGATAGATGTACCTTAAAAATTACAGTACTAAAGCATTTAATAAACACTAATTACTGTAACTTGTAAGCTATGTTAATTTAATTATACACCTTTACGATGAAAAATATATTATATATTTATTATTTTTATCAAAATTATTACTTAAAATTTATATTTACTATATATTACTAATTTTTATCTTTATCATCATAGTTATTTTTTCACAACAACTACAATTTAACACGTGAGTATCTCAGTATCAAAAATGCCTTAACCCTGCTAAATAGAAGTTTTGGCACTGCCACACTGCTATCAAATACTGTGAAATATTCCATCACATCACATAGGAAAAGTCGGATATTCCTGACAAAAATTGGCAATAATGTAAAGTAATATAATAACGTGGGCCGCGGCTAAGTTACAAATTCTGTAACTAACTGACCGCTAATTTGATTGGTTGGATTAAAAGTCAGAAATCAGATGGATGTTAATTAACTTAAATAAAAAGAAAAATATTGGGTCTACCGGCTAGAAAGGTTTTTCGGCTGGTAGTACTGTGGGTTATCAATTTATATATCTCTCAATACATAAACTTCAAGGCCACGTGCCTATAAAAGTTCCTTTAAAATAAATTAATTATTTTGTTTATAAAAGTTTTAATATTAAAAAGCTGGCAACCAATCAAAGGGTGATATATTTCTCTTCCCTATTGGTAGTTAGATTTTACTTTTAGTTAATTATACTTACATTTAGATATTTTAAATAATAAAATTAGAAAAAATATATGAAAAATTAAATAAATTTTGTCATGTGTAATCTTTATTCATCTAAAATTAACAAAATTTACTGATAGACATGCCATATAAGTAAATATATGTTTGTTTTAAATTTTAAGAAATTTTTTTGCCTCTTTTCTCAAGATATTAAGCAATCAAAACGTCCTTATTCCAAAATAATATAATGCGAGTAAAAAACATCACTGAAACTACAATAATCTTTCCCTTAATCTTAAGAATTTCTCTTTACATAAAATCTAGTACTTAAAAAATTACTTAAAATCAATAAATATTCTCAATTCTAAGCATGGGGATCTTATTGCATTTATAAGAAACAAAATATATTCTTATATGATTGCATTCATTTCTCTTGGATCTCTTGCTAAGTTAGAGACAAGAACTATGTTGAAGTGACTAGAATATTTATAGGAGAAATCTTTTAAAAAAATCAATGAGTAATGATTATTTAATTATAGAGACAAGGAAACAAATGTTTTAATTAAGGGCTATTTTGACATTGGAAGGGTGTGTAAAGTAAAATTTGATTTTTTTCAAAATTTATTAAAGGATGTACCCTAATTTATATTACCACTCTTTATTCATAATTTATTTTACATTTCACAAATTACAATAATATATGAGCCCAATACGACACCTTCGATAATTACCGCATTCGATAGAATTGTAAATACGAAAAAATTAATAATTGGCTCTCATTAGATAGCCAGCGGGATTTAAATAGCTCTTACAAACTTTTAATAAAGTATTCGATCAGTCAGCAACCGGCCTTATTTCCTTTGTTACCGGATGCAAACTGGCTAATTAAATTTTCACCCAAGTGGTCATTCCACACGTAGCAAGATCAGGAACTGTGACTTGTTAAATCAAGGTCTGTTACTTACATTTTCTGTAACATAGCCAGGGCCAATAATGTGATAAAATGACTTTGACAATAATGGAAAAAGCAATAGCAAAATTTGCAAAGGACAAAATCCAGCAAGGCACGTGAAAACCAAAAATGGTCAAGGAATGATCCAAGTGTGCATGAACTCAGAATTAATTCAAAAAGAAAAAGCACAGCATGGAGCATCATGGCCACAATTTCAGAGAACGTAAGAGGATGATTGATTTATATTATTATATATGTAAATATTGGTTGGGTTCCTTAAAATCATGATTTAATTTTTTATTCATTGGACTCATCCAATCTAATGGCATAAATGTGAAGTTAAAAGATAACATTTAAGTCTTCATTCATCTACCATTAAATTGGTTGAACCTAATGAACGGAAATTTAAGATTTTTAGTCAAAATTTTAAGTTAATTGAACATCACTCCATTTAACATTTCATGGGCACTTCACAAGTTCTAATACTCCACAATATTAGGATTCATATGTTTAAAGTTTTTAACACTATGTACTTGACACTTTTTGTCCGATATTATTAGGTACATAGACATTTATTAGACTAAGATATCTTCTGATCTAAGTTTTTACATGAATTAACATAGTGATTGATTGTGATCATACTTTGCTAAGATTGGTGGTAAACAGATATTGTCCCAATTCCTTAATATTTTTATTTGCACATTTGGTTTTGGGATATCTATTAAAGGATGTGGTCACGTCACTGGTCAAGCATCATTCAGAATGGTGACCAAGAAATTGGAGGTCCTGTGCAACATTATACACATGGCTAGATGTAGCGGAAAAAAAAAAGGTAATTAAAGGAGATTATTGAGCTATATGATCAGCAGCTGCAGGTGGCATAAGATTACATAGCTAATTAACCAAAAGGATTCGTACACACAAATGCATTTGCCTTGTTTACGGTTATTAACTAAGCACATTTAACCAACCACAGCCACCTTTGAAATTTTTCTAATGCAGAACGGATGAGATGGTGAACTAACAGAAGATTAAAAGCCAAAAATTGTTTGCAAAATTTTCCTAACTACACACGGTGCCCAAATCACCTACCTCAGATTTGACCAAGTAGTAGCATATATATGTTTCCGGCTATAAATACCCAACACTAAGTCTTGGGTTTAACCACTCAAATCTCAAGAGAAAACACTCATAATTTCAAGCTTGAAACACCTCTCAACACAATCAAAGAATGGCCTCTAGCAATTGCTTCATCTTAGCTTTCTTTGTGGCTTTGGCATTTGCTTCCATCAATGAGGGGCTAGCAGCTCGTAACCTATTGCAATTGCCAACATTGCCACCTCTGCCTTCAGTACCAGGGATACCACAGCAGCCAACGTTGCCAACTTTGCCAAAGCCAACGTTGCCACCACTGCCAAGCACTCCTACTGCGATTCCAAGTATCCCAAAAATTCCAACTCTGCCACCACTTCCAAGCGTGCCCTCACTTCCTAATATACCAATTACAATTCCTTCCATCCCTTTCTTCTCTCCACCTCCTTCTACGAAGAGCCCTTGAATATGTCACTTGGATCTTCATTATTTAGTTCTAATTATTTGTATTTACATGAGTATTTGTTATGTTGTCGATTTGTCTATGCTCTAGAGTGGTACTGTCGTTCATTTTCTCGTCATCTTTGTTTGCACTTGGATTAGCAATCCAGATTCTATTGATTGTACTATGTATTATTACTGAATAAGAATTGGCTTCCTTATTAGAATTAATATTGAACTCAGTTGTACTGGATTTTTATTAATTTTCTATACAATATATACAGTTAAATAGCCCCGCTTAAAATTATTGTCCGTAATCAAAAGCCGGCTTCTATGGAATTCAAAAACATCATTTCTTTTAGAAAGGGAAAAAAAAAAAATCTACAATTAGGAATAAACTAGGAATATTTAAAATTTTGTAGTCTCTTATAGAGCTCTTGCAGTGAAATTTCTGGTCTGCAGCACAAATAAAGATTACAAAATTTTAAGAGCTCCAAGAGGGAGAGTATTGTTTCTATACTACAGCACTAGTGTTCCATTACTGAATAAATAAATATATAAATAAACATATTACAAGAAGTAAAATTCTATAAAAACAAAGTGGGCCAAAAAAATAACTTCTCTGCCGAAGAGAGATAAAAACAAGACTGCTGCAAAATTTTAGCAATACTGCACCTTACTCAAATAATCAGGAGCATCGAAAACCTGCTATGTGATATGTGTATTTTGTGGAGTCACCAACACAAACCCCCCCCCCCCCCCCCCCCCCCCAAAAAAAAAAAAAAAAAGAGGAAAAAAAGCTACAGTAAAATGGAGACCATGCGAGCCTTCATTCACATCAAAATCTCAAGATAAAAGTCACCGTCTTCCTCCTCTTCTGACCCTTCCACGATAGCCTCCTCTACCCCCACCTCCTCGGCTGGCCCTTCCATGATAGCCTCCTCTACCCCCACCTCCTCGGCCTTGTGAACCTGATCTATCTGACTTCAGACCTAATGCTTGAACTCCCCTCCTCTTTTCATGCCGTTCTTTGTCCTCCTCATCTTCCTTGTACTTGGCCGAGTTTCTAGTAATAAAAGAAATCTCACGAGAACCTCCTGGTCCTAACTTAACGTCATTTGGAAGACTGGAAACCTGTCCATCATTTTGAAGGGCCTTCACCCTCTCCCCCAAAGGCAGAGCATCCTCTTTTGCAAGTGATTTGCGGTTCCAAAATGCCTCTGCATGCCGTTCATCCTTAACTTCATACAATCTACAGAATTTCATACATAAAACAGGAATGATTAGCAAGTGTAAAAAAGCCCAATGCACCCAAACCACCCCCAAAACCTCTCCGATATACCTGCCACATACACTTGCACAGCTGGTACTATATACACAAAATGAAACGAAAAAACACCAATTTTCCATTGAAAGAAGAGGGAAAACTTCCCCAAGCTACGAAAAGCATACCTAGGAGCTCGTGACTTCTTATTTATCTTATCCTTGCCAAGCTCATCATCTGACGACTGAGATGCTGCTGACACATCAGAATCACTCTGATCTTCATCAACTTCCATGACAGGCTCAAAGTGTTCTTCCACCAACGATGACTGCTTCTGAGTAGCCATAGGATGTAAAGCAATATACTCTTGGGAGAACTCATCAATTTGATAGTCCTGGAAACAATAATCGAAAAGGAATATGATTCAAAGGCAACCCATATATAAGAAATAAATATACATTTAAGGAAAAGACTATCATCAGGCTGAAATTGCAACTTTGCCAGTGACCTCTCACATGGATGAGATATTCAGAAGCATACATCCTATAACATCCCTATACAAGTACCAACTTCAATTGAATTTTGGGAAGGTCTGTTTTACATAATTTTTTCTGTATCTACACATGTTTTACTCTGTCATTTTTATTACAATTCCAAAATTCTAGATGTTACCACTTTTTTAAGCTCATGAAAATAAAAGCACTGGGAACCTAGTTCCCATTGATTTATGATTAGGCTCGGTGGTACGTCACTCAAGTGAGTAAAAGCAAAAGAAATGAGGAAATTAAGAGAACCATAGACATAAACTTGATAGAGTAACCATACAATCAGATAACGATACCTTATTTTCGAACATTGCTGCAAATCGCTCATCCTTGAAAACGTCACTGCTAAGGGCTTTCTTCTTTTTCAATTTCTTATTCTCATTATCATCGTCTTTGTTTTCATTTTCAACTTCTTCATTTTCAAGTATACGAGCTGCAAGACCACGATTAACCTTTGGTAATTTCCTCTTAAGCTGCAGCAACAAGGAAAGGTCATTGATTAGCCCAAATTAGTTTATTTGTCCAACTCCATCCCACTCTAGCATAATAAGGGAATGACAAACAGGGAAGTCCAGAAAGCACTCGCGATATTGTCAACAGGCATTAAGCATCTTCAATGGAATCAAAGAAAATAGAAAAGACCCATTTTGTAACAGAACATGTGTCAAGAAACAGAATTTTGTTTTTCATGGTGTCTTAACAAACTAAAGACCTTTAAAGAGACTTCCGATGTCATTTTCACAAACTGTTAACTGTTTTACCAATATAAAAGCAAGGGGAAAATAGATTATAGTATAGAATTAACAACATTTTGAACACCAAGCTCATCTTCCAATGAATAATGTGAAAAAATACACAACTGATAAGACACCACCATGGCATAAAATTAACAGGTCAGAGCATGAACATCAATCTTCCTCCTAAATTTGGGAACAGATGAAGTCCAAGAATCTTTGAACAGAAAACAATAATTCAACAATAAAATTATTCACCGTAATTCTAGATGCACGTTGCTGTTCCAGTTTCTTTTGTTTCTGCTCTTCTATGTAGGACTCGTATGCAAAAGGATCCACCAATGCTTTAGCCTGCAAATAGTATGCATTTAAACATTTATGAATGAGTCAGCCTCATCATCTATTGTGAGGTGTGTAATACAGACAGATATTTACTGTGCATTAACCTATTTATTAACCGTAACAGGTCTAAAAATCAGATCCCTTTTAATGTACTTCCTTCACTAACCCACAGCATTTTACATAAATCCCTAACTGATGGAACAATATATCTAGCACTAAATCTTCAATTTTCCATGGGAACTGAGAGGTATGCAGTAAAGTGACATCACCTTCTTATATAATCGATAATCAACAAAGAACCCATGCATGTACCCTCTTAGGAGATTGGTGCCAATCAGACTAGTCAAATTCAATTTTTCGAGATCTTCTCTTGTCAAAAATTTGTAGTTATCATATATGGTTGTCTGTCCACCTTCCTCCAGCTCTTCCTGAGAAATAGACTCAAAATATCAGCACTCAAAGCAGATATTCCAATGAAATGAACAAAAAAAATGAGAATCTAAATATTAAAAATACCGTCATGCTTTCCATTGGAGAACACCACTTGGGAGTTGGTCCCAAATCAGGTATGAAGTAAGATGGTATCTGACTGCAATCTAAAGCCAACAACAATATTCCACTGTCTTTGAATGCACATACATCATTTATCTTTCCAGCAGTTGGTTCAATGCTGGTCATGTTTTCTCCCTGAAAGCAACAGAAAAATCAAATAAGGTACAAACATAATTTTTACTATAAGAAACTGAAATTGTATAAAAAAGATACAAAGGACTTCTTTTTACTATTATTTTGTTTCTCTCTTTTAATAGCAGACAAGATTTGGAACATACTTTCTTCTTCAGCGAAAGCTAACTACCTTCAATATAAATCATACTTGTCTATACTCTTATTGAAGAACAAAGAAACAGAAAGAAAGAAAAGAAAACACCCAGTTTGTCTACACCCAGCAAATAAAAGAACAAAGTATGAATTTCAGTTTCTCCCAAAACTTGGTCATTACTGAAATCAGAACAAAGTACAAAAAAATCTTGTCAACTTCGACAGTGCATAAAAACAAACAGTTTTAAGTATTGTGATGTTCTCCAGTTCATTAATCAAAGAATATGATTTTCCAAACTAAAGAAGTATGAAGAAAAAGTGAAAAACAAAAAAAAAGATAGCTTACTGTCTCAGGGTCCCATATTCTAACAATATGATTATCTGTCGTAATCAGCTTAGGTCGTTCAATGTTAATACTCTGATGCCACTTAATATCCACTATTGGACTGTCAAACCTGTATACCAGTGCCGGAATACAATGAGTAAATTAACTAAGCGGCACATACATGATAAAGCTTGAGCAGCAAGACTCACATGTGATCCTTGACTCTCACGGGATAAGAAGATCGCAAATCATAAATCAACACCTGCATATTCAGCGGCAAGCTCAACATTGTACTCTCAGAACGATCATGATAGGAAGGGATAGGGATAACACATAATATGTAAATTACAAAAGGAAAAGGGGAAATGGGGGGGAAAAACAAAGTACATTCCCTAAAGTTTTCTTTGAGGGAATTTGGAGGTGGAAGAATAACAGTAATGCAGTCGTTAAAGAACGAGTTCAATAGCTCAATCTTATGCAATTTAACTATTGACAACGTATCTTTTTGGTGTGTAGGAGTTACTGTTTTAAAGAATAGGTTATTATTTTACAAATAAATCAAGTTCTAATTTGTACAGTTAGTTGATGGATATTTTGTAAGCAACGGTAATTCCTGCAATTTTTTTGCATTTTAAAAACAGCTTTGTGATTAGCCCACCCTGGCAGTAGGCTTTTCGTTTCTCACAAATATCGAATTTTACAATAATATTTGAAATTCTTTTAGTTTTAGAAATTCTACACACAAGAAAGAGAAAGTTAAGCCCCTAAATTTCCCACTTGAGCCAGGGAATTGGATAATATCTTCAGAATTCTTTAATTCAATTGAAGAAAATTTGTTCTTAAGCAAAATAAACTATTGCTTCTTGCATGCATACATTGGTAACAATAATAAATTTTTGCTGTAGAAGATTATTCCACCTGACACAACATATAGTTCCAAGCCTAAACACATGCACTGACGCAATTGTAATTCATTTGTGTTGAGCATCAAATCAAAAGCTCAAATCAAAAGAAGATTTTATTAAACACAAGATAGTAGTATTCCAATGATCTGATAAATATTATGAAAAAGAAAAATGAAAAATAATGTTATTATTACCTTCCCCGTGCTACTTCCAACTCCCATTAGGAAACCCCCATTTGAGTCAAACTCTAATGCAGTGACCTCCTACAAGATCAGTACATACACTAAGAGAACAGTTTCAGACAATGTAAAAAGGCAAAAATTGACTGACACCATCATTCTTGATTTGTGAGAGAGTTCAATATTTTCTAGCCATCACATCTCCAGAAAGCTAAACAAGAATGATGTTTAATAATATGTCAGAAAAAGTTCCAACTTAAGAATACAGAGAAATACTGGCTGCAGATGACCCACAAAACTTCCCAAATAGGATAGAAAACAGCACCATGAAAATGTATACTGGTTTAAAGCAGATTGAAGATAGATAATCTTTGTCAAAATTATGCAACACATTGGAGTACAAGCCATTTGGCTCTCAAGAAATGTAGTCTCATGAAGGTAATTCTCACAAAAGAAACCTGCAAAAAGCATATCCCCAACTTAGTGATAAAAGTACCTGGTCAGCATCACCAGCAGGCGCAACAGCGTTAATTCTAGCAGCTGAAGATCTCATTCTCATGTCAAAACATTCCACAGCACCATCCTCACCACCACAAGCAATTAGCCCATGAAGTTTGCTGAAATTGTGCAACATAACCTCCTCAGCCTCAAGCAAAAATTGATCGTAGCTTTACAAAGCATACAAATTCTGTAACTGAATAAGTCAAATGAATCATAATTTTCGCAAGATTTCACAACAACCTTCGAGAAACTACATTTAGTGCTGGCGACTGTGTAGTTAGAGAGGACAGAAATCGGCCCTGCAAAGTAAAAGTCAATCATTATTCCCAGCACATAAACATAAAAAGCAGGATTAGGAATCTGAAAGAAAACTGTGAGAATTGTCGGAAACTACAAATGAATCAATTTTGTGTTATTTTTATTTCCATTCTTTTAACAAACTAGAAAGTGTATTAACTGATTAAAAAGGAGTTACATCTGTGTTTGTGGACCAGCTGTTCACAAGATCTTCAAAAACCCAATGGAAAAATAAAAACTATACAGAATTTTCCAATGAGATTTACAATTAATAGCCAACCATCCTATGGTTTATCACAGAATATACCAGTCCCAGAAGCTAAGCATAGGATGAACAACTAGATCCACAGACCAACGCCCACACCCAAACAAACTGCTGCTTGACCAAAGCCTAAACAGGTTCAATACCCCGAATCAGACAGAGACCACATAACATTATGTAAATAGTCAATGCAAACAAAACTCATGTTGTTACTGCCCTAAAATTTTGATTTAATGTTGATATAGTTCAGCTCCACTAATTTTTCTGTTTTAGTGGCCTTCATCATTACACAACTCGATACATAAACATTGGTCTGTCTCCACAGTTTGCCAATGCCAAATGAATCTCCAATAAAATAAATAATTCCCACAACATAACCATACCAGTATATAATATCAAAGGTGGGCCTTTTAAACAATAAAAGACCAGTACCACAATACTTTCATAAATAGATGACAACTTTTAGCAAATATTATGTCTCTGTTGATCCACATAACCATAGTCTCCACTTCAATAACCATTTAAGACCTGACTCATAAACAATGACAAATTCTTTGATTGCTACCAATATCAAATTTGATTGACATTCAAATATATGTGGCCGATAGTTAGGGACTCTCAGTCTCTAAAACAAATTCCGTAAAACTATTATTTTGTTTGTTGTTACTTTAATAAACCTCAGTTTATTTTGTATTAAAAATCAATCAAAGATATGATCATGACACATAAACATCAGTTATACAACTACTGCAGAAAGGACACAACAATAATGATCAGGCAGTACAAAACCGTACCTGTTCTAAATTAATTCTATATAGTTCTGGAGAAGAAGCAGCACAAAGCAAGTCACAAGACCAGCAATTGTAAGCCATATCCCTTCCCATCCTGTTTAAAGTATACAAATGCACACAATCAATCATCACTTGAATGATTCAAGTGAAAATGTCAGCATACTCAAGGTTAGGGAATGCAAGATGCACGTGTATCCTAACTAACAAGTGGTTGCAACAAAAGTAATTAAATCATAAAGCATAAAGCACGGTGCTAGATATCATATGACGGATAGGAACAACTAATAACAAAGCATTGAAACCAACCTTGGAATCCGCAAACTGTAGTGTTTTCCATATTTTGCATGTAGAGAAACAGATCGATCAGCGCATAAAAATGCAAGCTTTGAATAGTCGTCAGCCAACACCTACTTAGGCAATAAAATATTGTTACCAAAATACTAAATACACAAAGAAGTTGCATCCAAAGAGTCAGTAAAAATATTGGCCTCATATTTAGAACATAAGTTAGATGTATTCATAAGTTTTAAATTCCTGGAAACAAACAGGACAACAGTTAAGGTTAAAAGTGTACAGGATAGTTTTAAATTTCTGAAAACAAGCAGGTAAAAAGTGTACAGGATAACAGCTAGAAGAAATTTGTAAAGGATAACTTCAACATTGGGCAAACATGTAAAAACATACATATTACTTCAACAAAGTACAAAATCATGAGGAAAAAAAATTTCTGATTTCCTTGTACTGGACATATATTAATTCTCCACGCATCTAATAAACAGTAAGCTTAGTCCTTGTCTAGTCACTTACGTCCTCTCTCTTTGTTGGGACTAGATATCCTTTCAGATTCTACGCATCTAATAAACCAGTAAGTTAGTTCCCAGGAACAAACTATTTGTAACTTCAAAATTATCATTAATCCTAAAAATATTAGAAGTTCCTTGAGATCAATCATATACCCATTAACATTATGTTAGGCAATAAAAGAAAAGGTAATGGAAGAGATTTCTTGATATCCACTCTCTATGCTAAATTGGCAATAATTAAAACCATAACTAAGACACCAAATTCCTACCACCCTGATTTCACTTTGTATACAATTTGAAATTTCATGTTTTCCTGCAATAGAATCAAATGAAAAACACATATGCAATCAAGTGAAGATACTCATAAATCTAGTATACCAAGCAGACTATAAACTAGTCCCTAAAACAGGAAAATGGAAATACCTCAAAATCTATTATCTCTGAAACCAAGTGCCTTTCAAACTTCAACGACAATTGCCTTAGCTCGTACACTTTGACCTGTGGCGGATATATACCTGCATTCCAATAGTTGACTGATAAGATAAACATTAAATGATAAGTTATTGGATAACAAAAATAAATAACCATAAAGTTGACTTTGAAGCACCTGATGCAATAAGAAACTCTCCGTCAGGAGTTTCCCTGATTTTGGTTGTTGCAGTTTCAAAACACAAGTCCTGAATTAACTCCACCCTTCGCTGGTAATCTACAATTAAATAATTTTAGAGCGAAAGAAGAAACAATTTTGTAATACTAACATCAAGTAATTAGCTTCTCTTAAGAATAAATTCCAGGAAACTCAGTAAAGAACAAAAATATCGGAATTTCATGAGCAAAAATTAATCGATAACATTGTTGTTCAATTTCACATGCCTGTCATTTGAAGATTTAAATAGCTTTAAGCCTTCAATTAAATCCAAAGTTCTAAAAATTTTAACCGTAAATCGAAAAAATTAAATAAAGAAAATTCAGTTTAAAAAAAAAAAAAAATCCTTTAGCATTACAAACATAAGTTTATCAAATTGAACGATACTGAATTAACATTTTATGGTTTAAGCAAGGTTTAACAGCTTCACTTTGAAATATACTAAACATGAGACATAAATTTTCTATTTGTGGCGAAAAAAAAAAAATTAAAGTTAGAAGTTACAAACAGAAAATTAAAAAAAATTAAAACATAAAAAAGATCCAGAAAATAACCAATGTTTTTGCGAAGGGCTCGTTGTTTCTTAGGAGTGAGCCATGCAGCAACAGAGCGCTGCTGCGATACAAGTGAATACATCTTCACTCCATTTATCGATGTCGATTTCATTGCATTCCCTTCTCCTCCTCTCGACGCCATGATGATGCTCACTAATTTCAAACAATAATTCTATTTAAAAAATGAAAAATTATTTCAATTAATTATAATCAAGCAAGCCTACATTAAGTAATGGTAGGCACTCAGGTTCAGTTTGGTTTTTGGGAAAAACCAAACCGAAACACAACCAATTGATTTGGAAGATTTCAAACCAAACACAAACCAAATGTTTGGTTGCTTTGGTTGTATGGTTTGCGCTATTTTGCTCTAGCAGTAAAGAGTAACAACATATAAGCCCAAAGCACAAAAATCTAAACTCATCGCTACAAAAACATTACTTTAAAAACAAAAACAATGGATCCTGCATCACATATCATCAGCTTCAAAACCGAACCAAATGTTTTGAATCGGTTCAGACTAAAAATTTGGGTCTGAATATTGGTTTGGGTTGCAATTCGGGTTACAACCTATTCCAAAATTCAATTCAATTTCAAAATGAATCAAATAACAGCCTAGCTCAATGATGCAAAAATGAAAAACAAAAGTGGATAGCAACTACCAAGCATCCTCAACAAGTCTTTTTTGAAAAACAAAAGTTAACAAACAAAAAATATAAAAATAAAAAATAACGTGCAGTTGAGTACCAAGGCACCAAGCTACTGAAGTCACACCTCTAAATGACAAACATGATTAATAACCCACCTCCATAAACACATCTCAAAATGACAAACATATAGAATGATTAATAATCCATCACCATCAACACTGAAGAAAACAACAATTTCAATGTTAAGAAACCAAATCAGCAACAATCACAAACAGCCATTATATAAAAGAAGATTGAACATTTTCAGTGCCTGTAACGCCTCTTACCCATGCCCAAAAGAAGATTGAACTACAAACAGCCATTCATGCACGGATTGGAATCGCATGTAGAACCTTACCTTGTGCCGCTGAAAACGGCGAAAGAAGCCAGAGGCAGCAAGGGCAGAGACGACAGCAGCTGGAACGAGGAAGCAAATCGAGAACAGCTAGAAGCTGCAGCGTCGGGACACTTGAACGGAAGCGACAGCGGCGGGAGAGTAGGCGTTGTTTAGGGTGAGCGAAACTAGACCGTGGGCATGAGCGTTGGCGTGGGCGTGGGCGTGGGCTAGGGCTAGCGGCGGCAGCGGCTGGGGAGTGGGCCTGGCTTAGCGGCGGCAGCGGCTGCAGCGCGGGTGTTGCAGCGTGGCCGTGTTTGAGTGAATGTGTCACTCTCTTTACTTCCCGATAGAGAAGAAATCAAGCAAGAGCAGAGAAAAGGGGGTAATAGGGATTGCGTGAGTTAAAGTGCGACGTCACTGAAATCCTGAAATATGAAAAACAGAGATTTTAATATGTTAAAAATTATTTTTTTGGTCCGTTTCTGCGGTGAGAGTGATATTTTTTTAAAAATTTTTTATTAATCCTCACTTTAAAATACAATAATGATATATAAAATTTTTTTTAATATGAATTATTTTTTATATAAAAATATTATTAAACCTTATAATTTAATAAAATTAATGTAAATATACAATTAAGTCACATAATTTTTATAACTGTATTAAAAATTAATTTTATTTAATTATATAATTTAATAGTGTGTCGTGTTAAAAAATTGAAGATATTAATGATCATGTGCGTGTATAATTTGAAAAAAAAATTAAAACAGAGACAAACTCACCTAGATTGAGATGATAGACTCCTAAAAAATTGTATTTAATTAATGCTAAAATGACATGTTTATTAAGCACTATAAACATGTCGTAAATTTTATATTTTTATATTTTCTTTGAGGGTCATTCTATAATGCATAATTGCTTTGAGGGTCATTTTATAATGCATAATTGCTGTAATGGGCGTGGATCGTCAGATTTGAATGAAAAATTTTCACCATTAATTTTAAATAAATAGGTAAGGTAACAAGTAATTACTCTTTTTTATTCAAGTTGCAGGTTATATTTACTAATTTTATGTGTGGTCACATATAAAATTAATGTGTTATATGATTTTTAATGTCAATTTATAAGTTTTATATTATTTTTTTAGATTTTTATTTTATTCATAATTCCGAAGACCAATTTACCACTGTCATATTAATTTATCACTTTTTATTTAAATTTACTAGTCTTATATGGGTTTATAAATTTTTTGTTCAATTTCATACTTAATGTCAATTTTCTAAGTTTTTGTTTTGTTTACAATTTTTTTTTCTAATTTACAACTCCAAAATTATTTTACCTCTTTTTCCATCAATTTACTAATCCTATGCATGGTTTACAAATTTTTTATTTTATTTCACACTTAGTATTAATTTATAGGTTTTATGTCATTTTTCTAAGTTTTTATTTTGTTTACAATTTCTTATTCTAGTTTATTACTCCAGTATTAATTTACCTATTTTTCTATTAATTTACTAATCCTATGTGTGATTTATAAATTTTTTGTTTCATTTCACACTTAATGTCAATTCACAAGTTTTATATTATTTTTTCTAAGTTTTTATTTTGTTTACAATTTCTCATTCCCATTTACAACTCCAACATTAATTTAACTATTTTTTCATCAATTTACTAGTCTTATGTGTGGTTTGTAAATTTTTTGTTTCATTTAATACTTAATGTCAATTTACAAGTTTTGTGTTATTTTTTTAAGTTTTTGTTTTGTTTACAATTTTTTATTCTTATTTATAACTCAAACATTAATTACCTCTTTTTTCATAAATTTAATGGTCCTATATGTGGTTTGTAAATTTTTTGTTTTGTTTCACACTTAACATCAATTCACAAATTTTATGGCATTTTTCTAAGTTTTTATTTTGTTCACAATTCCTTATCCTAATTTACTACTACAACGTTAATTTATCCATTTTCTATTAATTTACAAGTTCTATGTGTGATTTATGAACTTTTTGTTTCATTTCATAGTTAATATTAATTTACAAGTTTTGTGTTATTTTTCTAAGTTTTTGTTTTGTTTACGATTTCTTGTTTCTATTTACCACTCCAACATTAATTTACCTCTTTTTTCATTAGTTTACTAGTCTTATATGTGGTTTACGAATGTTTTGTTTCATTTTACACTGAATGTCAATTTACAAATTCTATTTCATTTTTCTAAGTTTTTATTTTGTTCGCAATTTCTTGTTCTAATTTACTACTCCAATATTAATTTACCTCATTTTCCATCAATTTATTAGTCCTATGTGTGGTTTCTAAATTTTTTGTTTCATTTCACATTTAATATTAATTTACAAGTTTTATATCATTTTCTAAAGTTTTTGTTTTGTTTACAATTTCTTATTCGAATTTATTACTTTAACATTAATTTACCCCATTTTTCATCAATTTACTAGTCCTTTGTATGATTTATAAATTTTTTATTTCATTTTATACTGAATGTTAATTTACAAATTTTGTTTCATTTTTCTAAATTTTTATTTTGTTTATAATTTCTTGTTCCCATTTACAACTCTATCATTAATTTGCCTCTTTTCATGTCAATTTACTAGTCCTATATGTGATTTGTAAATTTTTTGTTTCGTTTCACACTTAATGTGAATTTACAAGTTTTATGTCATTTTTCTAAGTTTTTATTTTGTTCACAATTTCTTGTTCTAATTTACTACTCCAATATTAATTTACCCATTTTTTCATCAATTTACTAATCCTATGTGTGGTTTATAAATTTTTTGTTTTATTTCACACTCAATGTTAATTTACAAGTTTTATGTCATTTTTCTCAAGTTTTTGTTTTGTTTACAATTTCTTATTCCAATTTACTATTCCAAAATTAATTTACTCATTTTTCCATCAATTTACTAGTCTTATATGTGATTTATAAATTTTTTGTTTCATTTCACACTTAATGTTAATTTACAAATTGTGTCATTTTTTAAAGTTTTTATTTTGTTCACAATTTACTTGTTCCTATTTACAACTCTAACATTAATTTACCTCTTTTTCTATTAATTTACTAGTCCTATATGTAGTTTGTAAATATTTTGTTTCGTTTCACAATTAATGTCAATTTATAAGTTTTGTGTTTTTTTTCTAATTTTTTGTTTTATTTACAATTTCTTGTTACTATTTACAACTCCAACATTAATTTACCTTTTTTTCCATCAATTTTCTAGTTCTATTTGTGATTTGTAAATTTTTTGTTTCATTTCACACTTAATATCATTTTACAAGTTTTGTATCATTTTTGTAAGTTTTTGTTTTATTTACAATTTGTTGTTCCAATTTATTACTCTAACATTAATTTAGCTCTTTTTTTCTTAAATTTACTAGTCTTATCTGTAGTTTGTAAATTTTTTGTTCCATTTTACACTTAATGTCAATTTACAAGTTTTGTGTCATTTTTCTATGTTTTTGTTTCATTTACAATTTCTTGTTCTAATTTACTACTCCAACATTAACTTACTCATTTTTTCATCAATTCACTAGTCCTATGTGTGGTTTATAAATTTTTTGTTTTATTTCACACTTAATGTCAATTTACAACTTTTATGTCATTTTTCTAAGTTTTTGTTTTGTTAACAATTCCTTGTTCTAATTTGGTACTCCAACATTAATTTACCCATTTTTCTATTAATTTATTAGTCTTATGTGTGTGGTTTATGAATATTTTATTTCATTTCACACTTAATGTCGATTTATAATTTCTATGTCATTTTACTAAATTTTTGTTCTGTTTACAGTTTCTTATTTCAATTTACTATTCCAACATTTATTTACCTATTTTTCCTTCAATTTACTAATCCTATGTGTGGTTTGCGAAATTTTTGTTTCATTTTATACTTAATGTTAATTTACAAGTTTTATGTTATTTTTCTAAGTTTGTATTTTGTTTAAAATTTCTTATTCCAATTTACCACTCTAATATTAATTTACTTCTTTTTCCATCAATTTACTAGTCCTATATGTGGTTTACAAATTTTTGTTTTCATTTCTCATTTAATGTCAATTTACAAGTTTTATGTCATTTTTCAAAAGTTTGGTTCTGTTTATAATTTTTGTTCTAATTTACTACTCTATTATTAATTTCCCCTTTTTGCATTAATTTACTAGTGTTATGTGTGGTTTATAAATATTTTGTTTTATTTCACACTTAATGTCAATTAATAGATTTTGTGTCATTTTTATATGCTTTAATTGTTTTGGTTACAATTCTAGTGATCAATTTACCCCTCCAATATTTAATTTGCCTGCTTTTCCTTCAATGTGTTATTTCTATGTGATTTAGCAATATCTTGTCTTATTTCTTACTTAATCATTATTTAGATTCATTAATTTAGTTCAGATGATTCGTCCCAAATTCAGTATAAAATTGCCCAGAGTGTTGGACTATTGACATTCTTTTTAAGGTCTTTCAAAACTTGTTTGTGTGTTTTATAATTTTAAATATTGTTAGATTAAAATGATTGTAACAGATTTATAGTAAGTATGAATTTGACTGATAAATTTATGATAGATCTATAGTATTATCAACAACTAAGATAGGCTGATACTATTATTTTATTATTAACAACTAAAATCATTTGATACTATTATTTTGTTATGAACAACTAAAACACCTGATAGTATTTCTACCTGAGTTGTTGATGGAATATTGCCTGATGATGGAACGTCAAACTCTAGAACTTTGTAATTTTTGTAGCTGCCTGTCATAATACGGTAAGAACATATTACAATAAGTGAAATAGCACTGCTGAACAAAAGCCTCCAAATTATAATAGACACAACTAATATTAATTCTACAAGGTTAAATAGCACTACTCTGATTAGCAAGAGGGAAAATAACATAAAAAATAATAGCAAAAGTACTCAAATCATTAAAAGACAATGAAAAATTAACCTCGTTGTTGATCATCATCCATTGTATCCAATATTGTCGTTAGAAAATATTGGGCAAGGAAGTTGTAGGTTTGAATGGAATTGCCGAATTCTATTCGTTCATATCGTATTATGTACCAGTTCCAAAAGTTTATAATATGGCTAATGTCATATTAGTCCCCATTAAGTCAAAATATTACAAATGACCCCATTTATTTTGAATATATCCCTCCAGCCCTAAAAGTATAAAATCGGCCTTTTATTCCGTTTTCTCTATTATCACTATAAGTGTCAAAATAGTAACAATGATTTTTTTCCTTAAATAAAAGGATTACTATTATGCCTGTAGTTCTAGACTTACACTTTTATGATTATCTATTGGGTTCTTGCTCACTTTTTACAGTTCAGCTTTGGATAGTGATGATGGTAGTGTAAGCTTATGGAATATACAAAAGAGCATACACCCTAATACGAAAGCAGAGCTCCATTATTTGGTATCAGATTGATGGAATAAGACAGGATGGCAAGAAAGAGGTTTATCAGCTAATTTCTGGTTAGTTGATCTTGTCATGCTGCTTCTGGTTTCTCTTACAATTTTCTGGAAATTATTTGTTGCAAAATAATATGTCATGTGTTCACGTGCGTAGGAGTTAGATTTAAGATTATTATGATCTGTTGTGAACGTGTTCTTGTGATAGATTAATGTTTGTTTGAAAGGACACTATTTTGGGCGAAATTATTCATACAAGTTTGTATTGTACTTCATGCTTGGTGATATTTAGTAGATTTATATTTAGTAGAGTTGTATTATTGTTAAATGTTCAATCAAATCGCCCTCTCTCTGTTACAAGTTTTTAAAATCTATTGAATTAAAAAAAAAAAATACAATGGCTATATTTACAGTGGCTGAGAAGCTGTATTTATTAATCAGTTTGATGACATTTCTGCTCCAGGAAAACAATGCTAGTGGGTTGGAGACTTTAACATGTACATTTTCTTTTTCTGTTTTTCTTTTTTAAAGGATGTATGGTTCTTTGACGCTTAATGTTTGTTTGAAAGGATATTGTTTTGGTCGAAATTATTCATATAAGTTTGTATTGTACATCATGCTTGCTGATATTTAGTAGAGTTATATTTAGTAGAGTTGTATTATTGTTAACTGTTCAATCAAATCACCCTCTCTCATTTACAAGTTTTTAAACTCTATTGAATTGAAAAAGAAAATACAATGGCTATATTTACAGTGGCTGGGATCCTGTATTTACTAATCAGTTTGATTGTAGGAAATTGTAGGTTTGAAGCAAAGTCGTTGGAAGCCAAAATGCTCAGTACTTGGTATACGAAGTTGCAAAGAATTCTAGTAGAGTTAATTTCAAGCTAGTCCCTGCTAGCCTATATTATATGGCTATATAACATTTTGATTTTGATGATAACAAACTATGGCCTATTGGATAATATTGGTTTTACATATATGTTTTCAACACAAGAAAAAGAATGATGTTTTTCTCAAAGTTCTTTATATATTTTTTTAAAGGAAAATTCTTAGCAAAAGCAAGTTTTTATAGACAAATATATTTTGTTGATAAACGGCATCCTGCTTAAGATAATCAGCAAACCGAATTCAGAAAATATACTTACTAGAGTTAACCGGCAAGCTGGATATAGTAACCGGCAAACTGGATTCACAAACTTAGCTCTCTAGACTCAATCGGCAAACCAGTTACTAGTAAATGGCAAACCGGTTATTAGCCGGTTAGGATAAATGGCAAGCCGTTTATGACCAAAAAGTCAATAATGGCTAGTTTTGTGACGGTTTTTATAAATAGCCGAAGAGGACACCATTGCAAGGGATGCTGAACAATCTTGGCAATATTTATCTGTATTCAAAAGTACTCTAAGCTTCCATCTTGTACACATACACATATTTGGGCTACCATTTGGTTATTTTAGTTGGGAGTGTATATTTCTTTGTATTTATTATTTCAATATCAAAGATTTAGTGATTGTAAGTGTGCTACAAACTTGGGTAGAAGGTGAAGGATTCATCTTGAGATTGTAAAGGTTGATTGATATCTTAGAAATCAATTGTAAATCTTATAGCCTTGGGTTGTAAAGGCTTGGATAGTCCAGTATAAATTAAGTATGAATATAGGTGTCATAAGAGTAAGGTAAAAGATTGTGTAATTTTCAGATAAAGGTCAAGTAATTAACAATTACAAGTTGGATAATTATTAGCCAAGAATTGGTAATGGTTGGGTAAAGAGAGATGGATAATGGACGGATAAAATAACAGCTATATTAAAATTTCTAATTTGTAGAAAAATTCCTCAAAGACTGACAAAAATTTCACTCATACCGCATCATTTATCAGCTCCACGCTTCTTTTACAACATAATTCTTGTCCATTTCGTTTCATGCAATCAAACAAAGCCCAGTTCTCTAAGCTCCTTATGCACATTTTAAATACTACGGCCGTGGCATGGTTTTCATGATAATTTCTCTTTAACTTGCAGTTGTAGGCAAGGTAGAGCTTTTGAATAAATTTACCTATTTAGCTAAATTACAGAGGTAAATATTTAGCTAAATAGGTAAATTTAGTAGTTAGCCTAAAGTTGAATGGTTTCTCTCACGCTTAGAGGGTTTACCATAATGAGTCCGTAACTATACAGAATGCAGACCAAACTTAATTTGAAGATAGTTTAATCTTAGAGGGAACAAGACATTGCAAATGGGTGCTTGGAACTACCTGCGAATATATTATAATATGAAAATTCTATTCACTGTTTAGAGGATAAAATAAGTTAAAAAATCAATTATCTTAAAATTAATAAAATTTCGACAATGAGCATCTAGACTTTATTCCTGGCTTTCCACATCTCTTTTTTGAATTCCAAATTCAAACCTTTAGATAATTAGCTGGCATCATGTCCAGTAACAAAATAAAAGTGATACATACTTACGTACTGTTAAGTGTTTACTAAAAAATTAAAGTGAAATTGAAACCAACTTACTTTCAAAATTAATCTTATAAGATAATAAATTTACTTATATGAGAAAGTTATTTTAGTTTTAGAATTAGAGTCTATAACAATAAATACGAGAATGAAATGATGTCTTTTATTAAAAAATAAAAAGGATTAAAAATTAGGTTGGCTGACTAGGTCTTTAGAATTTGACAATTGATGATTAACATATTATTATTATTTATTAACGTAATTCAAATATCAACAAATTCAAGAGAGTCCAATATGTCGAAAAATTCCAATAATTTGAGATAAAAATGCTAAAATATTATTTGTGAAATCAACAATAATGGAGCCATAAATAATTTTGTAAAAATTAATGCGGACAAATTGATGTGGTACAAGAACATTAGCTGAAAAGTGGTAACCGTTATTTTTTTAATTATGTGGGTTCATGATAGTTTTATACAGCGAAACTTCATTTTTTTTGGGCAAAATAATTAGTCACATGTTCATGTGTGTGGGAGCTAGATTTCAGCTTATTCTGACCTGTTGTTAACTTTCTGGCTTGGGATTGATAGAGACTTTGTTAATATTTCAAATCCGATTAACATTCCGGAATGTAGTTTATATCAGTGATTAGATTCCCTTTTTTTTTTTTTTTTGGGATAAGACAGTAACTAGCTTGTTATCCAAAACAAAATTTAGTTTAAGTCACAAATAGAGAGAAAGTGATTTTCTTTTTCTAAGTAGTTGGACTACTGATATGCTTGTAATTCTGGAAAAATTAATCAGTGTGATGTCATCTTTGTAGAATTAAGCCACTTTCATGACATTAACAGCACAATTTCCTTAGAAAAATGGGTCTAACTAAACATAGATGTTTTAGTAATTTCTATTAAAATATGGAAACAAAATTATAATATTGAAGAAAATAAAAAAGAATAAATCATTCACCGAAATAATAACTATATCAAAATCAATTACCAACTTCTAAATCTACTAATTGGCATGTGTAGATATCAAGGTGATTGATCTTTTGGCCCATCAGATCCTCAAGTGCTCAGCGTGCAAGAGACCTTTTAATCCGAATAATACAAATGAAACCACCCTCATTGCCAACCAACCGAAAAGAATAAAACAATAAGACAAATACAGCTCTTACTATTACATTGTCTCAGCAAGTCATATCATCAACTATTTTTTTATTATCAAAATAAATATCATCAACTTGCATAACACAATATGTTTCTGTGATTTTTCCATTTTGTTCGACCCAGCACAACTATAATTTTGTGATCATATACTGGAAGTAAATTAACTTTTAGCCAAAAAAGAAATTAAATATCTAACTCAAAATTTTTGAACCAGATATATTTCCAGGGTGGTTGTTGGGACCAGCTAAACCTAGTCCCAACTATAATTAGTAAAAGTTGCATGTCGTTGTAAAATTTAAGTTTGAAAAATGTTGGACAACTACATTAATAAAAGAAAACTTATTAGAATTCGTAACTAATAACTTGAAAACTGCAACTAAAAACTTCAAGTTGTCACCAGGGCGTAATGACTAAAACCCCTTACTGGTCTGGAGAAATTAATAATTTCAAAACTATTCACTTTGTGTTTCTTATTGTAAAATTAGTAAATTGTCATGCAATATTAAAAAAAAAATCACCACTGTAATAATAGCTCTTAACTAATCTTTTAAGATTAATTGAGAGAGGGTGCCATATTTTTGAAAAGCATGTATTCAAATTAACAAACACAATTGAATCCCTTCGTTTCAAGCATGCTTCTCTAGGTTAACTATAGACTTAATTATCCCTTCATTATCTTCCTGGAACTCATTCTAACTTGTAATATTTTTTGTGTAATATAAATTTTATTTATATTAGTTGTAAATTTTCAAGGTACATTCTGTCTACCGCTCATCTATGCTATAGTTAAATAAATTTACACATTCAATAGGCATTTGACTGAATATAATTATTGCAATGTTGTAATAAAATATATAAAGACAAACAATTAAAAAAAGGCAATCCCTAGTTACGTTTAACGTAACATACAATCTAGAAAATCTTGTCCGCTCAAAGTGTTAAAATCTAATCCAACAGCTGAGGTTTAATTTGTCCAAAAATTATAACAGACGGGAAACTGACTGAATTGGTTTACCCATTTAACAGTCTTCTCTACCTCTCGACTAACCTTTTCTTTCTCCTTCATTACCTTTTGCAGTATATTTTCTTGCTCTTTGACAAAAAAAGTACTCACATCCGACAAGAACTCATCATTCTTTATACCCCAATCAAGATCGTCACCAAGAATTGGACTTTCCCTACTCTTTTTCTTTGAAGCACTCTTCGGAGAACACCAAAAACAACCATTTCTTTGCGGCGGAGATGATGGAGAAGAAGGTGAATCCATCCATGAACTCGGAGAACTCAATAACGAAGAAAATGACTTGGATTTTGACTTCAACTTCAATTTTAAGGAAACAACAACAACAAGATCAGAAGCAAAAACAGACCCATATTTGGAATTTTCTTTAGAATTAATTTCTCGATCTGGTTCTATTTGGACTCCAAGAAAATGGCCAAGGGAGGAGAAGAATCACAACTAAAAACTGATTTTCAGTCTCCAAGCCGGGTATCCCATTTGAGTTTTGTTTGGAATCGGATAAAAACTTTAACTTTGAAGTTGGATTTGAATGATGATGATGAAAAGATTGTGCGCGTTTTTCAATGAGATGATGATGATTTATCATTGATGTGGGTTTTGGGTTTAGCAGTAGCTGGAAAATATTTGAGTTTGCAATATCCCGATTCTAACTCAATGGGAAGGATTGAGTTGTCGATGAAACACGAACAGTTGATAGCAGAGAGAACCGGCTGGAGAAGGGTGTCTCCTATGCTAACATTTTTTGGTAACCGGCCTCCAACCACTATTCTTATGTTTACTTGGCATATACTTATTTGTCGGCCAGTCATATCACCGGCTGTATGTTACGTTAAATGTAAGTTAGAGAGGTCCATATTAATATTATGTGAATTAATAAAACCTTTGTATCCGAAACGGATATGGAGATGGAGAGGTCACATTTTAGAGGAAGACGGTCACAAAAACGGGTTTGAATCGGGTTAATTGTAACCCGAAACTAAAAAAATCCACAACGAATAAATTATCAACCGCCAAGCATAGGATTTTTAATTAAATATACCAAAAAATAGGGCAATAAAATATACCCATTGATAGTTATGTGAATGTATCATTTTGTATGGTGTATTGTTCAAAATGTCTCAAAAAATATAAAGCACACATAAAAATCACCTCTAACACACTCTTTTGCTCTAACACTATTTCACTCTACACAATAAAAAATTACTTCACACTTTCAAAATCACTCATGAACAGTTAACGTGTTAAGATTTTGATTTGCAATTTGGTGCCTTATTCATCTAATGAATAAGGTACTTTATATTTATTTTGTGTTATTTATTTATTTTCATGACATTTTATTTATTTTCATGACATTATGTTATTTTTGGGGTCTTGTTTGGTTTGTGATAAATAACAAAACAACAGACATTTTCATTACATTTGCATCATATCACTGTTATGTGATGAATTTTCTAACTACATTTGTTGAAATCTTACTTTGTTCTTTAAATTTCGTTCTACACCCGTTTTACATGATTGCAGTTGTGTATGCATGAATTTACACTATTGCATTTGTGCAAATGTGCAAAATGTTCCAACTGTTATGATACCCTAGTATTCTATTAGTGTAAAAAATATTTTTTTTTCAGTAAATATGTCATCTGATTATTACTATGTAATCGTATATTTTAGTAGGATACACAACTTATGCGTGTATGCATGAAATTACACGACTACAATCGTGCAAGTATGTAAAATGTCCAGCTGTTATGAGGCCCTACCGTTTTAGTAGTCAAAACATATATTTTTTCAAAAAATATGTCATATGACTATTTACTAGGCTATAATCATGTATTTTTGTAAATTACATGAGTTTTATCGTATATGAATGAATTTACACGACTACAGTTGTGTAAGAGTAAAAAATGATACAAATATTACGACACCCCAGCATTCTACCAGTGTAAAAAATACATTCTTCATTAAATATATCCTCTAACTGTTCATTGGACTATCTTCATGTATTTTAGTAAGTTACGCGATTGTTGTCGTGTTTGTATGAACTTACACGACTACAGTCATGCAAGTGTGTAAAATGTTCTACATTTATGAGATCCTAGCGTTCTATTAGTATCAAAATATCTTTTTTGCAGAAGAAATATGTCCTCTTAGGAATGGCAAAATCTGAATCTAGATTCGGATGTAGATGCATATGGACCTAGATTTGCATTGAAGTTTTGATATCCGAATAAGCAAAAAAAAAAAAAAAAAAAGGATTCGGATGCGGATAATGTCCGCATGGATTGCAAGTATATTTTTTGGATATCCAGATTTGTATAACAATAAATTTAAATATAATTTTTAATTCACTAATTTACTTAATAATATCAAATAAAATCCAAATATAATTCAACAATCAACGATTCAACATCAGTTCAACATAAATAACATACACAACACTATAAATTCATAAATAAAAATTTTTCAGCATAAATGAAACATAAAAATAAAAAAATTAAGGTAAACCGATTAATTACAATATTCTCTAATTATTATTATTATTATTATTATTTTAGTTTCTTAACATATCTTTCAAAGTCAATGAAGATTATAGAGTTAACTATGCTTATACATATTAAATAAATAATTTAGCTTACATGTTTTTCAATTGAAATTTAATTAAATAAATAATTTAATTATAAAATAATGCGGATTCGATATCTATTTTTCCCGCATCCGGATCCAGATTTGGATCCGCACGAATCTTAGATTTGAGGATCCGTATTTTTTAATATACTAATCCAAATTTTTCCAGATCCGAATCTTTCTGGATCTTTTTGTATGCGGGCCAGATCCGGAGTATATTGCCATCCCTATGTTATTATTTACTAGATTGTAGTCATGAATTTTTACAAGTTACATGACTATTGTAGTCATATAACTTGTAAAAATGTACGACTATTATCGTGTATGCATGAATTTACACGATTGCAATTGTGTAAATGTGAAAAATATTGCACTATCTAATAATGAGCCTGCATAATTAAAGGTATGCTATAAGAGATTAGGATAACATCACAAGGCAAAGAGAAGTTACATCATAAGTGTAGTAGGTGCAATGCTCGAGGACATAATTAACTAATTTGTAGCGCACCAATTCCACTATCTAACGATGAGCTATTAAGATATATATTTCCACAATATTGATTTTGATGATAACAAACTAGACTAACAAAGTTAAAGTCTTTAAATGATTAATTTCTAGGCTATATGATGTTTCATAGACATAAATATGATTTTGGAAATAAACAAATAACTATTACTTTTAAGAAGGCAAATAGTTTTCTAAAGGAAGTTTTAAAGTTTTGATTCTAGAAAATCATCTGTTTTTTGGAAAATGATTAATCGATAAATTCTAGAGGACAAACTAATTGGAATCGGTAAACCATTTACTGATAATGGCTAATCGATAAATTCTAGAAAGGAATAACTGGTGAACCTGTTTAGTACAGACGGCTAGCCAATAATGTCTTGCAAGTTTCTAAAATTAAATGAGAAACCAACAACTCCAAATGATGAATCAACTATTCAAAATTCAGTATAAGGGTAACTTGCACACAGTTAAAATGGTGATCCGATAGCAGTTAACCGCAATCCGATTATGCCTAGAAAGTCAACAACGACTATTTTCAGCTCCAACTATAAAAAATTTCAATCAAATTAGCTTATTATTGTATAAAATCTTGCTTGTGCTTGAAGCTAATTAATCTCTCGTCAATTCACACTTTAGGCTTTCATTTGTAAACACATATATTGTGTGAAGAAAAATTTGTGTAATATTCATTCTAAACATCAAATTGTGTGTTTGAGAGTGTGGGAAACATTTGGATTAAGAGGTTTGGGATAACCTCTGATTGTAAAGGTTAATTGACACCTTGGAAGTCAATTGTAAAAAATTTTGAAGCCTGCTTGATTAGTATAATCCTCGAGCTAGGTGAACATGGAGGTGTGAATGAAGGCAGAGTTTGCCGAACCACGTAGAAATATCATGTTTGATTCTGTTTCCCTTCTCTCTTTACATTTTGATTGTTGTGAATTATTTATTTGCTTAATTTTATTTTTCATTTACATTGAGTTTTGTTTTAATTACTCCATAATTTTTAGAAATCCAATTCATCCCCCTCTTAAGTTGCTTAGCTAGTATTTCATTTGGTATCAGAACAAGGTTTTCTTATTAGGACTTAATCGTCTAGAGTAAAAGATCCATGGCAACCCAAAATCATTCCACTCTTAAGAAAGGTCAATCTACAACTAGACCACCGTATTTTGATGGAAATGACTATTCGTATTGGAAAATTAAGATAAGAATTTACTTGCAAGCACTAGATTATGAAATTTGTGAAATCATTAATGGTGGTCCATTCATGCCTATAACTAATTTGTGAAATCATTTATGGTGGTCCATTCATGCCTATAACTAATTTGTGAAATTATTAATGGCAGTCCATTCATGCCTAAAACTAAAAATGAAGTAGGGGAAGATATTTCAAAACCTCCATGTGAATGGAATGAATTAGAAAAGAGAAAAGTTTCCCTTAATTCCAAAGCCATGGATGCTTTATTTTGTGCTTCAGATAAAAAGGAATTTCATAGAGTTTCAGGACACTCTAATGCTTATGAAATATAGAAGAAACTTGAAGTTGTTTATGAATGAACAAATCATGGTAAAGAGTCTAAAATCAGTAGATATACTAGGCAATATAAGTTGTTCTAAATGGAACAAAATGAGAGTGTGCATTCTATGTATACTGGATTTATAGATATTGTGAACACTTTAGCTGCCATAGGAAAATTTTTTTCAAGTAGCGAGAAGGTAAAAAAAATTATTAGGTCGCTACGAAAAGAATTGAGACCTAAGAATACTGTTACTGAGGAAGCCAAAGATTTAAATACTTTATTTATTGATGATCTAATTGGCTCACTTATTTCCTATGAGGAAGATTTAGCAGCTGAAAAAGGTGATGAAGGCAAGAAGAAGAAGAACATTACTCTTAAAGCCTCAAAATCTGAGAGTGATGAAAAAAATGAATTCGAAGATGAAGATATGGTAGTGATTGCTAGAAAATTCATAAAATTCTTCAAGAGATCCAATGAGCGAAGAAAGTTCAGAAACTTCATGAGCCAAGAGGATAAGAATGAAGCAATTACTTGCTATGAATGCAAAAAGCCTGGTCATATAAGATTGGAGTGCCCACTTCTCAATAAACTCAAGAAGAAAGTTATGGTGGCAACTTGGGATGATAGTGATAAAGAGACCTCAGATGAGGAGGAATCACATGAAGTGTCAAACTTGGGACTTATGGCAATAGCAGAAGAAATTGATGAGGTAAATGATCTTCTTACCTTTTTTTTTTTTTGGAAATAAAATGATCTTTTTACCTATGATGAATTGTTTGAAGCATTCACTAAATTGTATAATGATTTTAAGAAAATTGGAATAAATATTTCTCTTAGAAGGAAAAATGTAGAACTTTCAAATGAGAACGAATCTTTAAATGAAATGATTAAAGGGCTTGAGTTAGAAAATAAAACATTGCATGATAAGATTGCATCATTCAAAGAAAAACAAAGTACTTCATATGAGCATGAAAATTTACATGTTAATAAGCTGATTAAAGAAAATGAAGTGCTTAAAAATAGGAGCAATGAGTTTACTAATATTACGCTAAAATTCACAAATGGCTAAAGGAATTAAGAAAAATTGCAGAACTTTCAAAGATATGTCTTTGACAAAAGAGGACTTAGGTATAAGCCTAACTTAAAACAAAAATATTACAAGAATTATTTTGTTAAGGCTACCTCCATTGGCGATCATCAACTTGTTTACCATTATTGTAACAAAATGGTCACATATGTTACGCATGTCCGATCAAGAAAAATGCATATTTTGGAATCAAAACTGTTTGGGTTCCAAAAGGAATCATTACTAACACTTAAGGACCCAAAAAGCTTTAGGTACCTAAAACTTGAGATTTTTTCTACAGAGATCAAAGAAGAAGAAAAATAAATGGTACTCGGACAACGGATGCTCAAAACATATGACAGACAATTATTCTTAGTTTTCGAGTTTTGCCAAGGTTGAAAATGGTGGAGAAGTATCCTTTGGAGATAATTAAAAGGAAAAATCATTGGTATTGGTAATGTCGGTAAATATTCTTCTACCTTTATTGAAAATGTGTGTTTAGTTGAAAATTTGAAACGCAACTTGCTTAGTATTAGTCAATTGTGTGACAAAGACTACGAAGTTATATTTGACAAAACAAAACGTGTTATTGAAAATGCAAGTGATGGCAAAATTTTGTTTGTTAAAAAAAGATGTGTTAATGTATACACCATTGATATAGATTGTGCATCAACTCATGATGAATGTTTTTCTACATTACACAATGATAATTGGTTATGGCATAAAAGATTAGGTCATGCAAGCATAGATTTGATTTAAAAAATTTTGAAAAATTATTTAGTTAAATGTCTTCCGAAAATTAGGTTTCAAAAAGATAAAATTTGTGAAGCTTGTCAATTTGACAAACAAATTAAAACGTCTTTGAAATATAAAAATCATGTATCTACTTCAAAACCACTTCAGCTTCTTCACATAGATTTATTTGGACCTTCTAGATATGCAAGTCTAAGTGGTAAGTATTATGCATTTGTAATTGTCGATGATTATTCTAGAGACACATGGATATTGTTCTTAGGTAATAAGGATGATGCCTTTGATGCTTTTAAAATCTTTTGTGAAAAGGTTCAAAATGAAAAAGCATATACCATTTCTTGTATTAGAAGTGATCATAGTGAAGAATTCGAAAATTATGATTTTGAAAATTTTTGTAATACCAAGGTTCCACAACAAAATGGAGTTGTTGAGAGAAAAAATTAGTCTATTCAAGAAATGGCTAGGACCATGCTGAATGAAAATGCTTTACCAAAATACTTTTGAGCCGAAGTTGTTAATACCGCATGCTTGTTTTGAATCGCATTTTGATTAGACCCTATCTCAATAAAACTCCTTATAAGCTTTGAAAAGATAGAAAAACCCAACATTTGTTATTTCAAAGTTTTTGGAAGCAAATGTTTTATATTGAATACTAAAGATAATCTTAGTAAATTTTATCCAAAATTTGATGTTAGTATCTTTCTTGGATATTCAAATATAAGCAAAGCTTATATAATATAATAAAAAAAAACCTTGGTTGAAGAAGAATCTATGCATGTCATATTTGATGAGTCTAATCCCTTTTCTACGGAGAAAGTTTTTGTTGATGATGATGCAAATGAAGAGTTACAAAAAGAAGAGTCTTCAAATTACAAACAAGATAATGTACCATGTGATAATCAAGATGAGTGACAAGAAGAACAAAATAATATAGAGTAAAATGAAGGTAATTCTCAAACACTCCCTAAGGAATGGATATATATTTCTTCTCACTGTAAAGAATTAATCTGAGGAGATCCTTCACAAGGAGTAACCACCATATCATCATTTAGAAATACTTGAGGGCATGCTACATTCATGTCTCAAATTGAACCAAAATCTTTCTTGGATGCGGAAAACAATGAATCATGAATTTTGGCAATACAAGAGGAGTTAAATCAATTTAAGAGAAGCAATATATGGAAACTTATTCCTAAACCAAAACATCAATCTGTTATAGGTACAAAATGGGTATTTAAAAATTAGATGGATGAATCCAGTGTAACTGTAAAAAATAAAGCTAGATTAGTAGCTCGACGATACAACCAAGAAGAACAAATTGATTTTGATAAAACTTTTGCATCTGTAGCTAGATTAGAATCAATTAGGATGCTATTAGCATTCGCATGTCACAAGCATTTCATTTTGTATCAAATGGATGTCAAAAGTGCTTTCTTGAATGGTCATGTTATAGAGGAAGTTTATGTGAAACAACCCTCTGGCTTTGAAAATGAAAAGTTTCCAAATCATGTTTACAAGTTGTCAAAAGCTTTTTATGGTCTAAAACAAGCACCTAGAGCATAATATGATAGACTTAGAAATTTTTTTTTGGATAATAGTTTTTCAATGAGAAAAGCGGATACTACTCTTTTTATTAAGCATAAGAATTAAGACATACTTATTGTCTAAATCTATTTGATGATATTATATTTGGTTCTACTAATGAGTCTTTGTACAATGAGTTTTCATCTTATATGAGTAAGGAATTTGAAATGAGCATGATGGGAGAGTTGAAGTACTTCCTTGGACTACAACTAAAGCAAAACATAGAAGGAATCTTCATCAATCAAGCAAGATATTTAAGAGATTTACTTAAAAATTCGGATTTGAAGATGGAAAGACTAAAAGCACTCAAATGAGCTCAATAATTAGGTTTGACAAAGATGAAAAAGGTAAAGAAATTGATGTCAAAACATATCGAGATATGGCTTGACATTATGTTTAGTGTATGCTTATGTGTAAGATTTCAATTATGCCTTAAGAAATCTCATTTGCTTGCTGTTAAAAGAATTTTATGTTATTTGAGTGGAACAATAGATCTTGGCCTTTGGTATCCTAGAAGAACTCACATAGATCTAACTTGTTATTTGGATGTTGATTTTGCTAGTTACAAAGTTGATAGGAAGAGTGCTAGTAGAACAAGTCACTTTCTAAGTTACTCGCTTGTCTCTTGATTTAGTAAGAACAAAATTCGGTTGCACTCTCAACCACCCAGGCTGAATATATTATCACCGGTAGTTGTTGTGCACAAGCCTTTTAAATGAACCAAACTCTTAGAACCTATGGTATTAACCTCGACCATATACCTAGAATGTGTGATAATACTAGCGCTATAAATCTATCAAAGAATCCCATTCATACTCTAGAACCAAGCACATTAAGATAAGGCATCATTTCTTGAAAGATCATGTTCAGAAGGGAACATTACATTCGAATTTGTATCAACCGAAAAATAACTTGCGGATATCTTCACAAAATCCCTTAGCAAAGAGAGCCTTTGTAGATGTATATATTTTGAAACTCGTATTCTCAGTTCTTGAAATATGGTTTTGAGTCCTCAGCATCAAATTCTGTAGGGGCCCCTCCTACATTGGTAATTATCTTATCCAGTCTAGTTTCGAAAATTTCCATATTCGAATAAAATACTCGAACTAGATTTAAGATAAACTCGTTCCTCAATACTCAATGCCTCCTCCCCAGGTTCTAACATCGATTACCTTACAACCAAAGTCGGTTTGGAAGCGTCTAGCCAAAGGAGCAGTGGGAAAATGGATTCTCTTGAACTCAGGAATCTCCCTGAGGGGTGCTAGACGCCCCTTAATGCAAATTTTTGTTTTGTTCCAGCCCTTGATGTTTCAGCCATGGATGTAGATGTAAAATTAGGGATTTGTGAAAAATGATAAAATGGAAAGAGTTGAACCAATTAAAAAGAAGTTGACGGGCATAGAAAGTGATTTGGGTGGTCAATTTGGTCAAAAAGTGATGAAAATGCAACCAAAATTGAAGAAAGAGAATTGGTTAGCCCTAGGGTTTCAATTTAGGAATTTCTTATTTAAGGCTTGAAATTGTGTTTTGATATGTTAGAAATATTCTAAAACTGATTAGAAATGATTCTACAGCTTCAATTTGGCAGGAAAATGCAAGAAAAGTGAGAATTTTTTGAGAGAAAAAGCTTGGGTGCCGTTGGTAGAGGGAAAATGATGAGGGGGCAACTCGAAAATGAAAAAGAAAACCTAGGAAAAGTGTCTTATCGCATGAAAACAGTGAGTTGTTTTCTATTATCAGCGAACCGACAATCTCCAGAAACTACTCAACGCGAAAACAGTTATCCATTTACCCCAAACAGTTATCCGTTAACACAAACAACCTTTCTGTTTTAATCAGTAAACCGTTATTTTGAATCGATTAACCAATAACTTGTAGTTTTATTCCCTAAGTTTCTGTTCTTAAAAGGTAATCTATTTATTTACGACGGTCATCCATTTATTTTAACTATGATTTCACACATTTGTTTTAATCTTGTGCCAATAATTTCAAATTTAAATACGTTTTATAGCAATTTTAAATGGTGCATGAATGAGACAATTATATTGTAACTTCAAATTTGTATAATGGTTGTTTGTAACTCAATTGGGCATGGCCAAAAGGACTTGTTAAGGATGCTTGGTTGGTTTTGCATTATTGATCTGGCCACTAGAATAGGTAATTTAGAAACTGATATGGGGATTATGGACACGAACGGGTAATAATGCCCCATTTTGTATTATTTAATAATATCATGGTGTTAATTACTGAACTGGTTTAGATGAATAATTCTAATTTGTATTTGTTTAGGATTTTCTTTGAATTGGGTTTACGTTAATTTCTGGGGTTCTTTTGGTTATTACATAGACTTTATGTAGTTGATGACTATGGAACCTTATGTGTAAATAAAGGCCTCTATATTATTTTTTTTTTTGGAGATTTACCAGTAAATTAGGCCAGCTAACCCTATAAATTATTGTCACTATAATGCCTGCAAATCAAAATCCATGTGAAGAAGTATGCAGAAGAATTTTACTTTCATTTTTCACGTTGTTTGGTAATGAAAAATAAGAACTAATACAATGGATTGATGATACCCATTAGTCTGGTTGACTTGTAAGTATGTTGTGTTAATTAAAGCGGTAATTACAACTACAATGTGTTTCTTGAGGTATGTTTGCTTAGAATTACCACCACTGGTCAAAAAATAAATATATTAATAAACTTGATCATACCTAGTAGTCTTGAATTTTCTGTGCCTATTGCTACATTTGTCTTTTGTTAATGTTAATACATCTAGTTTTCTATTAGATGTTTACTACTCTGTGTCTGCAATAATACCGATCTGCCACCAACTCTAGAGGATCGTCCTGTCCCTAAAGACCTTATACAACAGATGTTAGGTGAGGTTCGATCACTCTCTGAGTAGCAACAGCAGCTTCAGACTTAGTTTGCTGCCTTTCAGCTTCAGCAGCAGCAAATTCTTGATCAACAATAGCAGCTTCTGGGTGGTCGACTGCGCATCTTCACTACTCTGGGCATTCCACCTTCACCTTCTTCATCTAATCCTGCATAGTTGTTTCTTATTGGTTTCTGTATTTAGATTTCACACAAATATCTCTATGCATTTGTTTCTGACCTGTTGCTTTTATGTGATTGACATCTTAACTTTATACATTTTGAGACTTATATGATTGGTTTTCATATTTTGATGAGCGTGATGATTTTCTAATGGTATTTTGATCTTTGGAAAATAATTTTAATGATTTAAGGCTTTGTGTGTAAACATTGCCACCTATTGTTTTTTAGGAGATGCTTGCTGATAAAGAAAGGTTCTACTGAAATTTCTATTTAGATGGCATGGGTAACAATTTGGTTTCTCTATCCCTTTCACTTCTATATTTTCTTTTTGATGATGAAGGGGAAGATAGTATCATATGGTAAAAGAAGAATATGTATTTTTATGCCTTAAAGTTTCTTGTTAAAACATTGATAACATTGTATTTGTTAAATTGGAAAATTTGATTGGGGGAGCTTACATGTAGGGGGAGCAAATCTTGTAATTATTTTCTAAAACGTTTAAGGTTTGTCATCATCAAAAAGGGAGAGCATGTTAACATATATATTTCCACAACATTGATTTTAATGATAACAAACTAGATTAACAAAGTTAGAGTCTTTAAATAATCAATTTCTAGACCGTATGAGGTTTCTTATACATAAATATGATTTCGAAAATAAACAGATAACCGTTACTTTTAAGTCAGCAAGCCGTTTTCTAAAGGAAATTTTAAAGTTTTGATTCTAGAAGATAACGGTGAACCGTTTATTGAAAAACAGTTAACCGATAAATTCCAGAGAACAAATTATCTGGAATCGGTCTACCGTTTACTGATAACGGCTAACCAACAAATTTCAAAGAAGAATAACCAGTGAACCGTTTAGTACAAATGACTAGCTGATAGTGTCTTGTAGGTTTGTGGAATTAAACGGCAAACCGACAACTCCAGATGATCAACCGACTACTCAAAATTTAGCATAACAACAACTTGCACGGAGTCAAAACTGTGATCCAACAGCAGTTAACGGCAATCAAATTATGCCCAAAAAGCCAACAATAGCTATTTTTCAACTCCAACTATAAAAAGGCTCAATTAAATTCAAATTATAATGGATTCTACGATTATTATTGAACTTATTATGGTATCAAATCTTGCTTGTGTTTAAAGCTAGTTAATCTCTCATCAATTCACACTTTGGGCTTTCATTTGTAAACGCATATATTGTGTGAAGAAATTTTTTTGTAATTTTCATTTTAAACATCAAATTATGTGTCTGAGAGTGTGGGAAATACCTAGGTTAAGAGGTTTGGGATAATCTCTGATTGTAAAAGTTGATTGACACCTTGGAAGTAAATTGTAAAAGATTTTGAAGCCTTAGGATGTAAGGCTTGATTAGCGTAATCCTTGAGTGAGCTTGGAGGCGTGAACATAGGCGGAGTTTGCAGAACCATGTAAAAATATCTTGTTTGATTCTCTTTCCCTTCTCTTTTTACATTTTGATTGTTGTGAATTATTTATTTGCTTAATTTTATTTGTTATTTGCATTGAATTTTTTTTAATTACTCAATAATTTTTATAAAGTCAATTCACCCCACCTCTTGAGTTGCTTAACTAGTATTTCATGAGTTTATAGTACGACTGAATGAAACAAAAGCACACGTAATATACTCAACATTACATACTTGTCCTTTTTATTGTCTTAATTTCTCTAATATCTGTGATAGTTAACTAATAAATTTATACCTTTTTATTTCGTAGGTGGAAAAACATATTTGTTTTGCTTATATTGTTTTCAAAAGGAGGCGACTTGGGCGTTTTTAATAGATGGGCCGAGTGTTTTAATAGCTTTAATGATTGAGCAACAATTTGTATTCTTTCAAAACTTATTTATGATTTCGACTTATTTATGATTTGGACATACATTAGACCTGTGTTTTTTTATGTATAAAAGCTTTTGTTGTTTGATGAATTGATGTTTGATATATTACAACTTATGTTGATTGTGTTATCATTGTAATGAATAGTTTAGGTAGTTTTTGTTTTATATCCCCATACTCCATTATAATCGTGTATTTATGAGGTTACCTAACTGCTATCATGCATATATAATTTTACTCTACTACAGTCATTTATTAAGAAATGAACAATTGATGTTTAAGTGATGTCTAATGATTTATGGCTAATGATTTATAAGTGTCAAATGATTAATAAAACACAAGAAGATAAGCAAAAATATAATGAGAGATGTGTGTATTTATGAAGATAATCAACTGTAGTCGTATATTTATGAAGAAACTAGACCATAGATATACGACTATAATCATGTAATTATGAAGTTACCTGACTATAGTCGTGTACGCGACCTGACCGTAAATAATTTTAAAGGATTAGGTTTTGAATTAAAGTAATTGAGTAATTCAACATGAAAAAAGCATATATGAGAAATTTTAAAATATAAAGGTGTATTTACATAAATATCGTATTTTTAGGGTATGACGGAAACAAATAAATTCCATATTTTTAGGGTATGGCGGATTTTGGCCAATTGAGTTATAAACAGCCTCATAGAAATTTGAAATTACAACTAAACCGTCCCATTGATGCACCATTTGGAATCACTATATGTAATTTGAAATTACCTTGTGCGCTGACTAAGACGGCAAACGAACACAGAGGCAGCGACGGCAGCGACGACAACAACTAGAACACGGAAGTTGTGAAGAAAGCTCACTATGCTGAATTGAAGAAGGAAAGAAAGCTGCCAGTCAAGATACATCAGCAATGCCACGTCAACAATGCTGAGTCAGCCAATTCTGTTAAGCAGTGATGAAAGACCATGTGTGCAGTAGTTAGTTGAATTTAGTTAGTAGCTTGCTGATTTGGTTGTGTGATTAGTTTGTTACAATATGAATTGGTTAGCAATAGCTTTTACTGCACTTCTTTTGTATATATATATAGAGTCGGGAGTCATGCATTTTGTATGTTGAATCAAATAAAATAGATCTAGAATATTCATAAACTTCTCTGTTTTCTTAGCAACCAAACAGAAAATTTATCATTTTTCAATCTCTTTTACATAGTATCAGAGCCATCAATATGGCAAGCTCCAGTAACACAAACATAAATTCAAATACAATCACTGCAAATCAAGCAATGCAAACAACATTTTCATTCATTACTCCTATAAAACTAGATCGATCTAATTACATGCTCTCGCGAAATCAAGTCTTAGCTTCCATAAGAGGAAATCGACTTGAAGGATATATCAATGGAGAGAAAGTGTCACTTAATCAGTTTCTTGACTCTGGAAACTATGCTGGAGCAACAAGTAGATCCACTCAACTGATCGAGAATCTAGAATATACAATATGGAGATCACAAGATCAGACATTACTTAGCTGGTTACTAAGCTCGATCACTGAAGGTATTCTGAGTCTTGTTCACTCTTGCAATACTTCATTTGATGTGTGGAAAACATTGGAGAAAAAGTTTGGTGTGAAATCTGAAGCAAGAGTGCTTCAACTTAGGTATGAGATGAATGTTCTAAGAAAAGATTCTTTAAGTATAGAAGATTATTGTTTAAAATTTAAACAAATTGCAGACAAATTAGCATGTGTTGGTAGTCCTGTTTCAGATAAAGACCTGTGACAACATATTCTCAATGGTCTTGGATCAGGCTATCTTGATTTAGCAACATTCATTTTACTGCTCACACATGAGACAAGACTTGAGCAGAGCATGGTAGAAAAACAAACATTCAATGCAAATGTTGCTAATTTTGCTCATAACAGTAATCATGGTGTAATGAATGCCTATTATGCTCAGTCAAGAAGTAATGTTAGAAGAGGTGGAGGTAATGGAGGATTTCATGTTGGAAATCAAATTGGAAGAAACAACTCTTTTAATGGAAGGGGATTGTTTTTCAATTCTCATCCAAGAGGTTTTCCAACTGGTTCTGGAAATTTTGGTAACAATACTGGCAGAGGTCAAATGAATGGAAATTTAAAACAGATGCAATTTGTGAAAGGACAGTATAGTACTAACCCTGGTTTGATGTCTTCTGATGGAAGTAATGATCAAATACCTGTATGCCAAATTTGCTCCAAATCTGGACATACAACAGTAGAATGTTGGCATAGATATGAATAGAATTATGTGCCTCAACTACCAAGATCTTATAACAAAGGGAGAAATCAGAGATCAGCTTATATGACATATTTTGATACACCACCTGATGATTCATGGCCAACTGCTAATTTAGGAATATCTCAGACCTATGGATCATTCGAACCCTCTTATATACCTGAGTCATTGAGTTTACCTAGAACTGGAGCTGCTTATGTTGCTAATCTTGAAGGACCAGCAGATGAAGGATGGTATCTAGATAGTGGAGCTACACATCACCTTACAAACAATATGGCAAATATGCATGTAAGAGATGAATTCAGAGGTAATGATAAGCTTGTCATTGGTGATGGAAAAGGTCTGTCAATTACACATATTGGTGATACTGCTCTCAAATTTAAAAGTTCTAAATTACAATCTGCATGTACATGCATTGCACTTAGAGATATCTTGCTTGTCCCATCCATTACAAAGAATTTAATAAGTATCTCGAAACTTACTACTGATAATGATATATTTGTTGAATTCTTTGGATCTGTTTGCTTTGTGAAGGATTCACTGAAAGGGAAAATTCTACTACAGGGTATTGCTGAGAAAGGTTTATACAAACTGCTGCTTAAGTCATCACAACTGCCTGCATACACCTCTCTTCTATCTCAGAGTCAAATAAATAGACCTTTGTCCATGTTATCTTTTTGTCATCTTAGTACTACAACCAGTAGCAATTGTTTCCAAAAATGTTTCCAGACAGATCATAATAATAATTGTACTGATTCTTTCAATAAAATGTCTCTATTTCACAGAAGATTTGGTCATCCTAATGCTCAAAGTTTAGTTCATTTACTAAAACTTGTGCATCCTCATTTAGTCTCATCACATATGGTAAACCAGGCAACATAACATTTTTGTGAAGCATGTCAGTTGGGCAAGTTTCATAGACTTCATTTTCCTGTCACTGATATTATGACCAAATCTGCATTAGAACTCATCCACACTGATTTATGGCGTCCCTCACCAATATGTTCTCGAGAAGGGTATAGATATTACATTAGCTTTGTGGATGATTATACTAGATACATCTGGATTTATCCTTTAAAACTCAAATCAGAAGCTCTAGAGGTGTTCAAACTGTTTAAACTTCAAGTTGAAAACCAGTTTCAAACTACCATTAAAATTCTACAATCTGACTGGGGGGGAGAATACAGACCATTTACTACCTTTCTGCATGAGTGTGGCATCCTCTTTAGACATTCTTGCCCTTACACACATCATCAAAATGGCCTTGTTGAAAGAAAGCATAGACAGATTGTAGAATTAGGTCTGACACTTCTAGCACAAGCTAAACTTCCATTTCAATTCTGGTGGGATGCCTTCCATACCTAAGTGTATCACATTAATAGACTACCTACATCTGCACTTAAGATGTTAATGCCATATGAAAGATTATATAAACAGAAAGCTGATTACAACATGCTGAAATGTTTTGGTTGTGCCTGTTATCCATATTTGAGAGATTACAATAAGCACAAGTTTGATTATCATAGAACAAAGTGCATTTTTCTTGGCTATAGTCCTTGTCACAAAGGCTATAGGTGTTTACATCCTTCTGGTCATACATACATAGCTCGACATGTTGTCTTTGATGAAAACTCCTATCCATTTGCTTCAGATTCTAACTTTCAGTTCTCAAATAAATCTCAGTCAAAGTCTGGTTCTTCACACTCATATATAATTACTCCCATACAAGTATTTCAATTGACTACCTTACCTATCATATCAGATTTCTCAAATAACAGCAGTGAATCTTTCTCTCAAGCATGCTCCAGTGGTAATAATCTTTCTCTAACAGTAAATCCAACACCAGCAATTAACTCAGATTCACAACCCTCAAACACAAATACTTGTAACCACTCTACACCTATAATACTACCCTCTGTTCCTGAAACATCAACTAACCAATCCTTAGATGAACTTCCAGATAACCAAACTCATATCATCTCTCATCATAACCAGAACACTCTAACCTTATCACCTCAAAATCATCATCCTATGATTACCAGAGGAAAAGCAAGTATCTTTAAGCTAAAATTGTACACTGCAGTATTGTTACACAAAGAACCAGAAAGTGTTCAGGAGGCACTCAATGATGAAAAATGATTTCAAGCCATGAAAGCTAAATATGATACACTGATGTCAAATGGTACTTGGACACTAGTACCAAAAACTGAAACTCACAAACTTGTTGGCAATAAATGGGTGTTTAGAGTGAAGTCAAATACAGATGGGAGTGTTGCAAAGTATAAGGCAAGATTAGTTGCCAAGGGCTTCCAGCAAGTAGAAGGAGTAAACTATTTTGAGACTTTTAGTCCAGTTGTGAAATCAGTAATAGTTAGAGATGTGATAAGCTTAGCTGTTATGAATCAATGGCAGATAAGACAAGTGGATGTGAATAATGCATTTTTGAATGGTGATTTAACAGAAGAAGTTTACATGAGCCAACCAAAAGGGTTCATTGATCCATAAAGGCCAAACTTTGTTTGCAAATTGCACAAGGCTCTCTATGGACTAAAGCAAGCTCCTAGAGCATGGTTTGACAAATTAAAGAGCTGCCTTTTGGAATGGGGATTCAAGAATTCTAAGGCTGATACATCTTTATTTCTGAGAAGGAGCAAAGGTTCAATCATTATGCTCATAATCTATGTAGATGATATTCTGATTACAGGGCCAAACTGTGTTGAGCTGTAAAATTTTATCAAGTTGTTCAGCACTGCATTTGCGTTGAAAGACTTAGGAAAACTGTCATACTTTCTTGGTATAGAAGTTTTGTATAATCAAGATAGTATATATCTATCTCAAAAGAAGTACATCAGAGACTTGCTTGCCAAGGTAGATATGATTGACTGCAAAGGCATCGACACACCAATGAGCAGTGGCAAAATTTCCAGATTGCAAAAAAGTACTGAAGGAGAAATGGGTTATTATATTGAGGATCCCTCACATTACAGGAGCATAGTAGGAGGTCTGCAATATTTGGTTCTGACTAGACCAAAAATTGCCTACTCTGTTCACAAGTTAAGTCAATATGTATCTTCACCAACACTTCAGCACCTTATGGCATGCAAAAGAGTTCTGAGATATCTGAAGGAAACACAAGACTATGGTCTGAAATTTGTCAAAGAAAGTGATCTAAAGCTTACAACATTTATGGATGCTAATTGGGGAAGTGATTTAGATGATAGAAGATCTGTGGGTGCTTATTGTGTGTACTTGGGAAATAACTTGATTTCATGGTCCTCAAAGAAGCAGTCAGTGGTGACTAAATCATCAGCAGAAAGTGAATACAGAGCACTTGCATCAGCAGTCTCAGAAATAACATGGTTAAAATCACTATTTCTCGAAATTAATCTCTGTTGTGTGGAGAAACCAACAATATAGTGCAATAATGTAAGTGCCACAGAACTTGCTCACAACCCAGTGTTTCACTCAAGGACAAAACACATAGAGATTGATCTTCATTTTATCAGAGATAAAGTTCTCACTGGAGATGTGAAAATACTCTATGTTCCTAGTGCAGAGCAAATTGCAGACATAATGACTAAGCCACTAACTTCCTCTCAATTCAATTATTTGCGAACCAAACTTAATGTGCATCCATGCCCCTTAAGTTTGAGGGGGGCTGTGAAGAAAGCTCACTATGCTGAATTGAAGAAGGAAAGAAAGCTGCCAGTCAAGATACATCAGCAATGCCACATCAACAGTGCTGAGTCAGCCAATTCTATTAAGCAGTGATGAAAGACCACGTGTTCAGTAGTTAGTTGAATTTAGTTAGTAGCTTGCTGATTTGGTTGTGTGATTAATTTGTTACAATATGAATTGGTTAGCAATAGCTTTTACTGTACTTCTTTTGTATATATATATAGAGTCGGGAGTCATGCATTTTGTATGTTGAATCAAATAAAATAGATCTAGAATATTCATAAACTTCTCTGTTTTCTTAGCAACCAAACAGAAAATTTATCAGTTTTCAATCTCTTTTACAGAAGTGAATTTGCTCAAGAATGGCAGAGACGACAGAGACTGGAAGCCTGGAATGAGACAGCAAATCACCGCAAGGAACGGCAAGAACCTGCAGCACCGGCGCACCCGAACAGAAGTGGCGGCGGCGGCGTTTGATAGCTTAGGCAGATTACGGCCAGGTGTGCGACTGTGTCATTGCAAAGAAGAAGATAAGGGGAATTAATTGAATATGAGTATTGTGCTCAACATTAAAAGAACGCTGATGGTGTTTGGGGTTTCTCCTTCCACCAACTACCCATATTTCATCACGCGGTTAGTTTTACTAGTTCTAAAGCATCTTGCTGGTGCCTTTGATTGATGGATGGGTATCTCTATCTCTACCTCAGTCTCTGAAACTAAAGGAGCTGCAGCTGCCTGGCAATATGATGCTTCCTTTTTTCCTCTTTTATTATTATTATTATTTTTTTTTGGTTTTTCCAAGGGGCAAAACCCTGATCAGATTTTACTTTTTAATTTTTTTTGAAATTTTTACTTTTTAAATCACAATTCGGATTCCAAGATTAAACCGAACCAAATTAATTATTCGGGTTTGGATCAATTTAACGCTTCAAATACCCGCCCTACCAAATATCAATTTAGTTAATTGACTGACATAATATCATTTGAGAAATTATTATGATACATAATGTATCATACATTAACTTATTATGGTGCCCAACAACTAAAAAGTTGAATCAACAAAATTATATTTGAGTTTATGAAAACAATTTTTTATGTTTAATATATTATATATTACAATATGTCTTAGCAACACCCTATCATTTGTTGCGAAAAATATAATTTAAAAAAAAACCTAAAAAAGTAAAATTATTTTTATTATTATCATATAAAGATACATAAAGTGAGCGCCATAGTTCATCTGATAAATAATCCACACCTGATAAAGAATGAAGAAATAAATTCGCAGAAACATTACTTTATCATCATTGAGGCTTACTATTTCACGTTCTGTTGGCATTTCAACAGTTAAGGTGACTCCAATATGCAGTATTTTATGGCTTAGGATCCACAAGCCGCAGGGCGCTGTCTTGCTGCCCGGCTTTGAAAGGCAAATATTTTGTTTTCTGTTCTATGTATTCTTCTTCTATGTCCTCTGCATAAAATATACCGAGGCAAGCGTTTGCTACATTTCAATCAGCATCATGGCAATCTTCTAAGGCTACATTCAAGGTTTTTTTACTTTTCATTCTTATGATGATAATAAGATTTATTTTTAAAATAATAATTAGGCAATTTTATTAAGACAAGAAAAATTACAACAGGGAGCCAATTTGGCCAAGTGTTGTATATGCCATGCAGCTGCACTCCCTGGAACATAGATGATCAGAAATTGATATTTGATTTAGCTAGCAAGCTTCTGACTTTTGGAAACAAACCATTCCACTCCACTTTGACATGGGAGCTTCAGCCAAATTGGAACAAGCATCATTTGCTAACTTTAGACCCTCTAGATACACTATATAACTTCTGGTTGATTGATGTTAGCCTACAACACGATCTAGTTAAGTGGTCCAAAACTCTAATAACAGCAACAACATTAACTTTGGAAAAGGAGACAATTCTTGAGACGCTGGCTTGGAAACTCCACACATGGCTAAAACTGTCTAGGATATTCTTTAATACATTAAATTCACAGTTTCTTCACATTTCATGAAACTTCAACCATTTATACTGATGGAAACCGGAAAGAGGGGATAAATTTCATGAATCAAGTAAAAAGAGACAAGCTACTCGTCATCACTGTCTTAGTTTTGGCAGAGTGATTGTAGTCCACTGGTTTCCTCTGATTTGTTTCTCTGATTCTGCTATAACTTTGGTGCCAGAGACCGCAACTGGTTTCTTGATTACTTGAATCCGACTTTCGAGACACCTTGGCATCACTTTCAGTTTCTGAAACAGTTGGATTTTCTGTTGACAACAAAACAAACAACATGAAATCTGTCAGTATGCTTTAAGTGCAAGCTCAAATTCCATATTGATCCAATGCACAATTCATTGATTGAAATAATTCGCACAAAACCACACGGGCACGAGAGTGTGCGTGTGTGAATACACCAACAAGACACTAACAGCTACTGACCTCCTGTTTTGTTCACATTTACTTTCATGCTTTTAAGTTTGAACAGAAAAATATTCTCTTGGTTTAATAACAAATAATGCCTATACAACTACAAAAATACTTACAAGAATAATCACACAGGATGGTAGATTTCTAAGCATAAATTAACGAAACAATCAGCACAGTAGCTTCAATTTATATTTTAGCATAAATTATCATTCAATTGGGTATATTAGCTCAATGCTACAGAATTTTACGAACATCATAGTTCAAAAATATATTTCCATTATCATTCTCCTAGAAACCAAAAACACTGTTCAAGGAGTAGCGGGGCATACTCGGTCAAGGTATAATGACAACACATGTATAAAACTGCTTCCACTAGTTTGGTTATCATCAATCATTTTAAAATCCATGCATTTTTCACTGCATATAGCATACATGAATTAGAAAGAAGGAAAAAAAAAAGAAAAAACAGATGACCATGACATGCCTCCATTGCTAATGCTGTCAGAAAAACTAGCTTTTGTCAATCCATCTGTTGGTTTACTCGGAACTTCTACTAAAATTAATTGACAGAATAAAAAAAAAAAAAAGCAAAAACAAAAACAATCTAGCTATGGTAAAATATTTCTGTAGGAAAGGGCCTGCGGAACCCGTTACATTAAGTTGGGTATAATTTTTTAAAGAAAGTGTTCGGGTACGGATACGATTTTTGTCCGTTGGTTAGACGGGTTGAGTTTGAATATAAGACACGTTGGCGTACACCCACCAGTAAACCTGATATTAAAGTCGGTCACTTATTTAAAAGCACACAAAATAAAAATAATGTAATAAAGAACCTAAAACATAACAATAGCAGATGCCAACTACTATGTCATCTTAAGGACATCAAGCCCCTCTCCCAAAAAAAAAAAAGTCAGAAGTCAATTTTAAAGACATAAATCCTAAGAGGTTCTTTATTTTGGATTTTACAGAACATAATCATCATCGATCATAATATATATAGATATATACACACATATATATGTATGTATAATATCCCTATTCAGTAAGGTATTGATCAAAATTGAGCCTAACAAATAACAATCACCTATGCACACACATTTTATATATTATTACGTAAAATTGAAACTGATCTTTTAGTTATTCAGATAATAAAATTGAGCATTCTATCGTCTTTTAGTTTAAAATTTATAATTCTTTAAAAAAATTGTGCAAGATATTAAAATAATAAAGGAAAAAATATATTAAAATATAAGGTTATATTTTTAAAGAGCCTAAAATGAGTCAAATTGAATAATACAATATTGGCAACGAGTGGATTCCAGTTTGTATTTTTTTTATCCAAATAAATTAATGGATGAATTTGGGCCTATGTAATTTAGCATGACACAAAAATCACTCAAATTCGTCCTACTACTAGGCCTAAATGTGTGGATGGCTTGTAAAAAGTTTATGTTAGACCAATCTTGAGCCTAGCCTGGTGCATAAGGGACCAGGCTGTGCTTCAAATGTGCAGGTCCATATCAACCTTTTCAAGTTTAGTGATGCTTTGTTTATTCAATTACAATACTTAATTTGTATCACAATTGATCTGTCATTAATACAGTTTGACTATTTGAATTAGAAATAATAAGTTTTAACAATTAACTATCACTTAAACTAATTAAATAATAACACATCATTTACAACATTAGTTGAAATATAAACTAATTACCTCAACTAAGTATAACATTATTGTTCCAATTCAGGCCTGGAACATAGGCTTAAAAAGAAAGATTGGGCTTAACTCAATTCCAACCAGTCGAGCTGGACTTAACCAAGCCATACCTAGGTCGGACCGTTTTACTATTCATATAAGTACAAATTTTCTTTATGTTTTATTATTAATTTCTCCATCTTTTTTTGTTTTAATCTTAAATATTCTAATTATTTTAGTTAATTTTTAATTTAATTATATTGTTAAATTTTATTTTATTATGTTCATTTTTATCTTAATTTTTATATCTTATTATTTTAATATATTATGAGATTAAAGAGGAATTAAATCGGAACATTCAGGAGAAAATTTGCTTCAAAGAATCAGAAAGGAAAATAATTGAAGATTTTTGGAAGCCAAGCAAACCGAAGCCAATAAAATTAATTCATGCACATGCAGACAAAGAAGCTTATCACGTGGAGATTGATCAAGAAATTGAATCCAATTCAATTTGGTGGTTTTCCAGTTTTGGCCTTGTAACAGTGGGCAATTGCACATTCATGGCATTATATATTATGGAAAGCAAATTGGAAAAAAGGGAAATGGCCATATTTAATTGAATATGCAAGTGAATTGCCTAAGCTAAAGTTGGAGGGTGCATGGCAATTAGGGGAAGCAAATTAATTGCTTGAAATTGGAATTCAAATCCAAATTGGATTCGGCCAAGTATTATAAAAAGCCAACCTTTGGCTTTTGAGAGGCAACCGCACACACACACCAATACCTGCAAGAAGAGAAGGCGGAAAAAAAAACAGAGGAGGAAGCAGCACAAACCCGAAAGCCAGAGCCAACCTTTTGGATTAGCCAACCTTTCGGATTAATCTCCATGATTGGTTTTTATCAACTTTTTTATTTCCAATTCAATTATGTTATGTTAGATTTTCTATTTGATTGAGGGCGAATTCAAAATCCTAAACATGTCATATGATTAATATTTAATTTCTATCACCCAATTTATTTAATTGAAATAGTTGATGTTCTTCTATAATTAATGTTTATGATTTTATTCTTATCTTATTATTTGAGTGGCCGCCAATTAAATAGGATCTGAATAAATTCTATTGCTAGATAAAATACTTAATCTGTAATTGTCTCGATATTTTAATCATTAGTAGCAAATTGGAATCAGTAATTTCAATTGGAGAACATAATCTAGGTTGAATAATCAAAACTTGTGTGTTTATTGCCTAAATCAACCTAATATCTTTCTCTACTTAATGCATCAATTATCTTAAATCTAAAGAGCTTATTTTAAATTATTTAATGGCTAGAGATTATGTGAAACACTTGTTTTGCCTTATGACACACTAAGGAACGATATAGATTAACAGAGCTTATTGTTATCTATGGTTGATAGTTTTAATAGAAATTGATAATAAATTAATATATTATTTGCATGTTTTGTGGTGAAGAATGATCCTTTGACCAAAGGTTTCATCATTATTATTTCTTTTTCTTTTAATTAGAGTTTTTATTAAATTATTGTTTTCGTAGTTTTACTTTCTTTATTTTTTACTGTTTAGTTAAAAATTCATAAAACCCCCTTTTTATTTATAGTTGGTATTTTCTTTAATTAGATTAATTTATATATTATTATTACTACTACTACTATTACTACTACTATTATTATTTTATTTTAAATCTTTGTTTTAGAGCTGATAATAAATACCACTGGGGATGGCAATGGATCGGATCTGACCCAAGATCCATGTGATCCAAATTTAATCAGATCGGATTTGGGCTGGTTTAAAATATATTTGGATCAGGTTTGAATATCGATGTGCGAATCTAAGACATATCTAGAGCAGGTCTAGATCTATCTTAATATCTAGATCCATATTCATATCCACATATCTTTTAATTTTATTTTATTTTAAAAATTTCTTAATAATTATGTAATTATAAATGATAATAAATTTTATTCGTATCATATTAGTGGTATTTACCATATATTTAAAAATCTTGAAACTTAAAAGTTAATTTTACAAATTTAAATGATAATAAAACAAAAATAATTAAGGCTAACCAACCTGAAAGCATGCACATACAATATTCAAATTGCAAGCCAAGTCATAACACCGGGAAATTTATTTTATTATATTGGCCAAATAATTTTGAAGGAATATAACTATTCATATATTTAGTTTAATATGGTCATAATAAAAATAATAAAGTACTGAATATAAATCATATTTAATTTATATGTTATTATCAAATGTTGTGGGAATAATAGTAGGTATTCTGTGGATATCAAGATTATTAGAATATTAGATTGATCTCACTCCTATAATTACTCTTGAAGGATATTTTATTATCTTTCTTATTTGTTTGTTTTGGTGTAAAAGCATAAGCTACAATATTTATTATATTTTTTAGACAAATTATACAAATTAATTGTCATTAATAGATTTTAGTCTTTAATTTTCATTATAAAAAATTATTGCTCTTTAATTGTCGAGTTTTAGAATTCATGATGGATCTAGAGTAAAATTGAATTTTAACTTTTTTTTTGGATTTAGAGCAGATATAGATATTTATTTCTTTTCCGGATCCCGATATAGAGCAAAAAACATGGATCTATAACGGATCTGGAGCAGATACAAATCTCGTTTTTTATTATGAATTTGGATTTGAACCTGGAGCAAAGTAGATCCAACCCATATCTGCCTTATTGCCATCCCTAAATACAACTAGCATAGTTTTCGTGAGATCAATCTTTACTCACTCTATACTAGTTGTTTATATCATTAGTAGGGTTTTAAATTTGATATACTCTAAGGACACTATCAAATTTTGGCATTGTTGCCGGGGACTAGCGTCTAGTTTTTTTATTATCACTCTGTTTTATTTTATTTATTATTTTCACTTATTTTTTCTCATTTTATTTGTTTACTTATTTTATTTTAATTAGTTTATTTTCTATTCTATGTTTAGACTTTGAACAGCTTAGAGCAACCTCATCACATTCAGAACTTCATTTTGCCATCTACATTCCACTCCTAAAGACAGAGCCAAGCAGCCTAGAACTCGAACCAATAGCTCAGAACAACAATCAAACTCTTAAAGAGTTGGCGGCTCCTAACTTGGACCAACAACCATTATGCATTCAAAATTTGAATCTTTAGGTAAATTGTGAACTCAAATCTGGGATGATTCATCTTCTGCTTACTTTTCATAGTCTTGCAAGAGAGGATCCAAATAAGCACTTGAAAGAGTTCCATGTGGTATGCTCCACAATGAAACTAACCGAAGCTTCTGAAAAACAAGTCAAGCTAATGGCATTTCCGTTCTCTTTGGCAGATTTAGCCAAGGAATGGTTGTGTTATCTTCCTTCTGGTACGGTCACCACATTGAATAAAATACGTCATTTATTTTTAAAGAAATACTTCCCAGCATCAAATGCTGGTAGTATTCGAAAAAAAAATTGTGGAATTTGGCAATACAATGGAGAGTCACTCTACGACTATTGGGAACGATTCAAAAAGCTATGCGCTAGCTGCCTCTGCCATCAAATAAGTGATCAACTCCTTATTAAATACTTTTATAAGGGTCTAATGCCTATGGATAGAAGCATGATTGATGCCACTAGTAAAGGAGCACTCGTGGATAAGACACTAAAAGCAGCCCGAAATCTCATTGCCAACATGGCTACTAATTACCAACAATTTTACACCAAGAAGATTCACTGCCACCGCCTAAGTGAGTCAATGAGGTAAGTACTTCTTTCCTAGAACAATAAGTTTCAAATCTTACTTCCTTGGTGCAACAATTGGTTCTAGGGCAATAGGTGAGACTGTGTGGCGTATGCTCCATGGTTGGGCATATAACTAATATGTGCCCTGCTCTCCAAGAGAGATCACACGAGTAGGCCAACACAGTTGATGGGTTCCTAGGCCAACCCAGATAAAGGTATGATCCTTACTCTAATTTTTACAATGAAAGGAGGAGAGATCACCCTAATCTTAGGTATGGGAACCAACAACAAAGAATTCCTAACATGGCACCATCTCGACCACCGCGCTACCCCAGTAAAAGGTGCAACAACCTTACCTGGTTAGGCCTCCTCCACCTCCCCATAATCAAGGTACATCTTTGGAAGATCTTGTAAAAGCTCTTACTATTAACTCTATACAATTCCAACAGACTACCCAAACACAACTCCAACACTTGGAGAATCAAATTGGCCAACTAGGCACATCTATGAGTAGGATAGAGGCTAGAACATCAGGCAAGTTGTCTTCTCAACTCGAAATTAATCCTAAGGAAAATTCTAGTGCGATGTCTCTTAGAAGCGGAAAGTAGTTGGAACCATCATTAGCCAAGCCATCAAAGGTGCCCACACACATCATCGCACTCAGTGACTAATCCCATCCCCGAGGTTCTTCCTTTATCAAGGAAAGACAATTCTCACTCTGCACTGCCAGTCGACCCATTTGACGAAATAAGTACTGTTTCACTATGAGTTAAAACCCTTACTATTCCTCCACCATTTCCTAACATGTTTAAGCAATCCCAAAAAAAAAAAAAAAGAGCAAAGAAAGGAAATCCTTGAGACCTTCCATAAAGTAGAGATAAGCATTTCTCTACTTGTTACTATTAAACTGTCGTGTTATGAAAATTTTTTAAAGAATTATGTAGCAACAAACAAAGTTGAGCGGTAACGAAAAGGTAAGTGTACGAGAGAATGTTCCTGTTATACTTCAAAGAAACCTACCTCCTAAGTGCAAGGATCCAAGTACTTTTACTATCTCATGCACTATCGGCAATACCAGGTTTTAAAGATGGATGCTAGATTTAGGTGCTTTAATTAATGTTATGCCATATTCGATTTATTACTCTTTTAAAATGTTATAATGATTCAATAGGTTGATAGATATAATGCTTACTCGAAAGGAGTTGTGGAGGACGTTCTTGTGCAAGTTAATTAATTGGTCTTTCCGACCTATTTCTATATCCTTGAAATGAAGGATGAGTTGTCACTTAATCCCACGCCTTTTCTACCAGGGTGGCCATTCCTTAAGACGGCCTAAACCAAGATTAATGTTCACGATGGAACCGTCAAAATGGAATTTGATGGTGAAGTGATTCACTTTAATATATTTGAAGCAATGAGGTATCCCAGTGATTTATATTCTATTTTTGCCATAGATGATACCTTTAGTGTGCGAGTTCTTTGAGTTATCTAGTGACGATAGTTTTAAACTCACCATAAGCAAAAATCTTAGGAATGAGGATTTTAAAGAACAGGTAAATTTGATAAAGCTATGGCGATCTTAGATGGATCAATCCTATTATGCACCAATCGGTATAATGTTTCTTACCTTGAAATGCCTTTATCAAACGAGAAACTTTTACCTTTAATTACGCAGGCACCTACCTTAGAACTTAAGACACTCCAGAGCACTTGCAATATATTTACTTGGGTGAGAATGAAACACTTCCAGTCATCATTGCTAAAACCCTCACTCTAGTTCAACAAGAAAAGCTAATTAAGGTACTTTAGGATCACAAGATAGCGATTGGTTGGACCATTACTGATATCAATAGTATTAGTCTTTCCATGTGTAAGTATCATATTTTGCTAGAAGAAAGGTCCAAACCAACAAGAGATGCACAACACTACCTTAATCCACCAATGAGGGAAGTCATAAAAAAGGAGATACTAAAGCTTTTTAATGTAGGAATTATTTATCTTATTTCTATTAGTAAACGGGTGAGTCTTGTTTAAGTAGTTCCTAAAAAGTCGGGCATCACAGTAGTCAAGAATGAAGAAAACGAGCTTGTGCCAACTAGAGTTCAAACTAGGTGGAAGGTTTGCATTGACTACCACAAACTGAATGCGGCCACTCACAAGGATCACTTTCCTTTGCATTCATTGATCAAATCTTGAAAGGTTACATGGTCACTCTCATTATTGTTTTCTACTCAGGTTATAATTAGATCGTTATCGCTCCAGCACACTAAGAGAAAACGACCTTCACTTGCCCCTCATTTGCTTATTGGCACATGCCATTCGGTCCCTACTCCTATCACAAAGGTGTATGATAAGTATTTTTTCTAATTACGTGGAAAACATCATTTAGGTATTTATAGATGATTTACAGTTTTTGGTGATTCTTTCGATAGACGTTTAGATAACCTTACACTTGTGCTTAAATGATGCATTGACACTAACCTTGTGCTTAATTGGGAAAAATGTCATTTTATGATTAATCAAGGCATTGTACTGGGAGATGTTATCTCTGAAAGGGGGATTGAAGTTGATAAATTTAAGATAGATCTTATTCGCTCCTTACCACCTCCCACTAGTGTGAGGGAGGTTCGTTTATTTCTGAGTTCTATAGGTTTCTATCGCAAGTTTATCAAGGACTTCTCCAAGATAGTGTTACCACTCTACAACTTGCTTCAATGAAAAGTGCAAAACAACCTTTGAGAAATTAAAAGAGGTTTCGACATCGGCCCCTGTGATTCAACCACCGAACTGGGATTTACCATTTGAGATCATGTGCGATGCCAGTAACTATGCCATTGGCACTGTGTTGGGCTAACGCGTGGGCAAGCTTCCTTACGTCATCTACTATGCCTCTTGTACACTGAATGACACACAACTCAACTACTCCACCACTTAGAAAGAACTTTTAGAAGTTATCTTTGCCTTAGAGAAATTCCGTTCTTATTTAATTAGATATAAGGTAATCGTTTACTTTTACCATGCAGTTATTAGGTACTTGCTCACCAAAAAAGATGCCAAGCCACGCCTTATTTAATGGATGCTTCTCTTACAAGAATTTGACTTAGAGATTCTAGATAAGAGAGGTTTTGCGAATATGGTGGTAGATCTTTTAAGTCGTCTTACCTATAATAAAGATGTACTTCTATTACATGAGAACTTTCCAAATGAGTAATTACTACAGGTAGGTAAAGTTACTCCTTGTTATGTAGATATTGTAAACTACTTACTTACCATGACAATACTGAAGGAATTGACCCATGCACAAAAGTCCAAGATCAAGAATGATGCAAAGTACTATGTGTGGGATGAGCCATACTTGTGGAAGCATTACTTTGATCAAGTTATTAAAAGGTGCGTACTTGAACTAAATTTACTTTTATTCTCCCTTTTTGTCATACTTTGGCTTGTGGAAAACATTATGGACTAAAGAGAACAACTCTTAAGGTACTTGCATCCGTTTTTATTGGCTATCACTATTTAAGGATGCATATCTGTTTTGTCAATCTTGTGATCGTTGTCAGAAAATAGGTAATTTTGGACCAAACAATTAAGTGTCACAATCTTCCATTCTTATAGTTGAGATTTTTAGTGTTTAGGGATCATTTCCTTCATCTTTTGGTATCGGTTGATTATGATTCGAAATGGGTGGAAGCAAAAGCTACCTCAATTGATGATTCTAAGGTTGTGGTAGATTTTATAAAGTGTAACATCTTTGTGAGGTTTGGAATGGCACTCACTTTTGTAACAGTTCAATAGAAGCCCCCTTTCGAAAATACAACATCACTCATAAGGTCTCTACATCTTAGCATCCACAAACTAGTGGGCAAGTTAAGGTGTCTAATAGGGAAGTGAAATCAATCCTTGAAAAGATAGTTAATCCAAATAGAAAGGACTGGAGCCTACGGCTTGATGATGCACTTTAGGCATATAGAACCGCATATAAGATGCCTATAGGTTTGTCACCCTACAGGTTGGTATATGGTAAGCCTTATCATCTTCCAGTGAAACTTGAACATAAAGCATGGTGGGCTGTGAAACAATATAACATGGAGCTGGATGTTGCTGACCAACATAGGAAGCTCTGATTGCAAGAATCAAAAGAAATTCAAAATGATGCCTACGAGAATTCACAAATCTACAAGGAAAGACAAAGGCTTTTCATGATGAGCAAATTTTGAGGAAGAACTTTGAAGTTAGACAGAAAGTTTTGCTATTCCATTTCGCCTTAAGTTGTTCCAAGATAAGTTACGTTCTCAATGGGCTGGACATTTTGTTGTTACTAATGTTTTTTTCTCGTGTTACAGTTGGGATCAGGAGCTTAAAGGCAGGTAAAGAGTTTAAGGTGAATGGTCATAAGTTAAAGCCTTATTATGAAAATTTTCAGATGCTTAATGTAGAAGAGGTTCTACTCTACGAACCCGCATACGTTGATGAGTGAAACATGAGAACCACATCGGGCTGAGGATAATAAACTAAGCGCTTATTGAGAAGCAACCCAATGGTTGGAGAATAGATTTTGAGAGCACACCCTAACAGATTTAATCTTTCTACCTCTCATTCTCATTTACCTTATGCGTTTTAGGTTCAGTTTAGTTTAGTTTAGTTTGTTTTTGTTTATGTGTCTCTTTTTATTTCCCATGCTTAATTATTTCTTTTGTTAGCTTAGGCTTACGTTGAGGACAACATAAGAATTAAGTGTGGGGGGAGGATTTCAAACTTAATTTTTCTTGCTTTGACTTTTGCTTTTTCTTTTCCAAATAAAAAAAAAACCAAAAAAAAAACAACATTGTTTGTCTTGAATATAAAACAATGATAAGAACTTGATTAACAATGAATATGGTTATTAAAAAAGGTTGAATATTGTCTTAGCTTATACTTGATAGTTGATTCTTGTGTTAATAACCTCTCAATTGAGATTCTTTATACCATGAGCACTAATATAAATTCTTTCATAATTTTGACTTAAAATTTGAGATTGATACATCATGAGTTGAAAATTTTAGATTAAGTAAATAACTGTTTATCTCGATTCTTATCTCCACAATACAATGTAGTATACACAGGCACCATAGTCAGAAATAACTATCTATAACCCTTAAGAATTAAACTATTCTTGAGTAATTTAGGTCTATATATTACCAGTATGTAGAGGATAATCTACTATGAGAAGAATGCTGTCTTAAATGATAGAGTAAAAGCTCCTAACTATGGATATTTATATTTTAAAAAAAATCAAAAATAAAAAATCAATCAAGTGCAGGAGGTAAAAAGCTTTAAAAAAAAAATCAAAGGAAAGTGCACACAAATGCCAGTGAAAAGAGAAACTAATTTTTTAAGAATTAAGATGATAAGATTAGTTTGGCCTACTCTTTTCTTTATTCAAGGAAAATGTTATTGATACTGAAGATTTTAGGAATGGACTTTGATTGAATTGATTTACACACACACTACAAGAATCAAAAGAGATAAGGGATTGACTATTGAATTAAAGTTGGAATTTCAATATATCTTTGAAATTTTCTTTGAAATATATAGTTATGCAATCATTGAGGCTAATTTTGTGTTTTATTTAAAATCTTTTGTTCTTTTTAAATAAAAAAAAAAAGAAAGATTCTTGTGGGTACTGAAACCCTCACAAGACTATAACTCATGCACTAGAGCCGCCTAGGAATTTAAAGACTTGTTTCATATGCTAAATGCAATCATGATTTCCTACAAAAGTATACTAATTCAAGTTTTCTTTTTGTCTTATTTCTGTTTTAGGTTTGCTCAAGAACGAGCAAAGGTTAAGTATGGGGGAATTTGATAAGTGCATTTTTTTTTTATATTTTACTATTAATTTGTCCATCCTTTACTTGTTTTGGTCTTAAATATTCCAATTATTTTAGTTAATTTTTAATTAAATTATTTTGTTAAATTTTATTTTATTATATTAATTTTTATCTTAATTTTTATATCTTGTTATTTTAGGTATATTCTAAGATTAAAGAGGAATTAAAACGAAACATTTAGGAGGAAATCTGCTTGAAAAAATCAGAAAGGGAATAATTGAAGATTTTTGGAAGCCAAGCACACCGAAGCCAATAAAATTAATTCATGCCCATGCAGATAAAGAAGCTTATCACGTGGAGATTGATGAAGAAATTGAATCTAATTCAATTTGGTGGCTTTCCCTTTTTGGCCTTGTAACAATTGGCAATTGCACATGCATGGCATTATATATTATGGAAAGCAAATCGGAAAAAATGGTAATGGCCATATATTAATTGAGCTTGAACGTGAATTGCCTAAGCTAAATTCGGTGGGTGCATGGCAATTATGGGAAGCAAATTAATTGCTTGAAATTGGAATTTAAATCCAAACTGGATTCGGCCAGGCATTATAAAAAGCCAACCTTTGGCTTTTGAGAAGCAGCCGCAAGAAGAGAAGAGGTGAAAAAAAAAAAAAGGAGGAAGCAACACAAACACGAGAGCCAGAGCTAGCCTTCTGAATTAATCTGCGTGACTGGTTTTATCAACTCTTTTATTTCCATTTCAATAATGTTAGGCTAGATTTTTTTTTTATTTGGTTGAGTGTGAATTCAAAACTCTAAACATGTCATATGATTAATATTTAATTTCTATCATCCAGTTTATTTAATTGAAATAGTTGATATTCTTCTATAATTAATGTTTATGATTTTATTGTTATCTTATTTGAGTGGCCGCCAATTAGATAGGATCATATGATTAATATTTAATTTCTATCATCCAGTTTATTTAATTGAAATGGTTGATATTCTTTTATAATTAATCTTTATGATTTTATTCTTATCTTATTTGAGTGGCCACCAATTAGATAGGATCTGAATAAATTCTATTGCTAGATAAAATACTTAATCTGTAATTGTCTCGATATTTTAATCATTAGTAGCAAATTGGAATCAGTAATTTCAATTGGAGAACATAATCTAGGTTGAATAATCAAAACTTGTGTGTTTATTGCCTAAATCAACCTAATATCTTTCTCTACTTAATGCATCAATTATCTTAAATCTAAAGAGCTTATTTTAAATTATTTGATGGCTAGAGATTAGGTGAAGAACTTGTTTTGTCTAACGACACACTAAGGAAAAATAAAGACTAACATAGTTTATTGTTGTCTATGGTTGACAGTTTCAATAGAAATTGATGATAAAATTCATATATTATGTGCATGTTTGGTGGTGAAGAATGATCCTTTGACCAAAGTTTTCATCATTATTATTTATTTCTCTTTTAATTAGAGTTTTTATTAAATTATTGTTTTCATAGTTTTACTTGTGATAATAAATACAACTAGCATAATATTCGTGAGATTGATCCTTACTTGTTTTGTACTAGCTGTTTATATCATTAGTAATGTTTTTAATTTGATGTATCCTAACGATACTACCAATAACTTATTTATCTAACCACGGAATGGTCATATTTACTTTTCATCTTTTATATCGTAAAATTAAATTGAATTTATTAGCGTTGTTCACCGATCGAATTTTATAAATTGGACAGCAATCTATATCCGATCTATGATTTTATCGATAATAAATTTTCAAAACCAATCTAATTTATGAATTGGTAAATTTTAATCCAAATCTAATCCATTCGTATATGGATCAGATGCAGATTTGACCCAATTTACATCCAATCCACCATTTTACTAATTGGTATGTGGATTAAAATTTTTTAGTTCTATCCGATCCATGAATTAATTAAATAAAAATCTAATGTAAAAATAATTTTACTACCGACCTAATTCAAAACTTAATAAGATTTAAACGAATTAATTTTTTAAATAGAGCTAGAATAATACCTTCAAAGTTTCAAAATGTAACACATAAAAAAGAAATTTGAATGTTTATCATTTTCATTATTCAATTATTTGATTATTTTTATTTTATATTATTATTGAATAAGATATAATTAAATATGGTGTTATTGTAACTACATTTTAACTTATTGATTTTTTAGTAAGTAATAGTACCACATTTTAGTTCTATTTTTAATTAAATATATATTTTTATACTTTTTGTGAATTCATCGATTTTTGTATATTTATAGAATTAAATCTATATCCAATCCACCGACCGTAGATTTATAAATTTTTAATCCAATCAAATCCATCAATTCATAAATTTGATTATTATGAATTAGATTTTTACAAATTAGATAAATTAAGTAGATCAGATAAGATTCTGAACACCTTAGAATTTATAACTTTTGTTATCAATTTGATATTAAGCGTTACAAACATAATGTCATTTGCCACAAGTAAAACATGATTTTATGTGTTAAATAAATATTTTGTTTTATCGTAAATTCATTGGATGGGCTACCTTGGCTGAAAGTTTCTTGGTCCAGTAGCATTTCTAAATACGTATGGGCCCTTAGCCACTTAGCCCAAATAAATGACTTTAAATTTCTGATTTACTATTTTATTATTTATTTCTTTAATCTCTTTTTCACCGTCTAAAATCATCGCCGTGAATAACTATCGGCGCTGCTGCAGCCAGTCGTGTCTCTGGCTGTCGGGAGCTCGCTGGTATAATTGATTAATTCATTAGTCTTTTAATATTAGAAAATCTAATCTTAAATATTATTTAATTATTTCTTTTATATGATTTTTAATTAATCAGTTAATTCATCTTTAACTTAAACCAAATAAAAAAATTAATTACAACCATGGGTAAAGTTCTACTTTTCTGAGTTCTGAAGCAGTAGTTTACGATTGATTTATATAATATTGCGAAAAAAATTAACCCGTAATATACTGTCATATGTGATATTATAATGAGATCTGCAGCCATACTATTTAAGGCAATTTAAGATAAAGTTTATTAGGATAATTTAGATTTTTATACTCACTAATATCGAAGAAATACTCCACACAATAAATACGAGCAAATGTCTATTTCTATTTTCATATAATTAAAAAAGTGATAAAATTTTGTAAAGTAGACTTTGGCATTATTTTCTTTATTTCTTTAAGTAGTAACAATATTTTAGACATAAAGAGGATAGCTCTGTGTGACACAGCCCAACCTAAATTACACTCACGACACAACTCCACCCTAAATTACACTCACGGCACAACTCCACCCGAACGGGACATTCTAACATATATTTACAGTTGGTAATATAATCACAAAAAAGAGATTCGGATCTCAAAATTGACTTTTATTTTTTCCTATAATTAACTTCCTAACATCTTATCAAAAATGTGAAATTTGGCCAAAACCATAATTTCACCTCCGATTGGGTGGAATTAGACTAGTAGCAATGAACGTGGCAACAAATAAAGAAAAGATGCGATGTTCGTTGAACCTCCTATTTATTTATTATTCAAATGAGAGAGCCCACAACAATTCATTCAAAAAGTTGCAGTGATTACAAAAGAAGAGCACATGCAATATATAATTAGAGTCACAACATTAAAATCCAATTGGTAACTTATTTTTAGTCAGAAACAATCATTTTCATGAGACCAATCACAAAGAAACAAAACAAGAAAAATCTTCAAGAGTAATAACAAACATTCAAAATGTACGGGATAAGGTTTTTGTTGAATCTAAAATAAAGGGTAGTGAAAGAGGGGGGATGACTTGTATGTGGTTTATTATACCGATAGTATAGATTGATATAATTTTTATTCTGGTTAATCATCATAATATATGTCGTCAGTTTTCCACCTATATATATATATATTGAAATTTTAAGAAATTTCTGAAACAAGTAGTTACCTTGGCAAAAAATTACCTTTCAAAGTTTATTAAACTGGTTCTGAAATCATGCTTAGAAAAACACTTTAATCAGAAAGTATAAAACTTCCAGTAGATTGTATATCTTTGTTAGCCCCTGAAATAGAAAATAAAAATAAGTGTTAGACATTACGCTTTCTTAAAATTATATATATTAGAACATCATTACAATAGAGAATTAAAATTATTAGACTATTATGAGAATTTAGCTTGAAAAATTCGAAATCAGATAGAATAGTTTAGAAATTCATAAATTATAGTGTACGAATTTTCAGAGATTATATTATTTAGATTTAGAAATTAGTAATCATATGAAAGTAAAAATAAATTTGACAGAAAGAATTAAAGTTAGTTGTAATACAGAACACTTAGAAAATCAATTTAAACATATTCCACATATTAGCAGTATAAATAAAACTTTATAGTAGATTTATTAATTAATTTAGAATAACACCAAGAAGTCATTTTAGAAAAGCTCAAAGAATTTGTATTAGGAAGGTATGAGGTAATAGGTGTACCATAAACTTTAGGGAAAATGTTTAGAACTAACAGGACTTTTGAAAGAGATGGGCCCTTAATTATTTGTGTCAATAAGATGTAATCCCATAGATTAAAAAACTCTGACTGAAAATGAGATGTTTACCCACGCGATATGTAAACACGTATAGATACATAAAGATATACAAGTAAAACATATGAATTTAGACAAGAAAATCAAGTTTGAAACTTCTAACATGTTAAGGTTTGTCAAAACCATATATAAAAAATTATCAATAATAAGTTGAAGGGTAAAATGATCATTTTTAATATTTTTGAGTCCCTTGATAATTGAACGGTTGTCATTTTCAAATTCTAGAGGGTCGAAACCATTATGATAGTGAGACTCAGAGATAAATTGGAGATAACTTTGAAGGATCAGAATTTTTTAATAATTTTATCTCTTTCTGAGTAAAAATATATGAGGGAGATTGGTAATTAATAAATAAAAAAAATAAAGAAGTTAAATCATACTCATACATTATTACTTAAAGATACATGACATATAATTTTTAAAAACTCATGAGAATTTAGATCAGGAGAGGATCTCTATCTCATTTTGAAATCCAAAGTTTTAATTGGTAAATGGAGAGAGTTTTGAAAAATGATATCATGAGAATTTAGATCGGGAGAGGATCTCTATCTCATTTTGAAATCCAAAGTTTTAATTGGAGAATGGAGAGAGTTTTGAAAAAAGGATATGTGATATTGGTTAGAATTTTATGAGCTGCATTCTACTGTAAGCCTGTGCATTTCTGTTGCCTTTTCGTTGACTAAACTATGATTGGATGATTCAAAAGAGTTCACATATACCTAGCCGCACACAATCACTATCTCCCCGTTACAACATCGCGCGGATTCGTGGGCTGCCGGATAAGTCAACTCGAACCGTATTCGACCTGAGTAGAGATCTGCATGCTTTGAAGCCGTTGATTGTTCCTGATTCAAGTGCTGAGATTATGCCACGTCATTAGACTTTGATAATACCTTTGACCCGTGTTGACCAGACCATTGAGACCATCCATTTTGACCTTTGATTTTGGTTGCTTTGAGCTAAATTGAAGTGTCCAGTTTTTCACCACGTCGCCAATGTTTCTGAATAAAGCAGATTTAATGGTCAAATATCATTATTCCGTGATGAGCTGATTTGAACAAGGCCAATTCCGTTGTCTTGGCTTGAGACCCGAAGAATTAAATGTTTGCAGTGTCTAGAAATTGGAAAGTGAATGCTGTCCTTCAAAACCGATCTTGAAAATAATCAATGACGTTTGGTAATTTACTTTTTGTGGGAAAGAATATTTTGAGGGTTTTATTAGTTTTATTTTCTCTAAAATTTATTTTCAGCCCTAGATTATTAGATAAATATTTTTAAGGGTTTGAGGCTATAACTGGATTGGGATTTTTGGGTTAGTTCTTACTAGTTTGCTTTTAGATACCAAGAATAAAATAACTAATTTTCTTCGGTCATTTTTTACTTTTTCAAGTTTATAAATGTGATTTGTTTGAATTTGGTCTTGTTAAACTTGAGATAATACTCCTAAACCTATTTTCCATATTACTATTATCTCTAAGACAAGTTATATGTAAATTCACACGGAAAAATTACGAGAGGATAGTAACGATTGACACTTAGGATTGTGAGAAGCTTACAGGTAACGCTTTATAAGCTGTCTTGATCTATGTCTATGTCTACATGTGGACTCAATTACGTGTCGAGGTTTTTAGCCTAGAACATGATAATCAAAAGGTTTCATTGTAAAAATCATGCCTCTTGTGGATTTTACTTATTTTGCATGGTTCACTTATTTACTTATTATCTCTTGATAGATGTTGGTAGAAGTTTTTGGTATTTGTCATATTTGGGATTATTGAAATTACTTAATATAAGTGATTAGGGGGTGGTAACTCATATTATAAAAGGAAACTTCACGCAGAGTTCCGTTACAATTAATGGTTGGCTCTGTAAATTGATCATAATTTGTTATGTTGATTTCATTGATTGATTGAAGTGGTGATTTCATTGCATCTTTATTTAACATATACATTAGAAAGTTAATTTCTTTGGGAAATTTCAGGTCAAATTAGATGGAGTTCTAGACAAAACCTAGTCAAAGGAGACAGTCTATTGAATAAACTTAAGACCTAATACTAAACATGTGTAATTTATCATGCAAAGGTGGCTATATGATCAAGCCACGTAAACTCATGTGAAAATGGTCATGCGATTGCCACGTAATATTCTACACCTACAGCATTAAGCAACGCAGAGATGCAAGCTACCTGAAACATTTTCCTCCAATTACAGACAGAGTATATGCAAATTTATATATATGATCGTTAAATTCATGCGATGGCCACACGTGTAAACTAAGGCTTTACATTTCATACTATTGATGTCATGCAAAAGAATATCTCATATCGCATGGTTTACATTACATCACTCATCATGAAACAGCTCATCTGAACTCAAGGGTAAGTCTAGCTAGTTCCATCTAACATGACTAAATAAAATCAATGTCTCTTACCGAAAATTAATGGAGTTTTTTTTTATATTTTATACATTTCCAACTTGTAAATTTATAAAATAAGCACTCCCAAAATAATCTAATATTCAACCAACTCCTTTGATTAATCTCCCCAAATATAATATCACACATCACTATAAATAATATGTTTAAATAATCTGATCTAACTATCGCTCAATATTTCGAATGGTATCAAAAGAGTATACTTAGCTAATGCCACTATATGTTAAACATCCATAATAATCATATCATATTTATACAATCCAAAATGAAGTAGCTTGCATATGATTTATATATGACTCTTAGTGCCATTATGTGGCTAAAACTCAAAACAACTACATTGTTAGGCTGCCTAGAATACCTGTAGTCTCTTTGTTGTGTAAAATATAAAGCTGGATAAGTATAAAAGTGAGTGAGAGGAAAATACATTTTGAAAATAAAATTACTTTAAAACAAATAAATTATTGCAATATACAAAATTCATTAAACTATGTATAAAAAACATAAATAAAAATTTTTAGACTTTAAATCAATTAACTGGCATTAAACATGAATAGATGATGTTGTATATAATAATAATGAAAATCATATCAAAAGAAGATATATAAATGATTCTAAAACTGTCACTAAATAATCTAATATTCAACCAACTCCTTTGATTAATCTCCCCAAATATAATATCACACATCACTATAAATAATATGTTTAAATAATCTAATCTAACTATCGCTCAATATTTCGAATAGTATCAAAAGAGTATACTTAGCTAATACCACTATATGTTAACACATCCATAATAATCATATCATATTTATACAATCCAAACTGAAGTAGCTTGCATATGATTTGTATATGACTCTTAGTGCCATTATGTGGCTAAAACTCAAAACAACTACATTGCTAGGCTGCCTAGTATACCTGTAGTCTCTTTCATGGTGTAAAATATAAAATTGGATGAGTGTAAAAGTGAGTGAGTGGAAAATATATTTTGAAAATAAAATTACTTTAAAACAAAAAAATTATTGCAATGTACAAAATTCATTAAACTATGTATAAAAAACATAAATAAAAATTTTTAGACTTTAAATCAAGTAATTGGCATTAAAGATGAATAGATGATGTTGTATATAATAATAGTGAAAATCATATCAAAAGAAGATATATAAATGTTCTAAAACTGTCACTAAATAAGAAGGGAAATAACCTCGTCATACCCAGACCTAATACAGACGGTGCAATGACAGTTGGGAAGTGTACTGTCATTTTTTGATCTATAATGGTTAGACCAATGACATATCATTGCATACATCTCATTACGTTGTATGTGGGAAAAACACCCAATCACATGGCCCAAAGCCTTATGTGTACTTAGATGGGGCCTCAAATGGCTCAATCTCAAATATATTTCTATATTGTATGTCTGTAACTAAATATTTGTAATCATATTTCAATAATCTTATCTCTATACTCATCACTGTATCTAGAAGGGAAGGGTATTGTTAATAATTTTAAAAACAAATTTTTATACCAATGTACATAAGCATTTTAAACATATCTTAAATCTACATTTCGTTTTACTAAATTATGACCAGTTTAGTGTTACTGTAGTTTTTAAAATAATTGTCGTTAACTGTGCTATAGAAATAATCAGCTGTAAAGAAAATCAGTTAAATGTTTGATAAAATTTTATTTTTAAAAGTGCTACGAGTTTTAAAAGCAATCGCATGCATTGGTAAATATTACTGTTAAATTACTGTAACAATGTAAATGGTTGAATTTGACATAATATTAAATAAAATTTATTTACACATTTATAAACAAGTATATAAAATATTTTTTTGTGTATATATAATAATTGATAACTAAAATACATATTTTATAATGTTAGTTTTATTTTTTTATCTCAATAAAATTGGTAATAATAATAATAATATTTAAATTTAGTGATTTTATTTCGTAATTAATAAAGAGAATTTTAGACTTTTATAATACATATGAGGATATATATGAAATTGTATTAAGTATGAAAATGATTCTCCGGATTAGATTTTGAAAAACTACTCATTCTTTGTTTTTTAAAATCTACTGTACAATAAAGTAATTTTGCCAAAAGTGATTTTTAATAAATTTATCACACCAAAAGTTATTTTAACTTTTTAAAATTACTTTCAAGTCTCTAAAATATAATCTCAAACGGGCCTTTACTCTCAGGCATTTATAATCAAGATAAATAAGAAAAAAAAAACCATTTATCATATCCTTTTAAGAAACACATCAATATGTAAATAAAATCTATTTCTAGGAAACTCAATTGAAACATCAAATATTACTTTGTAAACATGCATTACATTACTAAAAATTAAAATAATGGTAAAAATATAAACTATAAGTTTTGTATATTCCACTCATTATAACGATGCTCAAACTTGATTATCATCAACATTCGCTGATTAACTCACATTCGTGACTTTACCTAAATCAAGGAAATGACATGATTACTTTTCAAATATTAGAAAATAATTTTACCCTACAACTTGCAACTTTGAATCCACACTTGTGAATCCAAAATTGCCATAATACCCTTAAAGCCATAAATGCTCAAAATTACCATAATATGCCCTTCAATAATTAAATTTTCATAGCTAATAAACCATCTGCGTTATCCACAATCTCATTATGAACCAGAAACTATCTAGATATAATATAACGCTATAAACGTTTACATTCCGAATCAAAACAACAGTGAGAGTGACATATCTCTCGCTCTACAATGACTTGTTGGTACCCTTGTGCTCCTAATATAATCCACTAATTACAAAAATCAGTTTAGGACTAAATTTACCTATTTTTTGGAAATCCTAACTATAAATAAAGTATAAAAATCTTAAAATTATCTTCATTCCCATGAAATTCAACACAAATAAAGATAGAATGGTTGAAATCTCAGCCACTTTGGCGAGCAATCCAACTTTTATGCTTGGCTTATACCTCGATTACCCTAAACACATGGACACACTCTCTCTATACTTCCCGCCTTCAATTTCTAATTCAATGAGTATTCCCAAATGAATTTAGGGTTGAAACACTTCAAAATAACTTCCAAATCTAGTTTTACAAGACCTAAACCTTAATTTTTCATAAACCCTAACCCTAGAATTTTTCCCCATTTCATTTCCTCTCCATTGATGACCTCCCTACAAGATGAAAGTGAAGTGCCCATTTTTTTTTTAATATGTTTTATAATATGCATAAAGGCTAATGGGCTTGACTTTTATTAATAATTGTTTAGACTTTTAATTTTTTCAAAACCTAAAGCATAATAATTATATATATACACACATATATGTATGTATGTATGCGAATCTACATTTTAAAAGATGTGAGCATCCGTATTTGAGAATGACACACACACACACACACATATGTATATGTCTCTCTGTGTGTGTGCGCGTGTGGCACAACATGTAATAAATGTGTTTCTCATGCAGGATAAATGGACTCGAGCCACTTCTTTGAGGTTACTTTGGAAGGTATGGTATGGGAGATAAGAGGAACAATCTAAGCTAATTATCTAGGTAAGTTCAAGCTTTGGGAAAGTTAGGGGAAAATAAAAATTATTTGAGCTTGGCCCACCCCCTGACCTTTAAAAAAAAAAAATTATCTAGGTAATTTATTAAGGCCTAGATCCACTCTAGAAATGTGTAGGCTCAGGCAGGGTATACTGGATAATATAACTACCAAAGGGCATAGTTTTAATATTTAATATAACTAGGTACTCATTTGATAAATTTTAAGATTGTAGATATCCTTTATATGTAATTATCATTTTATCGTTGTTTATTATCTAGACAATGAAGCTTAGGTTAAAAAAGAAAGAAAGAAAGAAAGATTAAAATTACAATTTATCCGTATCACATTTACGCCATGCACTAAAGTTGAGTGACACTAAAAGTATAGGAACCGCTTACGAGTTTAATTAGATAATTATTTATCTCATGCAAATATCGATAATTTAAGATAAGCGTATCAATTGGTAAAAAGCTTAGCTTAAAAGAACGTGTAAGAATAAGCAAATTATGTGACTTTAAGCTATAAAAGTAGACCAAGCATTACAGCGAAAGGATATTCGACCTCGTTGAGAGACCAATCTAACGAGAGAAGAGAAATATAATAATCAGAGTATTCCTTTTCTATGTAGAGGCCCTCGGCTCCAACACCATATTATTCGAGTGTGATCCTTTTATTACATATTTTCCTAATTATTTTCTATATTTTTCTTTCTTGTGTCTTTTACAGGTATTCTTCCCTAGAGTCATGAGAAGCTACAACATGGGCTTTTTTTTTTTTTTTTCTGTTACACGTTACTACTTCAAGAAGGGCATGGGCTCAATTTCTCAAATTCATTTGACGGAACACGTCAACAATCACAAAAGCCATTGCAACAAGAACAATATGTCTGTAACTCTAAGCAAACAAAGCCTCTCCGATCCACAAATAAACACTAAAATAAAAAAAAAATAATAATCTTCTGCAATTAACCCTATCAAGTAGGGAGCTAAAAGAGATATAAGTTATAAAGTCTCATAAATAACCCTAACCAAGTAGGGATAAAAAAGAGAGAGAAAAATCCCAACAACAAAATAGGGATAGAACTCTCAGGAGAAAAAGAAGGAAAGATGAAAAACTATCTACTTATTAACATGGAAATGTTGATTGCATCCCCCTATCTCACAAGAAAAAGAGTGCAAACAAATCCAGTATTTTTTAATAATGGAAAAAGTGGCTGTCATGTTTTGTATAAAAACAATGATCTTGCTAGAGAGAAAAATCAATTAGTTAATTATTTTTTTTTTCATTTGGGTGCATTCTCAATTAGAAAATTTAATTTGTAGGAATCGGTATTGGCTTGACAACAGTAATGCGAGTTATTTCAATATGGGAAGATCCATATGCGATAAGGATTTTTAAGTTTCCTCCTTCCAGTTATTCTATATATATATATATATATATGCCAAAAGACACAGCATTCCAAATGATTATTCAATATTATATTGTAAAAAATTGAAGGTTGAGCAAAGTCCGCATTAGTTTTTTAACTATATGACCAAGTGCAACCGTCAGAGGCGGATCCACCTCATACAGTGGAGGCTCAAGCTTCTATTGGAGAAAATAATTTAAAAAAATATTAAAGAGAAAGTTATTTGAATTACTAATTAATCTAAATTAAATCTATTAAAGTAGTCTTGTTAAATTTATAAAAATGGCCCTATAAATTTATAAACTCCATAAAATTTAAACTTTAACTTTTAGAATTACAAAAGCCTACACTTTAATTAAAAGTTCACAATAATTCATATACTTTAATTAAAAGTTAACAATAATTTATATGAATGATTTTACTATTTTTTTTATTTGGTTCCATTAAATCTATTAAAATAACCTTTACAAACTCATTAACCCATTGAATTTTAGTTTTTACATATTATTATGTAATTCTCTATCCGTCACTAGCAACCGTGCCATTCAAAACATTAGTAAACTAAAGAAAAAAATCCCATAATTAACGACGCTCACATGGGTTAATAAGAAAAATATATATAGCAAAATAGCTAGCAGCCAACAATTTAATTAAATTATTTCACATAATATATATTTAATTTGAAAAACATTATGCTACATAAGACACTATTTTGAGAATGAGAAACAATAAATAGATATAAACATGCAATAATTAATAACTAAATCCCAGATTTTAATTTCCAATTCTGGGAAAAGCACCAGTCGTTGCAGTATCATCAAAGTCTGTCTTTGGGCTGGCCGCCGATGGAGATAATGCGATATTTCCACACGTAGGTATATGCGCAGGCGAAGGCAGCGGAGGGCTAGCGGCCAATGGTGGCATTTCTATTTTTCTTACGTTTTGGCAATGGTGGTGGAAATGTTAGTGGTGGCGGCGGAAGAGGTGGCAAAGAAGAAGTGGGTTTATGCTGAAACGGCGGCATTGTAGGTGCTGAGTACTCCGGTGGTACCGACAATGGTGAAGCTGCAGGAATATCAGCTGCCGAACTCTGGGACGGCGGCGGCGGCGCCTGAGGAGGAGGAGGAGGAGGTAAGATTGGTGGCAAAGGAGGCAGCTTAGGCTTCGGCAAAGGAGGGATATTACCTTGTGAGGTTGGCTTGAAGAGTAGAGGATTCTTGATGAACTCAGAAAAATGATGATATCTTGCTGCGAAGGCCAAATTGGTGTTTGTAAATGTTAGAATGATGAAGAAAAATAATTTTAAATAGTAGGAAGACGCCATTGATGATCACTAGTTTATGTTGGCTTGGGAAAATTGCAAGCGATGAGGAAGTTGCTTGATCATATATATGTATATTGTTTTGATGGAAGGATAAATGAGCTTTTAAGTTGAGATAAAAATAACTCTGGAACTACCTATTAAATGGGTGATAAACTGAGCTATGATATTTACAGAACAAACTGTATTATCACAGGATGTTAAGAGGAAAATAACAAAATAATCAAATAACATTATAACACCACATGATGTTATAACAAAATAATCCTTCAATTTCTTTAAGATTTTTCTAAACTGTTTTCATTAACATTTAACTAAATTATTTTCATCCTGACACGTATAAATGAGATTGATGTATCTTTTATTTATTTAGAATTTTTTTTTCCAAATCTTTAAGAGGACGGGCCTATTTTGAACTATGATATTCATGTTGCACTATAACAATACAATTATCTAAATAGGGTTGTTCATATTTTTATAAATCTCTTTTTTATCATCATAGGTAGATGGACGTAAATGTATGATCATTTTCACGGTAGGTACTGATGGATCAAACCATAAACGAACTATATTCAAGTACCAATATTAATATTTATACAGTTTTGATATATCTTTAATTGATTAGAGCACATCAACCCTCATTAAGAAAAAGAGATTTATATTATTTTATTTATTTTTATTGGATGGTTATTAGATTTGATTATTTTCAACACACGCGAGCACATGCGCGCGCGCACACACGTGTGTGTATATATATATATATATATGTACAATATTATTAAATTATCATATATTATAAGATAATGTTATGATTCAAGGAAAATATTATTCAGTTTCTCGGTCCGAAGTTGTTGAAGAAGCCGAGCAAAAGGAAAGATAAACTATTTGGTAGCCACGTAATGAATCCATAAAAGCAATTAATGTGGGTAGTCATAAGTTGTTGAGGAATAATTAAAGAGGCCGTTTGGATTTTGGTGATATATGTACGATTTATGGGAGTTGTAAAACAACCTTTAACTTTCACATTATTTCAATTAATTCTGTAACTTACATTTGGAATAATGACAAAATTTAATTTTGGTTAATGGTTATTGATATTGACGGTGGTTAAAATTTAAACTATGAAAGTAGGCAGATATTAAATTTGAACTTGTTCGCTTACAAAACCAAACCAAACCCCGTTTGAAATGCAATATAAAGCATACGAAAACAATGAGTTTTATATCATATGATTCCATCATCATCATGAATTTTATTAATTGATAAATCGGCCATATTCTATGATTCAATCATCATAATTGAATACTAATTGATAAGGAAAATTAACCGAATATGAGTAAACATTTTAGCAAGGAAATTGCTTTAAAAACTAATAATCAATTTCCTTATTTTAACGCAATCCTTGAGATAATTTCACTGGCTAGTGTCCAAATTTGGTGAAGATGCTCTTAATGGTTCCAGTTTTTCGTCCTCAAAATTAAATTATAATTACAATACTGCTAATAACTACTTATAACGAGGGCTAGAAATAAATGAAATCACTTCTATATTTGATGGTGTAGTTTAAGGAGTGTTGAGTTGGTTTAGGATCTTAAGTTTTATTAAATTTAGAAAAAATTATTAAGTCATATTTTTAAAATAAAATGTCATTATATTATTAAATTATATAGCTCAATAATCTTTTCGGACTTTAAAAATTCCAAAATCTTGAATTAAAACATTTCTAATAACTTAAATTACTACACTTATATAATAAAAAGAAAAATGGCATCGGTCCGTAAAGGGCACACCATGACCGCATAGATGGCAGCACCCTTCTTTTATGGGCAAATATTTGTATTTTACTGAAAGATCTTATTTTAAAGAGAAAATTACTCTTAATTGGGATAACTAAAGGACTCACGCACCCTCCATTATGAGGGAAGAAAGTTAGGAACGAGTTAACACTAGTGTAGCCTAGTGACAAGCTGCTTTTAAATAATAACTATCCATTTTCAGGAATTTCAAAGTTTACTATTACATTTCAAAATTACACGTTATAAGTTATACGAAAAATTTGTGGGTGGGCACAACTGTTATCCATTTTCAGGACTTCAAAGTTTACTATTACGTTTCAAAATTACACGTTATAAGTTATGCAAAAAATTAGTGGGTGAGTACAACTACTTTTGACGACGGCCCATTAAAATGAAATAAACAATAGGCGATCTATAAATGAAGGGCATTCATTTTTCACCAATCATCAGGACAAGGAAAGCATGCAATTATAGACAATGGTTCTTGCGCACTCGATCATCTGTTTAGTTAGAAAAATCGTATTCATAAGCCAACAAGGACTAATCCCCTACCATTGGGCACAGTTGGGTTCGGGTAAAGTCAAATAGATCTGAACTACACGGATCGGTTCGAGTTCAGGTTATTGGAAAATTTAGCGAGTTAGTAAATGAGGTTGTATTAATAAGATTGTAACAGAACATAAATTGAAATAAATGAACTATAAGTAAAATTAATAACCAAGAAATAAATTGTCGGAGCAACAACAAATTGAGCACTACAAAAGGAAATGAAAGACAGAAGACAAAGGAGAAAAAAAAATAGAAAACCTGAGTCCTGTTAAATAACAGTCTCCTTAAAACAGATTTACCGCTTACTACGGTGCTTCTAGATTTGTCGATATTTGTTTTCCAGGATGCAACGGGAACGAATTATTCGCCAAGCACGCATGGATAATTCCGACAAACGGCAACAGTACAAAATCTCGATTAGAAAATTGGAATGCCAGAGGAAATTTTTTTAAGTGCTCTTGTGTGTCTTTGTTCTGTTTAAAATAGAAGAGAGAAACTGCCTTTTTACACACATGAGGGTACGTAACTGCTGAATAATAAATTAAATATTTGAATTCAATATTTGAGTTAATTTGCTTTTGTAACAACTCATTGAATTGAAGTTATTCAATTCTGTTACAGCCCACAAAATTATTCACAATGAAACCTACTGCTGCTGTTACAATATTAAATCAAAACTGCCATTGCTTTGATTGTGAAACCGTCATAAGAATTCAAAATATTTAATTCTGTAACAGCCCACAAATTTATTCACAATGAAACCTACTGTTGTTGTTACAATATTCAATCAAAACGCTTTGATTGTGAAACTGTCATAAATTATTCAATTTTGTAATCAAAATTGCTCTTGCTTTGATTGTGAAACTGTTACAAAAATTTAAAAGGAATTCGAAAAAATGCCCATGCAGGCCTGAGTAATTTTGTAATCAATTTTGTACGCAGGACGCGCGGGCGTACACGAGTTTAACCAAATTACGCTTTGATTTGCACCCCCCTTGCGCATGCGCGTGTGGAGAGAGCCTTTATCCTTAAAATTCTTACTCATGTGTGAACGACTGTTTATATATAAACACAAATCCCTTAGCTTATTTTCCCTTGTGGGATAAGTTCCATTTCATTTCAAAATTTCAACTTCAAGGGTGCATTTTGAGAGTCAATTTCTCATTCACCCAAGCATTATTTTGAGTATAAATTATACTATTCCGAAGTATTCATGGAGTAGAATCCGAACCTCTCAAGATTTTTCACTTCCGCTAAGTAAGTTCTACTCAAAATGTGCCCTAATATAGCATATTTATCAACTGTTTTTTTTTTTCCACAATCCCCCACAATGAAAATTGGTACACTACTACAAAATTGGATTTTTTTGACAGAATAATTTTGTCACAAATCATGTTTCTAACATAATTTTATTCTGTCAAAAAAGCCCTTGTAAGAATACAGTGACAGAAAATTCAATAATTAGTGACAAAATACTTCTGTCAAGGAATTGTGTTACAATTCTTTACTTCCATGACATCTAACGTGGCAAATTACACGGCATCTTATTTTGCAAACATGGCATTTGACATGGCAGATGACATGTCATCATATTTTGCAAACATGGCATTTTACATGGCCTATAAATTTTATGCTTACATAACATTAATTCTATCACAAATCAATGACAAATGTTTATCAATAACTTGTGACATTTTATGCTAATTAAATTTTTCAAGCTTAATTTATGTAAAAAATTTGGGTCAATATTATCATTTGTTTTAAAATAATTAATTTCTTTTTTTTTTCAATTACCAACAACCATATTTTTGTAGTACCCTTCCAATAATAAAATCATTTATCCATTAAATATTTTTAAAAACTACAATGCAATTTAAAAATATTTCAGTTATTCTGTTATTAAATATTGCTAATATCATACATTTCAAAAAAATATTTCTAATATCATAAAAATTTACATACATATTGTTCCAAGTTAATATAAACAAAATTTCTTTATTTGGAACCTTAAATCATCCAAGATTACATCCTCTCCCTGCACGAATTACATCACTTTTAAAGGAACAATTACATTTGCTCAAATTGAATCTAAACTCATGCTCAATACTAAAATCTCAACAGCTCACATAATCAGCAACAATACTTGAACCTGAAGGCATAACCCAAATCTTAGCAAGTTGAATATGCAGTCATGACAGAAAATTGCATCAATACTACTCCAATATCTTAGCAAGTGAATCTAATGCCATATGTTTTATAAAAGTAAATATTAAATAGTATTTAGGCCAATCAACCTATTCTAAATTCATCATGAGAATTATTACTATGTAATACTCAAAAACTTTTTTATGGTATTTCGTTAGCACTATATGTGCATTGTTGCTTTGGGATGAAATTACAACATATACATTTATGTAATACTTAACGACTTTTTTATTTGTGTAGTAAATTGTTAAACTGGCTCATAAAATTAGCCAACAACATAAGTTGCTTTGAGATGAAGTATTATAATTTTACCCTTGGGAAATCAACTACTGTTATAAATTACCATATGTTCTAATTTGAAAAATTCTATCAAAACACTCTTAATCATTTGTTTTATTCTTTATAAAAAATTGTGTCCAAAAAAAAAAATTGTCATGTTTATACTCATATTAAAAAAATATATTTATTGAAAATAACACATGGCATTATAACAAACACTTGGTATACAAATTTTCATTGTCATTTAAATTTTAACATTCATTAAATCTTCATGCCCGTACAGTGAAGACCAATTAGACGATCACAATAAGAAATATGTCAAAAATTGCAACAAAAAATCTTGTAATACTGTCAATATTGAAGACAATTGTGCAAATCCTATTCATATACCGTGAATTTAATCAAAATAAACGAAGACCTTCAATTATAATGTAAAAAGCGTAAATAAATTTATAATAAACAAAGAACAAGGTAAAGTAATGTCAAAAGCTAGCTCACCTGAGAAACCAATGATGAAAGCCAAACAAGAGGAAAAAGAATCTTGAGATGAAATTAGCTCTTGAGCCAGCTGGACCTTTGCTGAAATTATACGAAAAAATATTGTTTTAACATTGCTTCAGAGACAAAAAGAAACAAACCTGGAGAGAAGAATTAAAAGCCCAAACCCAAAACTATTAGATTACCTCTTTGAATTTCAGTTGTTTCATTTTTGGAGATGATTGTTCAGCAAGTGATGAAAGCCAATGGCTTATTCGTGAGGACTAGATCAAGAAAAATAATTTTTTGGAGATGATTGTTCAGCAAGTTATGAAAGCCAATGGCTTATTTGTGAGGACTAGATCAAGAAAAATAAATTTTGTATGTTATTTTGATGGTGAGTTAACATTTATGAAAGAGAGACCAAGAGGCAAAGAGGGAGGCGAAGGCCAGAGAGAGAAGGGGAGAGCCGTGAGTTTCGTTCTGTTCTAAGTTTTCAAGTACAAAATGTTTTTGTGGTAATTTTATTTCGGCGGTACATAAAAATTTTTCCCCTCTAAAATAAAAAGGGGGACTGAAGAGAGGGAATTTTAATAATTTTGATTTGGCGCACTTTTTCGGCACCCATTTTGCCACTATTTGATATTTTAATTGTAAAAGCTTAAATTTATGCTTTAATTTTTTTAACCTTTTTCATTATATTTTATAAAATTATAATTTATAAACTTTTTATTAGATCAGGTATTAAAAGTTTTGTTCAAGAATTAAAACTTAAAACGTATTTTATGGATAGGTTAAACAAATATTAAAAGATGTACTTCAACTAAAAATGAAATATATATTCTTTCATTTTTAAGCATTTATTGAGCTTTTTGCTTAGGTTTAGGCTTCACCTAAAAATGTTGAGCCCAAACTAAAGCACTCGAGCTGAGACTCGGACAAGCTTTTCGAAAGATCTACTGAACCTACTATATGGCATATTTTTATTAGCTAAACACACCTTCTCTGTATGATGAGGTGGTGCACTTGGCCTACATAAATTTTTCTGTTTTGAGCATAAGAAATTATATCATTTTAATTTATTGATGTGGCTTCATAAAATAATAAATTTTGTTTGATAGAATTTTGTCATTGACTTATTATAATATATTCACATCAATTAAATCATTGAAATCTTTCAAAACTATATCATTTTTAAATGCCTACATGTAATTAAAACTTAAAAAGAAAATTCATTGATAGAATTATGTTAAGAAAAATTTAAAATATTTAAAACACATTTTCTTAAAACATTAATATGAGAAATTTTATTTAGACTTTTTGATAGAGGTGTTCAGAATCCAATTCGATCCGCACAATCCGTTTGATCTGTAGAAATCTGATCCGTAAAAATCCGATCAGTGGATTGGTGGATTGAATTGGATTGAAAATTTAAAAATCCGCAGTCGATGGATTGAATAAGGATTTATTCTGTAAATCCGCAAAAATCTGTAAATCCGCAAAAAATAAAATTTATTTATTTATTTAATTAAAAAAACTTGTAAATGTGGCTTGCTATTGATTAATAAATAAATAAGTTAAAATGTAGTTACATTAATAATATACATATCTTATCCAATAATAATATATAATAAACATAATTAAATAATTGAATAATTAAATAAATAAATATAGCTTTCTAAACAGTTAATTTTTATAATTTTGGTTAATTTTCATGTATTGATTTAAATAAATGAGATTTTTTCTTTTTACTATGTTATATTTTGAAACTTTAACTTTATTATTCTAACTTTATTTAGACACTTAATTTATTTAAATCTTATTCAATTTTGAATTTGATTGGTAGTAAAATTATTTTTATATTAAATTTTCTAATTTAATTAGTTTGTAAAATAAACAGAATAAAAAATTTTTAATCCGCAAAATAGTGGATTGGATATGGATTGAATCAAATCCGCATCTGATCCGCAGACATATGGATTGGATTTAGATTGAATTTGTCAATCCGTAAAATTATGGAACAGATATAGATTAATGTCCAATCCGTAAAATCTGATTCGCAAACACTCTTACTTTTTGATAGTATTTTGTCAAGAATCACTTAACTTACTGTTTGTGATAGAATTTTGTCACTATTCTCTTACAAAATAATCAGATTTTGAAGAGCTCTAGGATTTTGAAGCAATTGTGTTTGCCACATCAGCAAAATAATATATCTGTCACAAAACTTTGACACATATATAATCATGAGAAGAAATATTCTGTCAGAAAAGTTCAATTTTGTAGTAGTGGTAGTAAAACAGAAAACCGCTAAATTTTTGACATCAAAACCATTTTTAACTTTAATGATCGAGTTCACTGGATCAAAACCTTGCACAGGATAGGTAGGTCTCATCCTTTGAACCTTCCTTTGTGATAATACATATACTTTACTGGTTGATCAGTAGATACGATATCTTTGAACTGTTCTACCATTTGTGTAAACAATAATATACTACACACAGGTATCTCTCCTAACACTGTTGAGTTCTCATGGTTACGTGCATTTTGGCCTTGAACATTTACTTGGTTCTGCAAGAGTTTCTAAGACCTGATCCTTTATCAATTCCCTTTGAAGCGGCCCCACTTCTCTCTCACATAGGTGATATCTTAATTAAGAGTAACTCGCATTACTCCGCTCGAATTTCCAATGCATAAGAATCATTAAGAGCTTAGCTCAACCTTTCCCCTACGAGCATCACTGTTTCATCATAGGAATGGTCAGTAAGGTAACCCTTACAAGAGGATGACCCCCACAGTGATCCAACTTTAGTCTTTAACAATTAGGTTATCCCTTTGAACCTAGATCTTGGGATCTCCATTCAACTAGGTTGAGTTTTCCTTCGTTATTGACTTATTTTTCTATGGGTTTTAGTCTCATTCCCCTCGATGATTTTTCTACTAGTTGTCTATTTAATCCTTTGGTTAGCAGATCCGCAATGTTATCTTTTGACTTCATATAGTCAATAGAAATAATTCCAGTAGAAATAAGTTGTCTAATGGTATTATGCCTATGACGTATGTGTCTAGACTTACCATTATACATATTGCTCTGTGCCCTACCAATGGCTGCTTGACTGTTGCAATGAATACAAACCATAGGCACTGGCTTTGGCCACTTTGGAATACCTTCTAAAAAATTTCGTAACCATTCTGCTTTTTCACCACATTTATCTAATGCAATTCAGATTCCATCGTAGATCTGGCGATCACTGTTTGTTTAGAAGACCTCCACGATATAGCTACACCTGCTAATGTAAACACATAGCCACTAGTGGATTTTGATTCTTTTACATCTGATATCCAGTTAGCATCACAATATCCTTCTAATACTGCTGGATACCCAGTATAGTGCAGGCCATAGTTATGAGTATATAGAAGATACCTTAGTACTCTTACGATAACTTTCTAATGATCAGCTCCTGGATTACTCGTATATCTGCTAAGTTTACTTACTGTATAGGCTAAGTCTGGTCTAGTATAGTTTGTCAAGTACCACCTATCACTCTAGCATATTCTACTTGAGAAATACCCTCACCTATATTTTTAGATAGATGTAAACTCGTATCTAACGGAATTTTTGACACAGTAGCATCATCTTTATTAAATTTCCCAAGTGTTCTATCTACATAATGAGCTTGGCTTAGAATAAGTCCATTAAAAGCCTTTTAGATTTTAATCCTCAGAATGACATCTGCAAGACCCATGTCTTTCATGTCAAACGTAGACTTCAACATATTCTTGGTAGATTTAATCATGTCATCATCACTCCCAACAATGAGCATATCATCAACATATCAGCATAAAATGACTTAGCCATTTCTTGTTTCTTTGATATAAATAAATTTGTCACATTCGTTGATCTTAAAGCCCCTTGTGATCATTGTATGATCAAATTTTTCATGCCATTGTTTTGGTGCTTATTTCAAGCCATATAATGACTTTACTAATTTATAGACTTTCTTTTCTTGTCTTGGAGCTATAAAACTTTTAGGCTGCGCTATGTAGATTTCTTCATCTAAATCTCCATTTAAAAAAGCTGTCTTTACATCCATTTGATGTATTAAAAGATTACGTAGAACTGCAATTGCTATTATCATCCGAATGGAGTTTATTCTCATAACAAGAGAATAAGTATCAAAGTAGTCAAGGTCTTCTTGTTGCCTATAACCTTTATTTACAAGCCTAACTTTGTACTTATCGATTGATCCATCAACTTTCATTTTTCTTTTGAAAATCCATTTATACCTTAAAGGTTTACATCCTGGAGGAAGGTCTACTAGCTCCCAAGTATGATTCTATAAAATGGATTCAACCTCACTGTTAATGGCTTTTTTCCACAAAGTACCTTCAGGTGAAGTTACAGCTTCCTTAAAGCTTCGAGGTTCACTTTCTAATAAAAAAATCATAACGTTTGGGCCAAAAGACTTTTTTATTCTAGCTCTTTTGCTATGTCTGACCTCAACTTGTTGTTCTTCTTCTTGAACTTCATCTTTGCCTTCATTGACAGTTTCATGAAATTGTCATAGTTCTCTCGATTCCACTATAGAATTACAAGGAAACAAATGTTTGAAAGACGATGCATTTTTTGATTCTATTATCATATTTTTGTGAACATCTGGAACTTTATATTCGTGCACAAGAAATCGATACGCACGAAAATGCAATCAATAGTTTTTGGTCCTATTTTTACCTCTTTATGTGAAGGAACAACCACTTTCGCAAGACACCCCCACACTCGTAAGAATTTATAAGAAGGTGTTCTACTTTTTCATAACTCATACGGGGTCTTATCTTCTTGCTTTCGGGGTATCTTATTTAACAAATAATGTACTGACAGGACAGCTTCTCCCCACATATTTTGAGGTAACCCAAAACTTATTAGCATTGCATTCATCATTTCCTTTCAGGTTCGATTCTTTCGTTCTACAATCCCATTAGATTGAAGCGAATAAGGAGCCGTAACTTGATGTATAATTCCACTTTGTTCACATAGTGTCCCAAACGGAATAACATACTCACCACCACGGTCACTCCTTAATTCTTTGATTTTCATATTAAGTTGATTCTCAACTTCATTTTTATAAAGAACAAATTTTTCTATAGCTTCATCTTTACTTTTTCAACAAGTATACATAGCAATATTTTGTGCTGTCGTCAATAAAGGTAATAAAATATTTATTACCACCTCTTATTTGAATGGATTTAAAATCACATATATCACTATGTATTAAATCAAGTGGTTCAGTGTTTCTTTTAATTGTTTGAAAAGATGACCTTGTTAATTTTGCCTCAACACAAGTTTCACACTTATGTTTTTAATCAATTTGGAAATTGGGAATACGCTTCATGTTAATTAATTTACGCAAAGAATTAAAATTAGCATGTCCTAATCTACCATGCCAAAGATTAGAAGACTCAAGCAAATAAGCAAAAGAACTAGCTTTATTATCAATTTGTGGTTTCACTGTCATTACATTAAGCTTAAACAGCCCATCATTGACGTAACCCTTTCCCATATACATTCCATTCTTAGACAAAACTACCCTATCCGACTCACACAACATCCGGAAGCCATGTTTGTTCAATAGTGATCCAGACACTAAGTTCTTCCAAATCTTTGGCACATAGAGTACATTGTTCAGAGTCAGCTCTTTCCCAGAAGTCATCTTTAGAATCACCTTCCCTTGAACCTCGATCTCAAACGTAGCTGAATTCCCCATAAACAGCTTTTCTCCATTGTTAATAGCTTCAAATGAAATGAACAACTCTTTGTTTGAGCATACATGTTTAGTTGCTCTTGTATCAATCCACCATTCTTTCGGATTAGAGCCAACCAGATTCACTTCAGAAATCACTGCTGAAAGGTTAATGTTTGAAATATTTTGAGTGATGTTTTCCACCACATTTGCCTCTCACTTCTTCTTAGGCAATCTGTAATCCGAAGCCTTATAACCCATCTTGTCACAGTTAAAGCATTTTCCTTGAAATTTTGTTTGCTTCTTGAAGATTCCTTCTTTCAGATTCAACCTTTGATTTTTCTTTTTTTTATGTCCATGTTCAACAACATTTACTTTAGCCACAAAGATAGCTCCCCTTCTGTCTACAATTCTGTTGTCTTCCTCAATTCGAAGTTTAACAACTAACCCTTCAATGTTCATATCCTTGCGTTTGTGCTTCAGATAACTCTTGAAATCTTTCGAAGCATGAGGCAACTTTTCTATAATAGCAGCCACTTAGAAAGTTTCACTCAACATCATTCCTTCAGCAAGGATTTCTGATAGTATGATCTGAAGCTCTTGTACTTGACTCATCACAGTTTTGGAGTCCACCATTTTATAGTCTAAGAAGCGGGCAACAACAAACTTTTTGGTGCTAGCATCCTCAGTCTTATATTTTTGGTCTAAGGATTCCCATAGCTCATTGGCTGTTTTTTTCCCAATGTATACATTATACAGGGTATCACTTAGCCCATTCATCACATAATTCTTATACAAAAAATCTGAATGATGCCACGCATCAATCGTACTGATGACTTGAACATCAGTTTCACTCTCTTTGGATTTAAGAGCATCCTCCGTTAGAAACCTCACAAGGTTTAACGTGGTCAGATAAAAGAACATTTTTTGCTGACAACGTTTAAAATTTTGTCCATTGAATTTTTTTGGCCTTTCTGCATGATTCAAAGGAATAGCCACAGAGGTTCGTTCTTTCACAACAGAGGGCCTAGCTGTAGAAGTTAAAATAGGGGTAGTCTCAGTCATAGTAGGTACAACATTAGTGTTTTCGATTGCCATCTCAACTATAAATCTGTTTTAAAATTACTGTTATTTAACAGGTCTCGGGTTTTTTTTATTTTTTTCTCCTTTGTCTTCTGTCTTTCATTTCCTTTTGTAGTGCTCAATTTGTTGTTACTCTAACAATTTATTTCTTGGTTATTAATTTTGCTTACGGTTCATTTATTTCAATTTATGTTCTGTTACAATCTTATTAATACAACCTCATTTGCTGACTCGCTAAATTTTCCAATACAGGTTTCATTTTAGATTTGACCATGTCTACCTTGTTGTTTATAGATTGAGTGGGGCTTCTAACACTGCTTTAAAATCCTTATAAAACCCCTTATCAAAAGAAAAAAATCCTTATAAAACCCCTCTTATGTATACGTCATTGCAATTACACAGAAAATTCATTCACTTTTTTATGTATTCAATTTTATCTCACAAATATCCCTCACTTTTATTTCCCATTAAACCCGCAAGTGATTTGTTTTTTACTTTTTTGCCCTTTTTAACTTCTTCTTCTTTTTCTTCTAAAAGTCTAAAAGTGAAGGCATCAGAAAAATATTTGGAGCATAAACCAGCTTAAGTACCTGTTTAAGTCTAGCTTGTCTTGTTTGATTGTTTTTTTAGTATAGTTGTTAAAGATTAAATAAACTATTTTGCCTCTATTAGTAAAAACTCAAATTTTGAGATTTTAAATGTAGAAGTTGTGAAGTTTTTTTAAAGTATTAATATGTGTAAAATATCTTTAACTTATTTGACAATCGTATTCCATTCAATTCATAACATAACTTTAAAAAAAATTTCTAATACAATAATTTTATCTCTTGTTGTCAACCAGACAAATAAAAATTTTTTAGTGAAAGTTTTCCTTATAAAAGTTCTACTAATAAAAATCATACTTAAATAAGATCTATTTCAAAAGCTGCCAAATGGAGTCTAAAGCACTAAAAATCTAATTGAAAAAGTTTCAAGACACACATATTTGAGATACTGTCGAAGAAAATCGTAAACGGTGAACTCCTTACTCGCTTGAAGTGTGTACCAGTCTGCTAATAACTTCTATCTACTAACAACTTTTATATTCAAAGGCAGAAACTCTACGGCCTTAATCAGATTTGACAATAATATTTTTGATAGGAATGAAAATCATCATCACAAAAAAACCGAAGAATCCCATCACAACGAATTCGATTTGACGAAACACTACCTTCTTCAATTCTTTACAATTAGTCTTTTGACATTAAAATCCAAATCTAGATCATGTTGAATTTGACAAAACACTAACTTCAATTTTTTACAATCAGTCTTTTGAACTTAAGATCCAAATCTAGATCATGTGGAATTTGGTCTTATTATTTGCAGTGAAGAAGCCTCGTGAAGAAAGGACATCTGCCCAAGTTCTTTTTTACTTTAATCAATAAAAAATCCAAGAAGAAGATGAAGTGTGTTTACTAATTCCCAGGTTAAAAATGTCAATATGCAGAACTGGGATTTAGAAGGGTGTTAATAGCATCATTTATATATATATTTTTTGAACTGATTGCCTAAACGTTTAATATAATTTAATCATTAGGCTTATCTAATTTAACCAATCATTCAGTATTATTGTTTAATTTGAGAAAGGTTACGGGTGGACAAAGCTCTACTTAATTTTTTTGTTCTTATTTCTCTCAAGATTCGAACTCAGGTGGTTAGTCAAATAAAGTTACTTGAAAATCACTCGACTAAGTCCATGGAGTTGATCAATTATTCATTCAATATAAATAATTCAAAATTAAGAGCATAATTCTAAATGTGATTGATTGCATAAAAATAATCATATATACGATTGCATGATTCACAGTGCTTCATCCCCTTTCTATACTAATATATAAAGCATAGATGTTTAAAGATGTCAAAAGTGGTTGATTCTGCACTAACTAAAAGCATAAATCTTGTTTATAACTTGTGTTTCTAAATCTCTATTTGTAGAATATCAATAATATAGTTAGACATTCTAACTAGAATATCAATGTTTACTGCTTATGTTTCAAAATTTATATGTGTAGAATTGGTAACTTAGTTGGACACTCTCACTAATTATGGAATATTGATTGGGAAAAAGGGCATCGACATCTCTATAGTTTTAGGATATGATTAAGTAGATTCTTAAGTTTTTAATAAGTGACACTAAATTAAATAGAATACTTTAAAAAGTTAAGATTAAAATTTTTAATAAATAATAATATAATACCAACAATTCAGTCTTTCCAATAGACTAATAACATGAAAATATTTTTAATATTTAAATAGTTTTTAAAATATATATTACTATATTTATCTTAATAGTATATTTGTATTTTCTATAAAGATTTCAAATAAATTGTTAGGTTAAATAGATTTTATGATTAACAAAACATAAATGATGTATTAATAATATTAAAATTATTTTACATAATATTCAAAATAATTAAATTTTTACATACTTTATCCTAATATTATGTTTCCATATATTATAAAATTTACTTTAATATTAATAAATATGCCTAAAAGATTTTAAATATTAAAACATTTTTAAATATTGAAATTACTTTAAAATGTATAGAGTAATAAATTTATTTAATATTATATTTTTATTTATTATAAAAAAATTAAAGCCAATTTTTTAAGATTAAAAGAGCCAATGGGTAAATCAGTCCAAAAAAGGTATTGATTTGCCTTATTGCACCATTGAAAGATATTGTAGAGATTTTCTAAAATAGACTTCCTTAATTTACTATTATACCCTTTAATTATAATGACGCTTTTTATAATAAAATAAGTACAATATTAAGATGAATAAAATTAATAAAATAAAATATGTATTATGCAAATTATTTTTAATATTAAACCATTATCAATATGACCTAACAGATTTATTAATATTAGAATCCATGAATCCATTGAACCAAAATTTGACTTTAAAATTTATACTAAATATATATAAAATCAAAATAAATCGTGCAAATAAAATAATATAAATTTTATAAATTATTTTGAATGTTAAGTACAATTATTTTAATGTTATTAATATTTTTGAAACTATTTTAATAACGTTAAATATATTTGATAGATAAATAATAAGAACATAATTTTTTTCAGATTAAAAAATCTATAAATTTTTATTATCTATTTAAAATTATATTTCTATTTATACTAAATTTCAAAGTAAATATTTGTGTTGTTATAACCAAAGGGATATATTAGTTAAAAAAATGATTTGTATGACCATTTACAGAACCTAGGGAATCTAGGTGGGTTTTTCCCTTGACATCACATATATACTCCTTGAATATATTTAAATTGGGTTAGACTTTTTTAATTTAAATTTTTACTTAAACTTCTTATTTGTTTTCACAATTTTCTTTAAGATGATTTTTATGTGTTTAGGTAAGCATAAGTTATAAACAAAAGATGTCACAAGTTAGGTAATCTTGTTTATGACTTTTGTCATAAAAGTAGTTGTTAGGTAAGCATAACTTGTGTTTCTAAACACAACAACTCGTCCCCTCACTGCTCACAACATGCCACCACACACCAAACTAAGCCCACAAACCCGCCCACACAACCTGACCTACCTAGGCCGAACCTTAAGCCCAATAATCCCTCTCAACTCCCCACGTCACAGCCCCATGCTCAGCTTGGGGTGATTCCCTCCAACCAGCCTCCTCCGAACTCATCTCATCACCCACAATGCCCTACATTACCTACTCCTCAGGTTGTTACGGCTAGTGCCCCTCACCGTCCAGCAGATGTCAACCATGCAACCCGTAACCAACCTCCCCCTTCTAAGCCATCATTTGCCTCCGTTTTGAACCCAGTATCCATCCTTAACCCAACAGCCCCCCCTAGGCCTCATAAGTCATTCCTTGATGCAGTTACGGGTTCTACGGAACCCACAGTACCGGTTAAGCCGACTTCCCTTTATCGTGGCGAGCCCGCCATCCATTTTACAGCAGCGGAAATACAAGCCATGGCTAAACCATTTACATTAGCCCTCGTCGGTAAGTTCTCCTTTGGCCGGCCTTCTATGGACATTATTCGGAGATTTTTTGTTACCCTGGGTTTGAAAGGAAGTTGTCAAGTCTCCTTGCTTGACAACCGGCATGTGTTGATCAAACTCTCTTTGGAAGAAGATTATTCGCGTGTTTGGGTGCGCCAGACTTGGTATGTTAATGGTCGAGGCATGCGCATCTTTAAATGGAGCACTGATTTCCGCTGTTCGGAGGAGTCCCCTATTGTTCCGGTATGGGTATCCCTTCCATATTTGCCTGTTCATTTTATCCATTGTAAATCTGCCTTGTTTTCTATTGCTTCTGCTATTGGCACCCCATTACGGGTTGATCATGCCACGGCCTCGGTTAATCGGCCATCGGTAGCCCGAGTTCTGGTGGAGTATGATGTTTCGAAGCCGCTGTTGCCTCGTTTATGGATTGGAGAGGGGGATTCCGGATTTTGGCAGGACGTTATCTTTGAGCGGGTCCCAGCTTATTGTTCCTCATGCAGGCATCTTGGTCACTCTGTGGATTCCTGCTACGTTGCTAATCCCGGGCTTCGTAAGCCCACGCAGCCTGTTGGTGAGGCCCAGACCCATGATCAGGGCCCATTAGGAGTTGCAGCACCTGCTTCTGATCACCAGCCTCCTATGACTCAGGGTCAGCTTTCGGCCTCTATGGCTCCCGTTGCGACTGTTGATCCAGGGATGGGTGTATCTGTGGGTGAGCCGATCCGTTCTTCGGGAGGTCCGCCTACCACCGCTATTCGCTCCCCGGCTATGGGTATTCACTCTCCTCCACCAAACCTCCCATCTCAATCAGACGAGGAGTTTAGCTCCGCAGACAAATCTGTAGCTGATGAGTACTTTGCTTCTGAGCCTGTGGGTATCGAGAGGCATCATCGTGACTTCAGTATTGCTGGCCCGCACTCTTCCCGTTCTAGGAAAGGTCGTAAGCACCGCAAGCGACGTTCTGGGCGTTCGCATTGATGATTTCGCATTTATATTTTCCATTTCCATTTGTTCTTTGTTCTTTTTCTTCTACTTGGAGGTTTTGGTTTAGGTCCCCCTCCATATGTTTTTTTCGTTTCATTTTAATAATCTACAGGTAAGGGGGTCTCGCCTAACCCCCCACCCTTGGGTGGTTTTTAATTAAAAAAAAAAAAAATGTTGACCTAAAGGTGCAAAGTTTAATTTTAATGATAACAAACAATATGGTAAGGTTAATATAGGAAAAATACTTTTGAATCCCATTAGCTCTTGAAGATCAAAAGTCATTCATGTGAGATCACTTCAAAGGACTCAAGAGCATGATCATCAAGTCAAGACTCAGGCTGAAGACACTAGGTTAGGTGATATCTTTCTTTTTAATCTATCTTGTAAAGTTAGTTTTCCTAAATTTATGCATTATTAACAAATGGAAGTTCAAAAGTCTTTTATGCATTACTTCCACAAAAATTCTTGAATCTTTTATTATATAATGATTTGGTGATAAATATGCTTGAAGAAAATGGAAAATTGTACGTGTTTTATCAAAATGATTGTTTTCAAGTACATGGACTAGTTTGAAAAGTCTTGGAATTTGTTTTAAAAGATTGAAAACGTACAAGTATGATTGAAATTCTAGAAAAGGTTGGAAATGTTTAAAACGTATCTGTAATTTTAAAATTTTTGGACAAAAATGTAAAATATGAGAAGTAGGGTCACTCGCTAGCTCTTTATTTTGAAACGATTATCTTCTTATTTTAACAGCGATCCATTCCGGGCTCAATATTCCAAATTTGTCTAGATCGTCAATTTTCCATGTCAGCAAATGGTTATCTGCTTCATTTTTACCAGTGATCTATTTGAGTACATATTCTCTAATTTTAGGTGAGTAACAGAAAGTCTGTGCTTAAATCTATATTAACTCATTTTTCTAACCGTTAGAGTTGTTGTTAAGCATGGAAATTTTTCTATTATCTGAGCTATGAAATACTCTTAAGGTCTCACTTGCTTTCATCCATAATCATATACAAAACTTTTGCTTAGATTGATATATCATATATTTACTGTTGTGAGGAGCTTATTATTTGTAAAACTCATTTCTTTTAAATTGTGAGGAGATTATTATTTGTAAAATTCATTTCTTTTAAATTGAGTGGATGTTTCTTAGGCGCTTGGGTCAAGAAGGTGTGGATATACGTCTTGGATGATTTGTAAAGGTTCATGTACACATTTGAAGTCAATTATACTCGTTTTTAGAGGCTTGAGATAAAAGTTTTGGTATTAGTGGAATCCTCGAGCTTGGATTGCTTGGAGGCATGAATGTAGGCGAGTTTGTCAAATGATGTAACAATTATTATGTTTGTTTTTCTCATCTTTACCTCTTAATTTATTTATTGTGTTTGTTGCTGTTGAATTATTGTAGTTGGTGTTATGGATTGTGGTGTTATTATTGGAGAAGTTTTTAAAACCCAATTCCCCCTCCTTTTGAGTTGTTTAGCTAGAATTTCAGTTGGTATAAGAGCAAGGTTCTGTTGTTAGGACTTAACTGTTTAGATTAAAAGATTTATGACAACCCAAAATGATTCTATGTAAATCCACCACTAGACCCCCCCGCTTTTTGATTATAACGACTACCTTATTTTAATACTAGGATGAGAATCTATCCACAAGCCTTAGACTATGAAGTATTGAAAATAGTTTTTGATGGACCATTCATTCTAAAAATAAAGTGAAAAAGAGAAAAATAAAGTGAAAAAGAGAGGAAATTCCAAAACCTTCAAGTGAGTTGAGTGAGTCGAACAAGACAAAGAGGCCTTTAAATGTTAAAGCTATGAATGCTTTATTTTGTGCCTTAGATAAGAAACAGTTTCATAGAGTATCCAGTTGCACCAATACATATGAAATTTGGTAAAAACTTGAGGTTGTCTATGAAAGAACAAATCAAGTAAAGGAGTCTAAAATTAATAGATTCACTAGGCAACATGAGATGTTTCACATGAAGTCATATGAGAGTGTATATGATATGTACACTAGATTGATTGATATTGTGACTTCTCTTGGATTACTTGGAAATTCCTTTACAAATAGTGAAAAGACAAAGAAAATTATTAGGTTATTATCGAAAAAGCAAAGACAAAAAAACTACTATAAGAAGCAAAAGATCTCAATGTTTTATCTCTTGATGATCTTATTTGTTCTCTTATCTTATATGATGAAGATAGGCATTGAAAAGATTAACGAAGATAAAAATGAAGAAGAGCTTTGTATTGAAATCTTCTATTATTGAAAGTGAGGATGATGGGAGTGACTTTGAAGATGAAGGCATTGAAATGATTACTAGAAAATTCAGGAGGTTCTTCAAGAGTCAAAGATGAGAAGAAACTTTAAAGATTTAAGAGAGAAAATCTAAAAATGGAGAAATGGAAGACGGAGGCAATTGCTCACACAAGATCGGAATGTCCTGTTCTCATGAATACCAAGTTAGAGAAGAGCGCAATGGCGGCAACATAGGATGATAATGATGGCAACACTTCTAATGAGGAGCAAGCTTGTTAGGTAAGTGGCACAAGGAAGTGAACTATTTAATGAGCTTGGTAATGTAAATGAATAACCTTTTATGATGAATTATTTAAAGCTTTTCAAGAATTGCATGATGGTTGAAGAAAGTTAGTTTGAAAAAAGCCTCTCTTAAAAAGAAAACTTTTAGATTTTTTAAATAAGAATAATGATTTACAAAAGCAAAATAAGAATTTTGATTAATGAAAATGCTTCTATGATAGATAAACTTGATAGTCTTAAACTAGAGAAAAACATTGCATGATGAGATTTCTTATTTGAAAGAAAAACTAAGTAATTCAATTTTAATAGTTCGAATGTTGATGCTTTAATTATAGAGAACAAAACTCTTAAGAAAGAGGGCAATGAGCTAAATGGCAGTGTTTTAAAGTTCACGAATGGGAAAAATAATTTAGAAAAATTAGTTATAAGATAATTAGTTCACAATAGTGTGTTTTTGACAAAGGGGGCCCTAGGTATAAACCTAATATAAACCAAAAGTAGTACAAAAATTATTTGTTAAGGCTACCTCAAACAATGAACTATAAAATTTCTTGTAATTATTGCACTGACATTTGTCATATGAGTTATGCATGTTCAATTAGGAAGAACACATTTATTGGTATCGAGAAAATGAACCAAAGTCAACATTCAAGGACCCAAGAATGTTTGGATACCAAAGGGGACAACTTAAATATTTTTTTATAATTACCACAATCAAGAAATGGTGGAGATTTCCTTGATGAAAGCTTGCAAGGGTAATCACTTAATCATTATCTAAAAGAAAAAGGTGAGGCAACATGATTTAATTGTAATGGTAATGATTTAATTATATTGGTAACAACTCTTGCCTTATTATTGTAAGTGATGGTCATTTATGTTATTCTTAGTAAATATCTCATACTCATCTTATCATACATGATATTGAGTGCATTAACATGATATAAGATTATCTTGCCTATTTATTGTGTTGAGTGGATCTTGATGAATGGATGGTAGCTTAACATTGTGAAGGCATGTTTGAATGCAGTGGCGGCTTTAGTATTAGGGGAACTTGGCGGCTGCCTAAGCCCCCGTATTTAGGAAGGCTCTAATTTTTGGGTATCTAGTTATTAGTTAGTATAATTAATAGTTTTTTGAGATTAAAAAAAAATTTAGGTTATGTGTATATATACATTTTTTACAATAAAAAAGCCTAATGTTTAAGCTTTACCCTATTATTACTCTCTTTCTTATTTGATAATCTTTTAATCTTTACTTTAAATATAAGATATAATTTTATGGCAGAATAATTATTTTGATCGTTACTTCTTTATTTTTTTAACTATTTTCCAAAAAAAATTCAATGCTTTCCCTTCCCTAAAATAATTCTTATTAAAATTAGTAACGTTATATTTTATGAGCTAACTTTTAGTATTATATTAAAAGATATTTAAAAACTCATTATCTATAAACTGATTCATATTAAATCAAGGATACTTTCAGCAAAAAACTTTCATCTCTCATCTCTTTCTCTACCAAATTCATTGCCATCATCATATTCATCTCAACTAGTCAATTGACTCAATTCCAGTTGCTATCATTCTATTTTTTCTATTTTTAATTATTATTGTTCTTATCCTTTTTAAATTTAATTTATTTTTTATCTTTTGTATTGATTATGGCTTGTTTGATCTAGGAAAAAAATTGTGTTTGTTTATTTGTTTGTTTTTTAGATTTGAAAACATGTCAACTAGAAAACACACATCAGGATATGGAAAACTACAAAAAAAAAAAAAAAAGAGGAGAATAGAAAAGTTAGTCTAATCTGAAAAAGGAGCTCTTGATAAATTTGTCACAACTAGTAAAAAATATATAAGTTTTAGTGAAAAATTAGTTATTGAACAACAACTTTAAATGAATTAAACAATGGTGAAACAATAAATGAAATAAACAACATTGAAGATGATAACACTAAAAATATGGACAAAGTTGATGTAAGAAATTTATTTGTTCCAAATAATATTTATGATCCAGGAAGATGGGAAAATGTTGATACAAAGCGGAGAGATCTTTTAGTAGAAAAAAGCCCAATTAGAGAGAATGACATGACTTTCCCAAAAGATGAAAATTCTAGACATTTCTCCACTACATTTTATGTTAAAATGTCACCAAATGGAGAAAAACATAACAGAAAATGGTTAATATATTCAAAAGATTTTGACAAAGTATATTGTTTTTGTTGCAAATTATTCAATACAAATTGTAGCAAAAACCAACTTAATAATGAAGGCACAAGAGATTGGAAAGATCTTAGTTCTAAACTTAAAAGTCATAAAAAAACCAATGAACATATAACTAATGTGAATGCATGAGTTAATTTAGAAGTAAGACTATTGAAAAGAAAAACAATTGATAAAGATGTTTAAGAAAGAATTGACAAGTAAAAAGAACATTGGAAAGAAGCACTAATAAGAATTATTACTATTGTAAAGAATTGTGCTAAAATACTCTAGCATTTCATCAAAAAAATGAGAAGATCTATGAAGAGAGAAATGGAAATTTTTCAAGTTTAATTGAAATGATTGTAGAATTTGATCCAACAATACAAGAACATATTCAACGTATTAAAACTAGTGAAATTCATGATCATTATCTTGGACATAATATAAGAAAATGAACTAATATTGATGCTAGCATTTGAAATAAAAAAATCAGTTGTTAACAAAGTTAAGGAAGCAAAGTAGTTTTCAATTATACTTGATTGTACTCCAGATGCAAGCCACCAAGAACAAATGTCTGTTATATGAAGATGTGTGGATATTGTTTTGGTTTGAAATTTGTAATATAAACTAACATGTTAGTATTTGGATTTGAAGTTCAAGGGAAGTGATGAATACACTATCATTAAAACAAAAATAGGTATATTTGACACTTGTTATTTGATAGTTTTTATAAATTGTAAAATATATTTGTCATTTTACTAAATATTAGATATACATCAATTATATGGGTCCAACTATGTTACAACTGTGATACCATACCACTCTTTTTGTCATTGTTGTGAAATGCCGTTGGATGTAAAGCTATTGTAAAGCTATTGAATCTAACGGTTAAAATTACTTAATGGATAATTGAGGTGTTGACTGTCAACCGTTGAAGCCGGTTACCATCAGAGCTTTTCTCCACCTCCTTGTTTCTATTTCGATCTTCCTTCTCCTCTTCCTAGCCATCAACTTTTTCTCCAGACCCCTCCTCCGACTTGGTCTCACACTTACTCTTATCAGATTTCTTCTCACCATCATCCGAATCAGATTTTGTAACAGCTAGAATTCTTTTAAGGAAACATTAGGAATTGATTCCCTAATTTGTAGGCAGTAAGTCGTCAGCTAATTTTAAGAGCTTAATTGTAGGAATCAATCACTGTAATTAAGCTACTTTCCATTCTTAATTTCCTCCAATACTTTAAAAAGAAGGAATGGAACTCTAGGAAGGCAACAAATATAATTATTTTAATAAAAGTTTTCTTCATAAAATAGTTCTTGTGGTGTTCTTCTTCTTGTTCGTTACATTTGGTATCAGAGAACGATCTTGACTTACATACCAAGTGCAAATGGCGGATGGAACTAACACACAAGAAGCCAAACGAATGAAAGAGGCCGTCCGACAGCTAAAGGAAAATTCTTACCAACAGGCTGTTGCCATCACAGAATTGACTAGGCTAATAGCGGCAATGAACCTTTAGTATGAGCAATTGGCTGCTAAATTTGCGGAACCTGGAGAGTCGTTAGAAGGTGCTGGAGCGACTAGGCAAACTTATAGACAATAGACTGGTATGAATCAATTCCAAACAAAGATTTTAAGATTGAATTTTCCTACTTTTGATGGTGAAAATCCAAGTGGTTGGGTTTATAAATGTGAACGATTTTTTAAGTATAATGGAGTTGAAGAGAAGGAGATGGTGAATTTGGCGTCAATTCATTTGGAGGGGAAGGCCTTAGAATGGTTTCAAGGGTACGAAGCAAGCACCAAAAATTTGAACTGGAGGGTTTTTTCTACCGATGTGATTATACAATTTGGGCCTAGAAAATATGAAAATCCGGTAGGGCAACTTACCAAATTGCGGCAAATTTCTACAGTCAGGCAATATCAAGAACAATTTAAGCTACTGATGGCAAAAACTAAGGGTTTTCGGAGGAATTTTTTGTGGATTGTTTTGTCAATGGCTTAAAGGAGGCAATAAAGAATCAGGTGGTCATGTTTCAGCCTAACACGTTTTCTCAAGCAATTGGGCTATCACTTTTACAAGAAAACACTATGGAGGCTATAATCACAGAGACACGGGCATCACTCAAAACTCAACCCAACCAATCAACAACCAGGCATATCTCAAATGGACAGCTACCACCAGTAAAAAAGATTTCAACAGCTGAAATGCAGGAACGACGAGAGAAGAGACTATGTTATTATTGCGACGAAAAATACGAACCAAGACACAAATACAAGAAGAGGCAGATTTTCTTTCTTGAAGGGGATGAACGTGATGATACGATGGAAGAGAAAGAAGATGAAGCAGATGAAGCTGAAAATAAGGAAGGACCTTTTGTTTCTCTTAATGCTCTAACAGGAGCCACAACTCATCAAACGCTGAGGGTCAGAGGAAACATCAAACGGAAAGCTATAACAATCCTGATTGACGCTGGCAGCACCCATAACTTCCTTGATCCAGTAGTTGCCAAACGAATTGGATGCATAATTCATCACACAAGCTCTTTAATGGTAACAGTAACAGATGGCAAAAAAATTGCTAGCACTGGCATTTGTAGGCAGTTGCAATGGAACATACAAGGAAAAAAATTGCTAGCACTGACATTTGTAGGCAGTTGCAATGGAACATACAAGGAAAGAAATTCCGGGCAGACATGAAACTGATTCCTCTAGAAGGCTGTGATATGGTGCTTGGAATACAATGGCTGGCAGAACTTGGACCAATATTATCGGATTTCAAAAGGGTATGGATGGAGTTTAAGATTGATAGGAAAAGACATGTGCTGAGGGGTGCGACGATGAGGCCAATTAGGTTAGTTTCTCCAGACCACATGGACAAGGCATTGAAGCAGAGTACTCCTGCTACAGTGGCTAAATTATTTTTGATTCATGTAGATGATTCGCTTCTAGAAAAAAGGGCGGGACAGGAAGATGAGCCATCTGAGTTACGAGAACTATTGCAGCAGTACGAGGACATTTTTTCTGAGCTTAAAAGCCTCCCTCCATCAAGAGCACATGACCATCAAATTCCTCTCAAACTAGGAACTGTACCACCTAATGTAAAGCCTTACTGATACCCTTATGTACAGAAGAACGAGATTGAGAAAATTGTCAAGGAGCTTTTGGAGAGTGGGAGCATTCAACCCAGTGTAAGTGCCTTCTCTTCACCAGTTTTATTAGTAAAAAAAAAAGATAGTAGCTGGAGAATGTGTGTAGATTATCGAGCCCTTAACAGTGTGACTATTAAAGATAAATACCCCATTCCTGTCATTGATGAGTTACTTGATGAATTATATGGAGCTACAATTTTTTCAAAGTTAGATATGAGATCTGGTTACCATCAGATTAGAGTTCACCCAGAGGATGTGTCTAAAACTGCATTTCGAACGCATGAGGGCCATTATGAATTCCTTGTTATGCCATTCGGGTTAACCAATGCACCCTCCACTTTTCAAAGTCTAATGAATGAGGTCTTCAAGTCGCATTTACGGAAGTTTGTTTTGGTTTTCTTTGATGATATACTTGTTTATAGTAGGAGTTGGAAAGATCATTTGAGTCATCTCAAGCTCACACTTGAAGCACTTAAGCAAAGTCAGCTTTATTTCAAAAAATCCAAGTGTTCATCTGCGAAACAGCAACTGGAATATTTGGGGCATTTGATTTCTGGAAAAAGGGTTGCAACAGATCCAACCAAGGTGGAGTGTATGATACAATGGCCTAGACCGAAATTGTTGAAATCTTTGCGCGGGTTCTTGGGTCTTACAGGCTACTACAGACGCTTTGTAAAGGATTACGGAAGAATCAGCCGTCCTCTCACTAATTTGCTTAAGAAGGACAATTTCCATTGGTCTGCTGAAGCGGAGGAAGCTTTTGAGAAGCTTAAGGTAGTTATGTCTTTTGCACCCGTACTAGCTATGCCTGATTTTTCTAAACAGTTTGTTATTGAGCGCGATGCATCAGGTGGTGGGATTGGGGCTATACTTATGCAAGAGGGAAGGCCCATTGCTTTTGTTAGCAAGGCATTATCACCCAAAAATTTAGGTTTATCAACCTATGAGAAAGAGATGCTGGCAGTAGTATTTGCTGTACAAAAATGGCGACCGTATCTACTGCGGAGACACATCAAGATATGCACTGATCATTTCAGCCTCAAATATTTACTAGACCAACGTATATCGACACCAATGCAGCACAAATGGCTAACTAAACTCATTGGCTATGATTTTGAGATATCGTATCGAAGCGGAAAGGAGAATAAAGTAGCTGATGCATTGTCAAGGCAGCCTGAAGAATCAGTTAGTATTACGGCTCTCTCTTTTCCAGTGGCTGAGTGGATGGATCAACTTAAAAAAGAATGGGAAAGGGATTTGAAGGTTCAAAAGCTAATTAAGGAAATCCAAGAGAATCCTTTAGCTAATAAAAAATTTTCTTGGGATCACAATCATCTTATATACAAGGGACGATTGTGTCTGGTAGCCAATTCAAGTCTGAAAAAGGTAGTATTACAGGAAGCTCATAACGGGCCAAATGGAGGTCACTCCAGTGTTAAGAAGACTTTAGAGAGAGTTAAAAGAGCCTTTTATTGGAAAAAGTTAAGCAAGGATGTTTGTGCATTTGTGGCTGAATGTGATGTGTGTCAGCGAAATAAGACTGAAAACATCTCCACTCCTGGACTACTTCAACCTTTGCCCATTCCGGATCAAGTATGGACTGACATTTCCATGGACTTCATTGAGGGCCTCCCCAAGTCTCAAGGAAACGATGTTATCTTTGTGGTCGTCGATCGGCTTAGTAAATATGCCCACTTTATGACACTCAGCCATCCTTATACGGCCATGGATGTAGCACAGTTGTTCTTGGATAATGTTTACAAGTTACATGGCATGCCAAGAACTATAGTAAGTGATATAGATCCACTCTTTTGCAACAAATTCTGGCAAGGTCTATTTACACTACAAGGAACCCAGCTTCACATGAGTTCAGCCTACCATCCTCAAACCGATGGGCAAACAGAGATTGTTAATAAATGTTTGGAGCAGTATTTGTGTTGTATGACTGGAGATCGGCCAAAAGAATGGGCAAAGTGGTTATCGTTGGCTGAATGGTGGTATAATACTTCATTTCATTTATCTACTAGAACAACTCCTTTTGAGGTTGTTTATGGAAGACCACCTCCTAATTATACTACATATATTCCAGGAGAGTCAAGTGTTGCTGCTCTTGAGGAAAGTTTAACTGCAAGAGATGCTATGATTCGGTTGTTGAAGGAAAATTTGAGTCAAGTTCAGAATCGGATGAAGCAAACTACTGATAAAAACAGAACTGAACGAGAATTTAAGGTAGGGGACATGGTATATCTCCACCTACAACCATTTAAACAAACTACTGTTGCTCTAAGATCAAATTAGAAGCTTTCCCCAAGGTTTTTTGGTCCTTACAAGGTGATACAACGAATTGGTAAGGTGGCTTATAAGCTTGAGTTGCCACTAGATTCTCGAATTCACCCAATATTCCATGTATTGTGCCTCAAGAAGGAATTGGAGAAGCTATGGAGCCACAATCAGAATTGCCTCCAACACGAGGAGATGGACGCTTGCAGCTGGAACCAATTACCATACGAGATCGCAGAGTGGTTAAACGTTACAATCGACCAGCAACACAGGTGCTAGTACACTGGTCAAATTCTTTTCCAGAAGATGTAACATGGGAAGACCTATACAAGCTGCAACAACGTTTTCCAAACTTCCAGCCTTGAGGACAAGGCCATTCTTGGAGGGAAGGCTTGTAACGGCCAAAATTCTTTTAAGGAAACATTATGAATTGATTTCCTAATATGTAGGCAATAAGTCGTCAGCTAATTTTAAGAGCTTAATTGTAGGAATCAATCACTGTAATTAAGCTACTTTCTATTCTTAATTTCTTTCAATACTTTAAAAAGAATGAATGGAACTCTAGGAAGGCAACGAATATAATTATTTTAATAAAGTTTTCTTCATAAAATAGTTCTTATGGTGTTCTTCTTCTTGGTCGTTACAGATTTATTGCAAGCGATTAACTTATTCCCACAACTGACTTTTGAGTGAGAAGTAGAAGAAAGCTAAGTACGAAGTGCAAACAAACTCACAAGGCAAGCATTTCTTCAAATCGAAGTACTTCCCACATGACACTTCCAGTCACACAGTCCCCCGGTTTCTCCATATAGCTTTTTCCCATAATCATTTTAACAAACAACTTCAATACACAACCAAAAAAAAATAAAAAATTGGAAAAATCGTTATGGCAACGCTAGGTGATGATGAATTAAGTTTAATCCTTAACTTGGATCAACAATTGAAACAAAAGAAACTCGTTCTCTCTTATTTGTATGCGATGGCTAAGAGTTGAGGGTCAAGCCGTTTGTCTATTCGGATCATTTAACCTGATTCTCTCCGACTTTTCTACATAGATTCCCAAATTTACGCTCATTTGAATCAACGAGGTTTCTCAGCAAGCTCATCTCCAAATTGCGGCCAGACCATGTCCTAAAATTGAGATTTTTAATGTTAATCTTAAACAAACACTTCAAGATTCTGATGATGTTGGTGATGATGGTATTTGTGCTATAGCAAATGGGTGTCCAAAGTTATGTAATATTGGCAATGTTGGGGTTATGTAGATTGTTAAGAAATCAGCTCAAAGTTTGACGAATTTGGATTTAGGGAGGTGTAGTTTGATTAGTGATCAAGCTTTGGAAGCCCTTGGGATGATGAGGTCAATTCGGGTTCTGAATTTGGATCGCTGTTCATTGATTACTAAACTTTGCCTTTACCGATTTTTTCGGTTTGTTTTAAGACAAACGTGACCATCTCTTGCGCCTTGGATCATGTGCTTTTAAATCCAATAATTACATGAGATAAAGATAAAAAAAGTGATACGGTATCACAGTTGCAACATAGTAGGGTCCCAATTATATATGTATGTTAGTGTAAGTATAAAACTTATTTAACGTTTTTTTAATTAACCATTAGGTATTAAGATGAAAAAGAAGCCGATTTGCGTTTTAAGTGAAAAAAAAAATGGTGAAAAATCCAAGGTCGCGAAACGTCATCGCTAAGGTCACTAGTCTTCCCTTCCAGCAGTACTAGGACTCCATCACCACCGTCGTTTGCCAGCCCTCTGGTCTCGCTGGCGGCATGCTCATTTTCGTCTCCGGTAATCTCCAGCTCGCCGGTTAACAGCATGCTCTCAGGTTCAGCAAGGTTTTTACTTCCACTTATTCTTATATTATATTCTTTTGAATTGATTTGATTTTTTGTGATCTATCTGTGCCCCTTATTTTGGTAGATCTGATTGCTATTCATGGTATTGTTTATTTTTAGTAAAATCAATATTGATTTTGATTTATTTTGTGTTAAAACCAATAGCTTTTCGAAAGAATTAACTTATTTTACCTCCAATTAGTACACTTCTCGTCAATTTTTGCTTATTTAACCTAAGATATTATTTTCATTCTTCTCTTCAAGCTGGTTATAGCGTTGCTCCTCTTATTGATTACATCGAGTACAACACTTCCTCCTTGATTCCACCAACAACGACGTTGATGTCAGATAATAATTGAATGTGTAATATTTTCAGTTGAAATTACTTAGTCTCGTAATAGTAATAGGAATTTGAGATTTATATCCTGTTTTTAGAATGTTCTGCTTTGAATGCACATTACTTTTGATGAAATATCTCTTTAAAAGATTATTTTTATTTTTAGCAAACATCTTACTGAGACCGCAGATCACATCATGGCTAAAAAAAAAAAAAAGCAGCAAACTATTTTAATTGAAAACAGTTTGATACTAATCTTGCTTCGTGCACTTCTGTCAGCTGTTGGTGCTGGCTGAATCTGATGCTCTACCTTATTCCGTCTTTTCTTTTCATTGTAATAGCATGTGATTTTCGCGGCTTGTCTATCTATAGTTCTAATTTCAACCAAGTTGAAGCTTCATTGCTCGTCATGACCAATCCATATTATAAATAACACCTAGCATGAGCCAGATGTGTAACGATTTGTTTGATTTGAAGTTGTAGTTATCTGTAGCGAGTATTAGCACAAACTCTCGCTTTTGTCATGGCAGCCCAACCACCAGCACCCCATCAATGGTCCCGTTTAGCATCCATAGCCCGCCCAGCCCCACCGATTACAGCAACCCGGTAGCCCCCTACTCCCCAGCCACGGCTGCATATTTTTCGTGCCCCATTTAGGCGAATGGGACAGCATTAGCCTCAAGAATCTACTCAAGCACCAGCAGCTATTGGGTGTCTCCTCAGTTTCAACATCTCCAACTCCCGTGCCCTCTTCTCTGGTCCCTAGAAGATCACCAACACCCACAATTCTTCCAACCACTACATCACCTCCTAAACCTCAAGTCTCAGCTCCTTCATCCTCCCTTCCAACGTCTCTCACAAAGCCAACTAGACCTCTTCAATGCCAACATCTCCACCAAAACAAGCGCCCACTACTTCTCCGCCCAAACTGCATGCAGTTCTGTTTGCCTTCTCTGGAGTTCTTCTCGCTGCTCTGTGAAATTTACATACTGGTCAAGTGCTTTCTTATTTACATGGATAAACTGATGCAATTATTCATTGCTCCTGTGAATCATTTTAAGCAATTCTTTAACACCTTCCCGCTTCCATTTGTGATTCGAAATATAATTAAATTAACATTAAGAAAATGACATTTCACTATCAACTCTATACAATTTCACTCTTTATTTTTTTTTCAACTGCTTCTTTTTCTTTGACACTATGCTAAGTGACTAAGTTGGACTAAAGTAGGCTAAACCAAATTTCTCAAAATTTAGATCTCTAATTGGGAAAAAAGATTTTATTTAATGGTTTCAACAACCAATTTCACTGTTGAAATTTCATCGTATTGTATATGTTGTTTTGCTACATGTGAAATTTGCTTTCTTAATTTAGTACTTTATCTATGTGCGTTAAGTGGATTTTGGATGCAAGAAAAAGAGACAAAAACCTCAACAAAACAATGAATTTATTTTCAGGGGTTAGGGTACCTCACTTAACTGCAGTGTGTGGGTTGTTTTGGGCTTCAAAAGAGCGGAGGAGAATGAGAGAGAGGTGGATAATGATGAAAGGTCAGGTGGGGGAAAGAGATAACTGGAAAAGACATCTTCGGACCTACAAAATAACAAAATGAGGTTATAGGTGGAGCCGGCAGTGGCCGGCGATCATATTCCGACGCTCAAGGAAGCTACTTGAACTTTTTTAGGTGATGAGAGCGTGCAAGCTCTCTAAAATGGTGGCTGAAGCTTGAAGAAGAATTCAGCCTTTTTTTTGTGTGTGTTTATGATGAGTATTAAGAAAGATAAAACTTCATTGTCTTTATATAGCACACCCTGGGTACCTTGCCATGTGACACATTTTTAATTGTGATTCACTGTCATTTCTGAGATATTTTCATCATTTTCACCTTTATCATGCTTTTTGGGCCGTTGAGAGCATACTTGGGGAGGAAGAAGGTAGCTAACTGGCAGGATTTGTTATTTTGTGCACATGGTGTATGCTGTAGGTGGTTCAAGATATCTCTGCCAAAGTTATTTGGATAGTTGCAGGCATGACAGTTTAGGATCACTGTCCTTGGTGTGCTACTTTTTGCTTTTTACAGGTATGATAGCCAACTGTCCCTTCTTTTTCAATAAGATATTGCTCATTTGATTTTGCCAAATCAAATATTCTCTTTGGGATAGAAATATCACACGTGGCGAATATTTTTGGATATTTTCTTTGACTACCTTGGTTTTGATGTGGTATACCCCACGTACTTACTTGATTATCAGATGTACCTGGTATAGGTTGGGTACCCCACCGATGACAAAATCGACATACGTCGTTTCATTATTAATCTTCCATTTCTTCCCCCAAACACTATGGATTGTTAAATCATTTTAGAAGCTGGTTAGTTTACAGTCTTGGACTGAATTTTATTTAATTAGTTTTGTCTTGTTCAGCAGAAATAAAAAAACAAGTCTTGCTTCTGTTCTTCTCTATTTTTAATTGCACTTCAGTCTCGTAAGCTATTATTAGCTCTACGATTCTTAAAACAAACAACGAGAGGTACTTGTATATATATATATATATATTTGAAAATTATAGTGTTTGGTCGTTTCTTAAATTCCAACCTTCTCTGTTTAAGGCTTTGAAGAATTTTCTAGTTACTGTGAGAAAGCTTTTGTGATCCTTGGAAAACGACGAGCAGTTTTTGCTATTATGAACTTTTTGGAACTTTTCTCTAATAGAATTAGAATGCTAATAGAATTTGAATTGAATATTTGCTGGCTCAAGCTGATATCTTAATTCATGATAATTTTTTTGATAGACTTAATTTGTGATAATTAGAATCTCATAAATGGTGAATTTGACTTATGGTGTATGACTTGTAATATTATTGTTATGGTTGGTCATGATGAGGATATAGTCTTTCTCTGCCTGTTATATGCTATCTTTTTATTAAACTTTAACTACTGTTTTTGTTGTTCTGTAATTTAATTAGTTGTTCTTATGGTTGCAAACAATATCAAACTCCAATATTAATAAAACTGAATGAATGAAATGTGATCCATTTGCAGGAAAGTTAATAGTTTAAATATGGATAAATCTTGGATGTTGATGGATAAAAGGTCTATAGAATATGATAATGGAGTAAACAAGTTTCTCAGGTTTGCAATATTTCATGCTTGTAATCCTGAACTCTTGAGATGTCCAGATTGTTTTATTCTAGCTTCACAAGCAAAGCAAGTCTTTTATGTAACTGACCAACAAGTCTTTTATATAGGTGAAAAACAGATGATTCAATTGAAGTAAATTAGTTTATTGTTACTTTAATTATGACTGTTCAGGAATGATTTTGTTTTGTTATTAGCTGTTATTAGCCTAACATGCTAGTAAAGCAATATTTAATTTGATTATCATTCCCTATACAGAAAGTAAAATTGGAGCCTCCCCGTGATTTGGTCAATTTGTTGTGGCTGATTTAAATTGCAAGATATACTGTATGATCGGGGTAAATTTGCATGGCATTGGCATTGACCAAGGTAAAATTTTGGCCCTTACTTTTTTTTTTCCACCTTCATCTCTCTATTTAGATGCTCGGTACTCTAGTTCGCTATTTCTAATTTTTGGGTCTCTCATATCTTATCGTTTTATATTTTTTATATATACATTTCAAACATATAAAGTTTGTCCTTGTAAAGTTTAGATAAATGTATAGTTTCAAACTAGATCTTATTTTTTATATGTATAGTTCATGTTAATATGATTTTGAATTTGCTATTTTATTGTTTAGTTTGGAGTTTTATTAGGTTTTTCAATGTTATAATTTATATCACATGAAGCCTATAAATTAGATTCTATTACTATAATTTTATTTTAAAAAGAAGCAAAATTTGATAATTTTTAACAAGTCATATGTAATTGACATTTTTAAGTCATAAAAATATGACTATTATAAACTATCATACTCATAGGATAATTTTATATTGTCACTAATATTTGATGGTTAAAAGATTGTAAAAAACGATTTGATAATTTATAAATAACAAATGTAATCGATAATTTTGATTAATGTTAAATAAGGACACTAGGCATATTTGGCACTTTTTAACTGTCAAAATATATTGTTATTTGATAGTTTTTAGTTGTCAATTATTCCATTTTTTCTTATAGTGATATGGATGAACTTTCGCAATTTGTTCATGATTGGGTCACATATGTTGCTAAGTTACTTGTAGCGTACAATAATCCGATTTATGTATGTGTGCTTGCTTCTAAATGTCCAAAACTTACCATGGTAATTGTAGGTGGGAAATCAATGAAGCTCAAGTGGAGAGGCACTGAGGATAATTTTGTTGCAAACAGAATAGTTGTGATTGAGTTTCTTTCTGTTTAAGCCATTGAGATACTTGAGTTTCTTTCAAACTATTTTGAGATATATTGAATTTATATTTCTTTTAGTACTTGTTTAAATGATGTATTTTGTTCAGATGATTATATTTGAGATGTTAGATTTGAGATATAAAATCAGTATTCAGTTTAATTTTGTAATTGGTTGTAACGTAATTTTGTCTTCGAATGACGTCATTTGATGGTAATAATATGGTAGCAATCTAAAAGTAGAAGTTTAACCAAAAAAATATAATCTGTGAGACAATGGTTGACATAAAAAATGTATCAACAATTTCTAACATTATGGTATCATGATTTTTGTGCTGCTATAATAATGGTAATCACTGACATTATGATTGTGACACCAAATTGTGTTCGTAAATTTTAACTATCAGATCAGTGCCATAATTAGTAAGTGTTGCTAAAAGCACACAGATACTAATTTTAAACGAAAAATCATTCTTCTTGTGGCGATGTTTATAAAGAATAATCTACTCATACAAAAAAAAATCAATAATACAATGATGTATCATTATCACGATATTATCAAAGAGAAGCTGAGTATCTCGCTATTATATATAAACCCTAAAAACTAATAACTTGGAAGTTTTTGCCCAATGGTTGTAGCTATTAAAATTTAAAACATGCAAGACATGTATAACAATACGAAACTAGCTAGTTTTATAAGCCCAAGGGATGTGTGTTTTTAAAGTGATTTCACCACTGGAGGCCACGGCATATTGTGTGACCAGAAATTCTGTGGGGCAGACAATGTTCCAACTTGGCTTTAGGTCCCAAACTTAAACTTCCAGGGGTTCTATGGTTCGTTTATGGTTCTAGTAAGTTTTTCTTGGAGTTCATAAATCTAATATTGGTCCATAAAAGAAGTGTCAAAATAAAATGGTCCAATCTATTGCTTATTCTCCTTACATGCATCTAGCAAAAATTATAAGTTCGGTAAGATTTCGTAATATATCTCGATATCTCAATAGTATTATGAGCTTACAATTTTTGTCTTCAATGCAGTTGGAGTGTTTTAAGAGCCCTCGATAAGATTCACAGGTTCTAATATTGTATTTACCTTAACTGCAAGTGATATAAAATTGGGGAAATATTTTTTTTAATTTAAAATTATAGTATATGTTAATAAAATTGATACAATATTATTTCTTGGTTGATTGGATTACATGGTAATTAGGATGATATAAACAATGATGATAAGGAATTCCAGTAACAGTTCTAAGGTTTGACATGAGTGAATTTCCCATTACGTGTATTATAAAATATAGAAGGCTAGTAGATTCTTGCCGAAATTATCAAGAGGTTATTGTCCTGCTATCAATCAAATACTTGGCCGTTATAGAGGATTCTGGAATTCGATATGCCGTTGGCTTGCACTTTCCTTCCATAGGTTCTGAATGCTTGATTGTTGCTCAAATTTATCCTGTGTGTGAATCTCATCAGCCCCGCTCAAACGAGGAACGGTCATGGGGTGAGTTCCGCGTTTGTGCCCAAAATTTTAGGAAGAGTTTCTTGGACAGAGGCTTTGTAAATATGTCAGCAATTTGAGATAGAGAAGGAGTGTCTCTTGTGTCAAGCAATCCTTGTGTGACCTTCTCACGAACAAAATGGTTGTCAAACTCGATGTGCTTGGTGCGGGAATGAAACACGGGATTTTCGGACTTGTCTAGAGCACTCTTGTTGTCACATATAAGAGTGGGTGTTGCTACAAGCTTGATGCCGATGTCCTTCAATAAATATGTGAACCAGGTGAGTTCCACTGCTGTAGAAGCCATGCAACGATATTCGGCTTCGGCACTAGAACGAGCAACTGTGGCCTGCTTTTTTGAACTCCAGCTGATGCAGTTTGTGCCTAGGTGGATACAGAATCCGCTTGTGCTTCGACGAGTGAGAGTACAGCCAGCCCAATCCGAATCTAAAAAATCATACAAGTTCAGTGAGCTTTGTTTTAGATAACGGAGACCAAAATTAAAAGTGCCTTTGAGATAGCGCGGTATGCGTTTGACAGAACGAAGATCGACTTTGGTTGCTTGTTGGAACTTCTGGCAAGCATGATTCACAGCATGTGTAATATCAGGTCTAGTAAAAGTAAGGTATTGTAGACTTCCAACAATCCGACGATATTCCGTAGCACCAACAAGTTCATTATCATAGAATTTTGGTACTTCTTTCACGGTCATAGGACGTGTTAGCCTTGCTGTTTTGAAAACCAAGTTTAACGAGTGCGTGGTAAAGACAATCAAACCAAACTCGTGGAGCTTGTTTTAGCCCGAGAGTGACTTTTTCAGCTTACAGACATGTGACGGTAGTTTAGGATTGACAAAACCTTGGGGTTGCTCCATGTAGACAATCTCATTGAGATGACCATGGAGGAAAGCATTGGGCACATCAAGTTGCCTCATTGACCAATTTTGATTCACAGCAAAGGCCAATACAAGTCGGATTGTTGTATGTTTTATGACTGGACTGAAAGTTTCTTCAAAATCAATCCCAGGAACTTGTGCGGACCCTTTGGCTACAAGACTCGTCCGATGGTTCCTTTTTCATTGTACTTGATTATGTACACCCACTTGGATCCAATGATATTCATGTTTGCTAGCCTTGGGACAAGATCCCAAGTGTTGTTTTGGTGTAGAGCCCGAAGTTCTTCCTCCATAGCAGCAACCCATTGATATTCATGTTTGGTGACCATGTGATGGTAGTAATTCACTTGGAAGAGTGGAGCTAGTAGGTTGAATTGGTTCCAAGTGGAGCTAGTAGGTTGAATTGGTAATTCAATAGGAAGTCTACGGGGTGTTCAGAATCCAATCCGATCCGCTCAATCTGTTTGATCTGCAAACATCCAATCTGTGGATTGATGGATTGGATTGAACCCAAAATTTAAAAATCTTTAGTCAGTGGATTGGATATGTATTTACTTCTATAAATCTGCAAAAATCCGTGAATCTGCAAAAAAAAAATTTTTATTTAATTAAAAAAATTAAACTTGTAAATGGGGCATTACTACTTAGTAATAACAAAATAAGTTAAAATATAGTTACGTTAACACCATATTATATCTTATCCATAAAAATATAAAATAAAAATAATTAAGCAAGCAAATATAGCTTCCTAAATAGTTAATTTTCATAATTTATTTAATTTTTATGTATTGATCTAAACAAACGAGATTTTTGCTTTCCAATGTGTTATATTTTGAAACTTTGAATGTATTATTCTAGTTTTATTTAAACAATTAATTTATTTAAATCTTTTTAAATTTTGAATTTGATTGGGGATAAAATTATTTATATATATGTGTGTATATATATAATCAGTTCATGAATTTGACATAATTAAAAATTTTTAACTTGCAAACTAATTTGCAAAATGGTGGATTGGATATTGATTAGGTTAAATCTGCATTCGATCCGCAGACACATGGATTAGATTTGGATTGAATTTCACAAATTCGTGGATTAAATTTGATTGAAAATTTATAACCCGCAAAAATGTGGATCGGATATGAATTGATGTCCAATTTGCAAAATTCAATTTACGAACACCTACTTGAGATATTAGGAAACTCCTTATAATTGATTCCGGAAGAATTCTTCTTGGTTCGAAAAGAGGTTGTAACACCCCAAATCCAACACGTGCGGAGCACGCGTTGAAAGAGGTTACTTTCAAATTAAAATTCCTTATACCAAAAATCTCAAACTGAATACCTCAAATTTTTTATCAAATAATACTATAAATCCATGTGTCTAACACTAAATAATCTCTCTCAAAGATATAAATATAACAAAAGTCTTAAAACTCCTCAATTACAAGTTCATAGAATAAATAAACTTAAAAGAAACATGAGTTTTTCTTCTCTTATTCGACTAGCAAATGGAAACAAATCTCTAACTCCAATGATAAGCACACCTCTCAACCAAGCACTTAATATGCAAAAAGTAATGACGAGGGGTGAGCAGTCAACTCGGTAAGTAAAGTCATTTGCAACATACTAGGGTTATCGAGTACCAAAAATATTGCAAGCCCTCTTTTTATTAAAACATATATCATAATTCATAAATTTCATAATACAACATATTATCATAATATAATATAAATTCATAGTAATTTAGAATATCAAAGCATAGCTAATTATGAAAGTAAATCGTATAACACATACACAGAAAACAAAAGGTTAGCTCATGTCACATAGTGTCACCTATACTCCCGATGGCCCGGCCAGAAACAGAATCAGAATCAGAATATCGTGTGCACACTCAGAACAGAAACCCAGTACTGGTCCAGAACATATATATATATATTATATTGTACGATAAGAATCAGAATAACTATGGACAATGAGCCAAAATATTCAAATTAGTTTTTCATATGTAATGATTTGTACGTGGCACTTTGCACTGTATGTAGCACTTTGTGGTGCTCTGGCCCTCAAGAGATGGCCCCCATATAGTCTCAAGAGATGACCCTTGTACAATCATAAATAATTTAAATCATATATAGACACAAAACATTTATAAATCAAATTTATAAATGTAATGACTTGTGAGTGGCACTTTGCACTGTATGTGGCACTTCGTGGCGCTTTGGCCCTCGCGAGGTGGCCTCCATATAGTCTCAAGAGGTGGCCCCCGTACAATTATAAATAATTTAAATTGTATATGGGTACAAAACATTCGTATTAGATTCATAAATGTCCATACCAATAATTTAGGCTTGCAAAATATTTTATAGGCAAAATCATAAAGATAATTATGTAACAAAATAAATTACATATTCAAAAGCATTTATAATGTTTTGTTAAAAAAGTAATAATAATAATTTTCAAAACATTTATATAAACTAATTTTATTATGAAAATCAATTAATCTTTTAAATAGTATAAAAACACTTATATTTGTAATAATATCAAAATAACCATATGTATCCAGTACATTAAGAATAAAGTTACTTATCTCGATTAAAGAATAGATCTAAAACATCTCTAAGCCTCTAAGAGCCTCAAACACCTCCAACACAGTAAATAAATATAAGATATAACTATTAAGAACTTATTCTAATAACCTGATTTTCTAATTCATACATGTACAAGTCTGATTCTCGGAATTTTAACTGTTAATCTAAAAGTCATAATGACAGAATATTTTACAGAACTATTTTGGACATCCATGGGTATCTCATGTAAAATTTTCAAGAAGCTCTGATTCCAAAAGCATTTTTAAAACTATTTGTTTCTTGACAAATTCGAAACTGTTTCACAGTGCCTTAACTGAACAGAGCAGATTTCGAGATTTTTATCAAATCAGAAATTAATCCGAAAATTACGAAATTAAAACTGTGAATACTAGACACATATATTGATCTGCTTTTTAAATTTCAGAATTTTTCGAATTCATTTGATGGTACAAATAAGTTTACGAATCTGGTTGTTCTGCTGGAATTGCAGTTTTCCAGTGCAACAGTATCAGATTCGAAAATCTATATAAAATTGAAAACGAAGTCAAATCTTATGAAACAAAATTTATTCAGTAAGCCCTATATGTCTAGTTTTCAGAAAGATAAGGTTATTTTAAAAAATAACATTATGGGAGAGGGAAAAGTATAAATTTATAGAGAGTCTTAGGAAACCTTATTAATTAAGAAAAGAATAAGCATTTTCTAAAATTACTTCATAATAAGGGTAATATTGCCTTTTATAAATTTCCATGACTAAAATTTCCATAATTTAAAATTATGCAAATTTTTGGCGTTACAGAGGTGTTTAGCTCATGGTCAACAGTGGCAGAATTTGTGTGAGCCTCAATATTTCCTTCATTGGTATCACGGCTAGGAGTTGTTGTCTCTGAAGTTTCGGCGAAGTCACAATTTTTGCTTATATGGGGTGCATAACAAATTGGTGCTAACATGGGAATATTGTCACAAGAACTGGTGTTGGGGTCAAGTTCTTCAACATTTGTGGGAGGAGATGAAAACCACTTATTCTTGACTAGTTTTGGACTTTCCTGCAAGGTACTAAAGGAAGATAAGTTACCAGTTGGAAAAGTACTTTCATCGAATACAACATGTCTGGATATATAGACTCGTTTGTTTTTTAGATCTAAAAAATGGTATGACTTATGTAAAAGATTATATCCAACAAAAATACAAGGCTGTGATTTTTTATTGAATTTTTTTTTTTTTTTTTGTTGTAGTCCTCTAAATAAGGGAAACACCTTCATCCAAAAGTTCTCAATTTATCAGGAACTTTATTAAAAAGCTTTTCAAAGGGAGATTTCATGTCAAGAGTTTGAAAGAGGCATTATATTGATGAGATAAGTCGCAGTGATGAACGCTTCAACCCAAAGTGTCAATGGAAGTTGCGTTTGAAAAATTATGATTAAAGCTATTTATGAAATATGCCGATGTTTCCCCTCTGCTACCCCATTTTACGCAGGTGTGTAGGGGCATGAGATTTGTCTTTTTATTCCACAAATCTGTAGATGATTAAGAAAAATGTCATAATTAAACTCTCTTCCTCCATCACATTGGAAAATTTTAATTTTCCTCTCCAATTGATTTTCCACTTGTCGTTGGAAACTTACAAAACAATAAAAAAAAGTAGATTTATGCTTTAAAGGAAACAAACAAGAGAATCTGATGCAATCGTCAATAAAGAGAGCATAAAATCTAAAATTCTGTAGAATTGATAGGAGCAGGGCCCCACAAATCACACTGTATTTTCTCTAAAGGAAATTGTAATTTTGTATTGGATAACTTAAAAGCGAGTTTGCAGCTTTTTCCTAATAGACATGAAATACATGGATCGGGATACTCTTAAGATCTAATCTTGAGTAAAAATGTATGTGGGTGATTATTAGTTAATAAATAAAGAAAATAAAAAAATTAAATCATACCCATACACTATCATTTAAAGACACATGACAGAAGATTCTTAAAAGCTCATGATAGCTCAAATCAGGGGAGAATTTCAATCCGAAATACGTATGCCTGGTGTTTTAGTCCAATTAGAAATACTAATTTCCTTTTGTGATTTCAATATGCGTAAGACGTTGTGACTTGGGTGTCCAAGTCTTTTGTGCCAAAGATCCGCGTCCGCAAACTTTCCTTTTATCGCATTAAGAGCTTACTGACTGGTCTCCTCTGATACGTAGAGATTTCCACGTTTACTGCCTCTTGCTAGCACTTGGTTCTATTTATTCTTAACAATAAAGCCATTAGAATCAAATTCAAGAGAACATTGTAGATCGTTAGTGAGTTGAGCTACAAACAAAAGATAGATTTTTCTTCAATTGAGGGACAACAAGAACATCTTTCAGTTTCAAAGAGCCATGATAAGTTTTTATAGAAATATCTCCAATATGTGAAATATTTAATGCTTGTCCATTGCCAACAAAAATCTTATCATGGTTATAGAAATATCTCCAATATGTGAAATATTTAATGCTTGTCCATTGCCAACAAAAATCTTATCATGGTTATAGAAATATCTCCAATATGTGAAATATTTAATGCTTGTCCATTGCCAACAAAAATCTTATCATGGTTATAGAAATATCTCCAATATGTGAAATATTTAATGCTTGTCCATTGCCAACAAAAATTTTATCGTGGCCTTTGTAAGAAAGAATAGTATTGAGTTTACCAGGATCATTCACCATATGTGCTGTGGCCCCAGAATCCGCGTAAATTTGTTTATCAGTTTGTTGATTGAAGTTCATTGCAGCAAGGGCTCGTGGCACTTCTTTTTAATCCATATATTCATAACGATTCTGGCAAAAGGCTTTACTATGTCCCCTTTTTTTCACATATTTGGCAAGTCACAACCTCTTCCTATGCATTCTTCTCGCTTTCCTTTGTAATTTTTGGTGCAGTTTGTATATTCGGAAGATATTGGCTCATATTTTGGCTTTGACCCCCTGTTATTTTGTTTGTAGGCTCTTTCACGGCCACCGTTATTTTTTCTTCTTCTCCCCCTTTGGCCAAAGAAAGCTTGAATTAGTGCTTTTTCTTCTTTCTTTTGCACCATAACTGTTTGTTCATGGATTTGGAGGGCAAGAATGAATTGCTTTATTGTGGGCCAAGGAGGTTTGGCTAACATGGCAGTCTTGAAGTCAGCGTAGTTTGGCCCAAGTGATCGTGCTAGTTGGAAGACCTTGATGTCTTCATCTGAAATTGGTTTCCCAATTGCTGCTAAGTTGTCACACAATGACTTCAATTTCTTGAGAAATTCTTTCAGTTTTGCATTCCCTTTCTTAAGGGAATAAAGGCTACCTTTCAACCAAGATTCATGTTCTTAATTTGGTTGTTGAAAGCATGTGCTCTTCAATAGAGAGCCATAATTCAGCAGCAGTTTGGCTTTCTACTATCATACTTAATATATCTTCAGTCACCACCCCTCTCAACCATGTCATCAATAATCCATCATTGTTCATCCAAAGGAGGAATTCGGGATTTATTTTTTCTTTTCCATCTTGAGTAATCATCTTCGATGGAGCCTTCGTGCTGGTAATATGGTGTTCCATCTCAAGACATCTGATGAGTGGAAGAACTTGAGACTTCCAGAGAAGACAATTGTTTGAATTGAGTTTGATGGAGACTAAACTCGCACATTGGTAGACTGACTGGATAGTGAGTGTAGGTTCTGTATAATTTTCAAACCATTTGCTCTGATACCATAATAAAATTGATACAATATTATTTCTTGCTTGATTGGATTACATGGTAATTAGGATAATATATAGAATGATGGTAAGGAATTCCCGTAACAGTTCTAAGGCTTGACATGAGTGAATTTCCTATTGAGTGTATTATAAAATATGGAAGGCTAGAGAGATTCATGCCGAAATTATCAAGAAGTTATTGTCCTGATATCAATCAAATACTTGGCCGTTATAGATGATTCTGGAACTTGATATGCCGTTGGCTTGCACTTTCCTTCCATAGGTTTTGAATGCTTGATTGTTGCTCAAATTCATCCTGTGTGTGAATCTCATCATATGCGTAGTTGTATTGTTTGCTAATTAAACATAATTCTCCACCTAATAATTCATTCTCATGATCCATTTGTTTTCAACAAAGAAAATTCATGTTTATATAACATTAAAACATAAGTGCATAAAACATAATTATAAATATACGTAAATAATACGCATAAATAAATAGCCTTATTTTTAATTTGGAAAGTTTAATTTAATGATAACTACAACGCAAAATTGTATGGATTATTTTATTAAATAAACTAAAAAGAGTATGAGGGAATCATATACATACTTCCTGTAATATAGTTTCGTTGTACTGATAATATGTTGTTAATTTATCAGCAAACCAATATAAATATTTAAGAAAATAATAAATAAATAAATAAGAGCTAAAAGTGGCCCAATAAAATTAGCTGTAAAAGTTAATATTTAAAAAAAAAATGATTAAGAGAGGTCTTTAATATTTTCTAATACTTTCAACCGATCAAGATTTTTCCATGATCTGAATTTCTTCTTAACAAATATTTACATGGCTGATTGGTAATTGATTAAAAAAAAAAAGTTATGGTAACTAAACATAATCGCTAGAAGACACACATGGTAGTATGGCAAAAGAGTTTCAAAAGTTTCAGCATCCGCTTCAACCATCAACCATCTATTTGAGGATGTGTTATTTGAGCACAAATAATCATGTGCTATTTATCGGAAAGCAAGTCCGATCACATTTTGACACTTGGCACATCCATTTGTGATACCGACATGCCAAATGTTTGGTGTAGACGTACACCTTATAAATTATAACACAGTGATTTAATATGACCATATTTTTTTACCTATTCTATTTTATTTTAGTTTTTTGGTTTATGTAGTTTAATATTTCTTCCATGTTGCTCTTACCATTGGCTCTCTCAATTTATGTGTTTATGATATGGTTAATTGATTATCCACTCATCTTACCATTATTTTCTTTTTAAGAATCTTCCAACTAGAGGTGGAATCAGAATTTTAATTTGAGGGTTGCCAAAAAATATATCGACAAGTTAGGATTAATTTTTAAGAAAATTAGGTGTTGCCTCAAGGGTCATCTTGAAAACATTTTATTTTTCACGTTATTTTTCAAAAGTTTTCAAAAAGTTAGGGGTTGCCAAGCAAGCCTAGGCACAAACTTAGTTCCGCCTCTTTCCTCAACATGCGTAAATCAATTACGTATGATTTAGTTGTGTTAGTTTTTCTATCAAGTACCAATCAATAAATTTTAGAAAGGCAAGCTGACGACGGCAAAATGAGTACTTAGAGAATTTAAATTCGTTGTGGAAATAGCCCATTTAAATTTATGATTTCTCTATTATTGCCACCGTAAAACCAAAATCTTAGTTTTGCCACGGAAAATTAAAACCATGTTACTGATATTTCTTTTCAAATTATTATGTGTTTTGCCCTACACACACTGTTCAGTGCACAGTGCTTGTTAAACATTTTTGTCTCATAGCAGAGATCGGATTTGTTCTATCAGAACAATAACCCCAATCAATAAATAAAAGCTCAATGTATTATCATTAACACAATATACAATCTGAAGGAAGTTGCACATTACAAATAATAAATGACAATGCTAAGACCTGTCAGGTCCCGACACAAAGAGCTAGCATAGAGCTTCCTACTAACTCCGAGAGATCAAATTCAGCAACAAGCCAACACCAAGCCTATATTGGCCTGGAACTTTATTTAACTGCATGCAATCATATTATATTCATTATCAACATATAGAACGTTTCAAGGGCTGGTGGAAACTGCAGGTGGAGAGAAGATTGGGGTTGTGGGAAAGGATGAGGGGATTGGGGGAATAGGAGGTAATCTGTACTCTGGATATGGAGTGATGGGCAAGATGGGAGTATCAAGCAAAGGGGGCAATTCAGGTGGAGTCTGTAAAAGGCGGCGAGCTCCTATGGTTACATCGATGCTTGAGAAAAATAGTGCGATGAAGAAAATTAGAATGGCAAAACGGGGAGTAGCCATCGCTTTCCAACGAAAGAAGATGATTGCTTAGTAATGTATAAGAAGCAAGAACTAATGTTTATGGTGTGAGAAAATGAGGACTTGGTCTTGATCTTTTATAGTATATTGAATATGTTGCATGGATTTTAATGTTGAAGGGCAGGTTTGGTGGGCGAAATCACCTCCGGGGCGAACAGTTACTTTAGAGTAATGGAATCTACTGATATTTAGAATTATAAATCTACCAGCATCTCTTACATTAGCTTTATGATAATGGTATTTAGATATTTGGGTCTAGGAGCACCAAAGTTACAATTAAAAATTTAGTCCAAAAATGATAGAGGTAAACATTGGGGTTAAAATATGAAAATAGTAAGTAAATATTGGGGTAAAATGTCAAGATATTAAAGCAATAGGTGGCAATTCATAAAAAAGTTATTTTTTGGTGTGCCGGATCTATTTCTAAACTAAGATTCATGTAATATATGGATAGAGAACTTGAATAATCCATATCCATATAAATGGGAAAGGTGGTGGTTTATTATCAACCAGTTTACTATGTGGTTCCCATATGTAGTAAAAGTTTTTTTTTTTCATACAATTGAAAAAATCAGTTGTACGTTTTTCTGTTTATAGCTGACGGTCTTTAATATGAATGTCTAGAGATGCTGTTTTACACTTAGTGTATGTTTGATTGGAAAGAATGATAGGAGAGGAGAGACGAGAAAAGGAAAGCAGAGAAAGGATGAGAAAATAAGGGAAAAATAGGGTTAATCTCAATTACATTCTTCTCTTATTTATTTCCTCTTTCTTCTTTATTCTCCTTCAATTTCTTCAAACCAAACATGCCATTTTGTACTAAAACCCATTTTTTCCGAAGCACTGATAAGTGAGGATACTTAAAAGGGAAATTATCTTTGCACCACCTCTGTTTTGTCATACGTACATCTAACTGCTACAAAATTGTAACATGTTCTCTACACTATTTTTGTTTTAAACTTGCATCAATCAACCACTTTGATACTAGCGAATGGCTATTTTACCACTAAATGAATTAAAAGACCATTCTATTCTACAAAATTTTGAAAAATAAAATTATTATAATTACAAAAATACCGATGAAATATTGAATAAAATTAAATAAATCTTAAAATCCATGATGTTATAATTTCATTTAAAAATTATCATGTTAATTTTTTTAATTATAATATCATTTAGTTTTTATAATCAAAATAAGTATAGGGAAGTTTCTTAATTTTAATTACAGTTTCTTAATTTTAATAAACTACTTTTCTTTTCATGTTAATTTTTGTAAACTTCCCTTAATTTAATTACAAAAAGTAAATGAAATTATAATTACAAAAAATTAACATGATAATTTTTAAATGAAATTATAATTATAAAAAATTAACATTGGATTTTGAGATTTATTTGTTTTATTAAATATTTCATGAGTACTCTTATAATTATAATATTTTTATTTTTAAAAATTTTGTAGAATAAAATGATCTTTTAATTCATTTATAGGTAAAATGATTATTTATTAGTGTCAAAGTAGTTAATTGATACAAGTTTAAAAACAAAAATAATATAAACAAGATGTTAAAATTTTGTAGTGATTAGATATACATGTGATAGAAGTGGTTCACAAATAATTTCCCCATTTAAAATGGTGGTTGTTCTACGAAGGTTGCACAACTCTTCATTTAATTTTGGTTTTAAATAGCTACAAATTTAGAACTGGCTCACTCCTATGAGTGAATATTCTATCACATGCAGACAATAGTCAAAATTTGATTGGTGACACCGTTGGCACCTTTTGCCTCCCATTACTGTGTTTTAAGCAAGGTGGTTAAGCAGTTGCATGTCGTTTTCTGTGTCATTAGATCAAAAAGAGCATGTAGCTTTCAATCTTCAGGAATTGCGGCCAATTAGGGTGTGCTTGGTATTGCATTTTCTATGGTAATTTTTTAAATTTGTTTAAAAGAAAAAAGACGTTTTTGATGGGATGTTAATTTTTATATATTTGAAAAAGTATTCGTTAACTTGTTCTTAAGTAGTACATGAGAAGAAAATGGAGAAAACATGTTTAGTAATTTGTTTGGAAAAGTAGGTTTTTCAGTAGTGTGTAGTTAATTTTCTTACTTAAAATGTATTTGAAATAATATTTATTTATTTATATTTAATAAAAATTACTTAAATGGGGTTTTTATTTTTTCCCTTTAAAATTTGATTAGTAGGTATTCTAAATAAAATGATGTTCAAATTAAGAATTTTTAAAGCTTAAATAACTTTGTCTTAATAATAGATATATTATTTTTTTTATCTTAAAAGGTAAGATCATTTAAACTCACAAAACTATTCATTAAACTCACTTTCTCTTTAATTAAATGTCACACAGCGACACGTAGGATGAACCCAAATACGGCTCTAGGAGGAGCCTCTTCTAAACAATTATTTTTTCCTTTTTAGTGTACCCTAATCTTCGTTTGAAAGAGTCAAACAAAAAGAGATTGAACTTATTTCAAATAAATTAAAATGCTTATTTTTTAATGGTAAGACTGTCACTTAGTGGCTTTGGAAACTTGGGTCAAATTCCAACAACAAAATTTTGTTGCTTTAGATATTAGTGCAGATTTCAGAAAGGGAGCGACTATTGACACCTCTCTAAAATCTTCATAAAGCACCTCTTCTGAAAAAGGAAGTGATTAATTGATTAGAAGAATTTGTTATTTATAAAGACACCTATATTCTTCCAAAACTATCCCTAATTCAATATTTTTCCAACTTCTTTCGTTATGAACAATTCCCATTTTTTGTGAAAACTAATACAGCATTAACAGAAAACTTCACAAGAAAACTGCAATTTGTTGAAGTGGATCCTCCAACCTAATACACAAATAGCCGTCATTTCAAATACATGACTTTGTTTGAAATTCTTATTTATGTCGCCACCAAAGCACTAACAAAAAGCTCTTGAAGTACAATAACTTAGTATTTAAAATAAATAATTTATTATCACTGTTCTCTAAATTTTATAAGAAAAGATTAGAATTTGAGATTTTAGTACTTTAAATATCTTTAAGTTAACAACTAAAAAAAATCAAACCCTTTAAATTGAATTAAATTTTTTTAAGCTAAGTCTTGTAAACTAAGTGTTTGGGTCCACCACTAGCTAAACCAAGGAAAGTTTACTTCAAAATAATAAAGGGACGGCTCCTGATAGCAAGTTAGCAACTAAGAAAATAAGAGATAAATGCCTAAACAAGCGAAACCACTTAAACCATAAAAACGAACATAATAAAATACAAATTTACATTCTCAGCAGAAATAGCACAACATATAGCATAGAATTGTGTGTTTCAATAAAGCAAAATTGCAAAAATTACATAAATATTAAAAATTGATCATTTACACCCCTATTGTGAATTTTGGGTGGATTGTTTTCCGTAAAATGGTATGAAAGCCAAGTTTTTGGTCCAAAGATTTTGAAATATCATGGTATATAGGCGAGAGACCAGCAATATATATTTTGATGATTAACCTGAATGGGAACAATATCAGTTTGTACTGTCGATACAATAAACCACGCACTAGATTATTTTAAAATCAGAACTAAATATGGATAGAACTAGTCCAATGTTGGTACATGATGTAGGATATAATTTAATGTTGATTATGATGCCATAATGAATAATATAACTACACATATGCAGTACTATTCATTAGAAAGATCTGACTTAAATATTAAATAGTTAGTATAATTGTATCTATCACAAGCTTAGGAATTTAGAGTTGGAGAACTCATGATAATAAAAAACAAAAATTTCAATATAGATTCTATTATACTAAGTAGAATTTGAAAAGAAGTTTCTAGAAATAATTTTTCATGGAAATAATGTAATATTAATTCTGTTGATGAATATATTGATGAACTTCTAGTAAATTACAATAGATTTTTATCTATTAAACAAAGAGAAGAATATAATTGGAATAACAAAAGAATCAGAAGTAAAAAAAAATCCTTCTAGTATAATGCTGATCGAATATAAAGGACTAATCATGAGAAAACTTTGCCTTGAACATAAGGGTTTAGAGGAAAATAACATTTCAAAGGATATATGAAATACAACATGTCACAAATATTTGATAGAATGTAATGAAATGCTATGTAGATGGTCGGATGAATAAATTACCAGAGTCATTAGTAATTTCACAAAATATAGAAACCAATAGGTTACTACTTTCTAGCTATAGGCAAAGAGGATTTACCTATAAAAGATTTCAACATTTTAATCTAATAAATGATTCAGATATATCGGAAAATAATCCGCTAAATTGGCTTTCTCTATATTTGTTAAATAGATTAAAAAACCTAATTTGTCTATAAATGATATAGAAAGTGCAAATGAAATATTAGAAATTAAAAGTCTTAATGATGAAAATGTTAAGCAAATCAAAAGATTAGGAGATCAAATGAGTGAAGAATTTAATTAAGCTAAACAATTAATAAAAGACTTCAAAATTGAATATTAAGATATATTGAAACAAGAAATCATTAGTGTCATAAATAAAAATTCAATAGGCGTAAGATTGAATAAGATCGAAATTCAATTAAATAAAATAGAAAAAAATGTTGAGCAACTTGGTAAAAAGTTTGCAATAAATATAAATGGAAAGGTTCAAGAAAATTGAAGTCTAAAAGATTAATAATAATATGGAAGAATTACTCATTGTAATTCAAGAACATAATAAAATTCTACAAGATACAATAATTTACTCCAATGAGAAGGAAAATAATGAAATTTAGTCAATATCAAGACCAATATTTAACAAAATAGATGGGAACAAAAAATTAGTAAGTCTGAGAATATTAAGTCAAAACGCAGACAATGGATTAAAAGAGTTATCTAATCCAGAGCTACATAATAAAGATTAAGAATCTGAAACTGATGAAAAGGAAAGTATATTTATAAATCTACAAGTTATTGAAAATAGAATTAAACATTTAAAGATGAATGAAGCAAAGCCAAGAATTTATGAACAAGGAGAACTTAGGAGAATCTAGCAATAGAGCTTCCTATGCGAGAGAAGAGATACCAACTTATGAAAGACCACAAAGTCAAGTCAATATTTTCGGTCTAACAAACCTAAGAAGGAATATAAAACCGTAGGAGAGTATAGAGAAAGATCAATCAGTCATGATGGAATATGGTTAGATTTAGACTGTTTCAAAAATAGAGATAAAGCAATAACAGCTTAGGTTAATTTGATGAAAATTGCTCTTGTATTTCACAAGTTTGATAGAAATAATGGCATAGAATTCCTTAAAACTTCTTTCATAGGAATAGAAGCATAATGGTACACAAGATTAAGACAAGATAATAAAAATAAAATATTATATGGAGAAAATCCTAAACCAAATGAAACTCAAGAACAAATCTTAAATAGATTTGAAAATGAAATAAGATAAGAATTTTTAAAAGATGATTAGGAAGCTGATTTTCAGCAAGAATCTAAATGAAAAAGAACAAAAAACGTAATGAAATTGATTAGGCTTGAGATATGTGATATACGCCATCCAGAAGCATACATTTGCAGCTTCGAAGAATTATATTATAAATTTGAATTTGATAGTAATGATCAAAATAATAGGATATTACAATAATTTATATATGAAAATATCAGATCCATGGGGTAAAAACTTTATACTAGAATATAGCAAAGAATATGGAGATAGTACCAACATTGATACACTTGAAAATAGAATCAAGTTTGCACGAAATTGAATAAATCAATGGTGTGGAGAAATAAGAAATATAAGACCTATGTAAAAGCAAATTAAAATAGAGGATTATGATGTTCTAAGTTAGAAGAACCGCTGAGATTTGGATGTGAAATTCAAGCTAAGCAACCTAAGAGGGGGGTGAATTGGGTTTTAAAATTTAAGCAAATAAAGTCACCAAACAATTCAAACTAATGCCCTAGAAGTTTCAATAACTATAAATTTAACAATAAATAAATATAAAGAGACAAGGGAGAAGAGAGCAAACATAATATTTTTACATGGTTTAACAAACTCTGCCTACATCTGCACCTCCAAGCTAACCAAGCTTGAGAACTCCACTATCTAAGCCTTTACAACCCAAGGCTTCAAGATCTTTACTATTGACTTCCAATGTGTCAATAAACCTTTAAAAATAGAGATGATCCCACACCTATTTCCCAAAGTGTTTTCCGCACTTACAATCACTCAATTTTGATATTGAAATGAAGATTACGCAAATTATCATTCACACAATGTATGTTTTTACAAATAAAAAGCCCAAAATGTAATTTGATGAAGGAATAGCAAGTTATAAGCACAAGAAAGGTTGAATACTTAATAGCAAACTCAATGATAATTGTAGAATCCGTTCTTATTTTAATTTAATTGAGCCTTTTTATAGTTGGAGAAGAAAACTAGTCGTTGTTGACTTTCTGGGCATAATCGAATCACCGTTAATTGCTGTTGGATTGCCATTTTGACTTGCGTGAGTTATCGTTATATAGATTTTGAATTATCAGATCACCGTTAGATGATGTTGGTTTGTTGTTTATTTCCAGAGACCCTGTAAGAATTTATCAGCTAGCCATTTGTGCTAAATGATTCACCGTTTGCAACTAATTTCTCTATGGAATTTGTTGGTTAACCGTTTGTGATAAACGGTTCACCTTTTTCTCCGGAATCAAAATTTCATTTAAGCCTTATATAATTGGTTTGCCGTTTCAACATTCATGGTTATCCGTTTGTTTTCAGAAACTTAAACTTGCCCAAAAACACCATACGGCCTAAGAACTTAGCCAATTTGAAAGACTCCAACATTTTTTACCAATAACACATATGGTTTGTTATCATCAAAATCAATGTTGCTAACAATCTCCCCTTTTTTGATGATGACAAACCTTACATGTATTCATAAAGTATATGATTAAAAAATATTAGCATAATGTCATGGGATGAGTTTTGTGCGCAGCAAACTTTTACGGCACTTAGACGACTTCTAGCACACAAGTCACTAAGTAAGCCTTGAAGACTTCTCGAACTAGCCAACCAAGGATGTGTGCGACAAATGCTAGGAGAAGTAAGAGCAATATGGACAAATATGATTTTTACTCACAAAGACTAAATTATGGCAATATGGCAAAATATAATTTTATTACTCACAAAGATTAAATTATAAGTGAGTTTTTTACAAGAGAGCTTGACAGCTTGTGTGTGTGCTGGTAGTTGTGTGTATGGTGTGGTTGGTTAGCAAATGAGGAGTGCTCACCCCTATTTATAGATGAGCTAGGCTAGGTCTTGAAGATATCTCCCTAGGACTAAAGTGCAAAAGTCTAGAAACCTCTAGGATATTTACAATTGTAGAAAAGTCTAGAATTTGGGCCAAGCTTGGTTGATTCGCTGAGCGCACCACGGCTAGCTAGTTGTGTGAGATGGCCCAGTGCTAAGCATACCTTGTTGCTAAGAGCAACCTACTATGCGTATTGAGCGATCCTATGTGCTAAGCGCATCTCACTATGTGTACTGAGCGAACCCGCCATTGCGTAGAGCGCATCTCGTTGTTAAGTGCACCTCGCTCTTAGGTGGACTTTTACTGAGCGAATCCGCTCACCCTAAATTAGCCTCCGTTTGCGGGAGATTTGAGTGACCCATGACAATCCTCCCCCACATATGCTCACGATGTCCTCATCGTATTCTCGTGCTTGTACTTTAGGACATGCTCTGTGAACTATCATAGGTCTTCTTCGCGTTCCTACGTTGCTTTACTTTTGTGGAGGTTTCTCCACGTGTGACGTATGTGGTCTTCAGTTCATTTTTATTGGCGACGTGCACTTGCTCCAACTCAATCTCGTGATCCACCTCTCATCTAGGCGATAGCTTCTTTGGAAGCTTTGGAGGCATAACATCCTTGATCTTGTCATGGACGGCTTGTACTTGCTTTGGGACTTGGTTAGGAGGGTTTACGAAATTCTCTCCCTTGTTGAGCTACCGAATGGAGACCAAGTGGACGGGATCCTTTTTAAATCCTCTTATGCATTGCATGGTCGAGAGCATTTTTTTCTTAGGTTGGGCACGCTCGACTAGTACCACACATGCCTTACTCCCATCAAAGATGGTTAGGAAGTTTGTGGCCAACAATGGGAAAGTATGGACTTTGTCGAAGAATTTCATGTCAAGGATCATTGTAAGTCATCCATCAGCACTATTGAGAAATCGAGTTTTCTATTTCACATCCCAAGCGTGACGTGTATACCTCGTGCGGTTGTGGTAAATGGCTTGGCGGGTGAGTTTACTGCCTTTATGGTGCCTCCATTCTTGGTTGCCTTGAAGCCTAGGCACTTGGCCTCATCTTCCGAGATGAAGTTGTTGCTCTAGTGTCTATTAACGCTCAAATGGCTTGGTCGCTGATGGACACACTTACGTACATGAGCCCTTTCTTCGTAGGTACAGGCGGTTGGCTTATAAGTGCGCTAAAGCATTGGAGTGAACCCATGGTGACTTGGGGTTCTTTCACTATTGGTGTTTGGTGGCCTTTGAGCTATGCTATGAGTGCATTAAACGACTTCTTCTTCGAACAATCGCGTATCCAATATGGGCCGTTGCATATGAAGCATGGACTTGGAGGCTTAGGCGGTTGCTGTTTCTCTGATTTGCTTTTCCTGCTCTTGCTGCTTGGAGGCTTTTTCTGTCCCTAATCTTTGTGGCTATAGCCGTTGTCCTCATGACCCGTTGCCCTACCTTTGCCGTGGGTAGGCTTCTTATCTTTGGCTTGGGTAGGGTAGTTAGCAAGTGATTCAACAATGGCAATGGCATCATCGATAGATTGAGTGCCATACTGATTGAGCTCCGCCTTGGCCCAATCCTTGAGGTCGTCTTGGAAGTAGAATAGAGAGTCTTTGTCGGACATGTCAATTATCTCAAGCATAAGGGTAACGAACTCGTTGATGTAGTAGCGGATGCTACCTATTTACTTAAGCTGACATTGGCACGCTCAAGCTTCCTTCTCCGCGTTGCTTGGGGCAAAGTATTTACAGATTTCGCGTTGAAAATCTGCCCATGTGTTGATGGTGTATATGCCTTTGCCCATCTCGCTATGTTTCCGCCGCCACCATAGTTGTGCAGTCCCTCAAAGGAACATGGGTGCTATGCCCACTTTTGAAGCCTCATCACAAACACCAATGGCATTAAAATACTGATCTAGCCCAAAGAGAAAGTTGTTAACGATTGTGGTGTTGCGGGCACCATCATAAGTGTCGGGCTTTGGCACTTTGATGCGGCACATCGCTTGTGCTAGTTGAAGCTGGGCTAGAGGAGAGTGTGCATTTGTACGAAAGCCCAATTCGAGCAGCCTTCGTCGACCTCCGCACTGATCACTTTTAGCTTGTTTTGTACAAAGCTATGCAAGTTGAACAGCTCATCATGAAGTGTTCGAGACTCCCCTTAGGGAGAGTCGGCTCAGTCTTTCATATGGGCCTTGGTGGCTATCGTGAACTCACCATACTCGCCCTTGAGACCATCAACTCGTACCTACAAAGTGTTGGGGATGTCCTGGATAGCGGACATAGAAGTTTCGAGCATACGCAAGGCTCCAAGGCATCAACTGAAAAAGCCTTGGACTTGTCGTAGGACTTAAATTGCATGTGTCCCTCTTCGCGGCCACGGTTTGGCTCAAGTGGAGCCTCTACACCGACAACGCCCTCTTGCGATGTGCTAGGGGGATTGGCCATTGCTTGTCAGCTAGTTGCATAGGTGCAAACCTTAGCTCTGATACCACTTGTTACGGGGATGAGTTTGTGTGCAGCAAGCCCGTGTGGCACTTAGACGACTTTTAGCACACAAGTCCCTAAGTAAGCCTTGAAGACTTCTCGAACTAGCCAATTAATGATGTTTACGACAAATACTAGAGCGAAGTAAGAACAACATGGCCAAATATAATTTTATTACTCACAAAGAGTAAATTACAAGAGAGCTTTTTACAAGGGTGCTTGAGAGCTTGTGTGTGTGTGTGGTGTGGTTGGTTAGGAAATAAGGAGTGCTCACCCCTATTTATAGATGAGCTAGGTTAGGTCTTGAAGTTTCTTAGCTATTGGGGCAAGTTGCATAAATATCTCCCTAGGAATAAAGTGCAAAAGTCTAGAAAACTCTAGGATATTTACAATTGTAGAAAAGTCTAGAATTTGGGCCAAGCTTGGTTGATTCGCTGAGCGCACCACGACTGGCTAGTTGTGTGAGGCTACCCAACGTTAAACGTACTCTACTGCTGAGAGCAAACCGCTGTGCGTACTGAGCGAACCTACATGCTAAGTTCATCTCGCTATGTGTACTGAGCGAACCCGCGTGCTGAGCGCATCCCGCCATTGCGCGGAGAGCACCCCACTGCTAAGTGCATCCCACTGTTAAGCAGAATTTTACTGAGAGCATCCGCCTGTGCCAAATTAGCCTTTGTTTGCGGGAGATTTGAGCGGCCCGTGACAATAAGCTCCCCCTTAATTTTTTTTTTACAAGTTTAAAGAAGTTTTAAAAAAATTACACAGGCTAAGCCAGTTTTAACACATTAAAAAACATATATATTTGTTCTTTGTGTGTGCGTATGTATACAACAATTTATGTAAATTCCCTTAAAAGTTCAAGTGCATGTAATCTTCTCCCTCTTTATCATAAAAAATAAAGGTTAGTAATGAAGAGAAAGATTTCCAAAAATGCTTGTTCATTTTATCAAAAATTTCAATAAAACCTACCCCTAACAGCAACCATCACCTCCAGAAATACCAAATGAAAATAACAAATGAAAAACTCAATATTATGAAAAAGCACATGAATATTATCAAAATTAACACCAAATCTTCACACATATAAATCAAATATCAATCAAAAAGCTAAATCGAAAATAGCCAATCATATATATAAAAATATATATAACAGAATCATGCTATCATAACAGAATCATGCTATCATAACAAAATGATGCATAAAGATGATTGTACGAAGTTTGAATACAAAAACTAATAATAGACTACTGCAAAGAATGCGATGAAAAAGATGAAGGTGGAAAACCAAGAGCAGTGAATATGCGCTACTGGCCATCCAGAAGCTACTACTGCTCGAAAAGTGGCCGCACTTCACCAAGCAACTGCCGCACAAGATCCTCAGGAATTGGAGGTGCCTAAAAAATTGAGGGCTCATCAGTATCCATGTCATGTCCCTCTTGTTCCTCTTGCTCTTTGGCCTATGCTATTGCAACTCGACGTGGCACTTAAAGTCTAGCTCCTAGTCTAAAATCATGCAGTTGATCAGCGGGATAGATGTTGTTAAGCACTCGATCATCCTTTGAGGCTTCTAGGGTACCTAATTCTTAATAGAAGTGGTCTTAATCCATTCCCCATTCCTTTTATGGAATAATGTAGTAATAGCCTCTCCCACTAATTTCTTGGACTCCTCATATACTAGCTCACAAAGGGGTGCACTGAAATGCTGTAGGATCTTAGTAATGATACTACCATAAGGAAACAACATGTTACTAACCCTAGATTACTCAGCATATGTCTCATAATCACATACCTAAGGTTAGCCGGTCAATGACGAAGGATACAATCTAATAACCTGACATCCAAATAAGTAACTTCATTAGAATGTTGTTAACATACATATTTCCATAATATTGATTTTAATGATAACAATCTAGGTTGAAAATGTTGGAGTTATTAAAATTGGTTAAGTTCTTAAAGTCTTATGACGTTTTTGGGCAAGTTTAAAAATCTTAAGAGAAAACGGATAACCGTTAATTTGAAATCGGCAAATCGTTTTCTTAAAGAGAATTTATAATTTTGATTCTAGAAGATAACAGTGAATCGTTTATTAGAAAATGGTTAACCGAAAAATTTTAGAGAGCACCTTATCTAAAAACGGAGAACTGTTTACTGATAATGGCTAACTGATAAATTCTAGAGAGGAATTAGTTGGCAAATGGTGAACCGTTTAGCACAAATGGCTAGCCAATAATTTCTTGCAGGTTTCTGCAATTAAACAACAAACTAACAACTCCAAACGATGAACTGACTATTCCAAATTCAGCATAACAGTAACTTGCACAAAGTTAAAACAGTGATTTGACATAGCTAACAGTGATTCGATTATTCCCAAATGTCAATAACGACTATTTTTCAGCTCCAACTATAAAACGCTTCAATTAAATTCAAATTAGAACGATTTTTTATGATTATTATTGAGCTTATTGTTGTGAATTAAATATTGTTTGTGCTTGAAGCTAGTTAATCTCATCAATTCACACTTTAGGCTTTCATTTGTAAACACATATATTAAGTGAGGAAAAATTTGTGTAATTTTCATTTTAATATCAAATTGAGTGTTTAAGAGTCTGGGCACCACTTGGGTTAAGAGGTTTGGGATAACCTCTGGTTGTAAAGGTTGATTGGCATCTTGGAAGTCAATTATAAAGATTTCAAAGCCTTAGAATGTACGGCTTGGATAGTGGAATCCTCAAGCCCAGTGAGCTTGGAGGCGTGGATGCAGCTGGAGTTTACCGAACCACGTAAAAATCTTATGTTTGATTCTCTTTCCCTTCTCTATTTAAATTTTTTATTATTGTTGTTTATTTCTTATTAGCTCAATTTTATATTTGCATTGACCTTTTATTTAATTACTCCATAATTTTTAAAAACCCAATTCACCCCCTCTTAGGTTGCTTAGCTAGTATTTCATTTGGTATCAGAGCAAAGTACTCTTGTTAGGACTTAACCGTCTAGAGTAAAAGATCCATGGCAACCCAAAATGATTCCATCATTGGGGAAGGTCAATCCACTACTAGACCACCATACTTTGATGGGAATGATTACCCATATTGGAAAACCAAGATGAGAATTTATTTGCAAGCATTAGATTATGAAATTTAGGAAATTGTTTGTGATGGTACATTCATGCCTACCATTAAAAGTGAAGAAGAGGAAGATATTCCAAAACCTTCATGAGAATGGAATGAATCAGAAAAGAGAAAAGTTTCTCTCAATTCCAAAGCCATGAATGCTCTATTTTGTGCCTTAGATAAGAAATAGTTTTATAGAGTTTTAGGTTGTTCTAATGCATATGAGATTTGGAAGAAACTTGAAGTAGTTTACGAAGGTACAAATCAAGTCAATGAGTTTAAAATTAGTAGATATACTAGGCAATATGAATTATTCCAAATGGAATAAAATGAGAGTGCGCATTCTATGTATACTAGATTTATGGATATTGTGAATACTCTAGGAGCTCTAGGAAAAACCTTTTCAAATAAGGAGAAGGTAAAGAAAATTATTAGGCCTTTGCCAAAAGAATGGAGACTTAAGAGAACTCCCAGTAAGGAAGCCAGTGATTTAAATATTTTATCTATTGATGATTTAATTGGCTCACTAATTTTTATGAAGAAGATTTTATAGCTAAAAAAGGTGATGAAGACAAGAAGTGTTGGGAATATGTGCTTTTTAAAGCACATTGATTTATTTATTTTTTTGTTAATAAAATATTTAAGATAATTTCAGATATCTTAATTGCATAAATATTTTGAATAAGGTCCATTTAATCATGTTATATGTATTTTATGTGATCATTATATCAATTCACAGAAGACATAAATACAAGTTATCTTATGATTAAATAAATTAAGTTCGCAGTTGATAAATAGAGTTGGGTGCTCTATTTATGTTTAGAGTATAGTAAATTTATTGAATGATTTATCTTGATCATGTATGAATTTACTGATATAGTTTGACTATATTGAACTAGATCGTATATGAGATTTAATTAACCTTAAAATGACTGTCAAACTTCTTAAATCTCATAAGCATTGATTTTATTGCAATCTCAATCTTGAGTTAATTATAGTTTCATGTTTGTGATTGTCATTTCATTTGAGTTACCAATAGGCGCGACATACATTTGTAGTCAAGATTACCCGGTATTTTGGTGGAAGCAATTATGAGCAGTGAGATTATAGATTGACAATATGGAATTTGTACCACACATCTCTTGACGGGTTTTTGGTACTTGATCATAGAATTCTCCGGTCAGAGTGTTTCAACGTAATTAGTATGTTGAAAATGATCATTAAAGAAAGCCAGTAAGTGTCAAGAAACAAGATGTAATTAAATTGGTTGGACAGTTGTGGTACAAAGGATTGTTCAGTAAAGAAATTAATATGACGTGGGTCAAATTATTATTCGAAAATACTATCTTAGATAGCATACAATTATGGAGATTTGAAATTAAATAATCAAGCTAGTTTAATTACATGCCTAATTATTGTAGCCCACTATTGCATATATCCATATGATCCCCGTGTTAGCTAATTTAATTGATTACACCACTATTGGATTGATAAGCAAGATAACTAGCTATTTGGGTTAAAACCCTGAATATAGTATTTGGTGGGAGGCTCCATTTAATATGCTTGTGTGTAAGGGGTCTTGTGTTATTTTACAAGATAGCCCCGATAGCAAGTTTGGGGTTTTATCTTATTTTTAATTTAAATCAAATATTTTGATTTAAAAGAATTAAAAAAGGTGAGATAAAAAAGGAATCTAGGATTTCCACCTAATAGGGATATAAAATGCTTGTTTCTCTACAAATAGGGAGAGGAGCCACAATATATAGATTAGAGAAAAATAAATTTTTTCTCTCTAATCTTGAAAGAAAAAGTTTTCTCTTGCTAGTTGCTTACAGTAGTGATAAAGGCGCTTACACGTCAAATACATATCAAACTTAAGTCATAATCTGAAAGATCGTTGGCGAAGAATTGTAATCTAATAAGATTGGTGGTGACAGATCGTGATTTGAGAGCCTAAATTACTTCTATGAAAAAGCAAATGTACGATATATCAATTATTGTAATTTTATTTATTGTATGAGAATTGCAATCCAAATTTTTTCTACTGTAAAACTATTTTTTAAACCAACAATTGGTATCAGAACTATCTCATGTTAATATATAGAGTTACTGTATGAAATCAATTTTTTATATTATGTGATTTAGGGTTTTGGGTTTATATCCCATGGCACCCTATGATTTTACTATTTTACGGTTCAGCCAATGTATGTGGGTTTTGAGTAGGGATGGCAATTATGCTCGCAAGCCCGCTCAAACCCATCCGCCAAAACCCGCCTGCTGCGGATAATTTGCAGGTTGCGGGCGGGTTTGGTATTACAAATTGAAACCCGCACTTAGATGCGGGTGGGTTTGGTATTAGCCCAATATCCAACGGATACCCGCATGGACATCTGTCAGACCCGCAATATTTTTTTAAATATTTTTAAATTAATTTTAAATGAAAAAATATTTAAATTTAAAAAATATATAAAGAAAATAATGCAATTATGCAAAGTGCCAAATAACCAAAGTGTAAACACGTGTACTGTGTATAACAATGCAAGTAGCATCGTAGTCCTAATAGTCATAATTTAATTATTACACATGTACTGTGTATTTTATACTTAAATTTGAGAATTTGTGTTGAATTGATGTTGAAATTTTAATATTTCATTTACATTGGTTAAATTTAAAATTGAGTATGTTATGTGAAATTTGAGGTTATTATTGTAAATTTATATAGCGAACATTTGTGATTTTAAATATATAACCCGCAAAAAATCCGCTGGATACCATTGTGAGTTTGGTAATTGTCAAAACTCTTTGCGGGTGGGTTTTCTTAAAAAAATTAAAACCCGCTGTAGGTTGTAGGTGGGTTTGGTAATTTAAATTTTGTGCAGATTTTGGTTTGGTAATGGCAAATCCGCTGTGAGCAGTGCCTATTGCCATCCCTAGTTTTGAGCAAAAAAATTCAAATTTATTTATATTGAATCCAAGCGCATTATTAGTTATCAATTGGATAATATAAATAGAAATTTGACAAGCCTAATAGTAATTATTTGTCCAAATTTATTTTTATTGGTCCCAAGCCCATTTTGGAATTTCTAAATTGGGTCATATAAATGAAAATTTTGGTAGATCAATATTGAAATTTATTTGGCTCGAGAATTTTTGAAAAATAAAATTGGGCTTAATTTTATTAATTGGGTCTTTTTTTTATAAACATTTTATTTTCAAATTAAGACCCAATAGAATTTTATTTAAAAGTGGGCCAAGTTTAATTTTAAAAATGGGACCAAAGATAAATTTAATGACCCCAAATGTATCCAAGCCTATGGATATGGAAAATAACAAGTACAAGGAAGAGAAAGAAGGAAGATGAACATTGACTTGAAGCCCAACGGATGTTAGGTTTGTAGATTAAGTTTATTAGGTTTGTAGATTAGTCAATTTTCCTTAGGAAAACTATGAATTGAGATTGTTTAGTCACTTTGATCTATATGCTATGTTTGGTTGATAACATGCCATGAGAACATGTCATATAGAATATGAAGTGCCACTCTATGCGTCATAATACATGGCATCTACAGATTATGCATCTAGATATATATTGTTTGACATTTGCATGTGATTAATAATATTAGATTTCATCTAGATAATATTATTTTAGGAAGCATACAATTAACAATATAGGATATAATCTGTATATTGTTCAAAAGGAAAAACCAACTTTAAAATATTGAGTGGGAGAGGGAAAATTTAAGATTATTCTTTCCACAGGCTCCATTATTAGTTCAATAATAAAATTATATATATACTTCGACTTCAGAATACAATGATGCTCCATACGAAAAGTGTATAAATTAGACATTTTATTTAATGAACTTCTTTATAGATAAGATCGAAATATTTTTCAATCTGTTGATCACCCTAACGGTGGCTGTATGATATGAAAAATACGTAAATTGAAATACTGGTTATATACTCAACAATAATTTGTTATTGACTTTCCCAACGAAGTTCTGTTAACAAATTTTAGCCCTAAAAGATAACGATAATTATTTAGCATGTTTCCATATAAAAGTAAATAATCTAATGGTTAATTGGATCTAGTAAGTGTAGGCATGACTTTCCCATCGGAAAGCTTGCCAAAACGGTACTAGATTATCGTTACAATAAAATAAAATGCATTTATGGTTTTTTTCATTTTATATTTTTTATTGTGAATATTACTTGTTTCAAAGTATTTATGCATGAATGTTTTATTTTTCAGAAAATGTATTCCCTAAGCCCACTCACTATTATTTTGAGTCAAAACAAACTCACTGGTGAGAACTACATAAATTGGAAACGAAATCTATTTATAGTCCTGACTGTTGAAAATTATAAATATGTCTTAACTCAGCCATATCCTTCTGAACCAGCAGAGGACGCTAGTAGAAATCAGAGGAGGCTTTATGAAAAGTGGTAAAAAGCTAATGAAATGGCAAAATGCTATATTTTAGCCTCAATTTCTAATACTCTGCAGACCAAACATTAGAACATGGAGATAACCATTGAAATAATGGAAAGTCTCTAAGAGATGTTTGGGCATAGTACTTGCTCTACGAGGCAAGCAGCACTGAAAAGTGTTATGAACTCCAAGATGGGAAAGGGTACAAGAGTTCGTGATCATGTCATGAAAATGATGGACTATTTGAATGAGGCTGAGATTCAAGGTGCACAGATCGATGATAACTCAAAAATTGACATAGTACTAGAATCTCTGCCTGAAACATTCAAAGAGTTTAAGGTCAATTATAATATAAAATGAAAGAAATATGACCTTAACAGAATTAATGAAACTTTATTCAACTGAAGAGATTTATCTTGCTGAAAAATCTCAAAGAAGCATTAACCTCACTGAAAAATGTACTTCTTCTAAGCCTAAGCCAAAAGGCAAGAAGAAGAAAGCTAGAAAAAAGAAACAATCTACTAAGAAAGATGACAAGCCGAAAGGCAAGTGCTTCAAGTTTGGACAGAAAAATCACTGGAAAAAGGATTGCCCTAAGATTATGAAATCAGATATGAGAAATCTTTTAGTTATAGAGACCTGTTTAGTTCAGAATCCTGTTGACACCTGAGTTTTGGAAGGATTCTGGAGCAACTAATTATATTTGTAATTCACTTTTTTGGTTTTAGGAAACCAAGTGAAGGAAGCGTCAAATTACAGTTAAGGACAGGCCAGTTCGTGTCAGCAGTGAAGACTAGATCTGTTTTATTATATTTTAATAATGAGAGGAATTTAATTTCAGACTAGATCTGTTTTATATTTTAGATTTGAATAATTATCTTTATGTTCCAGACATTAAGAGGAATTTAATTTCAGTAGCTTGTTTATCAAGACAGGGGTATACCATAAATTTTAATTCCTCTGTTTCTATTATGAAAAATAATAGACTAGTATGTTATGGTACATTGGAGGATAATTTATATCATTTAAGTTCTTTGATCCATTCTATGTATGACACAGTGATTGAAAATAGTGAGCATATGCACTTATCTAAGAAAAAAAAAATTTCTTTCAACCAATGTTATATATGACATTTGTGCTTAGGTCATATAAATCTAAATAGGATACAGAAAATGATCAAAGATAGGCTTTTAGGTCCATTGAAAAATGAATCATTGCCACTTTGTGAATCTTGTTTAGAAGGAAAAATGACCAAAAGGCCTTTTTCTCGGCGAAAGGAATATGTTGAGTGCTGGAAAATGCATATTTTATAAAGGATATAATTGTTATTTTGTGCTCTAAGTCTCATTAACATTTCTATTTTTATTTATTTATGTTCTTTAAACTTTAATTGTGTGTGTCTTGTTATAATTTGAGTGTTTTATATATTTTAAGGGTATTTTGGCTATTTCATGATTAGCGAGAGGTCGGATAGCAAAACGGATAACGTTTTTGGGCCAGAATAGCTGAAAACCTTAGGGAATGACATAAAGGGCATAATCGTATATCTAAACAGTACCGTATACATGAACAGTAACTTATAAGTGAACAGCATCGTATACATGAACAATACCGTAATTCTAGAATTTTGATGGGGCTTAGCGGACGCTGTTTTGGCCGGCTGACGTGGTGTTGACTGATGATGTGGCATCATCATATTTGACTAAAAATACTGATGTGGCTTGGACCGGATGATGTAGCATTGACTGATGACATTGCGATACATTATTGGACCAAAAAGTTGACTTTTATGTTTGACTGATGACGTGGCAGCATATTAGTGGACAAAAAATATGCGTACGATACATGCACATACACCGAATGACAGTCCTGATGATGTGTTCCATCCAATCAAAGCTTACCACATGGCGCAATCCTGAGCGTCCGAATTGTTTTTATTCGATGGCCATGATTTACTCAGTGTATCTATAAATAGGGGGCTACTCCCCCTAATTTAATACCCCTGATTTCATTTTTGAGATCTATTTTCTATAATTTCCTTTTTATCTTGTACTTTCTACATATTTTAATAAAATTTCCATTTTGCCCCTAGTTAAAAAATGAGTAGCTAATTTATTTTCAAGTTTGGGTTGAAAGTGAAGCTTTAACATGATCTATGGGCTTAATTTGGTAAGTTTGCTTTCTCTTTCTCTGATTTATGGGTCATTCTATGATGTCGTGATTAAAGTTGCGGCATCAATACCGTAATTAAATATAAATTATGTAAATAAGACATAAAATTTGTAAATATAACATAAAACTTGTAAATCAACATTAACTGTAAAATAAAACATAAATTTTGGAAATAGAACATAAGACTTGTAAATGGAACGTAAAACAAATAAATTAATATAAAACTAGTAAAATTAATGTGTTACTAGTAAACAAAACAAAAACTTACAAATATAACATAAAACAAGTAAATTAACATTAACTGTAAAATAAAACATAAATTTTAGAAATGGAACATAAGACTTGTAAATGAAAGGTAAAACAAGTAAATGAATATAAAACTAATAAAATTAATGTGTTACTAGTAAACAAAACAAAAACTTACAAATATAACATAAAACTAGTAAATCAACACTAACTGTAAAATAAAATATAAATTTTGGAAATGGAACATAAGACTTGTAAATGGAAGTTAAAATAAGTAAATTAATATAAAACTAATAAAATAATGTGTTACTAGTAAATAAAATAAAAACTTGTAAATATAATATAAAACAAGTAAATCAACACTAACTGTAAAATAAAACATAAATTTTAGAAATTGAACATAAGACTTGTAAAAGAAAGGTAAAACAAGTAAATTACGATAAAACTGGTGAATTGATGCATTACTGGTAACTAAAATGAAAACTTACAAATATAACATAAAACAAGTAAATCAACATTAAGTGCAAAATAAAACATAAACTTTGTAAATTATGCCAAAAACTTATGAATAAAAGCTAAAATGAATAAATTAATATTAGAGTTACTATTAAAAAAAATTCATAATTGTAAAATAAAATCTCATTATAATGTTTATTAGTTTATCTATTTGTTGCGTTTTTTTTTATTTAAATTGAATAATGTTAACTTTGTATTTATGTAATACATATGGTGTTTTATTAAAGATGAAATTTATTCTCAAAATCGGATTTTGAAAAAAAAAATATTAAATATTTTTTATAGTTGTTGTAAGATGAGAATATTTTGCATCTTTCTACACTTCCTCAACAATAACCTTAAATGGTCTCTAAGTACACGTAAAAAATTTAAAACTACACGATGTATGCATAAAATTCAAAATAAAATCTAATTTTATTAACATATCATATATGTGTCTAGTAATATAAGAATTTTTTTTTAGTTTGTTTTTACTTGCTCCACATCAAGATAAATAATTGCGCTTGATTAACTTGTGTAATAAATAGATATTATATATAAAAAAAAAATGAGGAAAAAAGTATATAAATGTCCTAGAATAAATATAGAATTTATGGTTAAACCAATTCAATAAACTTATTCTATTTTTTTTAGTACAATTTTTTGTTTAATTAATGAGTACTTTTTTTTCCATGTTTAATTAAAGAAAATATTTTTTAAATAAAATTTTCACTAAAATTATATAGAAATAACGTTAATTTTTTAAGTAATTAATAATCTTGTATAAATTTACTAGGTTTACTTTATATTTACTAGTTCTATGTGTAATTTATAATATTTATGTCTATCACGGTATTGATGCCGTAATTTTCATTACGGCATTATAGAATTTTCCCTGATTTATTTAGGTTGTTTGACTTATCGTTGACAGATAATAATAATTTTATCTAGATTTTGCACTAGTATACCGGCTCCCTAGTGCAAGATTAATACTGTTTGGTATGAGCACTTTACCCTGTATTAATTAGAGAAAAACATCCCCTCTAGTATTAACAATCCATTTTGACTCAATATTAATAGAAAATAAATTTAAGTTATTTAGTGGACAATCTTGCCACATTGTCGACAGTAGGATTATTATCACTTGGCACAACGTGTTCTTGACATCCCTTTAACATAAGATTATTTTTCCTAGCACAATAAGCACTTGATACCCTACTTATTAGAGTTAGACTTATGAGGAGTGGAAATACCCGCCTCATAGATTAATTAGAATTTAAAAATGAATATTAAGCCTATGGTGAAATGTTGAGTGTGAATCCAAAGACTCAAACGCTTATTTTGTATTGTTTCATATTTAGTTTGTTCCCATTATCTTTTTAATTTAAATCCTGGTAAAAAATCACATCCTACCAATCCACATACAAACTTGGAAGATTAAACCTACACACGATTAAATCTACCTCCTCGTGGGATCGACACTCGTCACCATAAATCTATACTGCAATAGATTCGTGTGCTTGCGAGTACAACAAAATTTGTACAACAGAATATGTGCAATAGTACCACTTGAATTGGTACATACAGATGTACAAGCTCAAGATGGTTGTGAGAATTTCATCACATTCACTGATGATTATTCAAGATACGATTATGTTTATCTAATATGTCATAAGTCTGAAGCTCTTGAAAAATTCAATGAGTATCGAACTGAGACAGAAAAGCAATTAGGTAAGAACATAAAGAAGCTTCAATCTGATCGAGGTGGTGAATATCTCTCAGGAGAGTTCAAAGACTATCTGGTTGAAAATGGGATTATATCTCAATTAATAGCTCCAGGAACATCACAACAAAATGGTGTAGCTGAAAGAAAAAATAGAACTCTTTTGGATATGGTGAGATCTATACTTAGTTATTCCACATTGCCCATCTCATTTTGGGGACTAGCATTAGAAACAGCAGCATACCTATTGAACTTAATTCCATCTAAGTCAGTGCTTAAAACCCTAATAGAATTATGGTCAGGTTGCAAACCAAGTTTTAAACATATCCATATTTGGGGTTCACCAGAACATGTGCTAAAACCAAAGGCCAAAAAAATGGATCACGTTATGAGGTTTGTATATTTGTAGGGTATCCCAAAGGAACAAGGGGAGGTTTATTTTATAGTCCTCAAGATAGAAAAGTGATTGTGAGTACACACTTCACTTCTCTTGAGGAAGACAATATGAATAACTTCAAACCTAACAGTAAGGCAATGCTGAAAGAATTATCAGGAGATCATATTGATGCTCAGATTTTGGTACCATTAATCAGCAGGAAGAAGAGAAACAATATGAACATCAAAACACTATCCCTGAACAACAATCACTTATAGAACTTCGTCATAGTGGGAGGGTAACTAGATTACTAGCACGATACATGTTATTGGGAGAAACTTACACAGCTATCTCAGATGGACATGTACAGGATCCTACTAGCTACAATGAAGCTCTATTAGATGAAGATGCTAAACTATGAAAAAATGCTATGAACCAACAAAATTGAATCTATGCATTCTAATAAAGTCTAGGAACTTATAGAAGCACTAAATGGGGTAAAACCTGTAGGGTGTAAGTGGATCTACAAAAGAAAAAGAGGAGTAGATGGAAGGGTGGAGAAATTTAAAACAAGATTAGTAGCCAAAGGGTATACTTAGAAAGAGGCAATCGATTATGAGGAAAATTTTTCACCGTTTGCTATGCTTAAATCCATCAGGATTCTACTCTCTATTGCTGCAGTGCTGGATAATGAAATTTGGCAAATGGATGTCAAGACTGCATTTCTTAATGGACATCTTGAAGAAGACATCTATATGCAGTAACCAGATGGGTTTGTTGAAAAAGGCCAAGAACACATAGTATGTAAATTGCAAATATTCAATTATGGATTAGAGCAAGCATCGCAGTCATGGAACATCAGAATTGATCAAGCGTTTAAATCATTTGGATTCATACAGAATATTGATAAACTGTGTGTATAAAACAATTTAGGGAAAGGTTGTAGCTTTTCTTGTTCTTCACGTAAATGACATTCTCTTAATGGGAAACAATATAAGAGTATTATCATCAATAAAGAATTGGTTGGCTAAACAGTTTGATATGAAAGACCTAGAAGAGGCAAGTTATATTCTTGGTATCAAATTACTTTGAGACCGGAAGAATAATATTTTAGTCCTTATCCCAAATTGCTTATATTGATAAGATACTAGCTAGATTTAGCATGGAAAATTTCAAAATTGGTTTGTTACCATTCAGGCATGAAATTTCTTTTTCTAAAGATCAGTCACCTAAGACAAATGAGGAAAGAGAAAAAATGATGCGAGTTCCCTATGCAGAAGTTGTGGAAAATCTTATGTATGCCATGCTATATACTAGACCAGATATTTGTTTTGGTCAGTAGATATTAGTCTGATCCCGATCCTGAACAATGGGTTGCAGTCAAGCATATAATTAAGTATCTGAAAAGAACTACCAATTATATGCTTGTGTATTCTAGTGATGATCTCATTCTAGTGGGTTATACCGATTCTGACTTCATGTCAGATAAAGATTGTAAAAAATCAACTTCTGGTTATGTTTTTACAGTGGGAAGTGGAGTTGTGAGTTAGAGGAGTGTGAAACAAAGTTGTATCGAAGACTCCACAACAAAAGCTGAATATGCAGCTGCAACTAAAGCTGCTAAAGAAGTTGCTTGGCTCCGTAAGTTCCTACAAGATCTTGAGGTGGTACCTACAGTAATTACACATCTTAAACTATTTTATGATAATAGTGGTGCAGTGGCTCAGTCTAAGGAACCAAAAAACCACAAAAAGCAAAAACATATAAAAAGGAAATACCATCTCATAAGAGAAATAGTGCAGAGAGGTGATGTAGAGGTTGCCTAGGTTGCCTCAGAATAGAACCTGGCAGATCCTTTTATAAAGGTGATACCTCGGAAACTTTTTAACCTGCACTTGTATGGGCATGCGTGAGTTGCCACATATGCTTTAAGAGCTAGTTGGAGATTGTTGGGAACATGTGCTCTTTAAAACATATTGATTTATTTATTTTCTGATTAATAAAATATTTAAGATAATTTTAGATATCTTAATTGCATAAATATTTTGAATAAGGTCCATTTAATCATATTATATGTATTTTATGTGATCATCATATGGATTCACAGAAGACATAAATACAAGTTATTTTATAATTAAATAAATTAAGTTCGCAATTGATAAATAGAGGTGAACGCTCTATTTATTTTTTCACCTCTATTTATTTTTAGACTGTAGAAAATTTATTGAATGATTTATCTTGATCATGTATGAATTTACTAATGTAGTTTGACTATATTAAATTGGATCACATATGAGATTTAATTAACTTTAAAAAGACTGTCAGATTTATTAAATCTCATAGGCATTGATTTTTTGCAATCTCAATCTTGAGTTAATTATAGTTTCATGTTTGTGATTGTCATTTCATTTGAGTTACCAATAGGCGCGACATACATTTGTAGTTAAGATTACCTGGTATTTTGGTGGAAGCAATTATGAGCAGTGAGATTATAGATTGACAATATGGAATTTGTACCACACATCTCTTGACGGGTTTTTGGTACTTGATCATAGAATTCTCTAGTCAGAGTGTTTCAACGTAATTAGTATGTTGAAAATAATCATTAGAGAAAGCTAGTAAGTGTCAAGGAACAAGATTTAATTAAATTGGTTGAACAGTTGAGATATCAATTTAATTAACGATGTGACACAAAAGATTATTCAGTAAAGAAATCAATGTGACATGGGTCGAATTATTATTCGAGAATACTATCTTAGATAGCATACAATTATGGAGGTCAATTCCAATCTTTTAGTGGAGTAGATATGAAATTAAATAGTTAGGCTAGTTTAATTACAGGTTTAATTATTGTAGCCACTATTATATGCACCCATATGATCCTCAGGTTAGCTCATTTAATTGATTACACCACTATTAGATTGATAAATAAGATAACTAGCTATTTGAGTTAAAAGCCTGAATATAGTATTTGGTGGGAGGCTCCATTTAATATACTTGTGTGTAAGGGGCCTTGTGTTATTTTATGAGATAGGCCTTTATAACAAAAGCAAGTAAACGCCACTTTTGGGGTTTTATCTTATTTTTAATTTAAATCAAATATTTTGATTTAAAGGAATAAAAAAATGTGAGATAAAAAATGAGCCTAGGGTTTCCACTAATAGGGATATAAAAGGCTTGTTTCTCTACAAATAGGGAAAGGAACCACAATATATAGATTAGAGAAAAATGAATTTTTTTTTTCTCTCTAATCTTGAAAGAAAAAATTTTCTCTTGCTAGTTGCTTATAGTAGTGATAAAGGCACCCACATGTTAAGTGCAGATTAAACTTGAGTCATAACCTGAAAGATCGTTGGTGAATAATCGTGATTTGGGAACCTAAATTATTTCTACGAAAAGGAAAATATACGATTTCTAAATTATGGTAATTTTATATATTGTATGAGAATTGCAATCCAAATATTTTCCACTGTAAAACTATTTTTAAACCAACAAGAAGAGGAAGAGCATTGCTCTTAAAGCGTCAAAATCTGAAAGTGATAAAGAAAGCAAACAAGAAGATGAAGACATGGCAATGATTGTTAAAAAATTCAAAAAATTCTTGAAGAGATGATCCAATGAGAGAAGAAAGTTCAAAAATTTCAAAAACCAAAAGGAAAAAAAATAAGCAATTACGTGTTATAAATGCAAGAAGCCTGGCCATATAAGATCAGAGTGCCCTCTTCTCAACAAACTCAGGAAAAAAGCTATGGTGGCAACTTGGGTTAATAGCGACGATGAGACCTTAGATGAAGAAGAATCGCATGAAGTATCAAACCTAGCACTTATGGCAATTGGAGAAGAATAATGCAATGAACTTGATGAGGTAAATGATCTTTCTACCTATGTTGAGTTGTATGAAACCTTTACAGAATTGCATAATGATTTGAAGAAAATTGGATTGAAAAATGTTTCTCTTAGAAAGAAAAATGTAGAACTTTCAAGTGAGAATGAATTTTTAATTGCAAAGGTTAAATGTTTAAAATTAAAGAATAAAAAGCTACATGATGAGATTATGTCTTGCAAACAAAGCATTGCAATTGAGCATGAAAGGTTACTTGTTAATAATTTGAAAAATGAACATGAAATGCTTAAGAAAAATAGTAATGAGCTTCATGATATTGTCTTCAAATTTACAAATGGGCAAAAGATTTTAGATAGCTTACTTGGCTATTAAAAATGTGTTTTTGGTAAATGAGGTATTAGCTATAAGCCAAATTTGAAACAAAAATATTATAAAAATTACTTTGGGAAGGGTACCTCCATTAATAATCCAATTGTATGTCATTATTGCAATGGAAATGGAAAATTGAGTTTTAAATGTCCAGTTAAGCAAAATGCATAACATGGAATTAAATGTGTTGGGGTTCCAAAAGGAACAATTGCTAACACTCAAGGACTCAAAAAGTTTTGGGTACTTAAAACTTAGAGATTTCTTCTGCAGGGATCAAAGAAGAAGAATAAAAGATACTTGGACAGCGGATGCTCGAGACATATGACAGACAATTACTCTTGGTATTTGAGTTTCACCAAGATTGAAAATGGTGGAGACATATCATTTCAAGATAATTCAAAAGGAAAGATCATTGTTATTGCTAATGTCGGTAAAGATTTTTCTACCTTCATTGGAAATGTGTGTTTAGTTGAAAATTTGAAACACAACTTACTTAGTATTAATCAATTGTGTGATAAAAGCTATAAAGTTATTTTGAACAAAACAAAATATGTTATTGAGAATGCATGTGATGGTAAAGTTTTGTTTGTTGGAAAAAGATGTATTAGTATATACATAATTGATATAGATTGTGCATCAACTCATAATAAATGTTTTTCAACTTTACATGATGATAGTTGGTTACGGCATAGAAGATTAGGCCATGCAAGTATGGATTTAATTTCAAAAATTTCAAAAAATGATTTAGTTAAAGGACTTCCAAAAATTGGTTTTAAAAAAGATAGAATTTGTGAAGCTTATCAATTTGAAAAACAAATCAAAACTTCTTTAAAAAAAATTGTGTTTCTACTTCCTAACCACTTTAGCTTTTTCACATGAATTTATTTGAACCTTCTAGATATGCAAGTCTAAGCGGTAAGTATTATGCATTTGTAATTGTTGATGATTATTTTAGATACACATGGGTATTATTCTTAGCTAATAAAGATGATGCCTTTGATACTTTTAAAATCTCTTGTAAAAAGGTTGAAAATGAAAAAGGATAACCACTTCTTGCATAAGAAGTGGTTATGGTGGAGAATTTGAAAATCATGATTTTGAAAACTTCTATAATAACTTTGGCATTGAACATCAATTCTCATCACCAAGGACTCCACAACAATGAAGTTGTTGAGAGAAAAAAATAGGTCTATTCAAGAAATGGCTAGGACCATGTTGAATGAAAATGGATTATCAAAATACTTTTGGGCTGAAGCTGTTAATACCGCATTCTATGTTTTTAATCATGTTTTGATTAGGCATTATCTCAATAAAGCTCCCTATGAGCTTTGGAAAGATGAAAATCTAACATTGGCTATTTCAAAATTTTTGGATGCAAATGTTTTATATTGACTACAAAAGACAACCTTGGTAAATTTAAGCCAAAATTTGATGTTGGTATCTTTCTTGGATATTCAAATACAAGCAAAGCTTATAGAGTATATAATAAAAGAACTTTGGTTGTTGAAGAATCTATGCATGGCACATTTGATGAGTCTAACCCCTCTTCTAACGAGAAAGTTATTGTTGATGATGATACAAATGAAGAGTTACAAAAGGAAGAGCTTTCAAATGCTAAACAAGAAAATGCACCATGCGAGAATCAAGAAGAGCAACAAGAAGAACAAACAAATATGGAGCAAAATGAAGGTAATTCTCAAACACTCCCTAAGGAGTGGAGGTATACTTCTTCTCACCCTAAAGAATTAATTTTAGGAGATCCTTTATGAGGTGTAACTAGTAGATCATCATTTAGAAATACTTGTGAGCATGCTGGATTCATTCTCCAATTGAACTAAAATCATTTTCGAATGTGGAAAATGATGAATCTTAGATTATGGCAATGTAAGAGGATTTAAATCAATTTGAGAGAAACAATATATGAAAATTAGTTCCTAATAAGAACATCAATCTGTTATAGGTATTAAATGGGTATTTAGAAATAAGATGGATGAATCTGGTGTGGTTGTAAGGAAAAAAGCTAAGGATACAACCAAGAAGAAGGAATTGATTTTGCTGAAACTTTTGCACCTATTGCTAGATTAGAATCTATTAGGATGCTGTTAGCATTTGCATGTCATAAAGATTTTATTTGTATCAAATGGATGTCAAAAGTGATTTTCTAAATGGCTATATTATAAAAGAAGTTTATGTGAAAAAACCCTCTGGTTTTGAAAATAAAAATTTCCAAATCATGTCTAGAAGTTGAATAAGGGTTTGTATGGTTTAAAACAAACACCTAAAGCATGGTATGATAGACTTAGTAAATTTCTTATGGAAAATGATTCTTTAATAGGAAAAGCGGATACTACTTTTTTTATTAAGCATAAGAATGAAGACATACTTGTCCAAATCTATATTGATGATATCATATTTAGTTCTATTAATGAGTCTTTATGTAAGGAGTTTTCATCTTGTATGAGTAAAGATTTGAAAGGAACATGATGAGAGAGTTGAAGTACTTCCTTGGACTGCAAATAAGACAAAATAAAAAAATAATCTTCATCAATCAAGCAAAATATTTGAGAGATTTACTCAAAAGATACAGATTTAAATGTGGAAATACTAAAAGGACTCCAGAGCTCAACAATCAAGCCTGAAAAAGATGAAAAAGGTAAAGAAGTTGATGTCAAAATATATTGAGGTATGATTAGATCCTTACTTTATTTGAATGCAACTAGGCATGATATTATGTTTAGTGTGTGCTTATGTACAAGATTTCAATCATGTCCTAAAGAATATTATTTGCTTACTATTAAAAGAATTTTATATTATTTGAGTGGAACAATAGATCTTGGCCTTTGATATCCTAGAGGAATTCACATAGATCTGACTTGTTATTCGGATGCTGATTTTGCTAGTTACAAAGTTGATAGGAAGAGTACTCGTAGAACATGTCACTTACTTGTCTCTTGGTTTTGTAAGAAGCAAAATTCAGTTGCAGTCCCAACCACCGAGGTTGAATATATCACCACCGGTAGTTGTTGTACACAAGCCCTTTGGATGAAACAGACCCTTAGAGACTACAGTATTAATCTTGATCATATACCTAATCATGTGTGTCAATACTAGTGCCATAAACATGTCAAAGAACCCCATTCAACACTCTAGAACCAAGCACATGGAGATTAGACACCATTTCTTAAGAGATCATGTTAAAAAAGGAGACATTCCATTAGAATCTATATCGAGCAAAAAAAAAACTTATAGATATCTTTACAAAACCCCTTAGTGAGGATTAGTTTGTTAAAATTCGACACGAACTTGGGATAATGAATTCTTCACAGTAGTATATCTTTGTATGATATTTAGGCTATTAGCTTATCTATTGTGTGGTTGGTTGTGTGAATATGTGTTATTGTTAATTGATTTATATGATTTTGAGTGTTATATGACGATTTATGCATTAAAATGGCTTTTAAGACATTTCGGATAAATAAAATGATCTTGGAATGGATTAATTATTGGCCAAAGATTAATACAAATGTGCAAAATCATAGTTAAAATAAACGGATGACTATTTGTAAATAAACATATTACCATTTAAAAAGAGAAACTTGGGAAATGAAGATTGCTTGATAACGGTTAACCAATTGGGAATAATGATTTACCGATTAAAAGCTAAAAGGATGTTTGAGTTAACAATTAACCGATCTCGAGTAAATAAGTTACTGGAATTTAATAGTTCGTTGATTTCAAAAAACAGCTCACCAGTTCTCGTCGGATAATAGAACAATAAAGGATTTCTTCTTCATTTTCTCCTTGTCCCTTCACTGTTTTCTCTCTACCCGCGGCTGCAATTCTCTCTCCCTAAAATTTCTTCATTTTCTTGCCTTTCTTGCCAAATTGAACCCATAGAATCCTTTCTAATCACTTTTAGAACATATCTAAGTGATCAAAACACAAATTCTAGCCCCAAATCTCAAAATCCCAATTTAAAACCCTAAAGGTGAACCGAATCATTTTCTTTAATTTAGGCCGTATTTTCATCAATTTTTTGCCAAATTGAGCACCCAAATCACTTCCTATACCTTCATCTTCATTTTAATTGGTTTACATTCTTCTATTTCATCATTTTTCACGAACCCTCATTTTTGCATCCGCATCCATGGCTGAAACATCAAAGGATTGTGCAAAACAAAAATTTGTAGCAAAGAGGCATCCAGCACCCCTCAGGGAGGTTCTCGAGTTTGAGAGAATCCATTTCCCTATTGCTTTTTTGGCTAGACACTTTCAAACCCGCTTTAGGGGTCGTAAGATAATCGATTCTTACTTTGTCGATTTGGATGATTTTGAGGAGTTGGTTGTATGTGATTGGAGTGTAAAAGTAATGTTAGAACCTTAGGAGAAGGCATTGAGTATTGAGGAGCGGGTTTATCCTAATCTAGTTCAACTATTTTACTTGAATATTGAAATTTTTGAAATTAGGTTAGATAAGATAATCACCAATGTATGAGGGGTTCCTATAGAATTTGATGTTGCGAACTTAAAACAGATCCTAGGTAGTGAGAATACGGGCTTTAAAATATATACATCTAGGAAGGCTCTCTCGTTTACATTCACATAATATTAGGAATATTTGTAGGCATCGAGACCTTGCCAATGACATATATTCTCCACCTTTCCATTCTCAGTTACTACCTCTACCTATTCGGATACTCCACACCATATTGCAGTGTATTATCACTCCTAGGAAGGGACATTTGGATGAGGTGACTAGGATGGATGTTGGGTTATTGGATCGTCTTTTTAAAAGGCGACCTGTTCAATTAGGTTATGTTATTCTGAAGCATATATTGAGCACTCCTGGGGTTATTAAACAATTGCTTCCATATGGTAGTAATATTACTAAGCTACTACGACATTTCCATATACCTTTTCAAGAGTCCATCTATATGGAGACCGAGAGGATAGGTGAAGAAGCCATAACAGAAATAAAATTTTATAGGAGGAATGGAGAGTGGGTTAAGATGACCACGTCTAAGAACTGCGACACCCTTGTTGCTTTTGAGGATGATAGGATGCTTAATAACATCTATCCATATGATCAGTTATCCAATTTTTGGTTAGGTGCTAGAGCTTAGGTTCCACAACCTCCAGCAGTAGCACAACCTCTAGTAGAGCCTGATTCCGAAGACCAAAAGATGGATACTGATTAGCCTCCACCTCTAGAGGCTCCTTCAGTTTCTGAGGGCCTTATGCAGTAGCTGATTGAAGATGTTTGGACTCTTTCAAAGCAGCAACATCAGCTTCATGCTCAGTTTGATGCATTTCAGCTTCAACAGCAGCAAATTTTTTATCAGCAGCAGTAGCTTCTGAATGGCCAGCAGCGCATCTTCACTACTCTAGGCATCCACCTTTATCTTCTTCATCTCATCTTCTATAATACTTTATTATTAGTTTTTTATTTCATTTTCACATAAACATGTTTAAATTTTGGATAATCGTTTATGTTATGTTTTTTTGGATGATGTTTTATGTTTAGATGGATGATTATGGTCACTTTGCATATTGGTTTGATTTTTTGGATGTTAGTTTCCATAATTGCTTTGAGTTGTGTTATTGGTTTCATGAAGATTTTGTTCACTTGGTTGTAAAACTTGCTAACATTTGTTGAAGAGATGCTTGTTGATAGGGGAGGTTCTATCGAAATTTCGACTTGAACAACATGGGTAACAATCTGGTTTCTTACTCTTTTTACTTTCATGTTTTCTTTTTGATGATGAAGGGGGAGATAATAAGAGAGGAGTTATATATGTTTGTAGTTGTATATTTTTTTATTGTTACACTCTTGTTAAATTGGAAACTATTTTAAACTTAAAAAACACAGGGGGAGCTTACAAGTAGGGGGAGTAATGGGGGAGCTTGCATGTAGGGGAGTAAATCTTAAGTAAATCTTGAAATTATTTTTCCAAATACATGTAAGGTTTGTCATCATCAAAAAAGGGGAGACATGTCCTTTCTTAGAAGTAACTACATGCTGAGGGATGCTATGAAGTACTTGAACCTACAGGGGTAAGAGTTGTGAACGAAAATGAAGTGGCAAATATCATCTGAAAGGTTGCTATGCCTACAAATTTTCTTAATGGCATGAACATGAAGAAAATAGTTGAAACTAAGTTCTTTCCTAGAGGTATATATTTATAACCCCTTGTCCTTAATTCCTAAAATCCTATTAAGGTCCTTCACATCAAACTCTATAGGAACACCACCAACATTTGTAATTATCCTATCTAGCCTAGTTGTAGAAAGTTCTATATTCAAGTAGAATACTCTAACTAGGTTAGGATATACCCTCTCCTCAATGCTCAAAACTTCTTGCCAAGGTTTCAACATGTTCTTTACACTTCTACCACACACAACTAGCTTTGCAAAATCATCCAAATCCACAAAGTAAGAATCGGTAACCTTGCATTTCATAAAGCGGGTTTAGAACCATCTAGTCATAGGGGCAATGGGGAAATGGATTCTTTCGAACTCCAGGACCTCCCTGTAAGGTGCTGGATTCCTCCTTGCTACATGTTTTTTTCTTGTTTCAGCTCTTGAAGATTCAATTCCAGCCATAGATAGAAATTTGTGCTTTGGGAGAAATTGAACCGACTAAAGTGAAGATGTAGAGTTCATGAATTGATTTAGGTGCTAAATTTGATAATAAATGGGTGAAAATTTGGCCAATTTTGAAGAGAAAGGTTCGACTAACAGTTAGGATGATTTTGATTTTGGGCTTGAAATTGTGTTTTGATTGGCTAAAAATAAAGTGATTAGAAATGATTATATGGATTCAATTTGGCAGGAAAAAAAAAAAAGTAAATGGAGAATTTTAGACAGAGAGCTTTGGCTGCCACGAGTAGAGAGAAAACGGTAAAGGCTTAACTAGAAATTGAAGGAGAAAACCTAGAACTGTTCTATTATCCGGAGATAACGGTGAGTCATTTTCTAGAATTGGCTAATCGTTAATTTCCAGTAATCGCATAATTGTTCACCAGTTATGCCAATCAATGAACTGTTATAAAAACTTACCCCCAAAAAAGTTCGGTTAAACTCTATGTTCAACAGTTGATGGTCAAGGGTCAACTATTGATCAAGTCAGGACTAGACCGAGTCGAGTCAACCTAACCCAGCTAGCCAATCTACCGTGACATAGTATTGTGGCTTGCTTGGTGGCGCAGCCGTCGGGGACTGAAACCGTCTTATCATCTTTTTTTCCTTGATGCGATGGCCATGGCCATCACTTTTCATGCATGCTACGGCCTTACCTTTTCTTTGTAGCCTAGACAACCCATGCCAATGATGGTGATACCGACAATAGCAATGACTATTGTCGATCTTTAACTCAAATTTTTAAGAATTCAAATTTCCAAAAGTATTTTTCTTAATTTTAGAAGACAACCACCAATTATTCTCAATGATTCAACATGAACAGGCTCTAGTAGCACTTGTTAGAAAATAATTTTTTAGTGAAAACTATCACCTAAAATCCAAGAACATTCATGTTGTATCACTAAGAATCAATAATTAAATATGCGAAAGCATAATTGAATCCATAATAGCCAATTAGTCTCTAGAGCTATGTGGTTTGCCTTCTAGATGAACATGTTTTCATAGAGAATCCTTTAACCTTCTCTACACTCTCTCTGATGATAGAATGGTAGAAAAGAATAAAATGTTACGTTTGATCTAAGTATTCACATTAAATGCCCACACCTATTGCATACATTGAGCTCAAATTACCGAAAGCCTTAATAGATCATATTTAATTGGGTTTAACCTTATATGATAGTTCGCAACACATAATTATTCATATATAAGCCAAATGTTAGATTAAGGATCCAATATTAGGAACCATAAGAGCACACCCAAAAACTCAACTGTTAGATCTACCGAGAAAAACAGCTTTGCTTGTATGCAGATCCTGATCGATTTTGTCTAAGAGCTATTCGTGATGGACAACGACATAAAAGGGATAATATCACTTTGATCCATATATTTTTTATATTTATGATTTTGACTTTTAACTTTATAGTTTTTGCATATAAATACTGAACTAAAATGTAAAATAAGCAAATATCTTTTAGATCCTGAAGGTTAGTGAAATTATAATACGGCCTATATATATTCAATTCATGATAATTATGTTATAACCTGAAATTCGTAACGAATGTGTAAATAGTAACCTAACATTATTAAAAGCAAGCTTTGGACTTAAAGTTTTGAAATTTAAATTGGGACCCAAAGTTTTAGATTATTAGATTAGAACGTAAAGTTTTAGCCCTATAACCACATACACATGAACTAGAAGTTCTAACTTTAAGATTTGGAGATCCGAAAAAATTGTATATGTATATAAACTTGAAGTTTTAACATCAAGGGCCCGAAGAACTAAGATACGTTTTGGGCATATTTGAACCAAAAGTTTTAAAATATGTATATAATTACTGTTAAAAATATAGTCACTATTCACTACTCATATATATGGTTACTATTTATTTATACAATAATTATTTGACACAACTAAAAGTGGTTGATTACTCTTAAATATAAGAGTGTCTAATTACAATATAACCTAATGAGTGTTGGGTCAAACCACAAGGAATTTAAAAAAATCTAATAGTCAATTATTAAATGAGAAAATAATTGTAGAAAAAGAAGTTAAGAAGGAATACTTTAAAACAAAAAAAAAATGCTAAGGTTATGAGATCCACCTTTGGTATTTAAATTATAGTTATAATACTCTCCCATATTTATATATTACAATTTTCACTAGTTGTACCCAAATTTCTCTACAAAAATCATATATAAAATTCTACACAAATTTTACTTAAATCTACACTCCCATTTAAGAAATCTCTGGCCTTTACAGAGACAAACTTTAAGTTGGTCAAAGGTGGGTATTTACATGATATTTTTTTGTGAGCTTGCAACCATAACCTTTAGATGAGATTTACTAATATTATTCAACAGCTTAAAATTGCAACCATTATGGTAAAGATCCAATCATACCTCGATACATTTTGAAATAAACTTCTTTACATTTTTCATCTTTGTCAACTTTGATCGTTGTGGTCATTGGAGTGCTTTTGATCTTTGAGTTATCAATGCCAAAGTTTTTGAGTAGATCTTTCACGTATTTGGCTTGATTGATGAAGATTCCTCATTGTTTTGTTTAATTTGAAGTCCAAGGAAATACTTTAACTCTTCTATCATTCTCATTTTGAATTCTTTACTCATACAAGATGAAAACTCCTTGCACAAAGATTCATTAGTAGAACCAAAGATACTATCATCAACATAAATTTGAACAACAAGTATATTTTGGTCCTTTTGCTTAACAAAAAGAGTAGCATCTGCTTTTCCCATTGAAAAATCATTATCGAATAAAAATTTGCTAAGTTTGTCATACCATGCTCTTATTGCTTGTTTTAAACCATACAAAGCTTTAGATAACTTGTAAACATGATTTGTAAATTTTTCATTTTCAAAATCAGAAGGTTGTTTCACGTAAATTTCCTCTATAATATAACCATTTAGAAAGGCACTTTTAACATCAATTTGATACAAAATGAAAACCTTAAGACATACAAATGCTAAGGGCATCCTAATGAATTCAAATCTAGCTATAGGTGCAAAGGTTTCATCAAAATCAATTCCTTCTTCTTGGTTGCATCCTTGAGCTACTAATATAGCTTTATTCGTTACAACCACAGGATTCATCCATCTTATTTCTAAATACACATTTTGTACCTATAACATATTGATGTTTTGTTAGTAGTTTTGAACTATCTTCTTATATTTTAGCAACAAACAGAAGCATGTTGGCCCATGTTATTTCTAGGATTTTATAACTTAGTAAGTGATAGAAGTAACTCAAATTTATGAAAAATGGAAAGATCTATTAACAAGTTTTTAGATGCAATTGTAATTTAAACTTTAGTCAAGAATATCAGGTCATTTGTATAATCTGTATTGTTAAAACTAGATTAATTATGAGCAGACGCTTGTATGAAGACATGAAAAATATAAACTTGGAGGATAATAGAGAAGTATTTTATTCATTCAAAGAAGAAAATAGGATAGCATCAATGAAATCCATATTAATTAGTCCTGAAATAACTCATGATAGATGCAAAACTAATAACATGACTCAAAATCGTCCATAATGGATAATAATAACAATCATATGAACTTTTTTAATTCAAAATGCTGAATTTAGATTACAATATCTATGTAAAGGCATAGATGGGATGCACCTTGATTAGGAAGATAGCTTAGATATATACATAAATCTGTTGGAAGAAAAAATTTGGTCTATGACTCAAGAGAGACAAATAGTTATAAATGCATGATCTAATCTAGAATTCATAGATCTATATAAATGTGATAATCATTTAGATCTTTACAAAAATATAGTTAAAACTTTAAAGAGCTTTAAGAAGAGACGTAGCAGAGATGGAAGAAGAATTAATCTAGTTATTCAAAATCAATAAAACTGGCGTAAAAACCTTGAATTTTAAAATTACAAAAAAACTTAGCATATTTTACAAAAGGGTCCTTGTGGTACTAAATGCAGTACTCACTGTTGTAAGCAAATCGGTGTTGTAATAAAATAGGATCCAATCCTCTCGTTGCCTCTCCTTGACTATCACAGGTACAAAGATACGTGGCATCCTGAAATTTATATGGTTGAGATTGAATCTTATCTTCTTTACTCTTACTTTTCAGCCCACTGTAGGTTTTGTAACCTGAGAACTATGGCTAATATAAACATAATTGCTATTTTCTCAATATTCACAAATAAAAATTTTGATCAAGTCATCTATTTTAATTCATCAATTAATCTCTGATTCTGTAGGAACAAACAATGTGGGATAATTTAAGTGTTAGTGGTGGGTTTGAGCTTGATTGATGGAGAAGAAGGAAGTGAGAACAAACTGAATGAAGACAAAGTGGAGGATGCAAAAGTTAGTGGCATTGCAATTGAAAATTAATTTAAAAATTTTGCAAGGTAGAGAAAAAAAAATTGATGTGTAATTATCTTGTTCTTATGTTATTATTATTCTTATTTTGAAATGGAAAGTTTTTATGTTATTAACAACAATGAAAACAGAGAGCTGAATGTAAAAGAAGTGATAAGAACTTTTTTTTCCCTCTTTGCCATTGCAAGGGATTTTAATTCAATGCTAAGTTGGCTATTTTATGCAGGAGATTTTAATTCAATGCTAAGTTGGCTATTTTATTAATTTTTTAGAAATATATAATTAATAGTTATTAAATAATAATATAAAATTAATCACATTTTTATTGCATATTGCTATACATGTACATGTGGTAGAAGATTGTGAAAAGTTTAGAACATGTGTAAACCCTTTTGCAATAAGATGCACTTTGTACTGCTTAACATTGCCTTTCAAATCTCTCTTGGTCTTAAATATCCATTTGTAACTAATAGGTTTTGCACCTTCTAGCAATGAGACAAGATCTCATGCGTCATTGTCCTTCATGGACTTCATCTCCTCATTTATAGCATCAATCCACTTATAAAAGTTAGAACTTTCCATGGTTTGACGAAAATTGATCGGATCATCTTCCATCACACAGATGTCTACCTCATATTTTTGGAGAAATACAAGGTAGTCATCTAGCATCGCACTTTTTCTTTCTCTAGTGGATCACCTCAATGGCATAGGTTCTTGAGGTAGTAGAGTTTGTTTTTCTGGAATAACTTCTTGTATGGGGGTTCTTCTACATTATCTTGATTTGTTGTGTATCGAACAAAGTCAAGAATGAGACCATGATCAATGCCAATGACACCTATAGGAATATCAACATATTCCTCTTCAAAGATAAAGTCTCTAACCGTATCTTCTCATTAAGCCTATAAGGCCTTACCTCAACTGAACATCCCCAAACATGCAGGTGCTTTAGGCTGGGTTATTTTTCTGTCCAAAGCTCATAAAAGGTTTTAGCAGTCCCTTTAGTTGGAACCTTATTAAGGATATACGCTGCAGTCGTAAGTGCTTCTCCCCTGAGTGATTCTGGAAAGGTAGAATGAGAAATCATACTCCTCACCATGTCCTTAAGCATCTTATTTCATCTTTCAGCAACACCACTAATAATGGGTGAACTTGGTGTAGTTTATTGTGGGACGATACTGCATTCCTCTAAGAATTTAGCAAATGGTCTTAGATGTTGTTCACCTGAACCGTCATATCTGCCATAGTACTCACAACCCGGTCAGATCTGACGTTTTTAATTCTTTTATCGAGTTGGTTCTCAACTTCAACCTTAAAATTTTTGAACATATCCAAGGAATATGACTTTCATGTAGGAGATATATGTAGCCATATCTAGAAAAGTCATCTATGAATGTTATAAAATATTGTTGACCAAGTAGCTGCAGGGAATGTCCCATAAATGTCCATATGTATGAGATCTAAGACATTCGAATTCCTATTGGCTTCAAATCTCCTTCTATTGGTTTGTTTCCCGTTGTTATAGTTAACACAAATATCAAAATATGTGAAATCTAAAGGGTCGAGAATTTCGTCTGACACAAGTCTCTCTATTCTCCATCAAGATATATGATCCAATCTCCTATGCCATAATGCAATCGAATTCTCATTGGCTAATTTTCTTTTTAAACCTCGTGTACTTAATTGCATGGATTCATTAAATGAAGTAATTATATCAGGCATATAAAGATTAACGCCACCTGATAAATAACTAGAACCAATTAATTTTGAATCATAAAACAAACTAAAATTTTCATTTCCAAATAAACAAGAATAACCAAATTTGTCCAAAGCAGAAATAAAAATCAAATTCTGTCGAAAAGACAGAACAACAAATATTTCATCAAGATCTAAATAAAATTCAGTATTTAATAATAATATATATTTTTCCATTGCTTCAACTTTGATTGTCTTGCCATCACCCACATAGATATATCTTTCACCATCATTGAGTTTTCGGCAATTCACACAACCTTGCATAGACACACTGATGTGAGTGGTTGCACCAGAATCTATCCACCATGTGTGTCTAGGTACCGAAGTTAAATTAACCTCAGAACAAACCAAACTAAGAAGCATATCTTTCTTAGCATGCCATGCGTGATAGTTAGTGCAATGTTTCTTCTTATGCCCTTCAGCTCTACAGAAAAAACAACTAATGCCTTCCTGATCACCAGGTTTCTTTTGTTATTTCTTTTAAGGAGTTGTATCTATAGCTTCCTTTACTTGCCTTTATCTTTGCCTTTAGAGGTAGAGGCAAAGTGAGTATTTTTTGTCTTATCTTTCTTAAGCCTATCCTCTTCATAAACACAGTGTGATATGAGCTCATTTAGAGACCAAGTCTCTTTCTGACAGTTATAGCTCACCTTAAACTGGTTAAACTGTATTGGTAAAGATATTAAAACCAAATGCACTAGCAAGTCCTCAAAGAGTTCAAGTTTAAATGCTCTTAACTTAGAAGTAAGATGAGACATCTCTATGATGTACTCCCTGATGTTGCTTTTACCTGTATACCTCATCGAAATTATACTTGTCAAGAGCATATCAATTTCAGCCTTTTCGTTCTTGACAAACCTTCGCTCAATTTGTGTAAGGTTTAGCCGTCGTTGCTTTTTCAGTTACTTTTTAGCCGCTCAATCTGTGTAAGGAACTTTGCCCCCGAATGCTTCTGAAATGACCTTCTTCATGATCATGATATAGATATAATTTGATCTCTCCCACCTTTCTATTTTCCTTTTATCATCAAGGGTATTCTTATCCATAAAAAGTAGGGGAGAATCAACCCTTAAAGTAAGGTGTCCCGCAAGAACTATTGAAAAGTTCTCGTGCCATGATTTGAAGTTAGAGCTATTTAGTATAGGAATGGAATTGATGTTGACAGTAATATTAGCAACATGCATAACTAAATAAAGAACAACAAACAAATAAAATAAGCTCATATTAGTCTTAAAACAAAAATAAATTCAAATAAAGATAAACCTTATCTTAAGATACTAGACACTCTATTAATATTTTTGGATAAAATATTAACTTGTAAGTGAAATCTTGGTGTAGTAATCAAACATTGATAATAAAAATATGTCAAACAATAAAACTTCCTTTGGACCGATTTATTGTTCTCATGTAAAATTAAATAATCATCACATCACGTGTTTATTACCAAAGATGCACATGCAATTCTATTAAATATGGACATTCCTTTGGGCCGATTAATATTCACATAAATTACATGTACATTAACATTTTATATTCCAAAATAAATTAATTTCCACAAGAGATGTCACTTTCACGACATATTATTTTAATTAATTTTTATATATATATATATATATATATATATATATATATATATATATATAAACCTACCAATATTTGAATTTAAAACTATACTAAAAATTACCAAAAAAAAAAAGAAAATTTTGGTCAAAGTCAAAGTTTGATCGGTCAACAGTTAATGGTCAACTATTGACTGGTCAAACTTGACAAGTTTAGACCATTGACCAGTTCTTAATTAGACCGGTTCAAGTTGAACCGAAACGGCCTTAAACTGGCCAAAAAATTTGAAAACCTTAATTTATTTATTTATTTTTTTCTTTCTTTCCCTTGAGCGGTGGCCATGCTAGGTCGCGGCTTGGTCTGGCCGCTCCTCTTCAGGCCGGAAAGCGGCCACCATTTCCTATTTTTTTTTTTTTTGGTTTTATGGGCCACTTTATTAACTAGATTAGCCGTGGCGCCTTTTTCGAACGCCAGCGATGGCTAGTATGCCACCGGCTATAAACCTTAAACCAAATTTTTTTTTAAATTAGTACTAAAAAAATCTCAATATCTAATAAAATTCCAGAACACCAAAAAATATTTAATCCTCAATTTGTTCTCAAACTCAATAATTTTAATAATTTCGGTATTATTAAATTTGAGAACACCAAAGATTTAATTATTAATTAGAATTAAATTTGATTCTCAATGATTCAACATAAAAAGACTCTGATACCACTTGTTATGATAAAAATCTTTGGTGAAAACCATCACCTATAATCCAAGAATATTCATATTGTATCACCAAGAATCAATAAGAAAATATGTAGAAGCGTACCTGAATCTATAATGTTGAATTGCTCTCTAGAGTTGTGTGGTTGGCCTTCTAAATTAACACGTTCTCCTACAGAATCCTTTAAGTTTCTCACTATTCTCTCTGATGATGGGATGTCAGTAGAGAATAGAAAGATACATGTGACCTGGATATTATGACCACTTATATAGACAACATTTTCTTGTTGTCATTAGGTATTCCTAATTCTGCCTATCATAGAATTAGAATACCATTAGGTCTCTACACATTGAAGGCCCACATCCCATCAGATACATTAAAGCCCATAATATCAAAAACCTAAATAAATCACTTTTAACATTGGCAATACTAGTAAATTCGGCAATGGAGGCAAAGGTGGCAGTGCTGGTAAATTGGGAATTGGAGGCAATGGTCGCGGTTCTAATAAATAGGGCATTGAAGGCAAAGGTGGCAGTTGCAAAAGATGACGAGCCGCTAAGCCAACATGGATGCTCGAAAATGAGAGAGCAGTGATTAAGAAAACTAAGATGGAGAACTTTTAAGAAGACATTACTAGGATATAAAATACAAGATTAGACTAGGGTGTGAAGAGGAGAATGAATCAACTATAGAATGTTCAAAGAAAATTAGGCATGGTGCTGAGAATATATAGGAGTAGATGTAGAGGCTTTCATGTGTGTATGTGCTTGGTTGGCGAGAAATTTAAGTACGATATATTTAAAACCGTCCCACAGATTCCTCTACCCAAAACAAAGAAATATTTCGATACACCTGGGATATTGCATCAAACATATTTACAAATTAATAATAATAATAATAATAATAATAATATAGTTATGCGTGTATTTAGGTTGAAAAATTATAATAAATTCATATTTTTATTCAATGAAAGTATAAAATTACATTTTGTATTAGATAATTTGGACGTAACTTACTCTTTTTAAAGTAGTCCATACTGTACCTAATTTTGTGGGAAGGCATGTAAGTCCTAATATTTTTTAAAATTTATCATTTATGTCTTTTTTTTTTTTTAAATTCTATCAAGTAGTCATCACATACTTGGCAGTTCAAAATTTTTATAGGAAAACACTTCCCGAGGTCATGTTAGCCATTCAAGGATTAGTTTCCCATCGGTGAACTCTCGCCCTTGCCCTCAATAAGGGCTCATTTTTTTATTAAAAAAAATTCAATATAGAGTAGATATCTTCCTTCATATCATAAGGATGTTAAAAAAGCTATTAACCAACAAAGTAAAATAGAAAAGCAACACAAGATAAAGAGTAAGATGATGGAGCAATATATTATAGAGTGATTTTATTCATTCCAAATGTATGTACAAAATAAGGAGATGATCTCTCCTTTTATAGTTACATAATCACTAAATGAAATTAATATAAATATTATGGGTCATAATTTCTTATGAGATAGTGGGAGTTATAGAGAAGCCAAAGGTTGCTAATGGGAGATAGTGGGGAGACTAATAGATGTATGTGATGAACATCCACATTTATTTTAATAAATTCATAACACTCCCCCTTGGATGTTCATTACAAAAGAATATACCTCATTAAAACCTTTACTAAGAAAAACCCTTATGGGAAAAAAATTAATAAAGGAAAAATAGTACATAATCATTGATGTTTTAAAATAAATAATTTTGGAGACATAGAGTTGCCTCATTAAAACCTTACTAGGAAAACCCTATGGAATAAAAATCGAGTACGGAAAAAGAGTACAACATATAAAATTCTCTCCAAAATAAATTATTTTCAGAACAAGTATACCCCCCTCATCTTGACATAGATTCTTCGAGATTTGAAGAAAAATCTTTAAGTTGACGCATTTCAATTTTGCGTACTAATTTTTTGAATGTTGCAGTTGGTAGGGATTTCGTAAATAAATCTGCAAGATTGTCACTTGAGCGTATTTGCTGAATATCTATGTCACAATTCTTTTGAAGCTCATGTGTATATAAAAAAAATCTGGAGAAATACGCTTGGTCCTATCGCCTTTTATATAGCCACCTTTAATTTGGGTAATGCATGCTGCATTATCCTCATATAATATTGTGGGGTTATTTTTAATTGATGACAATCTACATGTTTCTCGAATATATTGTATCATTGATCTTAACCAAATGCACTCACGACTTGCTTCATGAATAGCAACCAATTCTAAATGATTTGAAGAAGTTGTAACCATTGTTTGTTTTATTGATGGCCATGATATAGTACTATTACCAGAAGTAAATAAATAACCCGTTTGAAATCAGGCTTTATGTGAATCGGAGAGATATCCAGCATCTGCATATCCAGCTAGTGGCGATTTTGATCCATTTGGATAAAATAAGCCCATGTCAATTGTTCCACTGAGATAGCGAAATACATGTTTTACACCATTCCAATGCCTACGAGTTAGTGCAGAACTATATCTTGCTAATAAATTAACTGAAAATGCAATATCAGGTCGAGTACAATTAGCAAGATACATGAATGCACCAATTGCACTTAAATATGGTACTTCAGGACCTAGAATTGCTTCGCCATCCTCTTTAGGACGAAATGGATCTTTTTCACATTAAGTGATCGCACCATCATCGGAGTACTTAATGGATGAGCTTCATTCATATAAAACCGCTTCAAAACTTTTTTAGTATATGTTCACTAATGTAAGAGTATTCTACTTGGCAAATACTCAATCTATAAGCCAAGACAAAATTTTATTCTTCCAAGATCTTTTATTTCAAACTCATTTTTCAAGCAAGAAGCTATTTTTTAAAGCTCTTCAAGAGTTCCAATGAGATTTAAATCATCAACATATACCACAACTATTGTAAATCCAATTTCAGATTTTTTAATAAAAATACAATGACAAATTGGATTATTTACATATCATTCTTTTAATAAATAGTTGCTTAGGCGATTGTACCACATACGCCCATATTGTTTTAATCCATACAAAGATCATTGTAGTTTTAAAGAATATAAACTATGAGGTTTAAATTTGTTTATTGCTGGCATTTGAAATCCTTTCAGGATTTTCATATAAATATCTGCATCGATAGGACCATACAGATATGAAGTCACAACATCCATAAAACGCACATCAAGCCCTTTAGAAGCTACGATACTAACCAAAAATCAAAATGTAATTGTATCCATAATAGGAGAATATGTCTCTTCATAATCAATGCTAGGTCTTTGAGAAAAACCTTGTGCTACTAATGTTGCTTTACATCTCATAATTTCATTTTTCTCATTTCATTTTCTAACGAATATCCACTTATAACCAACAGGTTTGACATCTTCTGGTGTCATAACTACTGGTCTAAATACTTTACGTTTCACAAGTGAATTTAGCTCTGCTTGAATAACATCTTTCCATTTTGGCCAATCATTTCTATGTCGACATTCTTCCACTGTTTTTGGATCATGATCCTCATCATCGTTTGTAATATTAAGAACAACGGTGAATGAAAAAAATATCATCAATAATTATTTCATTTCGATCTCAAGATTTTTCTATACAATTTGATTGATCAATCTCTATTATTTGATTAGTAGACAATGACTCTTCAGGAGTGCTAATTTTATTTTGTAACCTTTCTTGTGTTTTCTACTTCCGGGGAATTTTGTCTTTTGAGCCAATTGGCCTTCCACGTTTCAGACGACTTGACTCTCATTAATTTTATCGTGTTGTCCTTCAGGGATCTCAACACGTGCTGGGGCATTTTCAGCTGCAATATGTGATTCAATTATTTTTCTTGAATCAATAAATGCATCAGGAATTTGATTTGCAATATTTTGCAAATGAATGATCCTTTGGACTTCAAGTTCACATTGATTTGAACTAGGATCAAGATAAGATAATGATTATGCATGCCATGTAATCTCACGTCGTTCATTTATTTTTGTCTTTCCTCCCCCTAACGACGGGAAAACTTGTTCATCAAAATGACAATCCGCAAATCGTGCGGTAAAAATATCTCTAGTTAAAAGCTCAAGATACCTAATTATTGATGGAGAATCGAAACCAACATAAATTTCAAGTTTTCATTGAAAACCCATTTTATTTCTTTGTGGAGGAGCAACTGGAACATAAACAGCACATCCAAAAATTCTCAAATGAGAAATATTTGGCTGTTGGCCAAAAACAAGTTGCAAAGGTGAATATATATGATAAGAACTTGGTCGAATGTGGATTAATGATGCAGCATGTAGTATTGCATGTCGCTAACATGAAAAAGGCAAATTCGATCTAAGAATTAATGGTCGTGCAATTAATTATAAACGCTTAATTAAAGATTAAATTAAACCATTTTGTGTATGAGTGTGTGTAATAGAATGCTCAATATCAATCCCAATAGACATGCAATATTCGTAAAAAGATATAGATATAAATTCACCAGCATTATCAAGTGTAATTTTTTTAATAGGAAAATTAGGAAATTGTGCTCTCAATCTGATGATTTGAGCAAGAAATCTAGCGAATGCAACACCTCGACTAGAAAGTAAAGAGATATGTGACCATCTAGTTGATGCATCTATTAAGGCCAAGAAATAATGAAATGATCCATAACTTGAATGTATAGTGCCACATATATCCCCTTGGATTCTTTCTAAACATTTAGGAAATTTAAGACTTACTTTCATTGGAGATGGACGAATTACTAATTTTCCTTGAGAACAAGCAGCACATGGACTTTCAGTTGGTAAAAGAATCTTCTGGTTCTTTAATTGATGTCCATGTGAATTTTTTATAATACGACACATCATGATTGATCCAGGATGCCCAAGTTGATCATGCCAAAGTTTAAAAATTTTTGGATCAGAGAACTTCTGGTTCATTGTAAAGTTTGTTTCTATTGTTCTTATAATTGTATGATACAACCCAAAAGAAAGAGAAAGTAGTTTTCCAATACATGCTTCTGGCATGAAATAGTTAAAGTAATACAAAGAAATTCAGAACTACTTTCATTAGATGTTTCAATGCGATATCCGTTTGACGAATATTGTTGAAACTAAGCAGATTTCTGCTAGATCTGCTGGAGTATAAAGCATCATTTATTTGTAATTTTGTACCATTTGGTAATATAATATTAGCTTTTCCAGAGCTTTTAATTAGATTAGCAGAACCAGATATTGTATTAACATTAGCCTTAGCTAATATTAAATTATGGAAATATTTTTTATTTCGTAGAATTGTGTGCGTTGTCGCACTATCCACCAAACATCCATCTTCATTATTCCCCAAGTGATTGTTCAAAATCATTGTATATTTCAAAGTGGAGCTCTCTTAATCGGTTTTCACATGTCCATTACCAGTTAAATGTTCAATTTTACAATTTGAATCTGCCAAAAAATATAAAACATCCAAATGAGTTATATCAATTGGATTTCACAATCCATGAAATTTGCTCAATTTTGTTTCCTTTTGCCTTTTTGGATACTTAATAAAGATAAACCAAATGTTTTGGTGTACAACAAATACGAGACCAGTATCCTTTCACACCACATCTGAAGCAAACATTTTCATGGTCCTTTAGAGATTTCTTTTTCTTGCTTCTCATTATTGTTATTCCACTTCAAGTGGTTTGATCGATATTTCTTGTTATAGCCACCACGGCCTTGATTATTTTTGTAATCACGGCCTCGACCATTATCTCAATTAGCACTACAATTATTGGTTGAAGTATCATTTGCTTCAGGGATTGGTACAGATCTAGTCAGATGAGACTGATAGTTTCTCAACAAAAGTTCATTATTTTTTTCAGCCACTAAAAGACATGAGATTAATTCAGAATACTTTCTAAATCTCCGCTCTCGATATTGCTGCTGCAGGAGCAAATTTGAAGCATGAAAAGTAGAAAATATCTTTTCCAACAAATCTGCATCAGTAATCTCTACTCCACATAATTTTAATTGAGAAACAATTTTGAATAATGCAAAATTGTATTGACTGACAGATTTAAAATCTTGCAATTGTAAGTGTATCCAGTCATACCCAATGTTTGGAAGTAAAACAGTTTTTGGAAGTATAACAGTTTTGTTATAATTAAATCTTTCATCAAGACAATCCCAAATGACATGTGGTTTTGTGACCGCATTTACAACTCAAATACTTTTTATTGTTATATTTTTCTATTAAATTGTTTCAAAGAAACAATTATGTCTTATTTATACATTCATTTTGTAACTCCTTCTGGGAGATATGGAAAATGAAATTTGCATATAATCTTATATGACATATATATGAACTCATAATATTTATATAGTCCTTGAGGGACATGTAGAGTATACACTTATATAGTAAATCATTCATGAATAAGATATTAGTGAATGACATCATAATTTTGGAATAGTTCTTCAGGAATATATTTTGAAAGAAAATCTTCACTATGTGTAGTGCAATCCTTCAAGGATGCATTTATAATTTCCTTTCATTCTATATTACAATATTCACACTTCAAACAATAGCAATATCAATGAATAAAATGTTAGATAAACATTATAATACAAGTCCCATAAAATATATATATTAATTAATTAAGGAATAAATTTACAGATTTATTTTCCTAAATTATAAAAACATATAAATATGATTGTAGACAAAGTTTAGATAATTCAATTCATACCTTTATGATTAAGATCAGAAGAAAGAAATTTACCATACGACCTTTTTTGCTAGAGATTCGTGTTGATAACATGTTATAAAAGCTATTAACCAACAACGTAAAATAGAAAAGCAACACAAGATAAAGAGTAAGATGATGAAACAATATATTATAGAGTAATTTTATTCATTCTAAATGTATGTACAAAATAAGGAGATGATCTCTACTTTTAAGTTATATAATTACTACATGAAATTAATAAAAATATTATGGGTCATAATTTCTTATGAGATAGTGGGAGTTATAGAGAAGCCAAAGGTTGCTAATGGGAGATAGTGGAGAGACTAATAGATATATGTTATGAACATCTACATTTATTTTAATAAATTCATAACAAAGGAAATGATTTTAAATTAATATTCGAAAGATTTTTAGTTGGACTACAAATACAAGTATTTTAAATCTGAGTAGAATTTAATTTTTTTAAGATTACTTCTACGCATTGTGTGCGCTTTTAATATACTTCCACATGAATATGGCACTTTTACAACCAATTTTTTTGGTTGTCCAACCGGAGTTCCCTAGAGTCACGGAGCCACGATGTACAAGAATAATAATTAACCATTAATTGGAATCAGGCCATGTTGCCCAGTAGTTGGCGGTGTATTCATTGAATGAGAAACTGTATTCATGTTTGAAATATGTCTCATTTTTTTCAAGGATTTCTTGCATGTTTTCTTCTTCATGAGCATTTTTATTTAAAGAATAAAGTAATTTTCTTTTTGAAAGTTAACTTATTTAAAGAATACAATTTGTAATAAGGAAAAGAATACTTATTCTATACGAAATAACTACAAATAAATAAATACTTAGTTCTTACATTTTGACTTAAGCATCTGTTTAGTCTTTTTATTTTTAAAAATACTTCAAAACACCCCTTATAATTAAATATGTTATATTTCTACCGTTATTTTTTTCTTTTACAATAATACCCTTCCAACAATATTCTTTACATTAATTAATTGATCTATAAAACAATTAATTAGCAAACTAATCAATAATTATTTATTAACAAATTTACCAATAAATATTAGTGTGAAAGAACTAGTATTTTTTATATATGTGCAACAATCTTACTAATCATTATTTATAAATAAATTAATATCATCCAACTCAAAGTAATGTTTCGACAATCTTACTGATAATTAATTTACCAAATTAATCCAAAAAAGTAAAACAATAATATAAAAGTTTGTGCAAATTTTTTTTGTTAATTTTAAGGTTAATGTGATAAATTATTGTTTTTTGCTAATACACCAAGAACATTTTTGCAAGGGTACTACTGTAAAAAGAAAGAAAAAGTAACAGTAGAAATGTAACATATTTAACAGTAGAGGTGTTTTAAGTTATTTTTTTATATATAGGGGTTAAATGGGCACTTAACTCAAAATATAGAGACTAAAAAGGTATTTACTCAAATAATCACTATATATAGGGAGATTGGATTCACTTTTTTATATACCACAACACTCAATTTTCTCTAGAGGTAGACAGTTTCTAGTGTAAGAGAAACGATAGGTCTATTTAAAAAATGAGTGCTATTGATTATTGGGGTTTCGGATGTGAGAAAAATGCTAAAGTGATTATAATAATTTTTCACACAATAAATTTTTCTCTTGTCGCCCTCAGTCGCCATGGTTTTTCTCCTGTAAAATTTTTTTTACATAAACTCTTGTTTTATATGATCAGTTTATTCTCCATATATTTTCTATTTATTATTTGTTTGATTGTTTTTACTTGCAGAATCTTGAGTAGGAAAAATTCCCCGACAATTTAGAATTAGGAAATGAATCATCAATTTTAATTCTTGTTCAGTTTTTATTTTATTTTATTTTTATTTTCATGCTTTAATTTCTCAAAATCTAGATTTTTTGCAATGTCGTCATGATTATTTTTATTTGTGGCAGTAGGATATGTTGTGCAACAGATGATTTTGTGAACGTGGGCGAAGGCAAAAAAAAAAAAAAAAGCAAAATAGCATTACAGGATTAAACTTTACACATCCATCCTTTTTAGATGCAAATCTTATTTTATTAAAATTGTAAAAATATTGTGGAAAAAGAAAATTGCTGGAGAAAGAAAATAAAATAAAAGAAAAACAAGTGAGGGAGCTGTCCGCATCGATAACTATTTAGCACTTCTTCAATTAATTAATTTTGTTTGCAATTTTTTATTAGTTGTTATTATTATTTTTTTCTTATAATTTGCATGGTTTAGCCAAATATTTTCATTAAGAAACTCTTAACTGATTGATCCAAATGAGACTACTGTATGAGAATCTGTAGTCGACTAACTCCGGATCCCTTTTCGTTTATGTGTGTTCTTAAGTCTTCGTAGGATTTGATGAACAATAGCAAATATACAAAATAAAATCTATAAAGACAATACTTATAACCAAATGTTGCCGCAGATATTCAAAGACATCAGAACAATTATTCCAAGAATGGATGATAACAAAGAAAGCACATGCCTCGTGATATTATCCGCGACGTTTTAGTTAAATTTCCTTCAAAATACCTTTTTGTCAAATTCAAGACAGTCTGCCGTGTGGTTTGATATAATCTCTGATCTTTCGAACTTTGAAGAGATGCATTTTCAACGACAGATATTAAAAGCTGTCGTGATCCTCCGTTTGCCTTATTCACACTACAAGAAATAGTAGTTTACGTGACTGCTAATTTACCGTTACACAAGCGCTTTTGTGACCGCTGTATGACGGCTGTTGTGACTGCAACAAATGAAACATGTGAAAAATGTAAATCTATATGAAACAATAACGTCAACCACGAAGCTAGGGGAAAAAGGAAAAAATTTGGGGGGCATTTAGAATATGAAGGATTAAGCTTCCAAAATGCAACTCAATCTGTAATAGGAAACATGAGATTTATACTTGAAACAAAGAATAGAATATATGAAATAGATAATGTAAAATATGTGACGATAGACATGAAATATGAGTATTATGAAACATGAAACATAGAATACTAACATTGTAACTATAAATGTTAGATATGCAAAATCATTCCTTGTGAGGACATTGATGGCGCGCAGCATCATGTGTATAATGTTTTGTTGATCTCAATTAGTGATATTTATATAAATTTCTTAAACTCTTTGAAGCACACATGAAGAGATAATTAATTGAGTAAAGCCTCGATCAAGTGAGTGCAATTGTGATTCATGATTAATTCAATGTATATAAACTTATCAAAGTCGCGGTGCACTGAACAAAAAGAGGTAATCATGTTGCATCCTGGTTATTTTAGTAAATTTCAATAATTAGTGTAAATCAAACTCTAATTTTGCATAAATTATGAACCCTAAATCTTAAAATAATATGATTTTCATAAAATGTAATTGAGAGAAAATGTTACCTTGATTCATAAGTGATTTCTTAAATGAAATTGATTGCAGAAAGTCAAAGATGATGAAAAATGTGTTTCTCTCTTTTGACCCCTTAGTTTTTGACATATTGTTTTAGATGTTGAAAAAAATATCATTCTATTATTGACAGAGAGAGGACCAGTTTCAACATAAAACTACTCTTATTTACTTTGTATCAAGATAGATAGTTATTAAACTTTCTCCAAAACTTTAAAAAAAAAAAAAGAAAAACACTTTCTCCAAAACTAACTAACAGGATTTCAGTCCAAATTAATTAATTTAATTTGAATAAAAAAATGTCACGTGGGTCACATATTTTAAAATTTAAAATATGCTAACAGGTTATGGTTAGCCTTTGTGCTTGTTTTGCTGGTTCTCATTGATTTGAAGCACTGTAGAGTCTTCAACAAAACTTTTTTTGACTTGATTGACGCTATTTTCCCTTGCTACCATCGGTTTCTCCCTCTTATAAACCCCACAGAATTAGAATTCAAAAATGGACTGGGCTCTGAATAAATACCTGTTAACTAAACCACATCCAAGCATATACTACTGTAAAAAGGTCTGGAACTTAAAAATTTGAAAAAGTAGCCGTGGTCACGTATGAAATAGATTTCAACTTTTATTATTATTATTTTTAAATGTAAACGGTGCCGTTTCTTCTTTAAAGAGGGTTTTGTCTAAATTTTTTATTCTTTACTTTTAATCTAAATGCTACCGTTTATTCTTCTTTTTTTAAGTTATTTTAAAATTTTCAATTAATCCCAAATAAGATAAAATCAAAATAAAAATTCTATTTCAAACTCCTTGATGACCAAAATCTCTATCACAAAGTATTCATTAATTATTGATAGTCAGAATATTTATTACAAATACATCATAATATTATGATAGAAAAAATTTCTATCACAAATCTATTATATTTTTAGTATATAGAGGGTTAACTCCAAGAACCGTCACACAGGTGTCTGTCATTATAGCGATGATTGCTTAATTTAACTTCTTTAAACAAATGCGAGGAGAATAAATGACATTTAAGTAAGATGTATGAAACTAAATAACACTAGTAAAGGGTCGCTGCTACGATGCAGGGCATAAAATGCCCTGTATCGTGCAGAAGGTGAAATAGAGCCGTTGGATGTGTGTTTGCATGCATTCAATGGCTGGGGTTTAAAATGAAAAAAAAAAACGTTTGGGCTTCCAAAAAAAAAAAAAAGGAAAAAACAAAAAAACTGGCAACCGGTTGAAGTTGTAAGAGGAGAAATTGTTTTCTCCCTCCCTGCCTCTCTTCGTTTCCCTCCAATTTACCCACGGCAAAACCCGCATAATTCTCCCTCTCGATCCCCACACTGTGTTGCTCTCAGTGTTGCTCACTCTCCCACGCCTGCAAATGCCGCGGCTGACCCTCACCCTCACCCGGACGCTGTCGCTGTCGCTGTCACTGTTGCCGCTGTTATTGGTGTTGCACTTGCCGTTTCTTCCAGCTGAGACTCACGGTGAACGTTGCAGTCAGTGTCCATCGTGCTCCAGTCGATCACCTTCACTCTTTTGAGCAAGGTAACTCAGCTTCAAACTTAGCCTTGTAATTGTTAAAGTAAGTAAATTTGTAATTGATTGTATTTGGGGAAAACGATTTGGTAATGATATGGTGTAAAAGTACAATGCACATACAATATTGGATGAAATGCGAAAAAGAACTATTTATTTTATCAATTTAAGATTGTAGGTTGCCATTTGTTTTTGTTTGAGAAAAAGCTGTGGCTGTGTGAATCAAATTGTTATAATAATTCGAGAATGAATAAAAATGAGTGTTGGCTGCTGGAGTGTCCTAGTTTTGTTTGATATGTTGGTATATGCATTTGTTTAGTGCATCAGATATGACTTGTGTCTTTGTTTAGTTGTGTATCGGCTGATGCGTATGGCACCAGTGAGCTATATTATGGTGCGATATGCATTAGTTGTGTATCGGTTGATGCGTATGGCACGAGTGAGGTATACTATGGTGCGATATTTAGTAATTGTTCATCGGTTGATGCGTATGGCACCAGTGAGCTATGGTTTGGTTGGATACACATTAATTATTCATAGGGTGATGCGTTTTATATTCTGAGCTATGGGTAGGTGCGATAGGCAGTAATTGTTAATCGGTTGATGCATATTTTATTTATGAGCTATGTTTTGGTGGGATAGGCAGTAATTGTTAATCGGTTGATGCATATTTTATTCTGAGCTATGTTTTGGTGGGATAGGCAGTAATTGTTCATCGGTTGATGCATATTTTATTCTTAGCTATGTTTTGGTGCGATAGGCAGTAATTGTTTAACGTGAACTGTTATCTTGTAGCTTCTATACGGCGACATGGAAAATCAGAGGAAAATTTCGAAAGGAAAATCAATACGGCAGGAAAGGCAAGGAGTGAAAAAAAATGCATGGATTTACTATTTGTAAGTATAAATTATATGCATTTATGTACCCATTATGTTCGAAGGTATAATTTATTTTATTAATATAACTTTAAATATTGATGACAGTAAGGCGGAAGCAAAACGACTAAGGCAATTAGGAGTAGAAAAGGTGGATAAAACGGTATGTAATCTACATATAACCTGCTGAATATGTGATTGTATGTGACTAAGATGGCTCTGAACATATATGTATTACATTGTTGCAGGTTAGAGCTGATATTGCACAAAGTTGGAAGAAATTGAACCCTGAGGAGAGGCATCAATGGATGCTTAATAACATGGATGACATATGTACCTCCAATATCGGGGAAAATAGCGGTGATGGTAAAAGTATTGAAGAATCCGATGAGGACAAGGCTGAAGGTGGGAACCTTGTATCTCGATGTCGGGTAGCCTCGTTCGCTGAGTTGGTTTCAACTTTTTCAAGTGATCAACAAGCAGCAGTAAAAGAAACCGGTTTTGGCAGTCTACTTCACCTGAAATGTGGGCGGTTAAGACAAGAGTTATGTGCAGCATTAATTGAACAATGTGATGTAGTTAGGCAAAGTATAAGTCTACACAGGAAAGAATACAATTTAAGCCCAACAACGTTTGCAGCTACAATGGGAGTTAGAGATGGAGGCAGGCATGTGGACTTAAATGATGAAGCTGTTGATATAGGTGAGTTGCGAGCATTGTACAACAGTGGACCCAGAGGAATTCATATAGCGGAGGTGAAAAAAAGGCTAATGAATAGTTGCAGTTCTGATGATGAATTTAAGATATTGTTTTGTCTATTTGCGTTGGGAACCATTTTATGCCTGACGAGTGCAACATACATTAATCCATCATATCTTCGTGTACTGAAAGATACAAATTCTATAAGGGGAAAAAACTGGGCTAGTTGGTGCTTTACCTTTTTATGGGAAGGTGTGCAGAAGTTCAAAGCAAATAAAGTGAGCTCCGTTAGTGGTTGTGTTCTTTTCTTAAAGGTTCGTTTAATGTAAGATATTTTGTTGTTTCTTGTATTCGATGTCTTATTATTTCAGTGTATGATATTGTTCTTTGCCATTGACACGCAGTTGTTCTACTTTTCCTGCGTTGTATATGACCGACCTTCTATCAATAGAACAGTCTGTCCTATCAGCGTATGGAATAATGAGGAGATTCGACGATTCATGAAATGGCAAAGAAGGCTTGGGGGCATCAAAAGCAACAAGGTATAAAATGCGTGCATACTTTTTGATCACATCGTTTAACCATATTCTGGACTAATAATTATTTTATGGATAATTTCAGGTTTCAATGCGCGACATTGATTGGGTTCGTCAGCCTGAACAGGCAGACCCTTCTGGCTGGAACAATGTTAACAACGATGCTCTTCAACAACTAATGGAAAGGTTTGGGTCATTTTGCGACCAGAACAAAGAGTCATTCCAAGGCCTGGAACGACGAATGGAAAACATAGAAAAACTATTGGGTGAATTGGCATCAAAGTTTCATGAACGATCAACCAAACAGCCATCCGCTCCTAATGCACCTTCAAGTCCGTAAATTCGAATCCCAACACCTGTAGATGGTAAAACAATGTCAAAAGCTGAAGGGAAAACCATTTTGGTGAGTGATGATGACTCTATTGATCGTCGAGTGCAAGCATAATTACGAGCCTTGGATGGCGTGTTGGGCTGTCTTGGGACTACTGCAGAAGGTGGCGAAACTCCGCTTGCTTCATTTGAATATAATGGGGGTCATGGTCCCAAGCCAGCACCGCAACCTCGCGACGAACAAGAGGTTGTTGTATGCGATCTTTTGTTGCATTTTGCTTTCAATGATAATGAATTAATGTTGACGTTGTTCTTTTATAGGATTTGCCCGAACCAGTTGACACTAAGCAAGAGTTCCAGACCTCCACTAGCATGAGTGTGCCAGCAACTAGACCAACAAGGAACCAGAGGCCTGGACGGTACCAACTATCTCCTTACGATAAAGTGTCTCGGGGAGCAAAGGCTAAGTTCAAAGCTGGTCCATTTCATGTAAACAACCCTCTTTCTCTTGACCAACTCAAGCTCATTCAATATGCATTTGATAGAGATGGTAACGGAAGGTACTTGTGGTTTATATGGATTTGTATTTGTTATCCCCCTTTGCATATGTCTTTAAAACCTAGCACAAAGTTAAATGTTTGTGATGTCAGTGAAATAATTGTGTCCACTCATGATCAATTTATCTCCAGGCATAGTTTCATGAGCCTTTTGCCTAACACAGCTCTACATGGAGATGTATGTGGTGTATTCCCACTCCCTTTACATACAATCTGTTTCCTGTACTGTTTTTGATTGATAATAAATTTCCATTAATGGACTACTGTTTTAGATTATTACCATGATTGCGTATCACCTCACACTTTGTGAACGGGCTAAACGCGAGGATGAACCAATTAACTGGTATTTACCGACAGTATATGCTGTAAGTTTCTAGTGCAGTTATTTGTATGTTAATTGAAGTTGTTTTTCTAGTTTGCTTATCGAGACGGTATCACCAACACAGCTTACTTTTTTTAGCAGCAATCAGCGCTCTCCGTTGGAGCTGACGTCGATGGGTTTGCACAAGCAGCTAGTGTCGGAAAACCTTTCATGGCCGACTTTGAAAGGTGCGAAAAGGTGAGTCTTTATACGATGAATGGTGTTAATTGTTGGCACATCGCTTTGATCGGACAGATACTTAAATGTTGTCCCTGTAGATTTATATTCCAATGAATGACGGTGCCTTTCACTGGTTCCTGTTCATCATCAATGTGCGAGGAGGCTTTGGTGAGATTTGGGATCCTCTTCCCGATGGTCGAAGCAATCGGAAACGGGAGCAACAAGCGCAACGCATTGTATGTTACTTGGGTGCATTCTGCAAACTGTTCACTTCGTTATATGTATGATTTGACCAATTTTGTTCTTTTGTTTCCAACATCGCAGTTACATTCGTTTGATGCCATATTTCATTCAAAAATGCCTGCAAATGCCAAGCCATCAGCACGGTTCATTTGGTTCCCTATCCAGCCTGGTCAGGGAGTTCCGAAGCAAGCAAATGGGTTTGATTGTGGAATTTATGTCCTCAAATTCATGGAGACTCCAGGCCTGATTCCCACAAAGTCTTACATGGTAAATGTTTCTTTTTCCTGTAATGCTCATGTACAACTTATGTTTTCATTAAGCAACACAACTTATTATGCCACTTTTCTCTCGTAGCATGATTCCCAAGATGTTCGTGGAAGACTGGCTGTTCAGCTCATAGACTCAGCTTTCAATGATGCACGACCCCGATTATTTTCTCAGGCAAATGTTGCATTCGACGAACAAGTTGCACAGGCCACGCGTATAGCCTCGACCCAGAAGGTTAAAACATTTGAATTGCCCGCCAGAGGTGAAGCGAAGAGCCGAAGAAGAAATCCCAAACGCGTACAGGCATAAACATTCATGATTGACATATTTGGGATATTCGATCATTTGTTGTACATGTCTTATGATGTGAACTTGTTGGGGTATACCGTTGTACAGTTGACTTGTAGTCATTGAGGTGTGATCAGTCATTATGATGTCTGCGAACACATATGACTGTGCGTTCTTTTGTGGATCTTTTTGCAAACTAATTATTATGTGATAGAGGAAATGTTACGCTCAAATTAGGGGGTTAACTTTTCATTTGTTTGATGGATTTCATTGATTGTACCGGTTGACTGCATTATCATGAATTGTACCCGCATCCGTCCCCTGTACACCTCTCTGTTTATGTGTACATCCTTTTTCCCGGCCAACAACTACGCCATGTGCCTTAAAATGACTCAATTGATGTTAGCGGTCGGTCGCCCTCGTTTTCCTTACTATTTTGTACTGAACGAAATATTACCGGCCAAAATAATAAGGCATCGAATCCGTTTCCTCCGTTATTATAACGGGCCAGCTCTAAACGGGGCTCCGCTTACTAGTTTGAATCGGCCTCCCGCTTGAATAAAACGGCGGTCCGGTAATACTGTTCTAATTACTGGATCAGAACGATTAGCCGCTTCTCAGTTACCGGGTAGCCGATTATGATGTTTTTTTTTGCTGGATATTAACGGTAACCTGCTTAAAAAAAACCGGCTAACCGCTAGTGGAGATCAACTTACTGGATCTAACTGGCCTGCCGCTTAAATAAAACGGCGGGCCGGTTACATCCAGCGAGCCTACTGGATCAAAACGGCCTGCTGATAAAATAAAACAGCAAACCGGGTAGTATTACTAGGGCACTGGATTTAAGCGGCCTGCCGCTTAAATAAAACGGCGGGCCGGTTAGATCCAGTGAGCCTACTGGATCGAAACGGCCTACCGATAAAATAAAACAGCAAACCGGTTTGCATTCATAGGTCAGTGGATCTAACCAGCATGCCGCTTAAATAAAACGGCAGGCCGGTTAGGGCCAGCGAGCGTACTGGATGGAAACGGCCAACCGCTTAAATAAGACGGCAGACCGATTACTTTGTTGTGCTTACTGGATGTAAACGATTTGTGGAAAAAAAACAACCGGCGGACCGGTAATTTTAACCTGCTTTCTGGATCAAACCGGAACACCGTTTATACTTAAACGGAACGCCGAAAAATTCACATTACAACTGCATAAGGCATCCGTTTAGGGCAATCGGGCAGCCATTTTCTCTTTTGGCACAGCCAATCGGCACGCCCATCGGTAAATCGGTGCATTTCCCGCGAATCGACATCGACAGCGTTGAATCAGGATAGTATTTAGCCGATTGTACATCACAAAACGTCATTCAAACAAATCTTTAAACTGAAATTTTTAAAAATCCTTCATCGGGACTGCCGAGCATATGTTTTATCGAACGACGATCGGACGTCGATTTGGGTGTGTTCGAGTAAGTCCTTCTTTACACTGCTCGTTTGAGCATCACTTCACACACTGATTCCCCCTCATTTCATCAAATCACTGTCGGTAAGTTCTAACTTTCCTAACTGTCACCCTTGTGCTTCAATTATGTCAAGTTCGAGAGCAAGAACCGGCAAGGCCAAAAAGGAAGCAATTGTACCGAAACCGAAACGGCCCCGAACTGAAAAAGGAAATGGTCAGCAATCTGATTTCGAGTCAAGGCATTTTCCAACCAAGGAACTTGCCAAACAGTTCTTCCTCAAGTTCATGCCTCGTCTGGTACCTTCTTCTTTCTATGTTGAGTTGACTTGTATTCGATGTCTTATGATTAGTAACAGAAGTTTGGTACAGTTACTGGAGAGGGTTGGTTGGATTAATGCTGTTGTCATTGAGGAGAATGTGTATCCAAATTTGGTGAAAGTGTTTTACTGTAGTATGGATACTTCTCAGGAGAAGCGAAATCGTCTCATTACTCATGTTGGTGGAATCACTATAGAGTTAGGACCTGGTTTAATGAATGAAATCCTAGGAACTGCTGAGAATGGTCTAGAGATTTACTCCGCTAGGAAACCACTTTATGTTGATGATTATTCTCATGTTGAAGCAGTTAGGAACATTTGCAGACGTATAGATTTGTCCGATGACGTTTGCACACTTCATCTCTGAGCGCAATGCTTATGTCTACAGAGTAGAGTTTTGCTTCGCATTCTGCAGGCAATTGTGACGCCTAGGTCGGGACATGCCGATGAAATATCTCATATGGATGTAGCGTTGTTGGATTGTATTCTTAGGGATCGCCCTGTTAACTTGGGGTATACCGTTGTCCGTCACATGCTCAGCATTCCGAGTGCAGGTAACCGTTCCCTTCCATACGGTAACTTTATTACCAGGATACTCAAGTTCTTTGACGTGCCCATTGATGAACCCACTTTCGAACCAACCAAACCAATAGGAAAACCAATAGGAGATGAACTGGTGAACAGTTTAGGTTATGAGTGGCGAAATAAGGGATGGGTTAAGGTTAAACAGGAGAAGACAACATTGCTAGCGCCAAGTGATGATCGTCCGCTTAACTCCATAATACCCGCCGATCAGTTGCCAGACTTCTCTTTACCTCTGCGGGGTCAGCGGAGACGTTCCAGGGCACAAACATCAACGCCCGGTTCATCCTCTGCTATCCCGCCTACTGAGACTACTGGTTCCGAACATGTATCTCTGCAGCAGCTCATGAATGAGATAAGGCTGCTCTCCGCCCAGCAGACAACCAGTCACCAGCAAATTGTCGAGGAGCAGGACCGTCTTTTGCAGCAGCAGCAACAGCTCCTTGATGGACAGCGAAGACTCTTTCAGCACCTTGGTGTTCCCTACCCATTTCCACCACCATCACCACCACCGCAGTAGCTTTTAAGTTACGCAATCTCATTGTTCTGAGGATTGTTGTTTGTAATATGCTATAGCTGAACGTTATAACTTAATTGTATGCAGATTATTGATATTTCAAGAATGTTATTCGTAGTGGCAGTGTTTAGTGCAGTAAATTCGCATAACTTGGAAAAACATATTATGTGGTTGTGCATTTTATCCCCGAAGCAAGAACTGTTTATTATTACCATAAGCACATTTTGGCACCATGACAATATGACTTAATGTTACAAGCTGTTTAACTGTGGAGGACATGATTTCCGGGCCATGCATGGGTTTAATTTATTAGTCTTGTGAACTAAATTCGCCAATCTTTCATTCATCATTCACATACCCTGTGGTGTTCGGGAATGGAAGAAGTGTAAAAGTATCCCCTCCCATTGACGGTGAGGTCGTAGAATAATTCCAACAAGAATCATTAGATTCTGGTAACGGAGTTCGGGAACTTCCACAGACATTTTGGCTTCTAAGTTCATTTGAAGCATCACTAATGAAACATGAAAGTTGTTGACTTGAGCCAGCGAAATTACTATAACCGCAGCCATCGTCCGTATTAAGCTTGGCTTGACAACTCCTGCAAATAATACTCGTACCGATAATGAATGGAGATTAGGTTCGCAGTAATCATAAACTATAGCTTGTGAGAACCGTAAATGTGACATACCTGATGGCATTGAGGTTATTTGGACACCTTGGTGCGGTATGACCATGCCCCCTACAAAAGCTACACTTCCTGTCGTATTTGGGACCTTTTTGTCGAGTTCGTGCAGCACCTCTTGTCGTCGGTAGTAATGGGTCTAGTACGTTTGAATTTAGTTGCCGAACTTGTGCAGGCCTGCGGCTGCCAACTTTTTCTCCCCCAACCAGTTGTTGAAATTTCAGTGTCAATTGGTTAATGTCGGCTAAAGCCTCTTTATACGATTGCTCACTTTTTGCGGCATAGAAGCACATTTTGTTACTGGCGGTAGACAAACCACTAAATCTAGCAACATCAGAAATCTCACCGGCAACTTGTGGCAGTGCAAAGGCGCATGAAGTATAATCCTTCGCCTCTTTTGTCCATCGATGGAGAACCATATTCTCGGGAATTTTAACAAACTGTTCCACTTTCATAACATGGAACATGTGTCGACAGGGGATTCCAGCAGAGTCCATCAGCTGGCAGGAGCAAGCCAACTTATTTTCTGCTTGACTGAACATCACTGTCCACTTCAACTCCACATTCCCAAACTGGGTTAGTGTATAGTACTTGTGTGTCAGCACAGTTCAAGCCACCACACTTAATTAATGCTGCTTCTTGCCGAATTTCTTCCCGAAGCCAATGGAAACCTTGGGTAAAAATTTGTGTTGCATGTTTTTCGATGCTGCGCAAGTGTGTCGTCAACACCGGAGTACTGTATTTACATTTGAACTCGTCTTCTGTTTCAGTGGCCCGAATGCTACGCAGTGCACGATCAATTTGTTGCACGAATTCATATAATTTTAACCTGTATTGCAGAAAACGGTTGAGATAAGAATTCATACTCCCACAGCATTGAGTGCTTCGCATTCCAGCGAAAAAAGATCCTTTCAAATAGGCTTCAGCCCATTTATGACGTTTTACAAACATTTTTTTGACCCAAACATTATCGCGCAAGTTCAACTCATCAAGCAAAGCAAACCACCGTTGGTCAAATTCAGATGGACTCATGGGCGTTAACATAAGATCACGAAATTTGCTAGTGAAGTATTCATTCTTAATATTTGTTTGTGCATTCCTTTCTAAATGCCAGCAACAAAGACGATGAGTACATCCAACAAAAATGGTTTTAATTGCCTTCGCCATTGCCTTGTCGCCATCAGTAATCACGGACTTCGGCTTTTGGTCAGCCATGGCCGACAAAAAAGTTTGGAGTAGCCATGTGTATGATTCAACTGTCTCGTCGGCGAGTAGGGCAAATCCAAATATGGTAGTCCGACGATGATGGTTGGTGCCAACAAGGGTGACAAGTGGTTTGTGATATGCATTAGTTTTGTATGTCGCATCAAATGCCAAAACATCACCGAAGCATTCATAATCATACCGTACCATCTAGTCGGTCCAAAACAAGTTCCTTAGCTTATTATCAGCGTCTAATGTGTACTCATGATAGAGCCCAGGATCATTGTCAGCTTTTGCAATGAAATATGCTATAGTTGCTGCGGAATCACTATCATTACATTCAGCACGTCTATCTGCATCTAATCGATTCTGCAAATTCCTACATTTGAACTTAAGATTTTGTGATCCCCCAACTTGATCACCCATGTAATCCACAACTTGGCAAGTCTTAACGCCAACATGCCTCAATGCCTTCGCTTGGGCGACATCTCCTTCACTAACGTTCCGATGGGAACGAAGCAGATGAACTTCGGTTGTACAAGCCAATGGATGATTGTGTTCCATTCTGAATTCGGTCACCCTGTACTTCGCGCTGGAATTGTCGTAATTCACCCGAAACGATGTTTTACAACCTGTACGGGTTATTGGCCGTGGTTCTCGCAGTCGATTATCATTTGCCAAGTATTTCTCTGCCCTATATCCTTCGAAATTACAAACCCACCGACGGATCGTAGTGCGGCCACATTTCGCACGTCGAAGCTTATTTTTTCTAACACTAAAACCAACCATTCTTGAGTAGTTAATGTACCATGCATCTGCATCTTCTACTGAATCAAACTCAGCTCCGAGTACATTTGAAGGATGTAACTCAACAACATCAGATGCAATACTCATCTCTTAACCCTGTAAATTAATACCATGAAAAATATATGTAAAAATCACGTACAATGATTATGGGTGTATTAATACACAATCATCCAAACCAGACAAACAGTCAACAGGTTTCGAAAATGCCATGAAACCCACATCAACATCAACATCAACTTTCCATTACACAAAAATAAAAACAAAACCAACATTTGCCCCAAAAAAACAAATTTACCAAAACACTTACTTGAGGAACAACACAAATTTGTTCACCACCTTCCAGTTGCTCCAGCAGTTACAATGGGAGAGAGAAAAATTTTCTTTGTTTAAGGTGTGAGTTATGGTGGGAAGGCCAACTCTTTTAAATGCGAACAAACAAAATACACCTTGCACAATACGGGGGGAGTGGGGAGTTTTCATGAAGGGGTGCGGCCATTAAATGAAAAACAGTTAGTGCATTATAAATGCAACAATAAATTAACTACTAGAGTTGTTGAAATGTTGGGGTATTTGGAAAATTGAAACATGAAACATGGAATGAGGAACATGAAACGGGGCACTGATAACATGCAACAACGAACATCAAACATGTGGACCTCCGTAACAGTGAAAATTAAACATAAGACATGCAACAGTGGACTGGAGACATGAAACATTAACGCAAACATGAAACAGGGGCAAAACAGAATTTTTTCGGGATTTTTGGAAAATTGAAACATGAAACATGGAACGAGGAACATGAAACGGGGCACTGAGAATATGCAATAACGAACATCAAACATGTGGACCTCCGTAACAGTAAAAATTAAACATAAGACATGCAACAGTGGACTGGAGACATGAAACATTAAACGCAAAAATAGAATTTTTTCGGGGTTTTTGGAAAATTGAAACATGAAACATGGAACGAGGAACATGAAACGGCGCACTGAGAACATGCAACAACGAACATCAAACATGTGGACCTCCGTAACAGTGAAAATTAAACATAAGACATGCAACAGTGGACTGGAGACATGAAACATTAACGCAAACATGAAACGGGGGCAAAACAGAATTTTTTCGGGATTTTTGGAAAATTGAAACATGAAACATGGAACGAGGAACATGAAACGGGGCACTGAGAATATGCAATAACGAACATCAAACATGTGGACCTCCGTAACAGTAAAAATTAAACATAAGACATGCAACAGTGGACTGGAGACATGAAACATTAACGCAAACATGAAACGGGGGCAAAATAGAATTTTTTCGGGGTTTTTGGAAAATTGAAACATGAAACATGGAACGAGGAACATGAAACGGCGCACTGAGAACATGCAACAACGAACATCAAACATGTGGACCTCCGTAACAGTGAAAATTAAACATAAGACATGCAACAGTAGACTGGAGACATGAAACATTAACGCAAACATGAAACGGGGGCAAAACAGAATTTTTTCGGGGTTTTTGGAAAATTGAAACATGAAACATGGAACGATGAACATGAAACGGGGCACTGAGAACATGTAACAACGAACATCAAACATGTGGACCTCCGTAACAGTGAAAATTAAACATAAGACATGCAACAGTGGACTGAAGACATGAAACATTAACACAAACATGAAACGGGGGCAAAACAGAATTTTTTCGGGGTTTTTGGAAAATTGAAATATGAAACATGGAATGAGGAACATGAAACGGGGCACTGAGAACATGCAACAACGAATATCAAACATGTGGACCTCCGTAACAGTGAAAATTAAACATAAGACATGCAACAGTGGACTGGAGACATGAAACATTAACGCAAACATGAAACGGGGTCAAAAGAGAATTTTTTCGGGGTATTTGGAAAATTGAAACATGAAACATGGAACGAGGAACATGAAACGGGGCACTGAGAACATGCAATAATAAACATAAAATATCAAACATCTAATTTAAATATTAACATAAAACAACAAAAAATAGATAAATTTTATTGTTTTAAAAAATTATTTTTTTTCCCAATTTTACTGACTTACTTACCTTTTTTCTTACCATTATTATTATTATTATTGTTATCTTTTTAAAATAAATATATCTAATTTTATATATTTATACCAATTTTTTTTTTTAAAATCAAACATTAATGACAGCAACCGGTTGAACCGGTTGCTGCCATTGGTTTGGCTGCCCCAGCTAGCAGCCAAACATAAATTGAGCCCCTCTATGATACAGGGACTTTCAGTCCCTGTATCATAGCCAACCCCCTAGTAAAGAGTTAAAAGGCAGTGATAAATGCATTAAGCAGGTTTTTTATTACTTGCACATAGGACAATCATTTTTGTTGGTTGGTAACTTTCCTTTTCACCAGAAACTGACTGCCTTTGATATTTGGTTATTGTTGCTTGAAGTGGAGTTGGCAGATTTTGTCAAAGTTCCCTAGAGAAAGCTGGATGAATGATCATTCTTATAGATGTTTATTGTCTCTTTAAATGTGCTCGGGCGACAGATTTTTTTTTTTTTTGAAATCTTGGAGTGTTCCCTTCCTCCCTTTCTCTCTAGTTTTCATTTTACACAAATTGAACTTGCTGGAGACATTTTCGCTAGCCTAGGTGGAAAAGTTCTTCATTTTATAATATTAAGATTGTCTTTTTTTTTTTAAATTTTTATTCTTATTTTTTCCTTTAAGAACTAGACAGCCTTGATCTCAACAGATGATTTGTGCAAGCATGCTCTCTTTGGGAGAAGTTTTTATGCGTATGCTTGTTTTTTCTTTACTTACCTTTTGTAGCAGACTGACCTATATGAGATTATGACGCAAAAAATGTGGTGCTGAATTTATGTTGGAATTCGTCTCTTGTGCTTCAAACGAGATAACGTTTAATGTCAATTATGCGTTATACTATGTTCAACAGTCCAGTAATGATTTGGAAGTCTGATAGCAGGATCAAGGTCATCTAAAACCAGGACAGGACCCAGAACTTTTTATTTTCCCACGCTAATTTGTAAAATTATGGTCAATATTTCTGTGAAGGTTGGTGTTTATAAAGAAGTAAAAAGTCATATATTAAACAATACAACATCGAAACTCTTTGCGAGTATCAGCTCCCCCCGGGAGGCCGATTTGATTAGTTTCATGGATGAGGCCGCCTCCCGGGGTGGCGAAGTTGACAGTGGATGGGTGTTCTCGGGGCAATGCCGGCTTGGCAGCGTCGGGCGGTCTACTCCGCGACCACCGCAGTGCGGTTTTAGCAGCTTTTGGGTCCGTTTTGGGCCATCAGCCGATTCTCTATGCCGAGATCATGGCTGTGTGCTAGGGGTTGGAACTTACTGCTCAGATTGGCATTACTATGCTTGAGGTGGAGTCAAACTCGGCTACCGTTGTTTCGTGGATACACTTTGGAGGACCGGTTCGTTGGGATTATGCCTACATGCTTCGTTGGGTGTGCTCATTCGTATCTTCTTCACCCACTCGGGTTCGGCACGTACTTCGTGAGGCTACTTCTGCGGCTGATTTTTTGGCCAACTGAGCGTGCTCTCATCATGTCAGTCGGTGCTTCCTATGTCCACAGGACCTCCCTGCAGGCTTATCGGGTATTCTCCATATGGATGCACAGGGCGTTCCACATATTCGCCGCTAGCTTGGATGATTTTTTATTTGTATTTTTTATGCTTTCGCTCATTTTATGTTTTAGCGTTTTCTCTTAGAGGTTCGGTTTATGTCCCCCTCCATATGTATTCTTTTCGATTTCTGGTTTATATTACAAGTAAGGATCCCGCCTAACCCCCCACCACAACATGGTGGCTTAACCCAAAAAAAAAAAAAAACTCTTAGCACAACCTGACTTTCTTTCGTTGAAAACCCTAAAAAAACCTAATGCTCATGCACGTTAACTAGCCGCCAGCCACCTTTTGCTTTTTGGCCGCCGACATGCCTCCACCGGCCGCCGGTGGTGGATCTCAACCACCACCGGACCACCCCCTCCCAACCGGCGATGGTCCACACACCCGGCAGCCCCTCCAGCCGCCTCCTTCATCGCGTGCCACCTCTCGCGTTTTGAAATCAAACTTGCAAGTTTCTGTGGCCGCCTCCTTGGCCACCGGTGGTGGTGCTTTGATGTCACAGGAGAACCCCCTCCACATCGGTACCTCTCCCGTGACTCCCCACCCGTCGACGACGCCGCCGCACAAAACCCGTGATCGTCATCCACGCGAAACTCGTGCGCAACCTACGCGTGATCCTGGATGTCCGTCGTCCACCGCCGTCGCCGAGTGCATGGCTGGTCTTGAGGCCTCCACCCGATCGCTTCCAGCCCCTCCATCTCACTCCGATGCAGATCTGAGCTCACGACAGTCCTCCTCAACGCCGTTACCTCACGATAGCTCTCGGAACTTGCAGCATGCAGCGGCTGCTTCGGCTTCAAATCCACCCACGGGTGCTTCTTCTGGGTTGCCCGCAGCTGATGCTCCTCCTCTAGACGCGTTCCAGTCACGTCGGTGTGTTGTCGAGCCCAACTCCAACGTCGCGCTCCTAGCCGTTGCATGCAGTGGTTTTCTGCCATCGGCCACACTCCACCGTTCTGTCCAGTCCTCGACGGACTAGTATGCCGCCACCACGGGGAACCCTACGTGTGTGCAGCCTTACTTCATAATCCGTAACCCACCCTCAAATTCTAAGCCATCATATGCCTCGATATTGAACCCAACTGCTATCCTTAACCCAACTGCCCCTCCTCGGCCTCATAAGTCCTTCCTTGATGCAGCTATGGGCTCGGCGGAGCTTACAGTTCCGGTCAGGCCCGCCACTCTACATCACGGTGAGCCTGCTATTCACTTTTCAACAGAAGAAATTAAAGCCATGGTTGAGCCGTTTAAACTGGCACTGGTTGGTAAGTTTTCCTTTGGCCAGCCGTCCATGGACATTATTCAAAAATTTTTTGTTACTTTGGGCTTGCAAGGGAGTTGTCAGATGTCCTTGCTTCATAATCGACATGTGTTGATCAAATTTTCTATGAAAGAAGACTACTCGCGTGTATGGGTGAGACAGACTTGGCATGTTAACGGTCGGGGCATGCGCATCTTTAAACGGAGCACTGACTTTCGCTGTTCGATGGAATCCCCCATTGTGCCTGTTTGGGTATCATTGCCGTACTTACCTGTCTATTTTATTCACTGTAAGTCTGCTTTATTTTCCATTGCTGCTGCTATTGATACTCCATTGCGTGTTGACCATGCCACGACCTCGGTTAATCAGCATTCGGTGCCTCGGGTACTTGTTGAGTATGATGTTTCGGGACCATTGCTGCCCCGTATCTGGATTGGTGAGGGGGATTCTGGCTTTTGGCAGGATGTAGTTTTTGAGCAGGTCCCTGCTTACTGTTCCTCGTGTAGACATCTTGGTCATTCTGCCGATTCCTGTTACGTTGCGAATCCCGGGCTCCGTAAGCCTGTTCCGCCTGTTGGTGAGGCCAAGGACCCTGCATCGCAAGATAAGGGCACAGTACTCGTTTCAGAACCTGCTGCTAAATCCCGGGAGACTAGTGCTCCCCAATATGTGGTTGTTGCTGATCACCGGCCTCAGGTGCCTACCACACAGTCTCTTGTGGCTCACGGTCAGAGTTCGGGTCCTACTTTGGCTCCTCCTATTTCGATGCCTCCTGCAGCAGTTCCGGTTGACTCAGATTTGAGCGTTTTTATGGGTGAGCAGATTCGGCCTTCCAGTTCGAGTGTTCCAAATAGTCACCCGTCGCCGCCTTCTGATGTTGTTGACGCTGGCTCGAGTGAACTCGTTCGTCATTCGCCGCCTATGGATGACCCTTCACAGGTGGCCTGTAACACTCCCTGCACGGATATTCCCCCGATTGCTGATGGGGTGCCGGATAGGACTTCCCCCAACTCTACTTTCTTTCGGACTACAGTGGATGCTATTCGCTCTCTGGCTATGGGTACTCAATCCTATCTTCCAGACCTCCTATTTCAATCAGATGAGCAGTTTAGGTCTGGTGAAAATTTTATAGCTGATGAGTACTTTGCTTCTGCGCCTGAGAGTACAGGGGGGCGTGATTTTGATTCTGACTTCAGTGTTGCTGGCCCACACTCCTCTACTTCTCGGAAAGGTTTCAAGTTAGTCACTGGTCGTAAGTATCGCAGGCGGTATTCTGGGCGCTTACATTGATTACTTCTCTTTCACTTGCTCTGTATTGGTTTCCCTTTCTATTTGTTGGTCGTTCTTATTCTTCTATTTGAAGGTTTTGGTTTATGCCCCCTCTAGATGTACTTTTATTTTTAATTTAATAATCTACAGGTAAGGAGGTCTCGCCTAACCTTCCCACCTTTGGGCGGTTTTAAAATTTAAAAAAAAAAAATCTTAGCACAATATCTACATCCGAAAAAATTTGACAAAAATACAACAAATAAGGTTATAATATAAATTAATAAACTGTACCATAAAAAATTATTTTTGAGATCCTTTTCTAATTTTATTGATTTAGAATGTGAAATCTTTGAATAATTTGATATAATGGGAAGTAAATTAGTAAATATGAACGTGGGGGAAACTAATATGAAATTGTGAAAAATGTTGATTGTTACTACATATAATTTCTTTTAACTTAATTAAAAGAGATATAGTTACATTTTTTTTACTTAATTATCCTTAATGCAAGTGATATAGAGGTAAAATTAATTATCCTTAATGCAAGTGATATAGAGGTAAAATATGTATTACACTAACAATTAAGTAATGGAGCAAGTCAAATTCAATGTATTTAAGAAATAGACATAATTTTAAGAAACTAATACACATATTTTTGCAATTTCGGAAGTTTACAAAGTTATTTTAGAAGTGCAAAATGCTTGCACTCTCTTTAATATTTTCCTCTAAACGTAAACTATATAAATATTGTATAAGGATTTGGTAACAACTCTGAAAAATAAATTCATTGTCCTAAATAACTTTTGAAAAAAATGTTCATTCTATCTTATCCTTTAAGATGATATAGCATATATTTTTTTACAATATATAAATAATAATTATTAAGTGGAAGGCAAGTTTCGTTAGAGGGGATCTAGAAAAATTTTAAATTATAATAATGAAGAGTTTATTCTTATTTATAACTAGACTACGGGGCTGTTTGTTTTTTTGGCTTAATGACTTAATTGACTTAATTGATTTAATTTCAATCATTTAATCATTAAGTCTATTTGTTTTTTTCAACTTAATGAAAAATTTCAGTCATTAAAAGTCACTAAGTTATTAAGTCAATTTTTTTATCTTTTTGCTTAATCTAAAAGGTTTGAATGATGTCACTAAAAAACATTCTCCAAAATATCCATGTTTAATTAATTATTTTTTATCCTTACTAAAAATAAAATTTAATAATTTGTATTATTACCCATCTCTATAACTTGTGATAATATAATAGTAGACTATTATTATTTTTATCCTTTCATTTTCTTTAGATTAGCATTATCTATCTTCATTATTTTTATGAATATTTTTTTATGTAAAACATCATGAACTACAATAGATTTGATTAACATATACTAATTTAGGATATAAAAGGTTGTATTTACGAACATGATTTATGTTATGATAATATATTATCTTATTTAATTCTTTGAGATGTTTATTATCTGTTAAATATTAATAATTTGTAAGCGCACAAATGTAAAAATATTAATTTCATATTTTTTAAGTTAAAAACAAACAAATTAATATTTATTTTTAGCAATTCAGAAAAAAAAATAAACATATAATTTAGATTTAAACATTCAGTTCTATTCAAAATTCAGACTAATTCAAGACTATTCAGATTTCAGATAAAAAAAACAAGCACCACCTAAATTAGGATTAGATTTTTTTATAGCTATATGTACATTATTCTTACATAAAATATCACTGCATAGAGAGGTTTTAGTATAGTACTAGTGATGATGATCCCGCATATTTGTTGAAGTCCAGTTGACTTTGAAATGGATTTAATTTTTTATTATTTTTTAAAGTGGATGATGTCGGAGAGGATTAGGTTTTTCGGGAGTTATCTTCTCATGTAATCTCAATTATCTTTTAGCCTTATCACCCCTTAGTATTTATGTCCATTTGATCTTCATTGGGCTGTCCGCTTTGGGCTGTCCGCTTCCATTGTTAACCAGTTTGCAATAAAACTCAGCAATGTGGATTTTATTGCAAACCATATACCAGCCCCACTTTTGCAAATTGGTTAAAGACCATCTATTCCCAGGGGTGGCAAAACGAATGAATGAATCCTATTCGAATCGAATTGTAAACGAATTGAGTCAAAATTTTACTGATTTGGATTCGATTCGTTTATTAAACGAATTGAAATATCAGGATTCGGATTCAATTTGTTTATTAAAGGAATATTCGGTTTGAGTTGTTTAATTCGTTTAATAGAATTAATAAATGAATCGAATCGAATCGAATCTGAATTCGTTTACTATTCGTTTATCCTATAACGAATCTATAATGAATTGAATTAAATAGTAATTTTTTTTCAAAAATATAATTAATAAACAAAAATTAAGCAAAATAAAATATAAGAAGACCACTAATCTAACATTCTGCAAAATAAAAACTTATTATCATTTATAATTACTATTTTACCTTTCAAATTTTAAAATTTTTTCATATATATTAATGGATAAATAGGTAATTTGACTATACGAATAATAAACGAATTGATTGTATTCAATTCATTTATGACCCATTTATTAAATAAATCCTAAATGAATAAACGAATTGATATCCTATTCGATTCGTTTAATTAGCAAATCAAATCGAATTCACTCATTTATTAAACGAATCAATTTTTTCAAACCCAGACCCATTTAATTCACATTGAATCGAATCAAATAAACGAATCCTAACCCAGATTGCCACCCCTAGTTTCAATGATATATCCACCCCGCTTTTGCATTCACTGTATTAAGGGAAATGATGAAACGGGCTGGAGACCAATGATTGCAAGGGTTAAAACTTAACAAATTGCTTTTCCCATTTGTTCCGTGAACTAATTCTTTTCATTTAATAGTTATTATTACTAAATGAAAATATCTAGCTCTTTAACAATCTTTAATCAAGTAGAAAGTCATTAGTGTTGACCCATTTATTCCTATGACTCGGATGCTTAAGTATTTCCATAAATTTATGTACACACCTGCTTTTTAATTTTTTTAACAAGATCTTGAGAATTTATATCTATTTTATCAAGTGTAGGCAAATCTAAATCGTAGATAAATTCACTACCCTAATTAATTAATCTTGAAATTACTGTTCACATATTACTATTTAAGCAATATAGTTTATAATTTACTGTTCATACGACATTGTTTATAGCTACTGTTTATGTGATACTATTCATCGCACTATCCATGTTACCGTTCATTCACCCTAAGTCTATCAAATGTGCTAGAAACAGTAAATTGTAGAAAATAAAACACGTAGAGGATTTGTACGTGGTTCAAATCACAATAAATTTATAACTAGATTGACGTGTAGGTGTGCAAATCTTGCTCGATGTAATTGTTTCACCTCATTAATTGAACCAAATATGGTAAGAAGTTTTATTGGATGAATTTTTTGTTAAAATTATGCAAGAAGAACTTGAACAATTTGAGCAAAATGATGATTGGACACTAGTTTCTAAGCCAATTCATGCTAATGTTATTAGTACCAAATTAATTTTCAAGAAAAAAAATGGATGAATTTGGTAAAATAATAAGAAATAAGGCCAAGCTAACAGCATAAGTTATATGCAAATTGAAGGTGTTGATTTTAATGAAACTTTTGCTCTTGTTGCTAGATTAGAGTCTATTTAACTATTTCTTGTTGTAGCTTGTTTAATTAGTTTTAAGTTATTTCAAATGGATGTTATGAATGATTAGCATGGATGTTATGAATGATTAACCAAATTTTTGAATGGAAAAGGCTACAAGAGAGGGGGAGTAGAAAAGACTTTATTTATTGAAAATCTTTTGGAATATTGATTACTCAAATTTATATAGATAATTTTGTTTTTGGCTCTACTTCTCTAATGCATGTTCAAGAATTTGTTGATCAAATGAAGAATGAATCTGAAATCAGCATGGTTGGTGAGTTAACCTATTTCTTAGGCTTACAAGTGAAACAACTGGAAAGTGGTATATTCATTTCTCAAAGTAAGTATGCCAAAAAGTTGGTGAAAAAGTTTGAACTAGAATCAACTAAACATATGAGAACACCTATGAGTACTAATTTGAGATTCACAAAAGATGATAGTGGTTCTGGTGTTGATCCAACTCTATATAGAAGTATGATTAGTAGTTTACTTTATTTAACTACAAGTACACATGATATTTGTTTTAGTGTTGATATTTGTACTAAGTACCGAGCAAACTCAAAGGATTCACAATTATCTGTTGTTAAACATATCATTCGAAAATTATAATACTGTTCAGGATATTTTTATATTATATTGTGATAACATAAGCACTATTAATATTTCAAAGAATCCTATTCAACATTCTAAAAGTAAGCATATTGATATTAGACACTATTTCATTCGTGACTTAATTGATATTAAGACTGTATCTCTAGAGTATATTAAAACAGAAAACCAGCTTGTGGATATCTTTACTAATGCTTTGAATGTATCTAGATTTCATCCCCTAAAAAAAGCTTTAGTTATCGGTTCTACGGAGTCATGTTCTACAACATCTTGTATATGTCATATTATTTTGCATCTTATGACATGGTTAGTACATTGCATGTGTTTTTGCATGAATAGTTCTTTATTCGATTCACTATTGCATAAAAGTCTTGATTTAATGACTTGAAAGCTTGAAACAATTATTGATTGGCTTAGTTTAAACTTAGATTTATACACATATTACTTTGAAGTTTTGATTATAAATTGAATTTTGATTTTGAGACTTCTCATGTTGAGATTAATGGATTGAACATTGACTATATGCTTTTGACTCTTATCTCAACTATAGATTTCAAGATATGCAGGCACCTCAGTCAGAAATAGCTACCTACAACTCTTTACAGTGAAACTATTCTTGAGTAATCTAAGTCTGTGTATCACAAATAGAACAGAGAATGAACTACCATGAAAAGAAGGCTACCTTAAAAGGTAGAGTATGCAAGTGTTAAAAAAGAAAAATCTTGAAAAATTTATACATGCAATAGAAGAAGAACTTTATACTACAATTTCTTCTTATATTACCTGTTAGATTGAAAAGATCAATTCGAGATGCAGATGATAAGATTAGTTTGACTTGTTCAATCAATTTTTTGATACAAAAGTTGTTAATTTTAAGAAAAATTAAGATTGAGTTTTGATGGACTTGTATCACATATACAAAAGTTTAAATTTCACTAATCTTATATTAGTTTAAGTGATTAAAGTTTGATAATCTCGATTTTGTGTGTATTGCGGATGAATATTGATGAACTATCACTTTCATTTTTCAAAAATCATGATTTATTTCACAAAATTGCTTAGTGGTTTGTTTTGTGTGAAAATGAAAAGAAAATTATGTCTTATTGCATACAGTTTTTATTATGTACATCTATCAAAACGGCATTTTAGTCATTGTTGCATGGATGATTGCATAAAGGCATTTTTATTTTTAGGGTTTTGCACGATTTAGGGTTAAATTGATGAAAATTAGCCATTTAGGGCTTATTATACATTCTACCGTCTTCAGAGACCTTTCTTTGATTGTCTTGTTATAAGTGCTTATTTTTAGGGTGTTGCACGATTTAGGGGTTAAATTGATGAAAATTAACCATTTAGGGTTTATTATACATTCTACAGTCTTTGTAGACCTTTCTTTGATTGTCCTATATATAAGTGCTTATTATGACTGAACACATAACTTTCTTGTGTTCACGTGCTTCCCTAGAATTTGATGCGATTTACAATGCAGTCCTTCTGATGTGATTTTGCATCATACTTGCAATTTATCTTCAATATTCTATTTCGGATATATCTTAGTTATTATTTGTCATATATTGATTCTATGACCTTGTTTGAGTTGATTTGTTATTTATGGAAAGTATAGTAATCAATTCCTACTTAAATTATACTTTCCTACTTCTATAAGGTCTAGGGTTATGTCTCTATATAAGGGCTTTTGTTTAACTCATTTTTCTCATTCTTTCTCACCCAAACAGCAGCCCTTATCTCTGGAGCTTCTTTGTTTTAGTTTTCTATCAATTATGCCTCATGGTTTCCATAAGATCAAGTTCAATGAAGAAGAGATAAAAAATGCATGTTGAACAAGCAAAGAAAGTGGATGCACTTGTTGATTCCAACTACATGGATCTAATTCAATTATTGTGTTGCATGCTGCTCATGTAGAAGAGAAGGATCACAACCTGTGGCCTATGACCAAAGCTACCTCGAAATCAATCAACACACAAGGATCGGGTGTTCATGCCGATTTCACCAATTCAAGCGACAATGTTGTTGCTTCTCATGATGGAAAACCAGTTAGGTTGAAGAAGATCCTACTGAAGCCGATTCAGATTAGCATGCTCTAATGTCTCCAAATAATCAAAATGATAATCACTCAATCCTTGAGTGTGTTTTACCTCGTGCTTATAAAAGAAAATACTATACTTACCATCTAGGTGTTGGTCTTGATACCTTGCTTAGAAGAAAATTTTCAATCTGAATGTAATATCTATCTTTCTAAGTTTATTCCTTTTGAGATTGAATCGTTCACTAAAGCTGCTGGTTTGTTAAATACTATTAAGAATATCTCTCCGTATGTTATTAGTTTAGTTCAGGAATTTTATGTCAATTTGCATGAGAGTATTACTGATAAGACAGCCTGATTTTTTTTATAAAATTTATATGAAAGGAAGTATCTTGGATTTTTCTCCCTCTTCAATTAATCGTCAGTTTGGATGTGTGGATTTTGATGATATTAATATCTGTGAACATATAGATACTTTGGATATGTCTATTAAGAAGATGAGAACTTTATTCCTATACGAACCTATATTGAACCAACCTTTCCCATGTTGAAGTCACTTGGTGTTATTGGTGATCAAGATGAGGATACTCATGTAGCCATTGCCATCGAAGAATCGGCCATCATCAATTTTGAGCTTCAAACTATTCGCTCGACTCTAGAGCCCTTGGATGCTCAAAAGGAGATAACTTTGGATTTATTTGGTCGAGCTAAATGCATTAAACACACTATCGATGATATTAGGCATGTTCACTACCCTTGAATTCTTTGCTTTATATCCTCTGTAGTTATTTAGTTTTGCTATTACAAGATCAATGAACAAAAATGGAAATAACATTCTAAAATAGATGAAAAGTAAAACTAAATAACTAGGGGGTGTAAAGCAAAGAATTCAAGGGCAAATAACATCCTAATATAATCTACAATATGTTCAATACATTCAACTCGATTAAATAAATCCGAAATCATCTCCCTTGAGCATTCAAATGTTGTAGATTTGAGCGAATAGTTTGAAGCTCAAAATTGATGATGGTTTTCAGGATTTTTCTTTTCAATACTTGTATCAAAATTTCTTTCTTTTACTTTTCAAGTGCTTACCTTCACTCTACCTCTTAAGGTAGCCTTCTTCTCACGGTAGTTCATTCTCTATCCTATTTGTGATACGCAGACTCAGAATATTTAAAGATAGCTTCATTCTTAAGAGTTATAGTAGCTATTTCTAATCGAGGCACCTACACATCTTGAAATCTATAGTTGATATTAGCATATAATCAATGTTCAATCCATTAATCTCAACACCATAAGTCTCAAAATCGGAAATAAATTTAGAATCAAGACTTCAAAGATATATGTGCATAAATTTAAACCAATCAATAATTGTTTCAAGCTTTCAATTCATTAAATCAAGACTTTTATACACATAATGATTTGAATAAAGAATACATCATGCAAAGCACATGCAAATAATGTACTAACCATGCAAGCACATGCAAATAATGTACTAACCATGTCATGAGATGCAAAATAATATGACATATACAAGATGCTGTAGAACATGACTACATTAGACCAATAGCTAAATATTTTTTTAAAGAGTCAAATCTAGATGCATCCAAAGCTTTAGCAGAGATATCCGCAAGCTCATTTTGTGTTTTAATGTACTCCAGAGATATAGTCTTGCAATCAACTAGGCCACGAATGAAATGGTGTCTAATATACTATTCTTAGTTCTAGAATGTTGATCAAGATTTTTTGAAATATTAATAGCACTTGTGTTATCACAGTATGTTGTATGAATATCCTAAACAAAACATAATCTTCAAGCACTTGCTTTAACCAAAGCAATTGAGTACAATAACTACCAACAGTAATATATTCAACCCTAACAAAAGATAAAGAAATTGAGTTTTGTTTCTTATTGTGGCAAGATACAAGATTGTTACCAAGGGGGAAAAACCTCCAATGGTGCTCTTTCTATGCCCAATCAACGTTGTTATATCCTGCTAGAATTGAATCAGTGTTTTAGTATGCCAAATTCTATCATTAATGATCTTAGTTAACAGTAGATATATGTAACCCTTTGGGTTTTTTGGTACCTAGCACAAACATCAACACTAAAACAAATATCAGGTCTACTTGTAGTTAAATAAAGTAAGCTACCAATTATACTTCTATACAGGCTTGGATCAAACGCCAGAACCACTATCATCTTTTGTTAATCTTAAATTAGTGCTCATAGGCGTTCTTATGTGTTTAGCCGATTCAAGTCCAAACTTCTTCACCAAATTTTGTCATACTACTTTGAGAAATGAAGATACCATTTTCAAGTTATTTCACTTGTAAGCCTAAAAAATCGGTTAACTCCATCAACTATTCTCATTTCAAATTTATTCTTAATTTGATCAACAAATTCCTGAATATGCATTAGAGAAGTATAGCCAAAAGCAATATCATCCACATCAATTTGAGCAACCAATATTTCATATTTAAGAATTTTAATAAATAAAGTCTTGTCTACTCCTCCTTTTTTGTAGCTTTTTTCAAATTAACAACATAATTAGAATGATATGGATCTTCAAAGCCTTTAGGTTGTTCAACATGAACTTATTCATTCAAAATTCCATTCAAGAATGCACTTTTAACATCCATTTGAAAAATTTAAAACCTATTAAACAAGCTACCAGTAAGAAATAGTCGAATAGACTAGTCTAGCAACATGAGCAAAAATTTCATCAAAATCAACACCTTTAATTTGTATATAAACTTGTGCAACTATCTTGACCTTATTTCTTATTATATAATCAAACTCATTCATTTTATTCTTGAAAATCCATTTGGTACTAATAACATTAGTATGATTTGGCCTAGGAACTAGTGTCCAAACATCATTATGCTCAAACTGTTAAAGTTCTTCTGGCATAACTTTAACCCAAATTCATTCAATACAAATTCCTTAGCACTTTTAGGTTCAATTGATGAGGTAAAAGAATTAAATCGAGCAATATTTGCATACCTACTTGTAGTTAACATAGAGCTTTCTAGATTCCGAACAATAAGATCCGACGGGTGGTTCTTTACAACTCTTAAAGATGATCCTTTCTTGATTTGATCATGGATATCAATTTTGGTTCAATGTTTTACATTTAGTTCCTCATTGATTTCATGAGACGGCTAGGAAGAATTATCATTTGTCAAATCAATCACTTCACTCTTGACTTTGGAGTTCAATTGACTAGATTCTTTTTTAACAAGGATTTGGCCATTTGTTGTATTATCACTTGAGTTTGATTTTATTCATTCTCAATGAATTCAATGATTTTCTTTTTAACAGAAGATTCTACAAAATCTTTAAAGTCACCAATAATAAATTGGCAGATTCCATAATAGTTTGAGTTCTCATACTTTACACACAAAAAGCTTTACTATTATTTGATTTTCCTTGAACAACATGCTCATCACTTTTCGAGTCAAACTTACTCAAGTATTCACAATATTTCAAGATATAACATATACTACTAAAGATGTGAAAATAACTTAGATTAAGGTTGGCAAAATCCATATTTGGATCCAGATGTAGGTGCATATAAATCCATATTTGTATTTACATTTATACATTTGGATTCGTAAAAAATATGTGGATCCAGATGCTGATAATATTCGCAACAGATGCGAGCAGATATTCCAGATATCCAGATCTGCAAAAATTAATAAAAAATAATTAAACAAATCAGCAAAGAAAATTAATCAAAATTAAATTAAATTGAATCAACACGGAAAATAAATTAAGCTAGCAACAATTTCAAGTTTAACAGATTTACATTAGATTAAACTCAAATAATTAAAAGCCACAATACAATCAAACAATTAACCACAATACCAAATTATTAACTAGAAAAAGAAAGCTATGTAATTAATAGAAAGAACAAAAAATTAATAGAAACAAGAGAGCAAATCACTGGCAAGAACGATCCAATTAGGAGAGGCTTGGACGATGGCGATGCGAGCAGCAATAATGGCGTGGTGAGGCTTCGTCGACGGTGTGGGATGCAGCTTGCAGCAATGGCACCGCACTCAAGTGAGCTTTGATGTGAGGCTCAGGCGAGGTTGCAAGGAAGCGAGCAACTGGTCGACAACGTTGCAAGCCCTTCAAATTTGGGCGTTAGGGAATTGACAGTTACGGGCTTACGGTTGCTCGTGAGGTGAGTGTGTGTGAATGTTGAGTGCGATTTTGACTTAGAATTAGGGATTAGATTTTTGTTATTTAACTTAATATATATTTCTTAATTTAAAACAAAATTCAACCGGATCCGGATATTTGGTTTTCTGGATCCAAGTGCATCTGGATTTGGATCCATGCAGATTTTAATTTTTCATATTCAGATCCATATTTTTTAAAATACAGATCCAGATTTTTTCGGATTCAGATTTTCTGGATTTTTATGGATGCAGGCGGAATCTGGATTTTATTGCCATCCCTAAGTTAGATTAGGTTTCTTACCTTTCCACAGTTCATAGGAATTTTTCTTAGTGCCTAGACCTAAATACACACGGTTAATAATATAACATGCAATATTAAGTACTTCTACCCAAAGATGTTTAGTTAGCTTCTTAGAGTTTAACATCACACGTGCCATTTCTTGTAAGATTCTATTTTTCTTTCAACAATTCCATTTTTTTCAGAAGTAATACATACCAAAAATTCACGTCCTATGCCATGTTCATGACAGAATTATGCAAAATTAGCATTTTAAAATTCTTTTCTATGATCACTTCTAATTTTGTCATATTGTAATATTTTTCATTTTTCAATTCAGTACATAATGTTTTTAAAAGCATCAAAAGTATTAGATTTTTTTCTAATAAAATCAACCAATGTATATCTAGAGAAATTATCTATTTAAACAAAAGCATACCTTTTTCCAACAACACTTTTCACTTGCATTGGATCCATAATTTCCATATGAAGTAAATCAAATACCTTAGATGTGGTGATGTGTTGAATAGCTTTTTGAGATGCTCTTTTGTTGTTTGCCAAATTGATAAGAATGTCCTTTTATTGTTTGCCAAATTGATAAGAATCACAGACTTTAGGTCGTTTCTTGTTGAGCTTAGGTATTCCTCGTACAATTTCTACACTCACAAGTTTAGTCAATAATTTATGATTTAGATGACCAAGTTTTTGGTGCCATATTTCAGTCTCATCAATAGTAGCTTTGTGACAAGTAATGATCAAATGATCTAGTTGCCTCAAGAATTCACTTGGCCTTTTTATTAAACGCTTGGCATTTGTTGCTATCAAATCTACCATTAAATTTTGGTCACAAATTTAGCTAATACTCATAATATTAGCTTTTAAATCTTTAATATGTAAAACATTTTCAAGTCTAGGAAAGCCCTCAATATTTAAAGTTCCTTTTCTAAGTATACTACTTTTAATACCATCAACAAATGTTACATTTTCTCGATTGCATTCTTCATAATTTATTAAATCACCAGGATCACTAGTTATGTATCTAGAACACATTATCAAAATACCAGAAGTTATTAGTACAAGCTCACAAAGATGAAAATCATGCATATACTTTGAATTCAGATTTCCCAAACCAAATTGGTCCAATAAAGTTACCTTTAGAATCAAATTTAGACTTAAGAGCATATCTGGATTTACTATATGAAGCATATCTAAATTTACCATATAAAAAAAATAAATGACACAACTTTTTTTATGTAATTCATGAATTTAAAGCATATAGGTCTTATGTGTCCTTTAATATGACAAAGGTGACAGGTAAGAACAAATCTTTCATACTTACCATGTGAGCTCGATGTATAATGAGCCACAAATTTCCCTATTACTTCATTAGGGACCTTTGCTATGGGTAATGGTAGTTTGGCCATTAGTGAAAAAGCTTTAGCAAAACCAATATTTGAGCTTAAAGTAATTATGATATCCAAGACTATGATGATCTGGACTAGCTTTTACCATAGTCAAAATCTGATCAAATTGCTTTATTCTAAAATTCATCATTGTCAAAAAATTTTTAGTACTTTCTAGCTCAGCCAAAACTTCCCTCAATTTTTCTTCTTTTCCAAGAGATAATTAGGACATTAAGTTTGAATATGACCGTAACCATCACAAGCCCTACATTGAATAATTTGATCTATATTAGTTTCAAACAAATTAAAATTGGAAGAAGATTTACCCCTTCTTGTAGGTTGTAGCTTTAATGAAGATTTCTCCTTCTTGTCGTTGTTTCTAAATTTTCCTTGCATCAATTTCTAAAAGTTCTTGGTCAACGTAGCTAGGGATTTTTTCGATGCCTTTTATCTCATTATCAGGGTCATCAACATCATCAATATCGTTCTCTGAATCAAGCATCTCAATTTAAAAAGCAATACTTTTTTCTTTCTTTCTTTTCAAATGACTAGTCTCAACAGTCTGAAGTCTGCTAGTCACTTGATTTCTAGTCATGGTGCTAATATTACAATATTCTTCAATAGCTGCAACTTTAGTAAGAATCTATCTAACAAAGATCTCAAATTTTTCTAAGCAATTCTTCCTTAGAGATTCTTTTACCAAGAGAATATAAAGTATTACCAATCATAAGAAGTTTAGCATTAAAGTCAGCAATTTCTTCATGTTCATGCATCTTAAGATTTTCAAATTCAGTTGCAAGTATTTAAAGTTTAGAATGTTTTACCGAATTGTCTTCTTCATAAGTGTCTTAAAGAATGTCTCAAGCGTCCTTGGTAGTCATACATGTAGAGATCAAATCATACTAATTGATGTCAACTTCATTAACAATAGCATTCAGTGCCATGTAATTAAAGCCAGATTCTTGAATATCAGCATTGGAATATTCAATTCATTCACAAACTTAAGAATTACGCTTCCACCTCGAACAGAGTTGGTGGGTAGTGTATAGCCTTTTCTAACACATTTCATAGCTCTTATGTTAATGGTCTCAATATAAGTAGTCGTATTTTGCTTCCAATAAGAATAATTAGTGCCATCAAGTAATGGTGGATGAGCAGTAGATCCTCCTTCTCTTTGCAAGTCCATGCTTACAAAAATGTATCAATATCCAGAATCTCACCAAACAAACTGTTAGTGACGCTGCTCTGATACCACTAGTTAAGAATTTAGATCTATTTTATCAAGTGTCAGCAAATTAAAACCCTAGATAAATTAATTACCCTAATCAATTAATCCTAAAATTATTGTTCAAAGATTAAGATTCAAGCAATATGCTACGATATACTATTCGTACAACATTTTTTATAATTCCTGTTCATACGATACTATTCATCCCAATATGTAAGTTACTGTTCATTCACCCTAAATCCATTGAATATGCTAGAAATAATAAATTACATAAAGTAAAGCACAAAGAGATTTTCACATGGTTTTGATTACAATCCTACATCTGTGGAGTTACGCTTAGATATTAAGCAGTTCTCTAAGCAATCAAAAGATTACAAGCTATTAGATTCGCATTTTATTGAATCTAATTTAGTCGACCTTACTTAGTGAATACGTCTTCAATTGTTCCTTGAGATTCACTTAACGTAACAAACGGCCCCTCTGTCCCCAAAGTAATAATAAAGAATATTTAGTAAAAGATTTGATGAATATGACTAAAACTTCATAGAGATATAAACCATCATATGTGGCTAACACAAGGTTTCTTTGTGTTCTTTGGTTGGCTGCTTCTCAAATGTAAAATACAATATGTCTTCTTCAGTCTTCAATGTGTCAAATACTTCTTTTTATATAGGAGGGGTATTTCACCCAAGCCCTATTAGAGGAGTACTAGAATATACTGCCTTATCAGTCTAATATTTCATAAATATTTGATATATTTACCAATGTAGTAGTAATCTTTATTTGGAATTCTTTGATATATAATCTTACTTACGCACTAATTTTCTTCTTTATGCCTCTGGCAGTATTCTCTAATATTCCACAATCTAATCTAATTAATAACCAAGACTAAAAAAATTCCTAATAAAAGAAATAAAGAAAGTCCAATAGAGATATAAAACATCATATGAGGCCAAATATGCTTTCTTCGTGTTCTTTGGTTGGCTGCTTCTCTAATGTAAAATACAATATGTCTTCTTTAGTCTTCAGTGTGTCCAATACTTCTTTTCATATAAGAGTCGTATTTCACCCAAATCCTATTAGAGGAGTACTAGAATATACTGCCTTATCAATCTGATATTTCATAAATATTCGATATATTTACGAATGTAGTAGTCATCTTTATTTGGAATTCTTTAATATGTAATCCTACTTCCATGCCAATTCACTTCTTTATGCCTCCAGAAATATTTTCTAATATTCCACAATCTAATCTAATTAATAACAAAGACTAAACAAATCCCTAACAAAAGAAATAAATAAAGTCCAATATTGTTGACACAATGATACCAGTAATAAAAACTCAAACACAAAGTAATGCAGGTTTTTGGCTTTTTCTAGTTTTAGAGCCCCCCATCCGACGTGGTAAAAGTGCAACTGATGGTGTGATGACATTATGGATTGCTTCTGTTGTGACCAAGGGCATCTTCTAACTATTGAGAGAAAAGGTACATTGTCATCGACTATTTTAGTATATATCTGGGACTTTTTGGATCCCTAATATGTAATTGAACATCCTTGGCCAGTCACTCAATTTATGAGATCCATAAATGCTGGAGCATTAGCTACTAGAAACTCATTGTGTGCATACGAGTCTTGAATGCAGTTTTGGGTACATAGGCGTCTCTAATCTTCAATTGATGATAACCTGAGCGTAAGTCTGTCTTTAAGAAAAATATCACATCATATAACTGATTGAATGAATCATCAATCCGAGGAAATGATTACTTTTCACTGACAATCACTTTATTCAATTGTTTGTACTCTATCCACAATCTCATAGTCACGTTCTTTTTCTTCACAAATAATACTAGTGCATCCCAGGGAGATACACTATGTTTGAGGAAGCCCTTATTGACTAATTCTTGTAATTTTATCTTCAATTCTCACAGGTCCAATAGAGCCATCTTGTATGGGGCCATAGAAATAGGGGCTGTGCCTGAAATCAAGTCAATAATAAATTACATCTCTATCAAGCGGCAAACTAAGAAGATCGTCAAGAAACATATCCGAGTACTCTTCCACCTAGGAATATCTTCTAATTTCACATAACTCACTTGAGTATCAATATCAGTATCAGCCCTGGTGACTTTCGGTTTTTTATCAATCTGTTTTCTGAAATCATTCTTGATTATTTGTTCTTCTAAGTTAAGTTTCTAATTGTTTTTTATAACTTGAACTGAGAACCCTATTTTGTTTGTCATTTGTTTTTTATTTTGATAACACTAAAGTTGTTGAAGGTGATGATATCCATTTCATTTCCGTTCATCGATTATATCATCATTGGGCATCTGTTCTTTCATTTTTATTTAAAAAGAAAAAATTGTGATGCATTATATTTATTATATAGGGTGAAAGATTATGGGATCCACAGTACAAGGGATCAAAGCTGCTTCTGCTTTCTGGGTAAGAGTGCCTTCTCTTTATTCTTCAAATTCATGCTGCTAGAATAATACTAACGCAGCTTTAATGTTGGTGAAATTCAGTAAATGGAAGAAGCCGTAGATTGTAATTTGGATGCTTTGTCCCCTCATTTCTGTATCATTTGGGTTGTGATGACTCAAAATTGTGGTATCATATGACTCTTTCGGGCTGATGTTTCTTCCTGAGGTTGCTTTTCGAGTTGCAAATTCAAATTACTTGTACTGGCAAAGAAACAGAGAAACATGGTGAGGAATCTAACCAACAATCTTGTATCCTGTTCATTCAAACATAGAAGATAGTGGGGCCATTTGTAAAGTTTACAAGTCAAGAGCCAATTACGCATACAAGTTGATTGTTGAATACTGCAAAATTATACATGAAGCAATCTGAGAAATCTACAGGAATCAACAGTGAAGTCTAAGCATCGACTGAATGCAACTGAGTTTGAGTAGATAGGTTGATTTTGAGCAGGTGAAGATCAAGAGTATTCTTTGTTCTTCCTTTGGGATTAGAACTTTTGATGACTCAAATCACATGTAAAAAATCATTATAATGGAATTTGTAATATCATTGCAACTGATGTGAAATTTACAATGCTCTTTGAGTTTCCATTTTTTTTTTTTGTTTTTAAAAGATTTATTAATTGAAGATAGTCTTCGTGTTAGAGAGAAATTGTAAAGTACTTTTATTATGCTACACTCACCTTTATCGAAAAAATGGTGAGCATAAAATAGTGAGTTACCCCCAACAACATGATTCAACCCATACAGGTGGCAATAAATTGAGCCCAAATAACCTTACTCGTAAACTGTCGCCATCTCGAAAGCGCGCCAACTGACCATTTGGAACTGCTGCTATGACAACCTAATACCATATAATTGATGTTTGCTAATAAGTGGTGCATATTTATAATGGTAACCTTCCCATGTAAGCTACCTCTTTCCATTTTTTATTTTATTTTACTTTATTTCTTTTTCCCTAAAGGGAGTATTATAACTGCACAATTTGCTAAAACTTTGCTTTTGATGCGCCCAAGTATTTTTGTTTGGGGTTGATACATAATTAAAAGAATACTTCAATAGTTACTATTGTCGGAAAAAACGATCTTGTCGGCCTAAATGATTTTTTTTCCCGTCCAACAATGCACTTCTTGGATAAAAAGAGCGGCATGACTTGGTATTGCAAATTAAGAACTCATTAAAAATCAATTCACATCATTAGACTCAATAAAAGGTACGAGGGAAACCCCACTTAAAAAAAATATTAAAAAAGAAAAAAATTTCGACAATGAATATGTCCCCACTAAATAGGTTTTTTTTTTTTAACAGACTACTACAATTAGATTATAACTCATATTACATGAGATATTTATAATCAAACTATAACTCATATTTACATGAGACTATTATTGAAACTAATTTATATAAATTCTTATAAAGCACGGCCTAAATTTTTATCTTTACGAATATTATAAGAGAGAAAACTACCTCCACTTCATTATATGTTACAATTGAAGAAGGACACAAGCCCCCACAATTCTAAGAGTGTTCTTATTTTTGTTCGAAAACAAAGTTTTCAAGTATAAAATTTAGGCTCTGTTTTGGGAAAGCTCCGTTGTGACAATCTATGAGTTCTCAACTATTTAGTGGGAACACTCGGCCTTTGGCTTGTCAATTATCACGCATATGGCATATGAAACTCAAAAACTAATTTTCGCCTCTTTACATGATTGTTGCAAGAACAAAATCTTAACTCCTAAAACCTGGAGTTTCTTGGTGGTACTTGATAGTAATTGAGTGACACAAGCGCCATTTATGATTATGGTTAATTTCAAATTATCTTTTGCAAATTAACTATTTTTGAATTATCCCTCATTTTTAAAATTCTAAATTCACTCCCTGTTTTTGTTAAGAAAATAAAAAACAGTTCATAAAATCACTCCTATTTTTCCCGTCTCTTCCCTTATGAATGACTTCAGATTTTCAAAAATAAATGGATGATCTACGGAGAATTAATTCAAGAGTGAGGTAATATTTGAAGACAAATGTATACCAAATAGAAAATCTTATGTACATTTTCACCAACACAATCTATTGACTATGAATAGAAGTAATCTGCCAAGCAATTCATGGTAAAACAAGGATTATCCCAATGTGTTTTTTCAGAAGAGACTTCCTTGCCAAAAGATCTTACATCAATTCTGAAGTCACTCTGCTTCAAGCGCAGCAATCTCATATCTGACTTCTTCTAAATGTTCATTAATAGCAGTCACTGCATCCTGCACGCCTCTAATGGCTTCCTTCAAGGCATTATCATACTCAGCATCTGCTTCTGCCTCTTCAGTCCCAGCTGCTTCTGTTATCTCCTGGACATGCACACACTCATGCTCCATTGGCTTCCTAAATTTGCAATTCTCATGGCTCACCAGACGCTCAGATGGGCGTCCGGCCTTCTTCAATAACTGAATTGTAGCCGTCTTCCAAATAAAGAAAAGTCATTGTCAGAAATGTCAGAAGCAAGAAATGGTTAAGTTTGCATCATAAGGACAAATCATAAGGAATTCAACAATGTACTAGACCTCTGCATATATAAATGCCGTACTTGCAATTCAATAATATTTGCTCACTATGTCATCTTACATTATGGTGACATGGTTTCACAGTTCTCTTTCTTCGAGTGTGTATGTGTGTATTTAATTTTATTACTACTATTCAATGGACAAAAGAAGTATACTCATAAGGAAAATGTGAGACACACAAGTGTGAACCCGGGTCAACAAAAGAAACAAAAACAAAGCTGCATTGCTCTCTGCTCTCTTTAGCTTCATAGGCAGTATTTTACTGAATTTATCGAAGTGAAAGAGACAGAGAAGGTTGCACACTTGCACTGCTGTCTTTTGCATCACTGGAAGTAATTTCCTTAACTTCTTAGGAAACAAACCAAAAGGAACTTTAAATTTTTAAAAGTATTGTTTGCAGCTATTCTATTAACAATGTGAGGAATTAACAACATGCACATTAATAAACTGTACTTAAGTGAACAGATGGGAAAATATTAGGTTGTGTCAGGGCATTAATCCAAATTTTCATACTTTCTTCTGATTTTCAAAAGAATCAAACATTTATGCTGTAAGTCGCCTATGGATAGATTAGCTAGTCACCTATTGCAAAATTTAGGGGTATATAAAAATGCATTGTGTTAAAACTGACAATTCAGCAGTCAACCACGATAAATACAACTAATAATAAATTTTATCTTAGCACTTCATAAGTTCATATTCAAGGGGCCTTTGAAAACGCACACAATCAGCAAACTGTTTCTCAGTATTCCTGATCTTCATGAACACTTGATATTTTCAAACAGTTGTAATACAAATTAAGTTTTATATTCACTCTAATCGAAAAAAGAGTCCACAAGTGAAATCCTGCATTTTCATCCCAACAACAAGGAAAACAATATCATCGGCTCAAATGCAACCCAACGCCAGTAAAAAAAAGTGTATGGTAACAAAGGCAGACAAAAGGTAAGTTGTACAGGTCAACCCACTCTCCCAAGATCGTCAACTGAAAGGGCACAGCTAGTGAGAAGGGGATATACCAGATGCAATTTTTGCTTTTCCTCTGTCTGAACAGCTCTTAGCAGCTTAGCTAGGTCAACTCGGCAAAAATCAGGATTTAGAAACAGAGACTCTATTTCAAGGACCTATATATAAAAAGCAGAAACACTAAGATCAGACTGTATGATAAATTTAAAAAATATAGAACAACCATCCAAGAAATGTAATGATCGCTAACTTGTTTTGAGCAGTCATTGAACTCTGATGTAATCTCACTGCACAGTTGTTGATAAGCAAGTTCACCTCCTGAAACCATATACTCAGAAAATCCCCTGCGAAGTTTATTTCCGCAATCAAAACAGCTCCCAATCAACAAATTCTAAACTACGGCGAACTTGAAGGAAGGTATTAACTGCCGTACTTCTACTTAACTTTCAAAAGCACATCAGTTAAATTGTTTGGTCAAACTTATTTGGGGCTAATATCTACCAAGCCGCCTACCTGTTATATTTAGAAAACTATTAATCTTATAGCAAAACAGCTGTGAATTAAAGCTGCATCACCTCAATCCCCAATATACTTATGATCTGACGCCTTTCCGATATTATTTTGCCAAAGATATATTATAAACATACTCATTTTGTATTTAATCATAGCATGATTGGCAATAAACCCACCTATATGGGCCGAGTTCAAATCTAAGACCTATGTATCAACCTAAGAGATTTTACTAACTAACACCACACATGTATGCAGGAAATATCAAAATGGAATTCATTGTATGTCTAGGGCTCAATAAACATGAATCTTCACAGTTCACATGAGTTGAAAGAAATACATCAAATAGGACTCTTCTTGTTTAGCAATTTCTTGAGTACTTCTTTACATACTATTCACTCAATAATAATAATAATAAGATGACAAAAATAAAGAAAAGGGGTGGTACCGTTTAAGCTTGGCATAAGCTTGCGCTCTACGCTGCTGAATATCGAGGAAAGTCCGGAGTAATTGGATGGTTTTCGAAGAATTGTTATTTGCTTGTTCAATGTCTGTCTCCTCCATGTCCATTGCATCGGTTATTGTAACTTTCTTCTCAAAATCATCCATCCTTTCTTCATTTCTTTGATTCTGCCCACCTTTTACACTCTTGACGCCATATGAGAAAATTTCTAAAACTCTCTATCAATGGATATGATGCAATGAATCAACTATACAGCCAATCAGCAAATCAACGGTACAGAGACACTTCCAATATTCTCAAAAATGTCAATTTCAACTTCCACCAACAATTATACAAATTATATAACAATCAATCAATGACAATAGTAAATAAGCAAAATAAAATGAACATCCACGATACGGAGAATTTAACAAGGAAACCTTTGATTGTCATGATTTAGGATAAAAACCTCGACACATGATTTAGGATAAAAACCTCGACACATGATTATGTCCACAAGTCGATGAAACAATTCACTATGAAAATAATACGTGTTTACAACTGATAAAGAACAATTACAAAATGTAACATCCATAAGTACCTCGTATCTAAATCCTATTTGGTCAACCCTCACAGTCCTCACAAATTTTCCCGTGTGTGAATCAAGCATAGTGCGTAGACATCAACAATCTCCTCACAAGATCAAACTACAAGAGGGTGTGTATGTGTGTATTTATCTAGTACTTGAAGAAGTTAAATCCAAGATATGAAAATCAAGGCCATTATTGTTTTTTATTTCAAAAATTAAAACTAGATTGTTCTCATAAAAACGAATAAATATATCACAAAAATTCTCTCAAGAAAAATTCTCTAATATTGAAAAAATATTTTCCAGAAAATTCTAAGTGAATTAATTTTTAGGGAAATAAAATCATGCAATTAATTAACAACAACTTTCCCCAAACCGAGAGCTCAACAATATCTAAAATATAGCTTCAATACATTTGAAAAATCGATTAAAAATAATTTCGGAAAAATAAACATAATTATATCACTTAATTGAATTTTCCCAAAATTATTATTACTCAATCCTAAATGATCAACATTGAATTACGGCTCTAAAGACCTAGGTGATGAAAAATTAAGTTTTTGGAAATATCAAAATAATAATATCAATTTATAAATTTTCAAAAAAAATAAATGCACAAACCTAGATGTGTGCCTCCAATTTGAGCTTAAAACAAATCACCCTTTGTTAAAATTGGCCCTCGAAAAATAGCTCATCAAACTGTTCTTCAAATTCTCTGCAAAAGATTGTTCTTGAACGGTGCTGGTGTGTTAAATTGACAGAAGTCACTGTGCGACGGATTTAGCCTCTTTAAAATTTAAATAGCAAAGAATCACTGAAATCTGGCCGTTGGATGAAGTTAAATCGATGGTTGAGAAATCGGATGATGTGGCTCGATCAGGAGCGTCAAATTGAAGCAAAATCAGCGGCTGAGATGGACAATCTATTCGGGTCAACAGAGGTCAACAACAAGCTAACCGGTCAAAGCATTTCGCGTCGGGTCACCATGGAGCGAAACGCGGGTCCTGATTCGGATTCGTCTGATCCATGTCAATCGTGGGCAGAGATCCAATGTTACGTACTAACGGGTGAGCTCTTTTCTTCGTCTAGTCATGCCGCAGTTAAAGTCAACATATATGTAGCATAACACCGTACACCATATTACGCACGATTCCACTCTCTCGTAGTCCATTTTCACGCCTATCTCACTAACACCCAGTATTGACGTATCCTAAAATTTTCAACCCCTACAAATTTGAAAATGACATCCATTGGGAACTTCAAAATTATCAAATTGATCATTTTACCCTCTATACACTTTTTAAGGATTTTGGGATTCTAGAACCTTAAAAAAGTAATGATAGGGGTGGGCACAAACCGAATCGGAACTGAAAAAAATTAGTTCGGTTAGGTTTTTTTTTGTTTCGGTTCGGTTTTTTTTAAGTAAAAAAATCGTATTTATAAATACCGAACCGAATGGTTCGGTTCGATTCTATTTTCGAATTAAAAATTATAAAAATCGAACCAAACCGTTATTAGGTATTTTTATAATTTCACCAGCACATATATATATACAAAATCAGAAATCAATTTTTTTTTTTACCTTTCCCCAGTTTCCCGTCTCTAAGAACCTCTCTCTTGTCTCTCCATTCTCCAATCCAATCAGCTGACTTCTTCTCTGAATCTCTGTGGCCGGATCTAGATCTACCCACCGTTGCTGCCGACTTGCCGCCGCCGTTTCTTCCATTCCTCCATCGCCAGCCACCCAACCAAGTAACTTACTCTTGCGCTTTCCTTTTTTTTTTTTTGAAAATAGATCTAAAAGTTTTACTCTTGCTCTTCACTTTTGTTATTTTATTTTTTTATTATTATTACATAAGATATATTTAGATTTATGTGTGTATGTTATTGTAAATTTTTTGGATTTTTTATTTTTTGATTTTTGTAAGTTGTAACTGTGTTTGTGCTGCTGCTCGGTGTTCACTGTGCGAAGAGAGAGAGAGACGAAATGATGAAGATGATGAAGGGATATTATCATTGAAATCCCTCTATTTTTTAAAATTTTATTAGAACCCATTATTTAGAAAATATTTGTATATAAGAATTCTATTGTGGGCTCATATGTTTGTAAAGTTTTTAAAATGGTCCTTGACCGAAAGTCAATGCCGTGAAATATGATTTGGTCTCTAGACTTTTCTGAAATTATGATATACCACAGAAACTTATTTTATTTTATTTATATTTTGGGCCAAAACTTTTGATATTAAAATCAATAACTATAATTCTGAAAATTTTTCATTTTAGTCCAAAATTCCTGCAATTTTTTTTTTTTTGTGAATACAAATTTCTAAATTATTTTATTTTATTTTGCTCATTTTAATTTTATTTGTGTAGATTTAAGTTGGGAAGTGTGGATGTTGGAAGTTATTGAAATTGGAAGAAATTGGCAGAAAATGGGAGCAAACAATAAAGGAATGGCATTTCTTATGATTGATTTTTAATTTTTATATTGTAATAGTTTCTTATGGCTATGGATGTTGTCTTGGATGTTGCATGGATGTTGTTGCCTTGTTGGGTATTTGATGCTCTTTTATTTTATTTTGTGTCATCGTTGGAATTTGTATTTTTTTTTTATGTTGTCATGGACTAATGGATTATGTTAAGTTAATGTGGTGATGATGATAAATGATTTGATAATTGTAGTAATAGACTATAGTATATTTTGATGATGTAGTAGTAATTGACGAATTTTGGATTAATTGATGAAATCGTAAATTGTACATGCTCTGAATATATTATATAAGTACTAAAAATGAGAAAATAATTGTACAAGTTTGAAATAGAAAAAGATCCAAAAAATCGAATTAGGAGCTGAAGCGGAATTAGAACAGAAACCGAATTGTTAAGATGAGCCGAAACCGATTTGAAACCGATTGCTTAAATAAAACCGTTAAGAGTACCGAAACCGAACCGAACCGAAATCGAAAACCGAAACTGAACCGAAACCGCACCAAAACCGACTTATCGGTTCGGTTCGGTTTTTTAAAAAAAAACCGAACGTTTTTTTAATTTTCAAAACCGAACCGAACCGAAACCGAAAATTTATTCCGAAACCGAACCGATGCCCACCCCTAAGTAATGATACAGTCATAAACTCTTGTATAAATTTATTTTGTACAAACTGATATAGCATGATTTAATTGGTTGAATAAAATATCACTTGGTCCATATGATTTATTTTAATTATTTGATATTTTCTTTCAACGAATGAATTAATACCACATCAGTTTGTACAAATTTAATTTATACAAGAATTTGTGGCTGTATCATTACTCATCTTAAAAATGGAAAATCAATGAAAAATCTGAAAAATCATAACGATGCCTTTACCCTTGAACCAATCATTGATAGTTTTGAACACGAGATTTTGAAGAATCTTCATAAATTGGGCGAATTAATCTCCCCTTTGTTAAACACTCTGGCAAATTCCGCAATGCACATGATTTCGGTTCATCTAGATCAGCACCCAAAATACAAATAACTTAAAACAAACAACTTACATGAGAATCATGTAAAACCCCGAAAAGTTTGAAATCATTGAAGTTAACATCAACTTCTCGCCGGTAAATGATATGTTCAAAAGCGAATCACTTAGGCTACGTTTGACACGCAGGATTTGATTAGACTAATTATTAGAATTAGATTGGATTAAGTTGGATTGGATTAAACTGAATTATATTATATAGTCATATGTTTGGTACAATTCCGGATTAGACTATGTTAAATTATATTTGGATAATATTAAATAGTATTTAAGTTGATATTTAAATATAAATATCAATTATTCATGAAATTTTATAACCATAATTTAAATAAATTTAAAAAGTAATTAATAGTGAAATTAATTATATTGTAAAAAGGTTATTGAGTAATCATAATATAATAGTCAAATAAAAATACATTAAACGATATAAATATTTAGTTAATTTTTATAAAAAATTTTAAAATATTATATAAAATCAATTAATTTATGGTATTATTAATTTTGATGATTATTTTTAATATTATATTAGTGATTATTAAATTTAGTACAATCAAATAATGCAATAAATTATTAAATGGTTAATTTTATTGATAAATTATTAAATATACAAGTAATAAAAATTTAATCTCAAGAGTTAGTAAAAATAAAAGTACCAATTTAATTAGATCATAAATCATAAATAAAATTAATTAATTAATATTAGGTGTAAATAAAAAAATGATATAAATAAAAGTCTCACAAATGAATATTTTTTTTCTTTAAATCTTATCATATCTAAACCCATGTGTAAATTAGTATTATTAATCCTATGATTTTAGGATTAAATTCAAATTTAATCCCCCTTAATCTAATCCAACTAAGCTTGCCAAACATGAAATAAATATTTAATACCAAAATTAGTCAAATCCTATACTTAATCCTAGCATTCAAACATGACCTTAAATCCTTACCTTAAAATATTGTTGATATTGAGAATTGTAGTAAGGGTCATTTCTATTGAAGATTATTCCCAATTAACAAGTTGTTAACACAAAACACATAAAACAGTCCTTAAATGAATATTAAATGAAGAAAACCCAATCTAACTTAGTAAAATTAACTAAAAACTTTCTAGAAATACTAATGACTCATCTATAAAGACACAAAATTTTATGGAATTTGGAGTTGAATTGCTATGTAAACTAAATTAAAGAAATCAAAGTAGAAATATGAATTTAGAAACTGTTTATTTAGAAACTGTTTTAATTTTAGAAACTGTTTTAATTTTAAGTTGTATTATAAGATAATGAGAATTTTGGTTAAGGAATCATTTTCTACCACTAAACATTAAAATAAGATAATAATTAGAATTAACATTCACTTTCTTTTAAAAACAACAACCCTATAATAATTACAAGAAATTTTTTCATTATTTTGAAAATAATTTTAAAATAATTACAAGCTCAATTATTTTGATCTTTTCTTACTTAGTAGTTAAGTAAAATAAGTTATTTACTTAACCTATGATAAGCCCTCTAGATTTAATTGAATGAAAACATTAAAATCAAGAAAGATGTGGGTTGAATCAAGAAATAAACACATAACCTCAATTAGTTTATCTTCAGTTATATTCCATATGCTATCAAACAAAAATCTCTCATAACCATTTATCACAATCTACCATTTTTGTTTAATTCTTTGACAATTACGGAACAAAATCCTAAACTAGCAATCAAACCACTATCAAATTCATCTCGTTAGGCCCTAAATAAATAAGATAACAATTCTTGAACATTAAATTAATGCAATATAATCTTTTCTAGATAAAGAAATATAATATCCAGGGTTTTTAAATCAACCTTCGACCAAAAAAAGTTCACTCACATATGTCTAACAGGTGTGAAATCAAATTCATTAAAGAAAATTACTAACAAAAGACAAGAGAAATAAGATCTTATTGATTGAAATATGGGTAATGCAGCTTAGTTCTTCTCTTGAAAACGTCCTCTCTTCTTGTATTCTCCTTTATTCTAGAATAATTATTGATGTCAATGTTTAATTCTTTCTGACTTTTTTACGTGGTTTACACCTAATCCTTGATGGACTTTGTAAAACTTGTTTTATACCTCTTTTCCCAAATAGGAAACGATCATTGCATTTAAAGGTGGCTAATGGGGTAAGCCGGCATAAAGGAAGGCCCATGCGTGCTCGTGTTCATACCATACATTTTTTTGTTCGTTTAGGCCCTATTCGGCACACGTATTGTGTCCACTCGTATCGTGCCCACACATGTTGTGCCATTACGGTTGGTAAAAAAGCTCGGCGTGCCCCGCCCTGCATGGGTTGGGTGTGGATATGGACTGAGAAATAAAAAATCTGTACGAATTGGGCATGAATAAGGGCCTAAGAAAAAAGTCCGTACTTGGCCCAGGCTTTTTAATTTATAAATAAAAAATAAAATAAATTTAAATAAAAATCTCAAAATATTTAATTAGTATTTTTTTATATTAAATTTTCTGATTTATGATATTGTATTATTAATACTTTGTGTATTAGACTATTATTCTATTATTTATTGAATAATTATCTTTAATTTAAATATATTTTACTTTATTAAAAAAATTATTTTATATTTAATGAAAAAGCCCTAGCCCGGCCCCTTTTAAAGGGCCCGGGCTTAGAACATCTCGGCCCAAGCCCATATTTTCCCAACCCTACGTGCCATAGGCCGTGCCGTGCTTAAGAAAAAAAGTCTGCTAAGCATTTTCATTTGTTTTTTTAATTTTTTAAGCACGCATACCAAGTTATTGCCATATGTTTTTTAAGCCTATGTACTTTTTTAGGTCATGTGCTTTTATTCAAATTTAATAGAATCAAAAATTCAAAACACAAGTTTATATTCAATAATAATAAACTAATAATAATAAGAGAATATAATATAATTACTAAGTTTGACCCTATGGTATTATTATTCTTTTTTAATATTTAACACCAATAATAATAATAATACATTTTTCTTCAGGGTTAACTTAATTATTAACTTGGACTTACATAGAGTCATAGATCATAGTTCATAATAATATTAATACATATTTGTGAAATCATGATATTTATAATTTTGTTTATTAATATCATGATATCAATTATTTATTTAATAAATTATAAACATAAATCAATTATAGTATTTTTTTTAAACTAAGAATTAAATAAATTTAAAAAACTTATGCCAATGACATATATTAAAAGATTTAATTTTAAGTTATTTGTAAAATCGTAAAATTTTAAGTTTACTTTCATTAAAAAATATTATTGCGGGCTTTTTCACATCACACTTTAGCCAATATCTAATCGTGCTGTGCTTTTAAAGTCTGCATGCCTAAAATTTTAAGCCTGGCCCAGATCATGTGCGTGGCGTGCCTTGCCGTGCCGTGTTGCGTGCTCCACCGAAACGTGCTTGTGTCGTGCCGTACCCGTGCCGTGCTGTGACACATGCCGTCCGACCCATTGGCCATTTCTACTTTCACTAACCATGTAGCAAAATAGCTCAAAAATCCATTTTCATTACGCCTCAAATAGGATATTTTGCTAGCTTTTCAAGAATCAATCTTTTTGGGCTAAATCTGATCCTCCATGGAGCTTAGAAATTTATCCAAGATGCAATCAGAATCCATAAACTTGCACTTTGAGGACTTTGTCAGATCAATTTGCAGCTTTTCTACTTATTATTATTGTTTTGGCCTCTGAAACTCCTACAGAATATAAAAACTAGTCATGATTCAAGAAGTTCAAAAAAATTTAAAAAAATGCAAAGAAATTAATAAAAGTAATATAAAATTAAATAATTATCAGTAAATAAAAACAAATAATATCTCAACCCTAGGTGTTATGACGAAGTCAACGACTAATACCATTCCAATTGGCCAACTATAGTTGGAGGCTCTAGTTATGTAGTTAATTTTGGCTTTGTTGAGGTCCAACATGAATAAATTACTTGATCCGATCTTATTAAGGTCTAATATGAATAAATTATTTGGTCTGATCTTATTGAGATCGAGGTCATTGAATTTGGCTTTATTGAGGTCCAACGCGAATAAATTATTTGATCCGATCTTATTAAGATTGAGATCATAAATTTTGGTCTTGTTGAAGTCCAACGTGAATAAATTAATTGATCCAATCTTATGAGATTGAAATTGAGATAATAAATTTTAACCTTAATAATATAAATACATTATTAATCTGGTATTATTGACATCGTGGTTGTCTGGTTTGGCCTTATTGAGATCTAATTTTTATTTGTTACACAATCCGATCCCATAGAAATTTAGGTCAAATATTTTTGGACATTAAGATCCATTCTCAAATCCTAGATCTTTTCAGATCGAGGTCGACTACATTCTTCGCATCTAATTTTGTCAAAGTTCAAATTGGCTTACAAATTATGGAGACCAAGCAATGACAAGCTCAATAACAAACAGAGCACAGAGTGTAAAGTACGTAAAGTTTGTCTAAGTGCAAAAGGAAATTGAGGCTCAACAATATTAGATCATCATAAGTTCAAAACACAACAATATGCGAGTACTGAAATAGCCTTTCGAAGTTCAAACTTCAGAAGTCTTCTCTTGATAGTCAACACCGAACCCGTCACCTTGAACCGCTTTGTCATGTTCTCTTTTTGTCTGACACTCGAAGAATTGCTTCTAGTTTTCTCTTTCTCCATATAAGCTCCCAACATCCACTGAAAATCCAAGTATAGATGCTTCTTTTGGAATAGCTCAAGACAAGTCTAAATGATCTTAGTTTTCAATTTCTTTTTCTCCAACCGAATGCCTCGGTCAACATCATATCGAATTTTCTGCAATTCTTTGTTAAGTTCATCAATCTTGGAATCCTTGCAAGCACTCGATCGCTTCTCATTTCTAAGTCTTCTACCAAGTGAGCATTCTCCCCATTCAGAACATCGAGGTCATGCTTATCATTTTGGTTCTTTCCCTATTTCCTTAGAATTCTTTCTGTTTATTTTAGTTTCCAACAACAATCATATATTCTCGATATTGGAAACTGGAGAACTGATGTTAAGTTCATTGAAATTTTTCTACTTCCCGGCATTTAGTTTTCTACACCAATCATAACTTGTTGATGTTGAAAACTAGAGGACTGGTATTTGGGGTCGAATTTCTATTATATTACCAAGAGGAACAGTCAAGCGAGTCCGACCTGGAAGCTTATTAGCTCGACTTGAAAATCTACTAGTCCAACATGGAATTTCTCTAATGTCATCAAGGGAACATCCAAGCAAGTTCAACCTGAATATCTACTAATTCAACCTCAAAGCCTATTAGCTCGACCTGAAATTTAGTCCAGTTAAGTGCCACGAACTACCCTCAACTGATAGAAATTACTTGCAACTGCCAAATGAATATGCTGAAATCAAGAAAATAACCATCCATGAGTAGGAGCCTAGTTAAGCTAGAGAGGGCATCAAAGGAAAGGGTTAGCAAATTCAACTAAAAACTCTACAAGAGATTAACTATTTGACACTCAACCCTCTACACTTCTAACACCAACGCCCAAAATCCCTTGAACATTTGCTCATTTCCTATTTTATCAATTCATTTTCCTTTCCTTATATACCAAATATTTGAATTAGGCATTGAAAGATCTGCACTGGAATCCCTTCGGCATATCCTAACCATGTTTTATGGTTGGCAGGTGTGAAGAGTTGCATTTGGATTGACGTTTGATTTAGGATTTGTGCTGTTATCTCCTAGAAAATAAATTCGGCTATAAGGTTGCTTTTGATATTCAGAAGATCTATGCCAAAACTCCCTCCAGTATCCTAACCGTTTTTCGTGGTTGGCAGATGTGGAGAGTTGCATTCAGGTTGAAGTTTGAGTTAGGATCCGTGCTGTTAGCCCCTAGAAAATAAGTTTAGCTATTTAGGTGATTTTTCAACATCAATAAGAGTTTTGTTTAAAAATATATATAATAAATAATTTTTTTTAAAAAATCCAACAATAATTTCTTTAGATGTCCTTATTTCGTAATATTTCACACAAAGTTATTTGACTATATATATATATATATAGATAGATATAAATATTTTTAATTGTTATACTAACTCGGAACCAATGCAGATGAGGTGTTGAACTAACAAGAGACATGCAAGTTCCTTACTATATAACCCAAAGTTTCTATATATGTTTTATTTCTTATTTTTGGACTTACCCTCCAAGCTAGTTCCTCCACTCACATATACGAAAGGGCATAAAACATGAAAGAAAATGAACCAACACACTTGAATATTTTTCAATTCAGCGGTATTAATACTAACTCAGTTTCAACATAGCTTATTTCCGCATCTCATCACTTACTTTTCCACTTCTGCTAATCTTAAATGATATGAACACTAAAATTTATAAGAAGAAATCAAATAAAATAGAAAAATTAGAAAGTAAATGAGGTTAATTTGAGGAAACCCAAATCTCTAAACAAGTATTGGTTATTCATAAAACCAATAAACTCTCAAATACAACTTTTATATTGTCAAAATAATAAATTCATGACACTTTTTATTGAATAATATTAAGCTTTATATAATAAAGCTTATTTAAGATTACAACTTAAAAATTAGTAACACTAAGTATGCTTTCACATAATGCTCCACTACTTATATATATTTCCTTAAAATAAGTGCAACTACTTTTGATTAATTCAAAATTAACCAATAGCATAAAATCAAGTAAATAAAATAAAAAATTTTAACAATTTCAAGAGTTTGTATCAAATTCATACATTTTATCCTCTTTATTTATGCTGCTGCTAGAGCTTGGTTTTGCAGCAGAGGGTCATATTTTCACTTATGTTATACATGTACAGTAATTCCTTGCATTCAACATTAGTTCTTAATTAATTGAAGTAATATAACATGTGGCCATGTTGGTCTATTATGTGAGTTAGATTTGGCAATTTATATGATACAGAAGTTTCTCCAACTCTTGCGACTATCACTATTTTCGACGATCTTGCCTAAATATGATTTAAAATATCACCTAGAACCCAAGCTGCTTGACTTCGAATAACCACTTGCATCACTACGATTTCATCTGAGATTAGTCACGATCATAAATAACAGGGCAGTAACAGAAAATTAGCTACCATAGAATTCCCTAATTTCCTTTAGCTTTCATGTCAGGTATTGATTGATCCTAATCAACTCAGAAACCAATATACCAGATAAAGAGACGAATTAAAACAAAGAAAATCCCTGAATCACAATTCTGGAATCACTTGAGACACTAAGATTTATGAAGACACATCTGACCAGCACTTTATCCAGTAAAGATTACAATTTACAAAGATCAAAAGAAAGTTACAGAAATTATAAGGAAACAGGGAAATGATGAAGTTCAACGCCTTAAAATGATCCAACAAGTTGTTCTTTGTATCAGCAGCTAGCTAGCTATTATCATCCTGTTTGTAGCTAATTCACTAACCCAGAAAAACCTTCTGGCTTTGCTTTTAGTCCATGTTAGCGGATTTTACAATGAGGCCCCTCAAGTTGATACTAATTACATCTTTAAAATAATACCCACCTTGTCAAACAGATCAAATTGTCTCTGCTGATGTAAATTCACGTAAATATTTTGGAATGACATCTAGCAAGTCTACACAAAACCTGAACTTCGGAGAGGGAATCAACTTGAAAATTCTATTTGCTGAGGGGTGAGCTTCAATTCATCCTCCAAATAGAATAATTATCTCTTTTGCGGTGATCTTAACAATAAATGGGAGTTTATTAGGATAAATTAAAGATTACCATCTTAATTAAAGGGTAAAGTGAAGTTTACCCTCTGCAAAATTGATATCGATATGGAGTTTGTCCACAATCATAGCTCTTTCCCAACCTCACCTCCGTTCTCATTGGCCATATATTTTAATTAAATATAAAATAATGTGATTAATATTTAAAATAATAATATTATATAGCATTTATTTGTTATTCCAACGACAAGTGTTGGTCTAACTTCAGGATAAACAAAAAGAATACAAGAGAATTTGGATCATGTTAAGATAATGATTCAGCTTTAAGTAGAGATTTTGTTGAACAATGACTCCATGAATTGAGATTTAATTTTTATTTTGTTTTTTTCATTTTTTTTTTACTAACAACTATTAATTTAATACTCAGTAAAAACATAATTTGGCACTAGGTCATTAAATCTTTGTCCTTTCTACCATATGTGCATTTATAGTAATATATGGTTAAAATTTAATTAGACATATTTTTTCTTATTCAGTAACTACTATGGACAATATTATAAAAAACTCAACCGAAAACTCAGCTTTATAGTACTGAATGGAATCTGAAAAAGAACATGCAAATAAAAGCATCCTCTTATTTAATTACCAACAATAGGTACAATAAATTGTAAATATAAGATATTCCACATCCGTATAAGCAAACAGGGTGGCAAAACCAGCCAAAAATGATAATCACAATAATAATTATAGAAGAACAATCCTCGAACAATGATAAAATTTAACTATAGAAGTATAGAACGCAAACAACCTAAATCCTCGGGTCAATTGTAATAATCCCCGGTAACAAATGAATTCAAGGCCCTTCTTGACATGCGTGCTACAAAACGGGGCCACAAAAAAGCGCTTAGAGATGAATTCAAGGGCTTTTCGTAGAAGGAGGTGGAGAGAAGAAAGGGATAGAAGGAATCGTAGTTGGTATATTAGGGATTGAAGGCATGCTGGGAAGTGGAGGAGTTGGAATTTTAGGGATACTTGGAATTGGAGGGATACTTGGGATCGGCGGCAACGTTGGCTTTGGCAAAGTTGGCATCGTTGGCTGCTGTGGCATCCCTGGAATTGAAGGCAAAGGTGGCAACGTTGGCAATTGCATTAGATGACGAGCTGACAGCCCCTCATCGACAGACGCAAATGCCAAAGCCACAAACAAAACTAAGATGAAGCAATTGCTAGAGGCCATTCTATGATGTTGTTAATTAGACGTGTTTGATAAATTTTTAATATTTGAGTTGTGTATTTAACCGAAGTACAAGACTTGGGTTTTTATAGCCAGAAACCTTTGCTTCCGGGTCAATCTGGCTGGTGATTTGTTCATCATGTATTGTAGGGAAATTTTAAAAAAAAAATTGAAAAAAAATCAAAATATTGTTTGGAATTTGATCTTGCTACTTTGTTAGTTCACCATCTTACTCATCCCGCAATTGAAAAAAAAAGGGTCAAATGTAGTTGTGTTTGGTGATATACACTGATTAACTTAGCAATCAACATTGAAGTCAACAAAATTAGGTAACTTAGCAATCAACATTGAAGTCAACAAAATTAGGCTTTTACTTATTATTAACTTATTTTGACATCAATTTGGCCAGAACCATATGTTTTAAATTAAAAATATTTCTTCTAGTACGTTGCTTAAAAATCATCATATCTATATTTTATTAATTTAATTTCTGCATATTTTCCTCAATAAGTAAGAAGTAATCTTACGCATATATAAATATATACATTATTTTAGTATCTCTCAAGTTTGTTTGGTCATAATACTCAACTAACTAGTCTGACAAACTAATTTGATTAGATAACAAAGAAATGTACCCAGTAAAGTAAAATTATAATAAAGAAATGTACCCGGTAAAGTAAAATTATCCAACCATTAAAATAACCAGAATGTTCTTAACGAATTTTAATGTCTTGTCAATCACGGCTTTTTCAAAATTTTTTATGATCAATACATGAACTTTAGTTATCACGCATGTCACCTGATCCTCAACTCATCTTTCACCTTTAACCTTAATGAATACATAAATCTAATTGGTAATTGTTAAAAAAATAAAAATAATTAAAAATACATTTAAACTGGACATGATTAATTAGTTAATAATAAACTGGTTGCACACGATGAACAAAAAAAATACATTTTCATTAATATAGAACAAAGTACAATTTATTTTTGCCCATACGGAGAGGTTATTTCAACTTAAACATTTGACTTAAAATTTTAACATAGATTTTAAACCATTGATTTCATACAATCTAATATAACATTAATGATGCTTATTCATCGAACAAGAGGCCAAGCTAATGGAGCTAACCCTCTGGAAAAAAAATTGTTTCATTACAAAAATGGACTTATTGAAACTGATATAAGAATTTTATATTTTTTGGTTATCCCTCCTCTTTAATTATCGTCAAATTTTTGTTAGAGTTCATGGTTATCTACATTAAAAGAAAAATTGCTGACAATATTAACATAGATGACAATTTTTCTTTCTAAAAAATCCTAGGACACAACTTTGATAATGTTTCCTTTTATTCACATTGCACTTTCATTTTTCATTTTTTTTAGGTATTGTATTTCAATAATTTCATTTGTATAGAATAAATATTTTGAAGAGTAAGGTTCACTTAATAGAGTTCTCTCCTAAATAGAAAAGCATTGAATTAAAAAAAAAAATCACTCACATAAAAAATGTTGCTAGCTTCACCACAGCATCCACCATTAGATTATATGAGATTAATGACTCAAAATTTGTGTGAAAAATTTAAATTAGAAATAATCTAATCCTAATATAGAGCATTTACTAGTAAAATAAATTAAATCTTTGACTAACTCCCGAAAATTCTGAAACGACATCCAATTGAATCATACACTAAATCTTAATTAGCACGAGTTGCTAGTTGATTGCATATTGACCATATTTTAATATGTTGAATTTTTGCATCAAGCCATATATTGCGGCAATGCTCATGCTGGTAACATTCAAATACAAAGTGGAGACACATATGATGAATGAATTCAAGAGGAAATTGAAAAAAGAGATTAAATTAATGACATTAAATTTAACATGCATCAGGAAATAAAATTCAAATAGATCAAATCCTAATACTAATTCAATTTTGGAAGCTGCTAACGCCAAAAGAAAACAAATAATGTTAACTTCAAAAAAACGTAAGGGTCCACGTGGAATTAGTAGAAGTGAGAGGTTCAACTAACAATGAAGTTACAAAACCAAGCATTTATTTATTTTTTATTAACATTTTGGTCATACCAACCCAAGCTTGAAACCCTCTATTCTACACTTCCCACATCTATAAAAACCTCAAAACACATCAAAATTAATGCACAAACAAACTTGCGCCCATATCCACTGATTGTTACAAAATATATATATATATCTTTCATCTCTTAAAGCCTTATTCGCCAATAGTTATAAACATCAACCATGGCATCTTTCTCTTTCTCATCCGTTATGCTACCACTTTTGTTAATCACTTTATCATCAATGAGCTTTAACATTGACTTGATCGCTGCTCGCCATCTTCTAGAGGCAACAGTTCCAGAAATACCCATGCCTGAATTGCCTAAGGTTGAATTGCCACCATTACCAAAACCTGAATTGCCACAAATTCCAAAGCCTGAATTGCCTGAGATTCCAAAACCTGAGCTACCCAAAAAGGCTGAATTACCAGAGATTCCAAAGCCTGAACTACCGAAGAAACCTGAATTACCTGAGATACCAAAGCCTGAATTACCTGAAATTCCAAAGCCTGAGTTGCCAAAAAAGCCTGAATTGCCAGAGATTCCGAAACCTGAGGTGCCAAAAGAGCCTGAAGTACCTGAAATTCCAAAACCTGAGGTGCCAAAAAAGCCTGAAGTACCTGAAATTCCAAAACCTGAGTTGCCCAAAGTGCCTGAATTGCCCAAGGTGCCTGAATTTCCTTCTTTCCCTCATCTACCCAAGCTTCCAGAGCCCACATTTCCCGCCATCCCGAGTCTCCCCAAGGAGATCCCAACTTACTCAACCACTAATCCTTAAATTTCATCTTCTTCAAATGCTTTCATGAGCTTCATCTGGTTCTCTGCAGATGTTTATTAATAAATCATACTTGTGGGTTCTTGTTTTGAATTTGTGTATTTTGCCTTTTGAATATTTTTTTTAGTTACTCTTTTTAAGTCTGGGATACAACTCGTGATGAGCTCGGCTCCACAGGAGTACTGTTGTATTTATTTTTATATAACATATTGAGTGATATATATTGCGTTTAATGTTTAGTAGTCTGATTTGAGGTTTTTGATTTTATATGTGCTCTATCACATATATTACATTTTATCTTCATTTTGGCGTCAGTTTTATAGCAAAATAAAAGAGACATTTCTTATCTCTGCATGGTTCAACTTCAACATTCACTAAGCAAACATCAGCACTGCAGCAGCATTGATATATATACGTAAAATCAACTAAGACACTGTCTCCTTGTCTAAGTTTTAAAATAATGATGATTGCTCTATCGCATCGATTAAATTGGTACTTAAATTTTTGTGAGTTTAAAATATACAGCCAAATAAATTAAAAAGACTTTTTTTTTTTCTATTTTGTGTATTGCCGAACGTTCCACCATTCCAAGCTAGAAATACCTAAACAAACTTCAGCACCGCAGCGATATTGATATTTTAGTAAAATAAACTAGAACAACCCTTTATCTGACCATTGAGGGGAGAAAAATCTGATTCATTTGCTTGCTTTCACCACACAGTTGGTTATGATATTTTAGGCTCAAGTTCTAGCCCTTGACACGTGATATTTTTTTGTCTGATATTTTCAGGTACACACATGTACTTTTGATTATCCTGATCTGAACTTTTACCTGAGTAAATATAGATTGGTGATTAACTTTTACCTAATTCGTTAAGATTATTGGCGAAAAGACGGTGTCACAAGTCCTAATATTTAATTGTACAGTTGATTGCAGTTTAGCTGTTTACTAGAGGATGTCGTTTGGTCAAGCTTCATTCAAACTTGTGGCCAACGAACAGGAGATCTCCATTTTTCAGCACAATATATATAACTGAACAAAAGGATACGTACATAAATATGCTTTTGACCTTTTATGATTAATGTTGATGAAACACATTTTACCAACAACAACAACGTTTGAAAATTTTCAATGCATAATGGATAATATGTGCTTCCAACTACAACAACTAATTAATCAGGCACAAAATCTTTATCATAAAGCGTTCAATCTTCTTTCTTGTAGCATTCAAATGCAAGGAGAAGACAATCTGATAAATTAATTGAAGAGGAAAAGATGGGAATTAGAGAAATGACATGTGGCTATTAACATCCATTAGGAAATAAAATTCAATTACGTATTAGTCTTGTTTTCGAAAAGGGAAGCTATAAATGCTAAAAGACTGAGTCTTAAATTAAAATAAAAATATATTAATTAACAAGATTTAATTTTGCGAAACTTATGTCATTAGATGTTTTATGACATATATATGACCAGAAAGTTATATAATAATATTAATTTTTTTTAATTATTAACTCACGCGTACATTAAAATTCAAACTCAAGATTTGAGGCTTAGGAAGGCCGTCCTTACCATAGGAACTGGCTTCAATAATATTAAATTTTTTTATGGAAAAGTATTGAAAAAAGCAATCATTCAGAGGATATTGTTTTAACCATTTGCTTTTTTTTTTGGCGCTGGGTTGGGGGGGGGGGGGGGATACATGAAAAGATAATGAATCATCCCTTACTATAACAATTCATTGCAATATAATTGCTTATATAACATATTATACAATGATATATAATCGTTATGATGTATGTGGAAATTGCAGAAGTGAGAGGTTGATGAACTAACAAGACACAAATTTCTTACCAAGTACCTACCCAAGCTTAATTTATTTGTATTTTACTATTTTAGTCATACCTACCTAATCTCGAAGCCCTCTATTCTACACTTCTCCGCACCTATAAAAGCCTCATAACACATGAAAATCAGTGCACAAGCACATTTGATCCCTTTTCTTTTGATTGTAATTACCACAACAAAATATATCTTTCATCTCTTAAAGCCTTATTCGGCAATAGTTCAACCATGGCATCTTTCTCTTTCCCGTCAGTTATGCTACCACTCTTGCTAATCACGTTATCGTCAATGAGCTATAACATTGATTTGGTCGTTGCACGTCATCTTTTGAAGCAACAGTTCCAGAAACACCAAAGCCTGAATTGCCTGAGGTTAAATTGCCACCGTTACCAAAACCTGAATTACCGCAAATTCCAAAGCTTGATTACCTGAGTTATCCAAAAAACCTGAATTACCAGAGATTCCAAAGCCTAAAACAACAAAGAAATCCGAATTACCTGAGATTTCAAAACATGAATTACCAAAGATGCTTGAAATACCTAAGATTCCAAAGCCTGAGTTACCAAAAAAGCCTGAATTGCTTGAGGTGCCAAAAGAGCCTGAACCTGAACTTCCAAAACCTGAATTGCCCAAAGTGCCTGAATTACCTATGATTCCAAAACCTGAGTTGCCCAGAGTGCCTGAATTGCCCAAGGTGCCTGAATTTCCTTCTTTCCCTCATCTACCCGAGCTTCCAGAGCCCACATTTCCCGCCATCCCGAGTCTCCCCAAGGAGATACCAACTCATTCAACCACAAATCCTCAAATCTCATCGTCTTCAAATGCTTTCATGAGCTTCATCTGGTTCTCTGTAGAAGTATATTAATAAATTATATTTGCCGGTTCTTGTTTTGAGACTTTCTATGTTGTCCCTTTTGAGGATTTATTATTATTATTTTTAAGTCTAGGATACGACTCGTGATGAGCTTGGTTCCGTAAGAGTACTGTTGTGACTCATTTTTGTATAACATATGGAGTGATATATATTATATTTTATGTTTAGTAATTTGATTTGCGGTTGTTGATTTTATATGCAGCAAATATATATCTTGCTTCATCACATACATTACAGTTAATCTTCATTTTCATGACAGTTGAAAATATATATCAAAATGAAAAGAGACATTTCATATCTCTGCATGGTTCAACGTTCCACCATATTGAAGACAGAAAGCCCTAAACAAACATCATCACCGCAGCAACATTGACATGTATGCATAATATGAACTATAACCCTCAACTTTTCAAAGTTTTAAAATGATGATGATGATAAGTAATAAATAAACAAAATCTAATTCAGTGATTTTAGTTAAACCATGCAATCTATTTTAATAATTTCTATGATTGAAAGGTGATATAAGGCCTTGCGTGTGGTGAGTAGGGTACCTTCCGGAGGCCATAACTCAGGCTATAGGTGTCCGTTTTGGGCGTGTAATATATCGTTTCGAAGCTTGCGACGAGAGAAACAAAACCAAAACTGCTTTAGTTGTTCTGCCCCATGGTCGGATCGAAAATTCCGTTTTTTTCTGGGTCGTTTTGCAGTTTTAAGATTTTTTCTTATTTTTCCTCATTCTTCTAGGATTTTTATCTTTTTTTCTAGAACTCGGATTCGTGCACTGTTTTCTTTCCTTTTCTTATTTTGACTAGGAGAATTTAATTATCATATTATATTTTAGATTTGCCTATTTTGGTAAATTCAAAATATTTAGACTTGTTATAAAAGGGGTTCCAAAACCCTAATTTCTATTCATTCATATTTTTAATAAAATTTATCAATATTCAGAAACTTAGTTTCTTCTACTTGCAAATTCAAAGCGTTTCTGCTTCTAACTTGGGAATGTTATTAGGATGGTCAGTAGTAAATTTCAAAGGTTATAAAACAAAGTCATATCTGAAAACGATATTTCTTCATCATTATGCTAAGTTTAGTCATAATTATTACAACATTTTAACAATAAAATTTACCAAATGTAATAAATTGCATTTATAATTCACCAAACTTTTGAACACTACCTTCAAAATTCATATAACATTCTAGTTCAATAGCATTATTTACGAAATACTTAGTTGTTTTTTTGTCCAACTTATTCTTTTATCACCACAACAAAAGTAGATTTAAAGACTACAATCTCAAACTGATCGAAGGGGATAAGTAGAGAAGCACACTTGCATATATTGACATTCATTATGAAATAAAAATCAATCACAATCACTAAAATTAAAAGTTTTTCTAGAAAGGGAGGATGTTGATAGAAGATTGAATCTTAAAACAAAGGAGTAATAAATAACAAAATTTAGCATATATTTGAAAATAATGCTTCTTTATCATTATGCTGATTTAAGTAATATTCATTATTACAAAAACCCTCTCCTAAGCCGCCACCCCTTTCTTGCGTCTTGGCCGCCGGCATGCCATCACCTGCCGCCGGTGGTGGCTCCCAACAGCCGTCGGAACAACCCCAACCTGCTGGCGACCTTCCCCAGCATCGGCAGCCCCTTACCCAGCCGTGCTTTTCTTCCTCTCATGGCTCTTCTGTCCCTCCAGCCATTGCTACATCGCTGGTCATCGGAGATGGTCACCACCATTCTTGGTCACCACCACCAGAGCACCCTCCAGCCGCCGGTGACCTCCCCCACGCTCGACAACCCTTCACCCAGCTGTTATCTTCTTTCCATGATCGTTCTCACTCTCAGTTTTTGCCACAAATAGGCCACCATGATCCCACCGCCTCCGGATCTGCTGTTGGTGGTGCTTTGACATTGTCGGTGACCTCTGTTCACGCTGGTGACAATCGCTTGGCTGATCGCGCACTGCAACAGTCACGAGACTTTCGGTTTTTTCACAAACCAGCCACTATGTTCCCACCGTGTCCGGATCTGCAGATGGTGATGCTCTGCCGACGCCGGCCACTTCTGTTCATGCTGGTGACCATCGGTTGGCTGACTTTGCCCCCGGTCACATGCATGAGCCAAGCCTCACTGCAACCCAAACTTTATTGGCTGCTGCATGCGGTGGTTTCACGTTGCCAGCCACTGTTCCTAGTCAGTCTCAGCATGGCGATCATGTGTCTATCCTACAAGCGCAACTACCACCAATAATCCACAACCCTACCCACCCCACACCGACTAGGCATGATGGTCGAGATGCCCTAGTTTTGTCTCATCCCAGGGTAGCCCATTCCAACCCAACCCCATATAGTGTGTCTCATGACCCTCAGCCACCCACAACTAGTGTTGTCCCACCTGGTCCTTCTCAATCACAACGGCCAGCCCCTCCTAATCCCACTACCTGTAACCCAAACTCTGCCTCCAAACCATCCTATGCTTCGGTCGTGAACCCAGTCTCCATCCTTAACCCATTTGCCTCCACTCATCCTCCTAAGTCATTTTTGGATGTGGTTGCCGGTCATAATCTCCCCACTGTCTCGGTTAAGCCGACCTTATTGCATCGTGGTGAACCTGCTGTCATCTTCTCGGTTGAGGAGATACAAGCCATGGCTGAATCGTTTCAACTCGCTTTGGTGGGTAAATTTTCTTTCGGGCGCCCCTCTATGGACATTATTCAGAAGTTTTTTGTTTCGTTAGGATTAAAAGGGAGCTGTCAAGTCTCCGTATTGGATAATCGACATGTGTTGATAAGCTTTCTTTGGAAGAAGATTATTCTCGTATTTGGGTCCGGCAGACTTGGTATGTTAGCAGTCGGGGCATGTGTATTTTTAAGTGGAGCACTGATTTTCATTGTTCCGTGGAATCCCCCATTGTGCCAGTTTGGGTATCATTGCCATACTTGCCTACCCATTTTATTCATTGTAAGTCTGCTCTATTTCCTATTGTTGCTGTTATTGGTACTCTGTTGCGTGTTGACCATGCCACGGCCTCGGTTAATTGGCCTTCGGTGGCTAGGGTACTTGTTGAATATGATGTTTCAAGACCACTGTTGCCCCATATTTGGATTGGTGAGAGGGATTCTAGTTTTTGGCGGGATGTAGTTTTTGAGCGAGTCCCTGCATATTGTTCTTCGTGTAGGCATCTTGGTCATTCTGCCGCTTCCTGTTACGTTGCTAATCTCGAGCTTCGTAAGGCCTTTCAGCCTGTTGGTCAGGCCAAGGGTAAGGTAAATTGCCAGTCTTGGAACCTGCAGCTCAGTCTCGGGAGACCAGTGCTCCCCAATATGTTGTTGTTGCTGATCACCAGCCTCAAGTGCCTACTTTACAGCATCAGAGTCCGAGATCGGAATCTATTTTGGTTCCCATTGTTTTGGTGCCTACTGATGCTGTACCTGTTGATTCCGGATTGAAAGTTTCTGTAGGTGAGCGGCTTCGGCCTTTAGGTGTTCCGGATAGCCAACCGCCGCCTGTTGATGCTGTTGGTGTCGCCTCGAGTGGTCCAGCTAGTTGCCCACTGCCTATGGATGATCATTTACAGAGAGATGCTGATGAATGTGTTCAGGTTGCTAACTTTACTGTTTTGGATGATCTCGGTGCTTTGAGAGTTTCCACAGGCTCTACTTTTTTCAAGACTATCGTGAATGATATTTGCTCCATGGTTATGGGTTTTAATTCCCCTCCTATTGATATCTCCGTTCAATCTGATGCGGAGCTTAGCTCTGATAAAAATCTTGTAGCTGATGATTATTTTGCGTCTGAGCCTGAGGGTACAGGGGAGCGTGATCTTGACCCTGGCTTTAGTGTTGCTAACCCGCATTCCTGTAGTTCTAAGAAAGGTTTCAAATTGGTCACTGGTCGTAAATATCGTAAGTGGTTTTCTGGGCGTTTACATTAATTAATTATCTTTTACTTCTTCATTGCTCTAGTTTTGTTTTGTTCTTTTTCCATTTGTTGGTTGTTTTCATTTCTTTACTTGGAAGTTTTAGTCTATGTCCCCCTCTATATGTAATTTTATTTTTAGTTAAATAAATCTACAGGTAAGGGGTCCTGCCTAACCCCCCCACCTTTGGGTGGTTTAAAAAAAAATTCATTATTACAATATTTTAACTATAAAATTTAGCAAACGGTCTCTAAGGGGTCTGGTCAAATGGTTTTCAAAAAATTTTACTTAACTGACAACTCGAGTTCAAATCTTAGGCGAGATAAGAGGTTAAAAAGTATTTTTAAACTTTAACCACCTCCTCCACCTTTTAAAAATATAATAAATTAAAAAAAAAACAAATATTAGTGAAACTTCAAGTCAACTAGATCTCCTATGACATATATGAAAAGTTGTTTATATTAAATTTTTTAAACATTAGACAAATACTGAATAAAATCATTTGGAGACCTTTGTTTGAGGTGCGTGTTTAGATTGCCCCAGTTTTTAATTATATGAAAAGATACTCCATCATTCCTCGATAATTCATTACAATACAAATGTTTATAGTATATATTAAACTAGAACGACCCTTTGTCTAATCATGAAAGCGGAAAAAAATCCGATTTATTTGTTTGCATTGACCACATGGTTATAATTTTATTCGACAACACAATCGGTTAGAAGATATTGTTTTAGCCATTTGCCCTTTTTTTGGGATACATAAAAAGACAATGAATCATTTCTTAACACAACGATTCATTACAATATAATTGCTTATATAACATATTATACAATGATATATAATCGTACGTTATGATGTACGTGGATATTAGCAGAAGTGAGAGGTTGATGAACAAACAAGACAAAAATTTCTTACCAATTACCAACCCAAGCTTAATTTATTTATATTAGGTGAGTGCTACCTTACAGCCAATGTAAGGTACGCCACTCACATGAACAGTAACCGAGTTACTGTTCATGTGAGGGGCTGCACCTTACATTGGTTGTAAGGTAGCAGCCCCCTTTATATTATACTATTTTAGTCATACCTACCCAATCTTGAAACCCTCTAGTCTACACTTCCCCACACCTATAAAAGCCTCATAATACATGAAAATAAATGCACAAACACACTTGTTCCCTTCTCTTTTGATTGTTATTACCACAGCACAATTTATCTTTCATCTGTTAAAGCCTTATTCGGCAATAGTTTAACCATGGCATCTTTCTCTTTCCCATCCATTATGCTACCACTTTTGCTAACCACTTTATCGTCAATGAGCTATAACATCGATTTGGTCGATGCTCGCCATCTTTTGGAGGCAACAGTTCCAGAAATACCCAAGCCTGAATTGCCTAAGTTTGAATTGCCACCGTTACCAAAACCTGAATTGCCACAAATTCCAAAGACTGAATTGCCTGAGATTCCAAAGCCTGAGTTACCCAAAAAGCCTGAATTACCCAAGATTCCAAAGCCTAAACTACCGAAGAAGCCTGAAATACCTGATATTCCAAAGCCTAAGCTACCAAAAAAGCCTGAAATACCTGAGATTCCAATGCCTGAGCTACCAAAAAAGCCTGAATTGCCAGATATTCCAAAAATTGAGGTGCCAAAAGAGCCTAAAGTACCTGAACTTCCGAAACCTGAAATCCCCAAAGTGCCCGAATTACCTGTAATTTCAAAACCTGAATTGCCTAAAGTACCTGAGTTACCTTCTTTCCCTCATCTACTTGAGCTTCCTAAGCCCACATTTCCCGCCATCCCGGGTCTTTCCAAGGAGATCCCAACTCACTCAACCACCAATCCATAAATTTCATCGTCTTCAAATGCTTTCATGAGCTTCATCTGGTTCTTTATAGAAGTACATTAATCAATTGTATTTGTGGGTTCTTGTTTTGAGACTTTTCCATAGTTGTCCGGCTTCCCTTTCGAGGTTTTTTTCTCATCATTATTTTTAATCGAGGATACGATTCGTGATGAGCTCGGCTCCGTAGGAGTATCGTTGTATTCATTTTTGTACAATATATGGATTGATATATATTATATTTAATGTTTAATTGTTAATTTGATTTGAGGTTTTGGATTTTATATGTAGCATATAAATATATTATATGTTGTATTATATTACACTATAATGTAATATAATATAATATTAGGATGGTCAATACTATTATATTATATATACACACATATCACATGTATTATATTTAATCTTCATTTTAGGGATGACAGAAATCTCCACCGGGACGGGGGTCCTTGGGGATTTGCCCCATTTGGAGAGGATACGGGAATAATTTTATACTAAATTTCTTGTTCGGGGAAGGTACAAGGCCGATTTTTTACCTATTTATTTATTCGGAGAAGGGACAGGGATAAGGTGGAATCCTCATCCCCTCATCGTATCCCCATTTCCCTATTTTAATTTTAATTTTATTTTTATAAAATTAATAGTGAATAAATAATAAATTTTACATTGTAAAATATTAAATATTGGTGTAAATAACAAATATCAAAATATTTATGCAAACGATATAAATATTAGTTAATATAAAATGTTTAACATAATTTAGACTTAATTACAACCAAAAGCGCACAATCCCACAAGCCCATCACTCACAAATCAAACTCTAAATCACACTCTCATAGTCTTATTCATACTTTCCAAATTATTCGCACAGTAGCTAGCACCCAACTCGTCTTCATCTCATCATAGTCCAGTAGTGCGTTGCATTGTCGATGGCCGAGTTGCCTAGCTCATCGCAATGTCAACTAGCAACCACATATGTGGCTTCATTGTGCCACAGTCAGTGATCAACTTGCATCATTACTCATGGACAGCAATCATGTCAATATTGTATAAAAATCACATATTTGAATTTTGTTTTGAAAATCATTATTGGAATATTATATATACCAAAAGTTTAAAGGAGTAGAATGAAATAAGAATCATTCATGATCATTCTTATTTTATTTTATATATTGTTAGGTTAATATGATTAAATTAAGTTCGAAAACAAAAAATATATCAGTTATTTTAGGGATTGGGCACTCTCAAGGATGTCCTATTATTATTTCGGAAGGGAACATGGATCCCCTCAAGCAATTCTGACGGGGACGAGGAGGGAATGGGGACATATGCAGAACGTCGGGAATAAGTATGGGGGTATTGGTCCTCTCCCCTCCCCATTGCCCATTGCCGTCCCTAACTTCATTTTGATGTCAGTTGAAAATATATAGCAAAATAAAAGAGACATTTCATATCTCTGCATGGTTCAACGTTCCACCATATTGAAGATAGAAAGCCCTAAACAAACATCAGCAAGGCGGCAACATTGATGTATATACGTAAAATGAACTATAACCCTGTCGCCTAGTTAAGTTTTAAAATGAGATGATGGTGGTGGTGATGATGATCTAAATAATAAATAAACCAAATCTAATCTACTGATTTTAGTTAAACCATACAATCCATTTTAATAATTTCCTATGATAGAAAGGCCAACTTGGGAATCCTATTAGGATGGTTGTCAATAGTAAATTTCAGAGGTTATAAAACAGCCATATATTTGAAAATGATATTTCCTCATCATTATGTTCAGTTTATTCATATTTGTTACAACATTTTAACAATAACATTTACCAAATACAATAAACTGCATTTAAAACTCACCACATTTTTTAAAACTACTTCTGAAACTCATATAACATTCTAGTTCAATAGCATTATTTATCAAATACTTAGTTGTTTTTTTGTCCAACTTATTCTTTCATCAACACGACAAAAGTAGATTTAAATAGTGCAATCTCTAACTTTTCCGAAGGGGATAAGTGGAGAAGCACACGTGCATATATTGACATTCATCAGGAAATAAAAATCAATTATAATCACTAAATTACAAGTTTCTCTAGAAAGGGAAGATGTTATAGAAAATTGAATCATAAAATAAAGGAGTAATAATTAACAAAATTTAGTATATATCTGGAAATAATGCTTCTTCATCGTTACGCTGATTTAAGAAATATTCATTATCACAATATTTTAATAATAAAATTTAACAAACGACCTCCAAAAATCGAATCAAGTGCTTTTCAAGTAACTTTATTTAACTGACCACTCCAGTTCGGATCTTAAGAAAAATAAGGGGTTAAAAAATATTTTTAAATTTTAACCCTCCTCCCACTACATTTTAAAAATACAACCAAAAAAAAAAAATAGTGAAACGTTAAGTCAACATATCTCATATGAAATATATGAGCAGAAAGTTGGTTATATTAAATTTTTTAAAAATTAGAAAAATACTGAATGAAATCATTTGGAGACCTTTGTAGGTGCGTGTTTAGCCATATGCCTTAATCTTTAATTATATGAAAAGATAATCCATCATTCCTCGATAATTCATTACAATACAAATGTTTATAATATGTTAATTATACATAACGATAATCTTTATGATGTACGTGGAATTAGCACAGTGAGAGGCTGATGAACTAACAAGACATTATTTCTTACCAAGTACCAACCCAATCTTTAATTTATTAATTTGTTTATATTTTGGTCATAACTACCCATGCTTGAAACTCTCTATTCTACACTTCCCAAATCTATAAAATCCTCATAACACATGAAAATCAATGCACAAGCACACTTGATCCCTTTTCTATTGATTGTTATTACAACTCAATATATCTTTCATCTCTCTTAAAGCCTGATTTTCCAACAGTTATCAAGCATGGCATCTCTTTCTTTAGCATCCGTGTCTCTTTGGTATCAGAGAAGGGGGAAGACAGACCAAATTATTTGAGTTTATTTGAAAAATATTTAATTTTACCTACGAGTCATTCCGGTTATGATCCCGGCACATCAAGCCTATTATGGCGGGGTAAGACCGTTGGTCAGTATTTTAATAATGAACTCGTTGTTTAGATCAATGTCTACCTCCAATTCTTGTACTGGAGATGGAATCGCGAGCCAAGAAGTAATTAATTTCCAAAAAGAAAATGACAAAAATTGTGACAATACTTTGGCTTTAAGCAATTGGGATACATGGTCAATTCCAAAAATCGCAACAAACAAAATTGACAAAGATTGTAGATTAAATTTCTTAAAAACTGATAATATTATCAAAACTGAAGAAAGAACTGTTGAGATTAAAAGTGAATTTCAAACATCAAAACTTCTTTATTTTGAAACAATTAAAGATTATGATAAGAAATTTTTTGGTGAAAACCATCAACTATAACCTAAGAATGTTTATGTTCTATCACCAAGAATCAATAAGAAAATATGCAGAAGCGTACTTGAATCCATAACACTGAATTGTTCTCTAAGGTTGTGTGGTTGGCCTTCTAGATCAATACGTCCTCTTAAAGAATCCTTTACGTTTCTTACTGCTATCTCTCTGATGATGGGATGACAGTAGAGATTAGAAAGATACATGTAACCTGGGGACCATGAGCACTTATATAGACAAATTTTTCTTGTTGTCATTAGGTATTTCTAATTTTGCCCATCATAAAATTAGAATACCGTTAGGTCTCTACACATTAAAGACCCACACCCTATTAAATATATTAAAACTCATAATACCGAAAACCTAAATAGATCAGTTTTAATTGGACTTTATCTTATTTGATAGTTCGCAATACATAATTATTCACATATATAAGCCTAACATTGGATTAAAGATCCAAAAATGCTGGATTAAAAAATCCAACATTCTCGTACTTGGGCTATATGTGTAACCTTATAATTATACTTTGTAAAAATAACCATATGAGCTCAACCTTACCGTCATTACCAAAATGTATCTATAACTCATTCGGTCCATCAATCATACCAACACAGGATCAAAGAGGCCTTCGTTACAACTATCGTAACTCGACCCATCAATGGTCACTATGCCAATACAACTGAAGGACATGGATCATGATGTGGATGTATAGCATGAAAATTTCATGCAATGTGATCTTAACATGCCTATTTCCAACTGGTCCACCTTAAACCTTAGTGAGATCAACCATACTAAAATCAGAGTGTGAGTAAATCAAAACTTTATTTTCTGCAATTTCTGCAAAAAATAACCTTAAATATCCATAAACTGAAATAACTGAAAATATCTATAACATAGGAGCATCTCAAATTACAAATTCCCACTAAAATTGAATATCCTTTAGTAACATAACACATATATGAGCAACATGCTCATGGAATGCTTTGGATGGCAGTCCCTTAGTAAGCGGATCCACAATCATGGAGTTTGTACTGATGTGTTCTATAGACAACTATCCACTATGAACTCTTTTTTTAACAACTAGGAAGTTGATGTCTATATACTTTAACTTCGTCGAGCTCCTGTTATTATTGGAAATACAATACTGCTGACTTATTATCACAAAATAATCTCAGTGGTCTATTAATACTATCTACTATACGTAGCCCCGTGACAAAATTTCGTAACCATCTTCTGTGATTGAATGCCTTATAGCATGCTATAAACTCTGCTGTCATAGTGGAAGAGGTTATAAGAGACTGTTTAGCACTGTTTCAGGAGACAACACCCCTAGCTAGTAGATAAATGTAACCCGAAGTGAATTTCATAATATCTTGGCATCCAGTAAAATCAAAGTCAGTATACCCAATGATCTCAAGCTGATCTAACCTCCGATATGTGAGCATGTAGTCTTTTATTCTCTGTAAGTATCGCAAGACTCGTTTGGCTACTTTCCAATGGTCCATTCTTGGATTACTTAAATACTTGCCCAATATCCTTGTAACATATATAATATCTAGTCGTGTACAAACCTTAACATACATCCGACTTTCTACCACTGATGCATAAGGAATCTTCTACATTTTTTTTCCTCAAAATCTTTCTTGGGACACTAATTGAGACTAAATCTATCTCCCTTAGCTACAAGGATATCACCTAGTTTACAATCTTACATGCCATATCTTTTCAGAACTATTTCGATATAAGTCTTTTGTGATAATCCAAGAATATCCCAGAAGCGATCCCTATGTATTTGTATGCCTAATATAAAAGAGACACCACCAAGATCTTTCATCTCAAAATTCTTAGCTAGAAATCACTTAGTGTTGTTCAATAAGCCTATATCGCTGCGGGCAAGCAAAACGTCATCGACAGACAAAACTAAAAAAATGTACTTACTCCTACAGAACTTATGGTACATACAATAATCGACCAATTCATCTTAAAACCGAATGAGATGATCACTTGATGAAACTTAAAATACCATTGTCAAGATACTTGTTTTAGCCCATAGATGGATTTTTTAAGTTTGTAGACCATATTCTTTGGGTCTTTGGACACAAAGTTTTCTAGCTGCACCATATAGCTCGTCTCATCGTTGTCACCATTAAGAAACGTCATCTTCACATCCATCTGATGTAACTCAAGATCGAAATGTGCTACTAACGCTATTATGATCCTGAAAGAGTCTTTTGAATAAACCGGAGAGAAAGTCTCATTATAGTTGATTTTTTTTTTTTGTAAAGCCCTTTTGTGACAAAACGTACTTTGTACCGCTCTACATTCCCTTTTGAATCTCTCTTGGTCTTAAATATCCATTTGTAACTAATAGGTTTTGCACCTTCTAGCAATGGGACAAGATCCCATACGTCATTGTCCTTCATGGACTTCATCTCTATATTCATGGCATCAATCCATTTATGAGAGTTAGAACTTTTCATGGTTTGACGAAAATTGATCGGATCATCTTCCATCACACCGATGTCTATCTCATGTTCTTAGAGAAATACAATGTAGTCGTCTGGCACCGTACTATTAATCTCCAAATTAATAAAGGTTGTTCAAGCCGTTTTTTAATGTAAAATCAAAGTAAGATATAAGCCACAATCACAACTATCAATACATATCATTTTGTTTTAATGTTTTTCTATCATTTGCATTATTGCTTTTAATAGTGTGATTTTATCTCTATTTACTTTTTATTTTCTTTACTATTTACTTTTGACTCTGGACTACGAACTTCACACATGATTTGACAAACACACCATCCTATTTACAGTTGTGTATCATTGTGTCTATTACTAAGATCGTTAAAACAACTCACAAATAGTTTTTGAGAATTATCTTAATGGCAGCAACTTTGAATAGACAATTCAAGAACGTTTGTGTGTTTTCTTACTTTCATTATGGAAAATACAAAGAGCTTGTTCAAGCAACTATAGATCTTGGTTGAGTACTAGCAGAGAGAAAAATACACCTAGTATATAGAGGAGGTGACCGAGAGTTATCAAGGCTTGTCTTGGGATTTGTTTACACTCAAGGAAGCCAAGTGTTCGGTATCATCTCAAAAGCCCTAAAAACTCTAGAATGTCTATCCAGCTGACCAATTGGAGAAGAACTAGTTGTCTCAAGTATGCAAGAAAAAATATAATATCTGAGATGCTAAACCATGCAGACACTTTCATTTTCTTGCTAGGAGATCTTTCAACTTTAGAGGTATTGATTACATTTGCATCTTGGGCCCATCTAAATGTTCATGAAAAACCTATCAGTTTGTCAAATGTTAATAACTTTTATGATGGCTTTATAACATTTCTTAACCATGTAACTAAGAACCATTTCATTCTATTCATAGTGAAGGAGCTCTTTATTTGTGCTTCTACTGCTAATGAGTTACTTGATCTTTTACAAGCTTACATAATAGAGCCAGCTCCCAGGACCTTTGCATTGGATTAGTAAACTAATGATGGTAACAGTAATAGTAGTAAAAAGTGCAAATTAAATTTAACCCTCCATTTGTAAATACTTTTTTATGTTGCAACATTGAGGTGGTATCTTTTAAACTCTACTTCTTTTCTTTTAGACATTGAGGATGATGTCTTTTTTTCTTTTAGACATTGAGGATGATGTCTCATTCTGGTTGTGGGAGGAAATAGTTGATAGTTGTGAAATAATTGATTGTTGTTTTGTATTTTTACTAACCTTTTCTAAATTTTTGAGTCGAAGATGGCCGGGTATAAAGTTTACTTTAGAAATGCATCTTCCTAGTCTTGTAGTTTAATTAAAAAAATAAAAAAAAATAAAATGCATCTTGTCTGATCTTTTGACATTGAATGATATGACGACTTCTAAATTTTAGTATTTGTATTTTTTTGTCTTTGAGTTATGTTACAACATGTTTGTCACTTTGTATGTTGATATTAGTGATAAGTATGAATTGAGAAATTTGATAAGTGAAATTAACTAAGTTAATTGAAGGAATGTACATGTCATAACAAGTTCCAAGTGAATTTTTTAGCTTATTGTTTTTCTTGGATAACAACAGTTTTTCATAACTTAGAAGTTTATCATTTTACAGATGATCTTTATTTTTTTTTAGTCGACCAATAAAAAATAAAGAAATTAAAAAAATTGTGTGTTACTACATCTGAAAGTCCATTAAATTAGTAGATAAGAAAGACTATTTAGAGGTCTAAAAAGTGACAGAAAGACCATATTTGATCCGTTTGAGCCTTTTCTATCAATCCCTATTGTGAAATATCTATAACTACTCCTTTTGTGCCTATAAAAAAAAAATTGTTTGTTAACTTATTATCTTATCTCACTCTAATTTGGAGTATTACTCTATATTTTATGTTTCCATCACCTATTCATGTTTGAGAAAAATATGAAGGATTTTTTTCAAAAAAGTGGTGCACTACAAAAGAAAAAAAGAGAGAGAGAAAAAAAAAGAAAAAAAAAATTAAATAAGAGCATCTTGCAATTTCCAAAAGATATTTTTTTTTCTCAAACATATATTTTGTTCTTTCTATTGTCCCTTCTTTGTTAGCTATTTTCCTAGCCTACATTATATCTTAGTAAAAGTTGTTCTTGATTTTAGGAAACTATAGTTGGAAGCAAAAGCTGGTAATATGGACTGAAAGATCTGATGATGCATAAAAATATACACAAATAATATTATTGGTTTGATTAATAACTCGTTTGACTTGTTATCATATTCTTTTCTAAGCTATGGATTTTATTCCTTCATCTTGGTGAGAGTTGATGACATTGTCTTATTATTATTTTCTCTTAATCTACCATTCCCTTGGAGTAACTGCTTTTATTGGGTTTATATCCTTTTGAGAGTATCATTCTTACCAGTGAGATTTTGGGATTTGATATGTCATTCTTGAAAGTGGCTTCGTTAATGTAGCTTTGATGATTGATCATTTTGTATGAGTTTACTCGACTGATTTATGAAAACGGTTGATGTAGGAGTGATATTTTTTAGGCCAGAGATAACACTTACACTTTTATTTAAATAGTTGTTATTAATTTGATTAAAGAAGTAAACACAATTACCCCAAAAAAAAATTTTCAATTTGGGTGAATTTTGCTAGATATTATCACTTAAATGCTAGAGACTAGTAATAAACTAGTTGAGGGGTGTGTTGAGCGTTAGAGAATGTGTATATATAAAATGGTAAAATCATCATTTTGCACTTCAAGTCTTATTAACATTTTTACTTTTGTGTATTTAAGTCCTTTGAACTTTGATTATATGTGTTTTGTTATAATTTAAGTATTTTATGTATTTTATGAGTATTTTGATCATTTCACGATTAACTAGAAACCAGACAGTAAAACATATAGCATTTTTTAGCTCAGAATAACTAAAAATCTTGTGAAAGGCTTAAAGGGTAAAATCAAAATTTTAGGATTTTGGTGGGGCCCAACTAAAATGATCTTTTTTTGATGATGTTGTAACATCCTATTGCGTTGACGGATGATGTCGCAGTAGCCTATTGGACTAAAAAATTAGCTTACGATACATGTAATACACTAAATCAATGCTAGTTGACTTTTACGTTGATCAATAATGTGACTACATATTATTGGACTAAAAAATACATGTACGTTACTTGCAATTCATTAAATTACAGCCTTGTGATGTGTTCTATCCAATCAGAGCTTCCCACGTGGCGTAATTCTCAGCGTCCGAGTTATTTTCATCCGATAGCCATGATTTGCCAATTTTATCTATAAATAGGGGATTTCTTCCCTCTTAATTAGGACAATTTTGAATCCAAATTTGAGTTCTGTTTTGTGTAATTCTCTCTACGTCTTGTATTTCTATGTATTTTAGTATAAAATTACCATTTTGACCCCTAATTCAGTATGAGTGGCTAATTTAGTTTCAAGTTTGATTTATGTGAATTGTTTTGACTCATCATTGAAAGCAGTAATAATTTAGTCTAAATTTTGCACGGTATACCAGCTCATTAGTGCAAGAGCATTACTGTTTTGCATGATGAGCACTTAGCACTATATTTATTAGTGAGAAACTCCCTTATAGTATTAGTGGTTCATTGTATCTTAGTGTTGACAGATAATACATATAAGTTATTTAGTAGACGGTCTTGCCACATTGTCGACAGTAGGATTATTATCACCAGGCACAATGTATACTTGACACCACATTTAATAGAGGATTATTTCCCTCGCACAATGAGTATTTGATACCATATTTACCAGAATGAGGTCTATCAGGATTGGAAATACCTCCTTCTAAATTAATTGGAACAAAAAAAAATTAAACTTATTGTGAAGTGTTGAGTGTGAATCCAGAGACTCAAGTGATTCATTTTTATCGTTTCATCTTCAATTTATTCCCACTATTTTATTTCAAATCTTAGTACTGCTCAGAAGCCAGCTCTGATCAATTCACATATAAACTTTGAAAATTAATTTTACACATAGTTAAATCTACCTCTTCATGGGTAAGGGTGGGCACAAACCGAACCGGAACCGAAAAAAATCGGTTCGGTTTGGTTTTTTTCGGTTTCGGTTCGGTTCGATTTTCGGATTAAAAATTATAAAAACCGAACCGAACCATTATTAGGTATTTTTGTAATTTCACCATTACATATATACACACAAAATCATAAATCATTTTTTTTTTATCTTTTCCAGTTTCCCCTTTCTCGTCTCTAACTCTCTCTCTCTCCAATCTGCTGACTTCTTCTTCGTGGCCGGATCTACCCACCGTTGCTGCCGACTTGCCGCCGCCGTTCCTTCCATCCCTCCATCGCCAGCCACCCAACCAAGTAACTTACTCTTACTCTTGCTCTGCTTTTTCTTTTTTTTTTTTTAAATAGATCTGATTTCTGAGAAGTTTTGCTGATTTGCTCTTCACTTTTGTTATTTTATTTTATTTTATTATTACATAAGATTATTGATAATATTTAGATTTATGTGTGTATGTTACTGTAATTTTTTTGGATTTTTATTTTTTGATTTTTGTAAGTTGTAACTGTGTCTGCTGCTTGGTGCTTGATGTGCGAAGAGAGAGACCAAATGTTGAAGATGATGAAGGGATATTATCATTTAAATCCCTCTATTTTTTAAAATTTTATTATAACCCATTATTTAGAAAATATTTGCATATAAGAATTCTATTGCGGCCTAATTTGTTTGTAAAGTTTATAAAATGGTCCTTGACCGAAAGTCAATGCCATGAAATATCATTTTGGCCTCTAGACTTTTTTGAAATTATGATATATCACAGAAACTTATTTTATTGTATTTACAATTTGGGCCAAAACTTTTGATATTAAAAATAGTACTATAATTCTGAAAATTTTTCATTTTAGTCTAAAATTCCTGTAATTTTTTTTTTGTGAATACAAATTTGTTAATTATTTTATTTTATTTATTACACATTGATTATGGTACGTCTTGTGTGCAGAATGGAAGAAAATAACAATGTTGTTGAGGAGATTATGAAAGAAGAGTTTGAGGAGGCTATTCCGAACGAAAAAACAGGCCAACGTTTGAGATAAGATGTTTGGGAATCATTTTCCAAACTACCTGGAGGAAAAAAAGCAAAGTGTAACTATTGTAAGAAGGAGTATGTATGTGAAAGTATTAAAGGAACTTCTGTTGTCATGGACTAATGGATTATGTTAAGTTAATGTGGTGATGATGATAAATAATTTGGTAATGGTAGTAATAGACTATAGTATATTTTGATGATGTAGTAGTAATTGACGAATTATGGATTAATTGATGAAATCGTAAATTGTATATGCTCTGAATATATTATACAAGTACTAAAAATGAGAAAATTATTGTACAAGTTTGAAATAGAAAAAGATCCGAAAAATCGAATTAGGAGCTGAAGTGGAATTAGAACAGAAACCGAATTGCTAAGGTGAACCGAAATCGATTTGAAACCGATTGCTTAAATAAAACCGTTCAGAGAACCGAAACCGACTTATCGGTTTCGGTTCGGTTTTTTTTATAAAAAAAAACCGTTCACCGAACGGTTTTTTAATTTTCGAAACCGAACCGAACCGAAACCGATAATTTATTCCGAAACCGAACCGAACCGAACCGATGCCCACCCCTATTCATGGGATCAAGGATTCTAATTCATGCGCTTGCGAGTTCAATAAAATTTGCACTACAGGGTCCCATGATATCAATTCTAATTCCCTCCTCTATTTTGCAAAATAAATGTTGCCAATGATTCCATTCCCGATTCTGATTCCCTAATTCGAGAACTAAATACATCATAAATGGGATAAAATTACACTACATGAAAAATGGACAACAATTTTAAAAAGTAAGAAATACAGAACTAAAAGAAATTGAAACAAACGTTGATGGTAATGCAACAATATCATTTGCTGGGAAAGGAACGTTAGAATTTGAAAACTTGAACTCAGGATCCTTTGGTCTCAAATTTGGATCATCCTCAAGAGAACCAACTAGAGCCTCTTGTTCTTCAATTTCTAGACCTCCAAAAAGAACTGATCTCCGATGAGTAGATGATTCTTCAAATAGATCAAAACCATATTATTCTATCAATGAACCTGAATCTGTCCGAAATAAAAATATAGAAACTGATTCTCCAAGAATGTCACCTACATATTCATCCATAACCAATCATAATGAATTAAATGTTTTGGAAAACAAAAATTGAAATCAATAAAGAATTTTTGAGAAAAAATTCTTAATAAAAAACAAATGAAAAAAGACAAATTTTGTTTCTTGACCATTATCGAGGACAAGAAAAGCTAGAAAGACAATATGATGAATTCATAAACAAGAATAAAACTCACATAATATTTTTCCAATGGTTTGGATATTATGCAAATATCCACAATAATAAATATCTGTTTCCAAAACAATAAATATGGCAATTGAGGTAAAAATTTGGCAAACTTCTGATGGGGATACTATTGAGTCAACACATCCACCATTTAGAGAACTTAAAATTTAGTATAAAGATGCTGAAGTTGTAGCCTCACATTTCAAAATAAAAATGACACAAAAGAAATAAATGATAAAAATATAAAGAATATTCTTGACCAAAACAATTATATTAATCAATATTTGGAAACAATAGGGTATCAATTAGACAAAATTGAAAATATTGTTCAAAAACTCACTTCATAAATTTAAAATAAAAAATTGGGAAGATCATATGTAAAATCCTTATTCAAACCCCACGAAATTTTGAGAAATATTAAAAGGAAAAAAACAATTAGCTAATAAAGAACTTATGGAAGAAATTGATAAAATACTTGCCATTCTCGATGTTGGAATGAACTCAAACTCGATAGACGGTTTGTTGTCTTGAGGATTAGGAGTCAAGTGACTTGTCATTTCAGCAATTCAGAAAGCTAAAATAGACAGTTTGGTGTTGTCATCCAAATTCCTTAAGCTGTCACGTGGTCAGCATACATTAGTTTTAAGCTTAAATGGCAAGATTTATTGTTGTTTTTGCAAGGCTTTAAGCTGCTCGTGAAAAGCACGTGAGCTAGCTAGATACTTAACAAATCCAGTAATAGGTCACAGGATAAGTATTGTGCGCAGTAACCCGTGCGGCACTTAGGCAACTTCTAGCACGAAAGTTGTTATGTAAGCTTTGAAGATTTCTCGAACTAGCTAAGCAATGTAGGCCAAATGAGTGAAATTTTATTACTCGAAAGAGAGAGTTTACAAGAGAACTTTACAAGTATGCTTGAATTGCTTGGTGTTGGATGATACCTATATGGCAAGTGTCATGCCCTATTTATAGGGGAGGCTTGCCCATTATAGAGCCTTCTTGCAAGTTGAGCAAGTTGCATAAATATCTAGATATTTTTATACAAGTGTAGAGAATTCTAGATTGTTCTAGTGCTATGTACAAGTGTGGAGAGTGTACTAGAGGGTTGTGGAGAATTCTAGAACTGGGCTAAGACTTGGGCCAAGATAGCACTCCTTGGCTGGATTTGGACCGTTGGGCTTAAACTCTTGGTGCTTGGGCTGGAAATGTGGGCTGCCTGGTTACTGAGCGCACTACGGGCCGGTGATTGGCTTCTATTGGCTAGAAAATTTAGCGGCTCGTTACAAACAACTTCCTTAAGCTGTCACGTGGTTAGCATACATCCATCCATTTTAAGCTTAAATGGCAAGATTTGTTGTCATTTTTACAAGGCTTTAAGTTGTTTGTGAAAAAGACGTGAGCAAACGCTTAATTTGGTTGGTTTTGGAGGGAATTAGCTAGATACTTAACAAACCTAGTAACAGCTTATATATATATGCATGTTGGTTTTGGTATCATCTTCAACATTCTATGTGTGAGAGATTTGTGTTAGCATTGGATAGAGTAAAAGGTTCCGTTGTATTCTCTAGAAAATGCTTGCTATCTCTGTAACCTTTAAAGCTTATTATAGTGAATTCCCAAGTCTTTTTTTTTCTAGTGGATGTAGGCACTGTTATAAGTGCTAACCCATTTAAATCCTGTTGTTTCTTGATTTTTCATTCTGTTTTCTTTGAGTTTGTGATTGTTTCGAGTTGTGTTGGTATAATCCTTGAATCTTAAAGTCTTAATCAGGCCTTAGGGTGATATAAATCCAGAGTAACAAGGGTTCACAACAAATTGGTAAGGTTCAAGAATGACTACCAAGGTGGATCTTGGAAGTTTATTGGGCAGAAGGACTTTAATATGTGGAAGATCAAGATGAAAGCCTTGTTGATTACTAAGGGTCTGGGGGATGCTATTGATCCAGCCACCAAGCTTGAAGTAAAAGAAGCTTCATCATTCAAGACTCCTGAACAAGCAGCAAAGATTGATAAAAAAGCAAGAAGCACAATTATTCTGAGTCTTGGTGACTCTGTGATCAAAGAAGTTGCTAAAAAAAAGATCGTTGCTGGATTATGGGCCAAATTAGAGAACTCGTATATGACAAAGTCTTTAGCCAATATACTTTATATCAAGAAAATGTTCTCATTGGGGATGATTGAAGGTGCATCACTTGATGAATATATAGATGAATTCAATAAAGTCTGTGATGAACTGGAGACAATTGATGAAAGACTAAGTGATAAAAGCAAGGCTCTATTGTTAATTAGCTCCTTACTAAAATCATACGAGCACTTTATAGATGCTTTGTTATATGAGAGACAAATTCTTTCTTTAGAAGAGGTTAAATCATCTCTTGGTACCAAGAAACTGAAAGACGAGCAAGATAATCCAAAAAGTGAATCAAGTGAGGGGTTGATGGCTAGACATAAATTTGAGAATAAGGAAAACAAGGGAAAGAAACAAGGCAGATCAAAATCGAAACATAAGTATTTGAAGTGTTTTTAGTGCCATAAAAAAGGGCATTTCAAAAGAGATTGCCTTAAGAGGAAGGCTAAAAATAAAGAAACCAAGAAGAAAATTGGAAACGCAACCATAACCACAAAAGATGCAAGCTTTGAGACAGCTGGAGTACTCATTGCCTCAAATGAAAAACCTCAAGGTCGGTAGGTTCTTGACTTAGGTTGTACTTTCTATATGTGTCCAAATAGAAACTATTTTACTATATATCAACCCTGTGATGGAGTTTGGTTATAATAGGTAATAACTCAATGTGTAAGGTGGTTGGTATTGGGACTGCTAGCCTTAAGATGTTTGATGGTGTGGTTAGAGAACTAACATAGGTTAGATTTGTTCCTGACTTGAAAAGAAACTCAATCTCTATTGGCATGCTAGATCAAACAGGATGTGTTATTAAGGATGAAAAGGAGGTCTTAAGGGTAGTTAAAGGCTCAATGGTGATAGTGAAAGGTATAAAAGAAAATGGCTTGTATGTGTTGAGTGGACATGTTGTTGTTAGAGAGGCAAGTGTAATTGGCAATGGTAGAAATAAATCAAAGTTGTGGCATTTAAGGCTGGGGCATATAAGTGAGAGAGGCTTGAAAGAGCTACAGAAACAGGGAGTGTTTGGAAAGATGAGATAGGTCCTTTAGAGTTCTACGAAGATTGTATCCTAGACAAATCTTCTAGGCTAAAGTTTGAATCTACAGTTCATACTACCAAAGAGAAACTATAATACATACACTCTGATTTGTGGGGGCCTGCACAGATGACTTCATTAGGTGGTTGTAAATACTTTCTGACCTTTATAAATGATTTCTCAATGATGGTTCAAGTTTACACACCTAAGAGTAAGGATGAGGTTCTTGAAAAATTTAAAAGGTGGAAAACCTTTGTTGAAAATCAAACAATTTTGAAGGTGAAAGCATTGAGGACAGATAATGACTTGGAGTACTGCAATAAGTTGTTTGAAGACTAGACGAATGGAACTTTGAGGCATAAAACTATTACCTATACTCCTCAACAAAATGGTCCTACTGAGAAAATGAGTAGAACATTGATGGAAAATGTAAGGTTCATGTTAATTTGCTTAAGGTTGCCAAAAACTCTTTGGGCAGAAGCTTTAAACACTGCATGCCATCTAATCAACAGGAGCCCATCAACTATTATAGAATGTAAAACACCAATGAAACTGTGATTAGGAAGAATAGCTGACTATACTAAGCTTAGAATCTTTGGTTGTTTAGCATATGCTCATGTCAAGCAAGGCAAACTGGAACAAAGGGCTTTAAAGTGCAGGTTTCTAGGGTATCCCGATGGTGTTAAAGGCTATAGGTAATGGTGTGTTGATTTCAAGCCACCCTAGTGCATAATTAGCAGAGATGTGACCTTCAATGAAGATGAGATTATGAATTAGTCAAGAAGTCTTGCAAATAGTTCTAAATCGGGTGTTGAGTCTGATACAGTACAATTTCAGGTGGAGCGTTATACTTTAAAACAGGTGAAATCAGATACTGAGGGAGAAACAAAGAGTGTTGATGAAGAATTTGAAGCTAATGATGAAGATGAATCAACAGAAAGTGAACGGGACACTTATCAATTGGCAAGCCAAAAGATATACAGTGGCAGATTTTATTGCTTACGCTTTGACTATTGCTCATGAGCTGAATGATGATGAACTTAGAACTTACCAAAAAGCTATCACAAGAAAAAATAAGCTAGAATGGAGAAAGGCAATGGATGAAGAGATTGCATCCCTGATGAAGAATGAAACTTGGAAATTGATTAAAAAACTAAAAAAGAGGAAGATAGTAAGCTGTAAATGGATCTTTAAGATAAAAGAAGGCATACCTAGTGCTGAGCCTAGAAGATTTAAAGCTAGACTGATGGCAAGGGGTTTCACACGAAGGGAATGGATTGATTTTATTAGTCTTTCCCCAGTGGTGAGACATGCATCCATCAAAATCATTCTTGCATTTGTTGCTATTCAGGATATGTATCTTGAATAAATGGATGTTAAAACATCTTTTCTGTATGGTGAATTACAAGAAGAGATTGTAATGCAATAGCCAAAAGGGTATTTGGCATCTGGAAAGGAAGACTATGTTTGCTTACTTAAAAAGTCTCTATATGGTTTGAAGCAATCATCTAGGCAGTGGTATCTAAGATTTGACAGCTTCATGATTACACTTGCCTTAGAAAGATGCAGCTATAATTGTTGTGTATACTTTAAGAAGATAAGTGAAGGAAAGATTATATATCTTCTGCTATATGTAGATGATATGTGATTTCATTTCATGACAAGAAAGAGATTGATCATCTAAAGCAGCTTTTGAGTAGTGAATTTGAAATGAAGGAACTTGGGGAAACCAAGAGGATTTTGGGGATGGATATCATCAGGGATAGGAGCAAGAAGGTTATGTTTCTAACTTAACAGAGCTATCTCAAAAAGGTTTAGTTCAAGTTTGGAATGAATAATGCTAAACAAGTTCAAACACCATTAGCAAACCATTTGAAGTTTTCTGCTACTTAAGGTCCACAAACTGATGTAGAACAACAAAAAATGGCTCACATACCTTCTTCAAGTGCTGTGGATAGCCTCATGTATGCCATGGTACTCACCAGGCCGGATATCTCACATGCTGTGAGTGTGGTGAGTAGGTTTATGGCAAATTCAGGCTATGAACATTGGAGAGCTGTTCAATGGATAATGAGATACCTTAAGGGACCTTGGAGTTTGGTTTGGTTTATGGTGGACAGAATAATGATGGACACACTTTAGTTGGATTTGTAGATGTTGACTTTGTTATGGGTTTTGAGAAAAGAAGGTCACAAACAAGGTATTTGTTTACTCTAGGGGGATGTACAATCAACTGGAAAGCAACATTACAGAGTGTAGCTGCTTTGTCCACTATGGTGGCAAAATATACAACAACAGTGAAAGCCTTTAAGGAAGCCATTTGGTTGAAAGGCATGATAATTGAGTTAGGAGCTGAACAAGGGTCTGTAGCAATGTATTGTGACAGTTAGATTGTCATACATTTCAGTAAGAATCAAACTCATCATAAGAAAAAAAAACATATAGATGTGAAGCTACACTTTGTTAGAATTGACGTATCAAGGGGGGCTGTCAAATTGTTGAAAACCACATTGGAGAAACAACTGACATGTTAACCAAAGTTGTGCCCGCTGCGACACTCATTCTCTATATAAATTTAGTAGGAATCTGTAGGTTCTAAGAGGCTGCAGGTGTAGAGGAAACAAACAGAGAAGGGAGAAGCAAGAGTATTGAGTTCAAAGTGGAGATTGTTGAAATGAACTGAAACTCAATAGACGGTTTGTCATGTGGAGGATCAGGAGTCAAGCGACTTGTCATTTCAACAATTCAGAAAGCTAAAACCGACAGTTTAGTGTTGTCGTCCAAATTCATTAAGCTGTCACGTGGTCAGCATGCATCGGTTTTAAGCTTAAATGGCAAGATTTGTTGTTGTTTTTGCAAGGCTTCAAGTTGCTCGTGAAAAGCACGTGAGCAGACGGTTAATTTGGTTGGTTTTGGAGGGAATTAGCTAGATACTTAACAAACCGAGTAACAGCTTATATATATATATGCTGGTTCTGGTATCATCTTCAACATTCTATGCGTGACAGAATTGTGAGAGAATTAGAGAGAGTAAAAGGTTCCATTGCATTCTCTGGAAAATGCTTGCTATCCTGTAACCTTTGAAGCTTAATGTAGTGAATCCCTGAGTCTGTTTTTCTCTAGTGGATGTAGCCACTGTTATAAGTGCTGAACCACTTAAATCTTGTTGTTTTCTTGATTTCTTCATACTGTTTTCTTTGAGTTTGTGATTGTTTCGAGTTGTGTTGGTATAATCCTTGAATCTTAAAGTCTTAGTCAGGTCTTGGGATGATATAAATCCAGAGTAACGGGTTTTTTATCACAACACTAGAATTACAAGTTACACCTGATACACCAATATCACCTTATACATCAAAAGAAGTCAATGCTTTAAACCATTCAAGTGATAGCCAATCTAAAATTAATTTATAGTGATAATGATTCTGAAATTTTAAGATTCAAACTTAATAAGATTAATTCGAAAGCCGCACAGAAACTTTATTATCTAAGAGCTTCAGCTCCAGATATAACAATAGAAAAAAAGCCTCAAATTTTCTAAAATAAATAGAGTACAAATTCAATTTATTAGAGGAATGTAGAATATTCTCAATGTGTTAAAACGAATGACAATGGCTAGCAATGTTTAAAAAACAAAACTTAGTTCATCCAATCATGCTATTACTCCGTTATTAGTAGCTGGGTTTATTGGCCAATTAAAAGGTTGGTGGGATTATACCTTAACTCAAAATGATAAAAAAATAAAATTTGTACTCAATCAGGAAAGATTCAACTGATACAACAACAAAAGATGAATATGATAAAAAAATTCAAGATGCTGTTAATTCTTTCATTTTTCTCAATAATCAGATTTATTTTTAAGAGATCCCTTCTACAATTAAAGACAAGAAAGCTGAACAATTAACAAATTTAATATGTAAAACCCTTCAAGATTTTAGGTGGTATAGAGACACGTTCCTTACAAGAGCAATGTCATCATCCAATTTGGGAACAAAAATTTATAGCTGGATTACCTAGACTTCTAGGTGATAAAGAAAGTTAAATAGTTTTATTCAAAAAGAACGGAATGAAAATTTATAAAGCTATGAAATTAAAAAACAAATCAAAAGGAAACAATTTGATTCTCAGTATTCTAGACTTACATGAACAAGAAGGAAAAAGAGAAATTATCACAGATGTGATGGAAATTTGCTAGGAAATCATATCCTAGAATAAGAAAATTTTATAAAAAAAAAAATTTCAAATTTTTACAACAGACCCAAGAGAACCAAATATATCAAAAGAGATAAAAAGTCCCAAGAAAATTAATACTACAAAAATGCTACAAAATATTATACTTGTTTTAAATGCAGAAAACCTGGACACATAGCAAAATGTTGTCCAACAAAAAGAAAAATAAACCAACTAGAACCTGATGAAGAAATTATAAAAAAAAAAATTGAACTTCTATTAACTGAAACCTCTTCTGAATCTGAGAAACAATATAATAGTTCTAAGGAGGAACTACAAATAGATGAAATTGCTACAACTCAGATAGCAAGAAGGACATTGATATCTCAACAAGAGACCAAGAATTCCTATTAGAAGTTGTAAACAAAATTGAAGATTATGAATTAAGAAAAGAATATCTTAAAAAATTAAAACAGTCTTTTGAAAATGAACAAAAGCATCAACATCCAACAGTTTATAGTTTGAAACATATATTAGAAAAATTTGATGACGAGCCCCCAAAATAAGTATTTATCCAAGACTTACAAACTAAAATTCACCAAATTAAAAATGAGATAAAGCAACTTAACACGAAACAAAGAAAAAGCTCAAACTTAATAGAAGAAATTAATGAAAAATTCAAAAAAGGAAAGAAGCTATTAAAGAAACAAGTAGTGATAATTAAGATAATGAAAGAGAATGAAAAGATATAACTGATGTGATGTAGGGTGTTATTTTAGAATTTTTGTTTTTAGGTATTTTGATATTTTCTATTTTAGTTAGAGTCAATTATGATATATGTTTTACTCTTTTATTTCAATTATAATTATGATTTATTTTTTTAAAGTTAACTTACAGAAGTATGTTTACCCTATTATAAATAGTGAGATTTTTTTATTGTTTTCATAACTTTTTGATTAATAAAAATCCCTCTTTTATAATTCATTTGAGATGATTTATCAAAATCTCTCTTGTAGGGTTGTTTGGATTAGAATGTCACTTAATCTTGTTTAAAGTGTTATCAAAATCTCATTGAGTCGTTTAAAATATAATAAGATCTAATCATACTTCGATTAAAGCATAACATAATCACATGGGCTTGGTCCGGTCATAAAACAATATCTAGCATTATCTATAACATTATCTATCCTATCAATTTGCATCCATTACCCACTTTGTCATGATGACTTCCTTATAATACTCTTACAAATTACATACCAAAAACAGAATGTTAAAGTTTCACATTTAATAAGCAATGAATTCAAATAAATAAAAAAAAAGCTCTATTTGACCAGAATCTGATTTGAATTGTACACAAAAAGCATTAATACCCATAAAATATAATGAGAAAACCATTGAAAGCCTTAGACGTGAAAATGGATCAAAACTAAAAATCAAATACAAATTATCTAATGTTAGCAATTTTTATTAAGGAATTTGTTTCAAAATAAAATTTTTATTGGCTAAAGATCTTGCATAAGATGTAATATTAGGAACACCTTTTGTTGGTTTAATTCAACCATTACTGTTGATAATGATGGGATTAAAACTAAAAGATTAAACCAAGAAATTATTTTTGAAACTTTATACAAACCCACAAAAAATATGTTAATACCCTAACAAAATGTTCAACATTTTAAAGAAACAAATTGTTTGAACATAAACAAAGCAAAACATATTAATTATTTGAAAAAACAAATAGAATACAAAATATTAGAAAAGCAAGTCCAAGAACGAGATATAAAAAATAGAATTTTACAACTTCAACAAACTATTGAAGAAACAATTTGTTCAAACCTGCCAAAGACCTTTTGGGAAAGAAAACAACAAAAGGTGGAGGTTTTTTATGGGAAAAACTTGGATGAAAAGACATGCAATTCCAACAAAGGCTAGACCAATATAAATGAATCAAGAATTAGAAAATCATTGTAGAAAAGAAATTGGTGATCTTTTGAATAAAAAATTAATTAGAAAAATCAATCTCCTTGGAATTGTTCATGAAGGATGCTGAAATCGAAAGAGGTAAAGCCAAGATTAGTAATAAATTATAAATCCCTAAACCAAGCTTCAAGATATATTACGATCAGAATTTTATTATATATTTATAATAAAAATGTACCGGGACTTAATAAATCGAATATGGGACAAGCTCATGCCATTTTAAGTGATCAAAATACCATGCAGTGGTTTCTGTCGTTTCAGGGCATTTGTTTTGAGTTTGTAACACTTGCAGCGGGCACGTGTCACTTAATTACTAATGACGAATCAAATATTAGCTTGATGCCGTACAAATGAATCAAATCTCAACCAACATGTCGTCTATGGTCGGACGATGAGACATCGAGTCTCAAAAAAGATTTGCAAGATTTCAACTGATATTGTTGTCTGCTCCAGAAACGTGAATTTGAGATCACATCAGTCACATGCACTTCGCAGTACTCGTACATTGTTAAGTTTATTATATATCAACAGAAAGTAGAAAGAAGCTATTGGTACCCTTTTATTATTATTCTGATAAAGGTTTTGCTAGCATATATTTAATGTATATTACAGCTCTCACAAAATTAAATAAATAATAATTAATATATAGTTACTGTTCATCCAATTTATAAGTGCTGTAACATACATTAAATGTATGTTAGGGATTCCCTTATAATAAAACCTCAAAACTACACTTAAAAACAAATACTAAATAAACACATCAATAAATTACTTGCATTTATTATTAACTCATTTTTTATATTTTTTACCTGTTACTTCTTCTTATGGAACCAAGATAAATTGCATAAATTTAGAATCATGTATTGTTCTTTTCCTATTGCATAAATTTAGAATCATGTATTGTTCTTTTCCTATTTCTAATTGATTGAATGTTTTTGCACTTAAAATTCCTTTTAAATTATAATTAAAAATATAATTTAAATCAATGATTGATATTCAAAAATTCATCATCTATAAACCTTTTTTATTTTGCGTGTAGGATAACAATAAGATTGCCAAAAAGAAGAGAAATAACAAAATAATACTTGAGTTCTAACAACTAAAAATTTTTTTGAAAACTAGATGTTGTATCTAAAAAATGGAAAATTTTTGGAATAAAATCAAAACAATTGAAAATAGCTTGTACTCAATCTTGGGACTGGTTACAGGAGAAGTATTGCATGCATGTCAAGCTAGAGATAGTTGCCACATGATGAGTTTGATGCGCAACAACCCATGCGGCACTTAGACAACTTTCAAGTACAAAGTCACTAAGTAAGTCTTTGAAAATTTCTCAACCTAGCTAAGCGAAAATGCTTAAAAGAAAGCTAGTGAGAAGAGAGCAATATGGCCAATGAAGAGATTTTATTACTCAAGAGAGTTTTTACAAGAGAGAGCTGTACAATTACTTGTTGGTGGGTGATGATTAAAATGCTAAGTGTCATGCCCTATTTATAGATGAGGGTTGCCCATTCTAGAGGCTCATTTACAAGTTGGCAAGTTGGCAAATTACACAAGTGGGCAATTTGCACAAGTGGCTTATTTACAAGGGTGTAGAGAATTCTAGAAGATGGGCCAAGGCTTGGGCCAAGCTAGCAAGCCTTGGTGGATCTTGGCCCATTGGGTTTTGATGACTTGGCGCTCGGGCTTGAGATGCGGGCTTTCATCATGGGCCAGCAAGTGTGTGTGAGTCGGCCCAGCGCTAAACGCACTTCACTGCTGCATACATTTTGCCGTTGGACGGATTTTTACGAAATGTAGCAGTGTGCGCGCCAAATTAGCCTTCATTCGCGGTTTGTGTAGGCGGCCCGTGACATAGTGCTTGCTTAATTAATAACCATAACAGGAAAACATGCACAAACAATTAACCGTCTAAAATGGCATTGTTTTACAGTACTTTGGATAAAATATGTTTTAAAAAAGAATTAGGAATGTATCAGTTGCACATTTAACTGTTGAACGACAAAATGATATATTACTGTCCAAAAATAATAAAACAAATAATAATATGGGTTTGAATATAAACTCCAAAAGTCATGTGAAAAAATCTAGGCAAGAAAGTCACAAAATACAACCATAAATATCTAGAAAGTGGCTAGCAAGAAACTTTTCATCATGTTTATTCATGCAAGTAATGCAGGTGAGAAGTTGAACTAATTAACAAGACTAAACTTTTCTACTTTTTTCTCCATTCGTTTTGTCACACCAAACCTTAACTGAAAAGCACCTTATCGCCACTTCTCATATATCTATAAAAGGCCATGCGCATGAAAACCTATGCACAAAAACACTTGAAATATTTCTTTCAATTGATTGATATATATAACCCGATTGCTCATCCTCATTTTCAAACCATGGCTTATCAATCTTTTCCATCTTTTTTCTTAACACTTTTACTTATTACTTTCTCGTCAATGTGCGACAATATTAATGCGGTAGATGCTCGACATCTTCTGGAAGCAACATTGCCAGAAATACCTAAGCCCAATTTGCCTAAGGTTGAATTACCTCCATTTCCGAAACCTGAATTGCCTAAAGTTGAATTACCTCCATTGTCGAAACCTGAATTGCCTAAAGTTGAATTGCCACCACTATCAAAACCTGAATTGCCCGAGATTCCAAAACCTGAGCTCCCAAAAATCCCTGAATTGCCTGAAATTCCAAAACCTGAGTTACCAAAGAAACTTGAAGTGCCGGAGATTCCAAAACCTGAGCTACCAGAGATTCCCAAACCCGAGCTGCCAGAACTTCCTGAATTTCCAGAAATTCCAAAACCAGAGCTGCCAAAACTTCCTGAACTGCCTTCTTTTCCTCATCTTCCTGAGCTTCCTAAGCCAACTCATTCAACTTCTAATCCGTAAATTACCATGCCGCATCTTATTGTTTCAACGTCGTTGGATTTCATGTGTGGTGAACTTTCATAAAGTACGCTTGGCATTATACTGGAAGGGAAATTATATACACACTGTGCTCGTGTTATTTTCACTTTAATTTTTTTTTTTTTTTGTTGCTGGTTGATTCATGTGTATTTTACGCAGTGTTCCCTGTATTTTCTCTTGTATTATATACAATTCTATGTCTTTCAATTAATATTTCTTAGTAATTCATGTTGCTCCATGTTATCTACCTAATTTGGTTAGTTTTACATTTACATTTTTAATTACAGCCTCATCTCAAACTCTCAGGAACTATAGCTTTAATTATGTGATACAATTTGCCCTTGGCACAATAGTTGATACCACTGATGGATTGATTGTAGTGTGTGTATTGACAAAGATAAACTTTGAAATTGTCTCTAATGTTAAGGGTAAATGTTAGAGAAGTCCATATAGTGCTGAATGATTATAAATTCAGGTTTTGTTTGGTATTATCCATAAGAGAAGTTCAACGGTTGTTCGATGAATAAATCTATCTTATATTATTTTATCAAAATATTAATTTTAAAAGTTATATTTATTGAGCGTTATCACTTATCAATTGTTATTTCATAGTGAATGAGACTTATTAAAAGCAAGAGCACCATAATACCAAAAGAATCCTCAGCTCAAAAACTATTCTCAGCATATCTAGGTACTCAAAATCTCGCTCGTCTTTGATCAATTGCTTCATGATTAAGAGGACCATCGCAAATTGACCTTATCAGAATTTTATTGCTACTTTGCTACTTTGAAGTCTTTGAATTCAGCTTCGAGTCCTTGTAATGAGTGGTCAACAAAATTGTTAAAAATATATGAAGGTTAACTTCAAGAAAAACATACATTAACCAGCCGTGTTGATCTCCAATTATTATGCTTTATATTAAATATTAATTAAGAAAATGTAACACGCATGAAAAAATTAAAAAAAAATTAAAAGACGAAAGATGAATGCTGAAATAGTCGTGGTACTTATTATTTATAGTTTTATCAATTGATTACTTTAGATATTTAAAATAATCTATTGATAAAAGCACTATCTCTTTGTACATAATTAATTTTATATTTTTTAAACTTAAAGGATTAAATTGTACTTATACCGGTTAGGAGTAAAATAAGCTTTTATAGTAAATTATATTTAAAATTCTATTATTTTTAATAGCTTGGTAGTAAAATGATAAAAAATTAAATCATTAGGCCAAAAAAAGTAATTGTTTGAAAATTTTAGTAATAAAGTAACATATCAGAAAAATTAGGTATTAAAATAATAATATCTACATTTTTTTGTACCCCAATTTTTTTAAAAAAAAATTATTGAGACTGGATATTGATGGGTCAAATTGACATGCCTTCTTTAATTCAAGAAAATTTTATGATGAACTAGAAGATTCTTATTAACAATCCAAAGTTTTACAATACTTGGTATGATGATTTTATATTAACTAGTGGGGAGGTTGTCAATTTCCCTCTAATTAAATGAATATATACCACTTATTTCTTTATTATTTGTATAATACCCAATAACTTTTTTCTCAGCATAATTTTATTCATATATCTTATATTTGAAATAAACCAAATAAATTGAAACTCTAATAAAAAAAAATTAAATACTAAAAATAAGAAAAATAAAAACATTAAATCGGTTTACAATTATTATATTTTATTATCGGTTTACAATTATTATATTTTATTACTTTAGAGCTAATTATTCTATTTTATTTATAATTACTATGATGAACATAATTCCTGTTGATATGGAAGTTAGTCGCTTGTATTGCCTCGAGGGAGTGAGGATCATCGGGGGGAAAATTTGAATCCCTAAAAGGATGGAACGAAGGCAACTAGGTGGGAATTGAAGATCCATCGAGGTAAGAAATACGGAACTTTCGATCGAAGCCGTGAATTGGTCAAGGACACTAAGTTAGCAGGGCGAACATATAGAGATCATCGTTTATCAATAATAAAGAATCACGGAACACTAGGAAAATGGATAAAGAGGTTGACTGTAAGACCACTACACACTTAGAAAATAGAGGCATGACCCCACTCCTAAAACTATGTTCCACTTTTTTCGAATTAAAGTACTTTTAGAAGGAGGAGACGCCAAAAAAAATGTATGAGAACTCAAACACACTAAAAAAAACTCTCAGAATTCTAGTAAAAGCACCTTACTGACTTAAGCACTAGAGTGGGATCGTTGGAAACCACCCTTTCTGGCCCCATTTCACCATTTTCTTTGTTTGTTATTGTGTGTGCAAGTATATCTCCATTTGTCGCACTTGGTTCAACTCAGATGGGAAAAAAATTAGATATTAATGGTTGGCATTAGAAGGAGGGCTTTCTGCCAATACAGTTTTGAATCCACTATGACACAATCACAGTCGATATAATCTCCAAGTTCCCAACAACTGCACAAAGAAAGGTAGCCAGAAAACGATGTACCAAATGAAGTAGGGGTGTTCGCGGATCGGATTTTACGGATTGGACATCAATCCATATCCGATCCATGATTTTGCGGATTGTAAATTTTCAATCCAATCCAATCCACGGATTGACGAATTCAATCCAAATCCAATCCATATGTCTGCGGATCGGATGCGGATTTGACTCAATCCATATCCAATCCATCATTTTGCGGATTGGTTTGCGGATTAAAATTTTTTAATTATGTTTATTCTACGAACTAATTAAATAAAAAAAATCTAATATAAAAATAAATTAAGTGTCTAAATAAAGTTAGAATAATATAGTTAAAATTTTAAAATATAACATACTGAAATGAACAAATCTCATTTGTTTAAATCAATATATGAAAATTGACTAAAATTATAAAAATTAATTGTTTAGAAAGCTATATTTATTTATTTAATTATTCAGTTATTTAATTATGTTTATTATATATTATTATCGGATAAAATATGTATAGTGTTAATGCAATTACATTCTAATTTATTTATTTATTAATAAATAGTAATGCCACATATACAATTTTTTTAATTAAATAAATAAATAAATTTTATTTTTTTACAGATTCGCGGATTTTTACGGATTTACAGAAGTAAATCCATATCAAATCTATCGACTACGGATTTTCAAACTTTCAATCCAATCCAATCCACCAATCCACAGATCGGATTTTTACGGATCGGATTGTTATGGATCAGACAGATTGAGGGGATCGGATTGGATTATGAACACCCCTAAAATGAAGTGGAACCACAGCTGCCGCATGACCCACAAAGCTCGCACCAAGTCTTAACTTAATGGCCTCGTTCTAGTTTAATAGAGCGAGAATGGGAAAATTGATTCAACGAGATAGGAAAGAGAATGGAACAATAGATGTAGAAAATGGACGATAGAATCAAGGGGCCAACTTCGATCCTAATTTAGAAGCAGCAAGGTGACCACTTGGAGGGAGATTCAAAGCGAGATAAAGCGACTGAAATCAAATAGGTCGACTGTAAGCCAAACTCAACCATTAAGAGATCACATAGGGATGCGAGTTGTCAGACCTAGTTCCCCGAAGTGAGAAGAATGCATGGATGAAGTCGAAGTCAAGATGGAAGAACCAGAATGGAAAGCTAAGCTGCGGGAAATCAAAGCATAAATTCGGGAATAAGAAGCAACGTCTATAAAAGAGCTTAGGATTGGGAAATAATGGATGCTATAGAGCCCTTATTCACAGAGGAAACCATATAGATGTCGTTGCCGCCAAGATTTAGGTTGCCACAAAGAGGAGTATATAGTGGTCGGGGGACCCCACTGACCACCTCAAATCATATAGATCATGGATGAAATTACAAGGGCCCTGCAAAGTGATAATGTGCAAAGGCTTTTCACTTACATTAGCTGGATCAACTAGGTAGTGGTTCAAGTAACTCGAGCCAAGAAGTATCAGCTTAATTTCTTAGCTCTCAAAGCAATTTGTGCCGCAGTTCATTGGAGCAAAGCAACACAAGAAGCTGTCAACACATTTATTATCAATCACTCAATGCATGGATGAAAGTCTTAAGGATTATGCTGTGCGTTTTAATGTAGAAGCTATACAAGTAGAAGGATATAATGATGGAGTAGCATTAACAGCAATGATGGTGGGCCTCAAACCAAGAAAATTCCTTTGGTCACTTTCAAAAAACCTACCTCACAGTTACACTGACCTTTTGTACAAAGCACAAAAGTATCTGAGTGATGAAGAATTGTGTTTTGTCTGGCGGAGATTTGAACTAAATCCACCTAGGAGATTACCGGATTGCAAAAGGACACAGAAAGAGCAAAACCTCGCGAACTATTAGCTGCATGAGCGACGCACCATGTGGGACAGAACTCGATTGACATTTTGATCACGCTTCAATCATTTCACCCTACTGAACACCATCCTGATAGCATGTCTAGATACGTATAAAGAGTAAGCCTTATCTCAGGAGGCAGAACCCGCTAATGACCCCATCCACAAAAGGGATAGGTCAAAGTATTGTTATTTCCACAAAGATCACATATACGACACCTTAAGTTACTGGGCAATTAGGGAGCAAATTGAGGAATTGATTAGACAAGGGAAGTTGAAGGAATTTTTAGAGGACACCAACATTGAGAAAAGCCTCGCAAACATGAAGGCTGTAGAGAAAAAAAGAAGGCTCTAATCCAAATCAAAACCTTATTCGGGGGTTTGGAATTAGGAGGCATGGCAAGTAAGGCGATTAAACAACAAGCTAGAGCAGTAATGCATAGCTACTACCAGTAGCAAGAATGTTTAGCTACATCATATGAAATCACCTTTATCGAGGCGTAAGCAGTAGGAATAAACTTACCCTACAATGATGCATTAGTAATTACCATGATGGTGTCGAATTACCAAGTTTATCAGGTTTTGGTTGATAAAGGAAGCTATGCAGACATACTTTACATGGAAATGTTTGGAAAAATGAACACTGGGTAAAACAAGCTAAAACCAGTTAAAACACCTCTAATCGGTTTAGAGAAAGAAAGTGTAATAACTAAAGGAGCTAGTCAATTACTAGTCACCATAGGGGAGGCACCAAACCAAGTAATGTCTACTATTGATTTTTTGGTTATAGATTGCCCTTCTATTTACAATATGATTGTGGAGCGACCTTTCTTGAACTCGATCAAATCAGTCGCGTCTATGTATTCTTTAGCTATAAAATTTCCAGTGAAAAGTGGAGTGGGCATAGTTAGGGGAGAACAACAAACTACGAGAGAAAGCTATGCCTTAGTAATGAAGAATATCAACTCAAGGTGGGGGATTTACCAATTTCATCGGGGAAGCAAAAAAGTTGGGTTTTATGCCTCGAAGAAGAAATTCCTTAGAAGTAACTAGACATAGAACCAGAGGATGCAGTAGAGGAAGTGCGTTTGAAAAAGATGAAACCTCATGCGTGGTAAAGGTCAAAGGAAATCTCGACAAGGGAATACAAGAAACTCTAATGGCCTTCGTGAAGAAGAATAAGGATGTGTTTGCATAGTGTCACGAGGATATACCAAGAATATAGCTAAGTCACATAGTGCACTCCCTGAATGTCAACCCAGAACACTCATTAGTAAAATAAAAAAGAAGAACTTTCAACCAAGAATGCAATAAGGCAATTCAGGCAAAGATGGAAAAGCTGTTAAAAGGAGGATTCATCAGGCAAGTATTCTACCCAAATTGGATTTCCAATATAGTTTTGGTTAAAAAATGAACTAGGCAATGGCAAATGTTTGTGGATTTTACTAACCTTAACCAAGCATGCCCCAACAACAACTTCCCACTTCCTTGAATAGGTGAATTAGTTGACTCAACTATTGAAAATGATTTAGTAACTTCTATGGATGCCTTTTTAAGATACAATTAGATTCAAATGTCCCAGAAGACCAGGAGAAAACGGTCTTTGTAACTAAACAAGGGTTATATTGTTACCGAGTGATGCCTTTCGAATTGAAGAATGCAGGAGCCACCTACCACTGCTTTATAAATGCCATTTTTAAGGACCAAATTAGGCAAACAATGGAAGTGTATATGGATGACATGCTTGTCAAGAGTTAGATGGGAGTTGATCATGTTTGCCACTTAGAGGAAATGTTTGCAATCCTTAGGAAAATACCAGATGAAGCTAAATTTGAACAAGAGCACATTTAGAATGACTTCAATCAAATTTCTTAGCTACATGGTCCATACCAAGGGAATCGATGCCAACCCCGCCACGGCACGTGCCATTTTGGAGATGAAATCCCCTCGAACAAGAAGGAGATAAAGAGTTTAGTTGGAAGATTGGCTGCCTTGAGGTGTTTCATCTCACGATTGACAGATAAATGAACTTTGTTGTTTAAAACTCTTAAGACCACCAACAATTTCACTTGGGATGAAGAATGCGAGAAGGCTTTCAAAGCACTAAAAGAATAACTCATGCACATGCTAACCCTAGTGAAGCTGTAAGAAGGTGATGTGCTGAAAATATACCTAGCCGTGTCAAAAGCAACTGTAAGTGCATTATTGCTACGGAGTGAAGGAGACACCCATTTTCCTATTTATTACATCAGCTACGCATTTGTCTGAGCTAAATCCGATTATCCAGAATTGGAGAAACTAGCATTGGCATTGGGAATGTCAACCAAGAAATTACGGCCGTATTTTCTAGCTCATACGATCAAAGCTCTAATAGATACTCCATTAAAAAATGTATTATAGAGACCTAGCATCTCAGGAAGGATGGTATAATGGGTGACAAAACTAAGCAAAATTGACATCACGTACATGCCTTGTAAAGTAATCAAAAAGCAAATAGTTACTAACGTCGTGGCGAGTTTACCACACCAATTTGAGTGAGAAAAATAGAGGCCTGACGATAGAAACTATATATATATTGTTGCATCGATCAATTCCCACAAAAGCGGGGCAGGATTGGTATTAATTACACCTTAAGGAAACCAGTTTCTGTATTCACCCAAGTTTAAATTTAAAACCTTGCATAACCAGGTGGAGTACGAAGCTTTGATCGCTAGCTTGAAATTAGCAATTGCAATGGATCTTAAACGGATCTCTGTTTATAGTGATTCATAGTTAGTTGTCAACCAGGTTCATCATCAATTCCAGGTTAAAGAAAAAAGCATAATAGCTTAATCATAGAAGGTAAGAATACTGCCAAAAAAGTTCAAGGAATGGCAATTAACCCAAATTTCTAGAGGAGAAAATCAGCATGCAGATGTGCTGCGAAACTGGCGTCATCTTCACTAGCTGAACACGCCATGTCAGCCAAAATTGAGGTGGTAAAATCACCTAGCGCAAATGAGGGTTTGTTGGTATTGTCAACGCTTTCCACGACAATTCGATGGATCCAATTATAGCTTGCTTGCAGGAGGAAAAGTTACTATAAGATAAATTTGGGCGAGAAAACTGAGATTTAGGGCAGCTTGGTACGTGTATAAAAGAGGATTGTATTAGGGAAACATCGTATAAAAGAGGTTTTTTGATGCCTTACTTGAGGTGTGTGCTACAAGAAGAGGCAAAATATATTTTTAAAGAAGTGCATGAAGGGATATGTGGCAGTCATGCAGAAGGTAGGTCATTAGCACAGAGAACTGTGAGGGAGGAGTATTATTGGCCAACCTTGGAGGACTGTGCTAGCTTCTCAAAAACATGTGTCAAATGTCAAAATAATGCAGCTATGCAGTTGTTCCAAGGCAACCACCCAATGTCAACCTCAACAAGTAGTTCATAGCTGTGCCCGGTAAGGAATAAACTTAATTAGCCCTCTCTTAACAGCAAAATGACAGGTGAAATATGTCATTATCACAATTGATTACTTCACAAAATGGGTTAAGGTATAACCAATTACAAGAATCACAAAGGAGAAAACCACACATTTTATGTGGAAAGTTATAGTGTGTAGGTTTGGCATCCCGCACACCATTGTGTTTAATGATAGTAGGCAATTTAACAACTTCAAGTTTAGAGAATTCTACTCCAACTTGGGTATAATGAATGCCTTTTCATCTCCCACTTATCCTCAGGCTAATGGATAAGTGCAGCTAGTCAACAAGATCACCAAGTTCCACCTGAAAACATCTCCTGTCACCATGCCACCTGGTGCAACTTTATTGGCACTTTTTTCTCTCTGCATAGGGATATACATGTTCTTTAGTATTCGTGACCGTTTGGACTTATAAAGCATGCTTGGAGAATAAGTTGGCTCATCATTTGCACAATGTGTCCACACGAACATGTGTTAATTAGGATCTGTTGGATGGTCCAACATACCTCTATAGAGGCTACCCTATAATTGCTGTTGTGTCAGATAAGGATAGATGATCCTAATTGTTATGGTGAGCCATTTTTATGCCTTTTGTAGGCATGGCAGCTTGCTGCTTCCTGTTTTTCAATAAATATCTCCTTATTGAATGCTCATTTTCAGCTAAGAAATCAATATTCTTTTTTATTTTCTTGATATGTGAAATATGTATACCATTTTAATCTCTAGTGTAATTGGTATAAGCCAACCTCCTCTTGGTGACTATTCTATTATTAAGTATTGATGACATGTGACAGTCTCTTAATAGTCTTTCATTTCGTCCCCAAACAAGTCCCATAAGGAGGGTGTACCTTACTTGCCTTCTTTTTGAGTTAGTTGGATGGATTCCTATGCTTGGGAAATTGTCCACTATTTATTTAACTTATAGACAATAACAACCTCAGCTTCGTGAGTAATTTGTTAACCTATATACTTATATGATCTTTTTGATTTTAATGATAACAAACTACCTGTCAGAGGTAAAATAGAAAATACACATATTCTCATAAATTGTACATAAATGAGAAAATGAATAAATGTATGATTACAGCTCTTGAAATGTTTTCATTGTATTTTCAAAGAAAAAATTTTTTAAGTGGATATATAATCTTATGAAATTTGTTATTCTTAAAAATAAGTATTGTTTTTAATCTTAAAAATAAGCTTGTTTAATTTTCATAAAAGTTTTCAAACAAAATTTCATTTTTGTGTGAAACGGCAAACTGTTATAATTGAAACAGCAAACTACATCTAAATGACTCTCTGGAATCAAATGGTATACCGACAGACTTGAAGTGACAAGCTGATTGCATCCAAAATGACTCTTTGGAATCAACCAGTAAATCGACAGACTTGAAGCGGCAAATTGATTGCATCTAAATGACTCTCTACAATCAATCGGTAAACTGGTAGACTTGAAGCAGCAAACCGATTGCACCTAGATGACTTTCTGGAATCAAATAGCAAACCGACATCTCACAAGCAGCAAACCAATTAAGCTAACATTTCAAATTTAGCCATAATGGTAACTTTTCACATAAGCAAATGACAAACCATTTCCTAGTAAGCGGTAAACTGATTATGCCCAGAAAGTCGATAACAGAAAATTTTATTGATCAATCTATAAATAGATATGAAAAGCTCTTTTAAAATAGGAGAATTTTGGCAATTTTTATAAAAGTTTAAAAGAGACTTAAGCTTTTGTTTGCTTATACACATCCATTGTTTTATATTTGAGCTATCATTTGTAAACATGCACTTGTGAGAGTGTGTTCTTTGTAATTTCGATTTCAATATCAAAATTGAGTGATTATAAGTGTAGGAAAACACTTAGTGACGGAGGCGCGGGATCATCTCTATTATAAAGGTTTATTGACACCTTGGAAGTCAATTGTAAACTTCTTGAGGTCTTGGATTATAAGGCTTGGATAGTGAAATCCTCAATCTAAGTTTGCTTGGAGGCATGAGCGTAGATGGGTTTTGTCGAACCGCATAAAAATTTCTTGTTTCCTTTCTTCTCCCTTATCTCTTTAAACTTATTCATTACTGTATTTATTGTTATGAATCTCTTAAGGCATTAGTTTAAATTGTTTTGTTATTTCATTTGTTTAATTTTAAAAAACCCAATTCACACTGGTCTTGGGTTGCGTAGCTAGAATTTCGTTTGGTATCAGAGTAAGATTCTCTTATTAAGGCTTAACCACCTAGAGTAAAAGATCCATGGCAACCCATAGGAAAGGACAATCCACAACTAGACTTCCATTCTTTGATGGAAATGATCCATATTAGACAACTAAGATGAAAATTTACTTGCAAGTATTAAATTATGAAATATGGGAAGTTGTTTGTGATGGTCCATTCATACCTAAAATGAAAAAAGAGGAAGGGGAAGAAATTCCAAAATGCTAATAGAGTGATCGAAAAAAGGAAAAGTTTCTCTAAATTCCAAGGATATGAATGCTCTGTTTTGTGCTTTAAATAAGAAAGAATTTAATAAGTTTCAGGTTATTCTAAAAAGATGAAGAAAGTATAATATATCGTTTTATCGTTCAACAGTTAAATGTGCAACTAATATATTCCCAATTCTTTGTGAAAACATATTTTATCCAAAGCGAATCTATAAAACAATTCCATTTTAGACTCTTAATTGTTTGGGCATGTTTTCATGTTATGGTTATTAATTAAGCAAGCATGTCGCCACTACTACAAAATTGGGTTTTTTTGACAGAATAATTTTGTCACAAATTATGTTTCTAACATAATTTTATTCTGTCAAAAAAGCCCTTATAAGAATACAGTAACAGAAAATTCAATAATTAGTGACAAAATACTACTGTCAAGGAATTGTGTTACAATTCTTTACTTCCATGGCATCTGACCTGGCAAATTATATGGCATCTTATTTTGCAAACATGACATTTGACATAGCAAATGACATGTCATCATATTTTGCAAACATGGCAAATAAATTTCACGCTTACATAACATTTTAATTCTGTCACAAATCAATGACAGATGTTTATCAATAGAGTAATGATACAGCCACAAACTCTTGTACAAATTAAATTTATACAAACTGATGTGGCATTAATTTATTGATTAAAAGAAAATATAAAATAATAAAAACAAATCATATGAACCAAATAATATTTAATTTAACCAATTAAATCATACCACATCAGTTTGTATAAAATAAATTTGTACAAGAATTTATGGCTGTATCATTACTCTTATCAATAACTTGTGACATTTTATGCTAATTAATTTTTTTAAGCTTAATTTATGTAAAAAATTTGGGTCAATATTATCATTTATTTTAAAATAATTAATTCCTTTTTTTTTCAATTACCAACAACCATATTTTTGTAGTACCCTTCCAATAATAGAATCATTTATCCATTAAATATTTTTAAAAACTACAATGCAATTTAAAAATATTTCAGTTATTCTGTTATTAAATATTGCTAATATCATACCCTTCAAAAAAATATTTCTAATATCATAAAAATTTACATACTTATTGATCCAAGTTAATATAAACAAAATTTCTTTTTTAGGAACCTTAAATCATCCAAGATTACATCCTTTCCCTGCACGAATTACATCACTTTAAAAAGAACAATTATATTTGCTCAAATTGAATCTAAACTCATGCTCAATACCAAAATCTCAACAGCTCACATAATCAACAATAATACTCGAACCTGAAGGCATAACCCAAATCTTAGCAAGTAGAATCTGCAGTCATGACAGAAAATTGCATCAATACTACTCCAATATCTTAGCAAGTGAATCTAATGCCATATGTTTTATAAAAGTAAATATTAAAAATAGTATTTAGGCCAATTAACTTATCCTAATTTCATCATGGGAATTATTACTATGTAATATTTAACAACTTTTTTATTGTATTTCGTTAGCACTTTATGTGCATTGTTGCTTTGAGATGAAATCACAACATATACATTTATGTAATGCTTAACGGCTTTTTTATTTGTGTAGTAAATTGTTAAACCGGCTCATAAAATTAGCTAACAACGTGCGTTGCTTTGAGATGAAGTATCATAGTTTTACTCTTAAGAAATCAACTACTGTTATAAATTACCATATGTTCTAATTTGAAAAATTCTATCAAAACATTCTTCATCATATAAATTTAAAAAATTCTATCAAAATATTGTCATGTTTATACTCATATTAAAAAAATATATTTACATGAAAATAACACATGGCATTATAACAAACACTTGGTGTACAAATTTTCGTTGTCACTTAAATTTTAACATTCATTAAATCTTCATGCCCGTACAGTGAAGACCAATTAGACGATCACAATAAGAAATATGTCAAAAATTGCAACAAAAAATGTTGTAATATTGTCAATATCAAAGACAATTATGCAAATTCTATGCATATACCGTGAATTTAATCAAAGTAAATGAAGACCTTCAATTATAATGTACAAAGCGTGAATAAATTTATAATAAACAAAGAACAAGGTAAAGTAATGTCAAAAGTTAGCTCACCTGAGAAACCAATGATGAAAGCCAAACAAGAGGAAAATGAATCTTAAGATGAAATTAGCTCTTGAGCCATTTGGACCTTTGCTGAAATTATAAGAAAAAATATTGTTTTAACATTGCTTCAGAAGCAAAAAGAAACAAACCTGGAGAGAAGAACTAAAAGCCCAAATCCAAAACTATTAGATTACCTATTTGAATTTTAGTTGTTTCATTTTTGGAGATGATTGTTCAGCAAGTGATGAAAGCCAATGGCTTATTTGTGAGGACTATATCAAGAAAAATAAATTTTTGGAGATGATTGTTCAGCAAGTTATGAAAGCCAATGGCTTATTTGTGAGGACTAGATCAAGAAAAATAAATTTGGTATGTTATTTTGATGGTGAGTTAACATTTATGAAAGAGAGACGAAGAGCCAAAGAGGGAGGCGAAGGCCAGAGAGAGAAGGGGAGAGCCGTGAGTTCGTTCCGTTCTAAGTTTTCAAGTACAAAATGTTTTTGTGGTAATTTTATTTCGGCGGCACACAAAAATTTTTCCCCTCTAAAATAAAAAGGGGACTGAAGAGAGGGAGTTTTAATAATTTTGATTTTGGCGCACTTTTTCGGCACCCATTTTGCCACTATTTGATATTTTAATTGTAAAAGCTCAAAGTTATGCTTTAATTTTTTTTAACTTTTTTCATTGTATTTTATAAAATTATAATTTATAAACTTTTTATTATATCAGGTATTAAAAGTTGTGTTAAAGAATTAAAACTTTAAATATATGTTATGGATAGGTTAAACAAATATTAAAAGGTGTACTTCAATTAAAAATGAAATATATGTTCTTTCATTTTTAAGCATTTATTGAGCTTTTTGCCTTTGTGCTTCACCTAAAAAGATTGAACCCAACCTAAAACACTCTGGCTCAAACTCAGGCAAACTTTTCGAAAGATCTACTGAACTTATTATATAGCATATTTTATTAGTTCAACACATCTTCTCCATATGATGAGGTGGTGCGGTTGGTCTACATAGGTTTTTCTCTTTTGAGCATATAAAATTACATCATTTTAATTTATTGATGTGGCAACATAAAATAATAAATTTTGTTTGACAGAATTTTGTCGTTGACTTATTATAATATATTCACATCAATTAAGTCATTGAAATCTTTTAAAGCTATGTCATTTTTCAATGCCTACATGTAATTAAAATTTAAAAAGGAAATTCATTGATAGCATTATGTCAAGAAAAATTTAAAATATTTAAAACACATTTTCTTAAAACATTAATATGAGAAATTTTATTTAGACTTTTTGATAGTATTCTGTCAAGAATCACTTAACTTACTGTTTGTGACAGAATTTTGTCACTATTCTCTTACAAAATAATCAAATTTTCAAGCGCTCGAGGATTTTAAAACAATTGTGTTTGCCACATTAGCAAAATAATATATCTGTCACAAAACTTCGACACATATATAATCATGAGAAGAAACATTATGTCAGAAAAATTCAGTTTTGTAGTAGTACTTTCTCTAGCTTGCCATGCATGCAATACTTCTCTTGTAGTCAGTCCCAAGATTAAGTTCAAGGCTCTAATCAAATATATATAATTAAGCAGATAAAAAGTAGTTGAAGCAACCTTCCTCAAGCACATTATAATTTAAGTGCTACTGTGTAAATAAGGGCAAATATTCAATTAATTCAATATTTTGATTTAACTATTCCTTTAATCCTTATATTATAAAAAAGGGTAATGTCACTTGAGCGACATATTTTTCAACAAATATAAAAAAGGTGATAGATTTTACAAAAATAGGTAGTGAGATGACAAACCGTTAACTTTAACGGAATTAGTTATCTTTTGATGAAATTATATTTCTACCCCTTTGACTTTCTTTAAATATTATGATGATGTCCTTGGTTGCTTATTTATTTGCATCCCATACGAAAAAGAAAAAAATAAAAAATTGAAAACAAAATTCAACTCATACCAAAATAATAATTTTAAAATAAATTTAGCAATATATACATTTTTAAATAATTTTCATATTTAAAAAATATTTTAATAGTTTAATACTTTACAAGCTTATATTATATTAAAATAAAATTTTAAAATAAATAGAACATAATATAAAATAAATAAATAAAAATTTAAATTATTTTCAATATTATATAAAATAAATTTAATATTTAATGCACGAGAAATTATTTTAATATTTTAAAAAATATGGAAATTATTTAAAAATGTATGTATTGTTAAATTTATTTTAAAATTACTATTTTGGTATGAGTTGAATTTTGTTCTCAATTTTTTATTTTTTTCTTTTTTGTATGGGATGCAAATAAATAAGCAACCAAGGACATGATCGTAATATTTAAAGAAAGTCATAGGGGTAGAAATATAATTTCATCAAAAGATAACTAATTCCGCTAAAGTTAACGGTTTGTCATCTCACTATCTATTTTTGTAAAATCTATCACCTTTTTTATATTTGTTGAAAAATGTGTTACTCAGGTGACATTAACTCTTTTTAAAATATAAGGATTAAAGGAAAAGTCTAATCAAAATATTAAATTAATCAAAGATTTGCCCTTATTTACACAGTAGCACTTAAATTATAATGTGCTTGAGGAGGGTTGCTTCAACTACTTTTTATCTGCTTAATTATATATATTGATTAGAGCCTTGAACTCAATCTTGGGACTGATTACAAGAGAAGTATTGCATGCATGGCAAGCTAGAGAGAGTGCTTGCTTAATTAATAACCATAACAGGAAAACATGCACAAACAATTAAGAGTCTAAAATGGAATTGTTTGATAGATTCGCTTTGGATAAAATATGTTTTCACAAAGAATTGGGAATATATTAGTTGCACATTTAACTGTTGAACGATAAAACAATATATTATACTGTCCAAAAATAATAAAAGAAATACTAATATATTATTCTTCTTGAAAATGTTTGTATCCGTCCCTTAGAATATGGTTTGAATATAAATTCTACAAGTCCATGTCAAAACATCTAGGCAAGAAAGTCACAAAATGCAACCATACAAATCTAGAATGTGGTTGGCAAGAAACTTTCATCATGTTTATTCATGCAAGTAATGCAGGTGAGAAGTTGAACTAAACTAACAAGACTAAACCTTTCTATTTTTTCCCTTCATTCTTTTCGTCGCACCAGACCTTAACTAAAAAACACCTTATCTCCACTTCTCATATATCTATAAAAGGCCATTCACATGAAAACCTATTGCTCATCCCCATCTTCAAACCCTGCATACTCAATTAAAGCTATCAAACCATGGCTCATCAATCTTTTCCATCTTTTTTCTTAACACTTTTACTTATTACTTTCCCGTCAATGCGCGACAATATTAATGCGGTAGATGCTCGACATCTTCTAGAGGCAACATTGCCAGAAATACCTAAGCCCAATTTGCCTAAGGTTGAATTACCTCCATTGCCGAAACCTGAATTGCCTAAAGTTGAATTGCCACCACTATCAAAACCTGAATTACTCGAGATTCCAAAACCTGAGCTCCCAAAAGTCCCTGAATTGCCTGAAATTCCAAAACCTGAGTTACCAAAGAAACCTGAAGTGCCAGAGATCCCAAAACCTGAACTACCAGAAATTCCAAAACCTGAGCTGCCAGAACTTCCTGAATTTCCAGAGATTCCAAAACCAGAGCTGCCAGAACTTCCTGAACTTCCTAAGCCAACTCATTCAACTTCTAATCCGTAGATTACACATGCTGCATCTTATTGTTTCATCGTCGTTGAATTTCATGTGTGGTGAACTTTCATAAAGTACGTTTGGCATTATACCGGAAGAGAAATTATATACTCACTGTGCTTGTATTATTTTCACTTTAATTTTCGTCTTTTTGTTACTGGCTGATTCATGTATTTTACGCACTGTACCTACTATTTTCTCTTGTATTATATTCAATTATATGTGTTTCAGTTCAATGTTATTTACCTAATTTGGTTGCTTTTACTGTTTCATTTTTAATTACAGCCTCATCTCAAACTCTCAGGAACTATAGCTTCAATTATGTCATTCAATTTGCCCTTGTCACAATAATTGATACAAATGATAGATTGATTGTTAAGGGTGTATATATATATTGACAAAGATACATTTTGAAATTGTCTCTAATATTGAGGGTAAATGTTAGAGAAGTCCATATAATGCCGACTGATTATAAACTTAGGTTTTCTTTGGTATTATCTATAAAAGAAGTTCAATGATTGTTTGATGAATAAATCTATCTTATATTATTTTTTTGTCAAAATATTAATTTTAAAAATTATATTTACTAAGCGCTATCGATTGTTATGTCACAATGAATGAGACTTATTAAAAGCAACAGCATTATAATACCAAAAGCATCCATTATAATACCAAAAGAATCCTTAGCTCAAAAACCATTCTCCATATCTGCATACTCAAAATCTCGCTCATCTTGATCATTGCTTCATGATTGAGAGGACCATCACAAATTGATTTTATGAGAGATATGGAGGTTAATTTTATTGCTAATTTGCTACTTTGAAGTATTTGAATTCAGCTCCGAGTCCTTGTAATGAAATGTCAACAAAATTGCTAAAAATATATGAAGGTTAATTTCAAGAAAAACATAAATTAATCAGCCATGTTGATCTCCAATTATTATGCTTTATATCAAATATTAATTAAGACAATGTAAAACACATAGAAAAAGAACATAAAAATTAAAAGACGAAAGGCCAATGTTAAAAATACTCGTGATATTTATTATTTACAATTTTATCAATTTGATTATTTTAGATATTTAAAATAATCGATTGATAAAAACGCTATTGCTTTTTTCATAATTAATTTTGAATTTTTTAAACATAGAAGATTCAATGTATTTATGTAGTTTAGGGGTAAAATAGAATTTTACTATAAATTCTGTTAAAAATTCTATTGTTTTTAATAGTTTTGGTAGTAAAATGATAAAATTAAGACATTACATGGGAAAAAGTAATTATTAGAAAATTTTAACAATATAGTAATATATCAAAAAAAGTTAGGTGGTAAAATGATAATATCCAATTTTTTAACCCCATTTTTTGAGATTGGATGTTCTTGGGTCAAAATTGACATCCCTTCTTTAATCCATGAATATTTAACCGGTATCAATTATTAGCATTATGTGGTTGTAATCCTTTTTATATCACTAGAAGTAGAATGGAATTAAAATCATTTTTTATAATGAACTAGACGAAGCTTATTAACAATCCAAAGTTATTGCAATTCTGCGTATGATGACTTTATGTTGAATCGTGGAGTGGAGAGATTGTCAGTTTCCCTCTAATACAATCAATATATATAACTTACTTTCTTATTATTTTCACAATATCCTATAACTTTTTTCTCGTCATAATTTTATTCTTATATCATATATGTTAAATAAATCAAATGAATTGAAACTCTAATAAAAAAAAAATGTTAAATACTAAAAGTAAGCAAAATACAGACATTAAATAAGTTTATCAATTATTATATTTTAGTATTTTAAAACTAATTATTCTACTTTATTTATAATTACAATGAAGAACGTAATTCCTTTTTTTAATTAACTTAGGTTCGATAAACTAAAATGTTTCCTTGGTTAGCCCACAATACATATATTTGTTTAATTTCTTTATTTTTCTGAGAGTAAATATCAATTTACTTCATGAAATTGTGAAAATATCCAATTATCCCCATTTACTGTTAAGAAGACAAAAAATAAATACCATTAACATGCTCTTATTACCTCATATTTTGAACGAAAATAAGATAATTTAAAGTTTTCACACTTTTAAAGAGTAAATTGATGAAAATTGTCATTTTATCTGAGAAGTAAATTGAAGTTTGCCATTATTATAAATGTAGAAAGACGTCCAGAAGAAAATACATTTTAAAAGATGCCAGTAAGTAAAAATTATGTTTATTATTACAATTGAAAAAGCAAATATGTGTGTCTGTGTGTGAATTGATAGGAATCAGGTGTTATATGAGAGGCTAACTATCCGACTTGCATGTGCAGCGGTCAGCGCAGAAGGGGTGTAAGATAATGTGAAACGTGGCCGTAGGGATAGTGTGAAGTCTAGTTTGGAACATTCTATTTTGGGTTTCCAAAGTATGGCAGCCACCAGTTCATGGATGGTTTGAGCATAATACAGATGCCTCTGTGGATATTGAGTTTGGGGAAGTTAGCTATGCAGCTAGAGTGCGTAATTATGATGGATTAGTTATGGCGACAGGGCGATTTTGGTGCCTATTCCATGATATTGAATTGTTGAGGCACAAGCCTTGCACTTTGGTCTCTTGCTTGCAAACGAGATTAGTTTATCTCTGTTTGATTGAATATGCAATATTGAGTGTTTGGATGATGAGAAATTGAAGAGAAAACAAAAGAATTAGAAAGAAACAGAGAGAAGCAGAGGAAAGAAGATTCTGGAAATTTATTGAAAGGCTTTTTAATCAAAACCATTGACCACAGCAGAGATCAATGCCACTATTTATACTAGTTACAAGTTCAATACGTGTGTATAACAGAAACTAACAATATAACAGAAAGTAACAGCTCAGCAGAATTGATATCAGCTGCACGCCACTCTACCGTTGTTATGCATGCTCTCGAAACCACCTTTACTCACATATGCTGTCATCCCCCCTCAAGCTAAACGATCCTGGAAGAACGTTGAGCTTGCTCCTTAGATAATTGAACTGACCAAAGGGAAGAGGCTTAGTAAGAATATCAGCGGTCTGATCTTCACTGGGAACAAAATAGATAACAACCTTCTTGGCAGCAACTGCATCACGGATAAAATGAATATCTAATTCAACATGCTTAGTTTTAGCATGATACACAGGATTGGAGGCCAAAGCAATGGCCCCTTGATTATCACACCACAAGATAGGGAGAGTAACAAGAGAAATCTGTAACTCAGCTAGGAGAGAGTGAATCCACAAGACCTCAGAGGTGGCATGAGCTAAGGCCCTGTATTCAGCTTCAGTACTGGATCTCGAAACAACCGACTGCTTTTTGGAAGACCAAGAGACAAGATTGGGGCCCAAGTAAACTGCATAGCCAGCTACAGACTTTCGATCATCACGATCAGATGCCCAGTCAGAATCACTGAAGCAATTGAGCTGTACACTACCAGAATGAGAGAACTTAAGACCAAAGTGAATGGTACCCTTCAGATAACGCAACAACCGTTTGCAGGCCTCCCAATGATCAGCCGTAGGTGAGGCTAAAAATTGACTCAGTCGATTAACAACAAAAGCAATTTCAGGACGAGTAAGAGTGACATATTGTAAAGCACCAATGAGACTTCTATACTGGGAGGCATTAGAGATGGCAGTACCAGAGTTCTTGGTGAGATGACAACCAGTAGACATGGGGGTAGGAACTGGACTGCAGTCAGCCATATGATGTTTAGCCAAAAGATCAGCAATGTACTTAGCTTGAGAAAGATGGATCCCATCTGACGTTTTAGTAACCGCAATGCCAAGAAAATAATTCAGTTCACCCAGGTCCTTCAAGGCAAATGTTTGATGCATAGTGCTGATAAGTTGCTGAACCAGAAGAGGATCTGAGCCAGTAATGATAATGTCATCGACATAAACAAGAACGAGCAGCACCTGATCATTTTTCCATTTAAAAAATAGGGAAGTATCAGATCTGGAATTGTGGAAACCCCATTGGGAAATCATGGCATTCTTCAACCGATCAAACCAGGCTCTAGGAGCTTGTTTCAAGCCATAAAGAGCCTTCTTGAGTTTGCAGATATGAGTAGGTCGGGAGGGATCAATGAAACCTTCAGGCTGGGGCATATAGACATCTTCGATCAGGACACCATTAAGGAATGCATTATTGACATCAACTTGATGAATAGACCACTGGTGCATGACTGCAATGCTGAGAATAATTCGAACTGTGGAAGCTTTGACAACAGGACTGAAGGTTTCAGTATAATCTATCCCATGAACCTGATGAAACCCCTTAGCAACCAGCCTTGCCTTATAGCGGGAAATGGAACCATCAGAGTGATATTTGACTCGAAAAATCCACCTGTTGCCTACAACTTTGACTGGTTGAGTGGGCAAAACTAGTTCCCATGTATCATTGGCTTGAAGGGCACGGAACTCCTCTTGCATTGCCTTATACCACTTGGGATCAGTTATGGCTTGGGAAACTGAAGTAGGTTCGGATGGGGAGGCAAGAAGAGCAGCAATATACATCTTAGGCTTATAGATACCAGCCTTAGATCGAGTGATCATAGGATGGCCTGTGGGTGGAAGTGCAGGTAAGGTATGAGGAGGAGATGGAGTTGGTGTAAAGTTACCTGGTGAGGACTGATCAGGATTGGATGAGGAATAAGGAATAGGGGCCTCAGTGTAAGGCATGGATGTTGAGGAAGAAAGATCATTTGCAGAGGAAGGAGCCAAGGGAGCCTGTATCAGTGGAGCTGGAACCTGAAATAAAGGAGCGGAGGATGTAGCTGGAATAGCAGACTGTGAAGAAGACTCAAGAGGACTACAGGACTGCTTAGGATTTGAAAAATCTGAACCAAGTGACATAAGGAAAGGAGTTTTCATCAAACACAACATGATTGGTGACATATACTCGACCAGAGGAATGCAAAGCACTTGTAACCCTTATGAAAAGAACTATACCCAATGAAAATACACCTTTCAGATCTAAAAGCAAGCTTATGCTTGTTATATGGTCGAAGATTGGGATAACAAGCACAGCCAAAAACTCTGAGAAAAGGATAATCGGGTTTTTGAAGAAAGAGTTTTTGATAAGGTGAGATGTTATGAAGTGTAGGAGTTTGGAAGTCTGTTGATAAGAAAAACAGCGGTGTGAAAGGCATTCCACCAGAATTTCAATGGTAGGTTAGCTTGAGCTAATAAGGTGAGACCAACATCCACAATATAGCGATGCTTCCTTTCTATTCTTCCATTTTGATGATGGATATGAGGGCAAGGATGTCTAAAATGAATGCCAGAGTTAGACAGTAAAGAGGTAAAGCTTCGGAATTCACCCCCCCAATCAGTTTGGACTGTTTTGATAGATTTATGCAGATGTTTTTCAATAAAGGTTTTGAACTCAGTAAAAACTGGAAGTGCATCTGATTTTGCAGCTAAAGGAAATATCCAGGTAAAACGGCTAAAATCATCTAGAATGGAAAGATAATACGAGTATCCTTGTGTGGAAGTAATATGGGAAGGACCCCAAAGATCAGCATATAGCAACTGCAAAGGTTCTGTAGTTTTGGTTGCTACAGAATTGAAATGAAGCATATGATTCTTGCCTTGTTGACAAGCATTGCAAAACAGCAAAGACTGATTCTTATTTGAAACAACAAAGTCATTACAAGTATTTGATACAATTTTAAGGGCATGAGGAGCAGGATGACCTAATCTCTTATGCAGAAGATTAATGTCAATAGATGCTTTATTAACTGAAAAAAACAGATGGTTGACAAAATGAGTGGGTTGACCCTGAACTGTTATAAGGAAAATTTGGACAATATGCAAACAATGACACAAATTGAGATGAGGGGGTACAGAGCAAAGTTGAAGGAGCTTCAGAACTCTGAACTTGATACAGGCCACCTTTTGCAACTCCTCTAAGCAAAATGATCCCTGTGCTCCTGGCCTTAACAAAGCAAACATGTTCAAGAAACTCAATAATAATATCATTATCAGCTATGAGTTTGGATACACTAAGTAGATTTTTAGTGATATTAGGAACATGTAAGACATGGGTTAGAACTAAGGGTTCATGTGAACTGGTGGCAATTAATGCAGATCCAATATGCAGAATACTTAGAGCATTACCATTACCAACCAGGATTTTTTCTGATCCAGCATACACAGTAGATTCAAGAAGCTTACCTGAATCATTGGTAATATGATTGGTTGCTCCACTGTCTATATACCAAAAAGGATCCTCAGCAATCTCTGGAGAAGGAGCCATCTGTGAAGATGCTTGAGGAGTATAAGGTGCTGTTGGATAAGCTGTGTGGAAGTTAGCGAACCCAGGAGAACCAGAGAAGTTACCACCAGCCATGGGATAAGCACCTGTTGGAAATAGGGGATTGCATGCAAAAAAGGCAGCAGGTTCTGAAGAAGCCATATTGCCTTGATAATTTGTTCCTCTGGATATTGGAAAACCACCAGCAGCTTGAGAGCTGGAATTTCTGCCATATCCTGTGAATGGTCGAAATCCACCATTTGGAACAAAAATTCCTGAGTTATTTTTGCCATAGTGATTCTGACCTGGTTTGAAACCACCATAAGAATTTCCTCTGATTTGATTTCTTTGTGGTGTGAATGCTGGATTATATCGATTCCTACATTTATAAGCTCCATGTCCTGGTATGAAACAAATTTGGCAAACAATGTCGGATGTATTACCCCCTCCACTTTGTCCATTACTACCTCCAGTATTAAAATTTCCATAGCCAAAGTTATTACCATTGTTTCCAAAGTTTCTTTGATAACTGCCATTATTCTTTCCAGTGTTTTGATTTTTTTGAGCAACATTGGCTGACATATTGTGCATAACATCTCCAGTAACTTTGCCTTTCTTTTGTTCAACTCGATTCTCATGACTTAACAGTAATGCATAGAGTTCATCAAGACTAATCTTATCTCCTCGAGCTAGAACAGCAGTCACCAAGGATTCATAGTCAGATGAATCTAATCCAGTTAGCACATGTTGCACAAAGTCATTTAATTCAACTGTTTTTCCTGCTAAGGCCAGGCTATCAGCCAGCCTCTTCATTTTTGCAAAGTAATCAGCCATTGACATGGCACCTTTTCTAAGAGTTTGAAGTTGCATTTTCAGAGTCATAACTCGAGCTTGAGATTGTGATACAAACATATTCGTGAGAGAGTCCCACAGTTCTTTAGATGTAGTGCAGTGAATTACAGTTGACAGAAGATTTTGTTGAATTGAAGACATCATCCAACTCAAAAGAAGTTGATCTGTTTTGATCCAAGTAGAGAAGTTTGGATTTACCTCTCTTGAAGACGATCCAGTAGATGAGCTAGCTCCACCAGCAATATGAGGAAGAAATTGATCTGGACACACACTGTCACCATTGATAAAGCTTTCCAAACCATTGCCTTTGATTGAAGTTAAAATTTGTGTACGCCACACAATGAAATTATGTTGATCAAGTTTCACTGGTGTTACGAAGCTATAAGATGGATTACTTGGAGTATTTTGATTCGAATTGAGTAATTGTGGCTCTGATACCATGATTGAATATGCAATATTGAGTGTTTGGATGATGAGAAATTGAAGAGAAAACAAAAGAATTAGAAAGAAACAGAGAGAAGCAGAGGAAAGAAGATTCTGGAAATTTATTGAAAGGCTTTTTAATCAAAACCATTGACCACAGCAGAGATCAATGCCACTATTTATACTAGTTACAAGTTCAATACGTGTGTATAACAGAAACTAACAATATAACAGAAAGTAACAGCTCAGCAGAATTGATATCAGCTGCACGCCACTCTACCGTTGTTATGCATGCTCTCGAAACCACCTTTACTCACATATGCTGTCACTGTTAATTGTTGAGTCAGATTTAATGTGAGTAGTTTGGTTGGTGACAAGATAGGGCAGTACTCGTATTAAACTGTGTTGGATTACTTTTAAAAAATAACGTCTTACTTTTGTTGAAGTAGGATTTTCGGATTAGCCATATACATAGAACTTACGGCCAAACAGTAGATGATTTGGCAAAATTTGTTCTTTAACTGGTATAATTGTTTTGCATAGGGGGAAGATTTTCCATAACATTTAACTTGTTTCGTCTGAGTTTTTTTCTAAAATAATGAGAAGTTTATTTTAAAGAAAGTAATTAAATCAAATAATTAATAAATATTGGAGTTGGGCCCAAAACCGTAAAGAGAAATGTGACAATTTGATGACTTTACTGTGGGACTCATTTAGAAAGAAGGGTATTTAATATCATTTTGCTCTCATGATTTTTCATTTTGCAAAAATTGAAAATAAAAGAAACTTGCTTGGTAGGACCTATTTATTGTAGCATTTTTGTTTTGTTTGAAACAAGTACAACTTTATTCTTTGATTTCTATCAAAGAAAGGAAAATTTTATGAGACCGTGATTACTTGATTATTATATACCATTAGATTAAATCAACAATTCATAATAATTATAATATAATAAAAGAATTTAATTAAATTATATTTTATCGGTTAAATATTATTTTAAAAGTTAAATTTTACCGGTTTAAAATAGGAAAAAAAAAAAGATTTGCCTTTTAAAAGAAAAAATATATATAAAAATCTAAATTCAATCCCTTATTGTATCGAAAAAGAGAAAGACACACCCACCGCCGCGATAGCTTCCATTCGGGTGCGCTGGCGATACATATGCAGATTGTAGCCGTTCTTGAGCGACTTTCTGCCTTGTTCCAACTGCTGCATCTCTGCCTTCGCTGCCTCGTCTTGGTTTGTCCGTCGTCACCCGCGCAAGGTAAGGTCAACTTTAGGATTCGATGATTTTTTGAAATTAGCCATATTAGAAGCTTGGCGATTTGCTTTTGCTTTCTGTCTGTCTATGTGATTTGAGTTGGAAACCAAGAGGAGAGTTGGGTTTTCCAGAGAGGTTAATGAAGAATAATCTCTTCACAATTAGGACTTAAGGGCAACAATATTGATGATTAGTAGAGCAGTGTAATCACAGGCGGTGTTGGTTTCAGCATTAGTAATCTCTTTATTGAGATTGTAGAATGGCGAATTTTGGAGTGTGATCCAGGGATTCGAAGAGTCGCAATCGTGAAATTTTTCCATGCATTAACTTTATCAAACATTCAAAACATATATGCAAAATGAGTTTTTGCTTTTGATACATTGGTGATTGGCCCTTTTTTAATTGATAAAAAGCACTTCAGCATTTGTGATTTGTGTGAATCAGAACAAGGGAAAAGTGATTATTTTTATTAAGAAATAAAGAAGGGTCTTTACTCTCTAATCAAACTGGAGTCTGCTGCTAGTTCATGTTTAAAAAGCAGATTAAAAATACTGGACACTTGATTGAATCTTTTGTTCACCTGAATTATTGAAACTGAATCCCATTTTTCTCCTCTGCCTTTACTCCCTTCTATTTTTTTAAGGACCTCTCTAACTTACATTTAACGTAACATACAGCTGGTGATATGACTGGCCGACAAATAAGTATATGCCAAGTAAACATAAGAATAGTGGTTGGGGGCCGGTCACCAAAAAATGTTAGCATAGGAGACACCCTTCTCCAGCCGGTTGTCTCTGCTATCAACTGTTCGCGTTTCATCGACGACTCAGTCCTTCTCATTGAGTTAGAATCGGGATATTGCAAACTCAAATATTTTCCAGCTACTGCTAAACCCAAAACCCACATCAATGATAAATCATCATCATCTCATTGAAAAACGCGCACAATCTCTTCATCATCACCATTCAAATCCAACTTCAAAGTCAAAGTTTTTATTCGATTTCAAACAAAACTCAAATGGGATACCCGGCTTGGAGACTGAAAATCAGTTTTTAGTTGTGATTCTTCTCCTCCCTTGGCCGTTTTCTTGGAGTCCAAATAGAACCAGATCGAGAAATTAATTCTAAAGAAAATTCCAAATATGGGTCTGTTTTTGCTTCTGATCTTGTTGTTGTTGTTTCCTCAAAATTGAAGTTGAAGTCAAAATCCAAGTCATTTTCTTCGTTGTTGAGTTCTCCGAGTTCATGGATGGATTCACCTTCTTCTCCATCATCTCCGCCGCAAAGAAATGGCTGTTTTTGGTGTTCTCCGAAGAGTGCTTCAAAGAAAAAGAGTAGGGAAAGTCCAATTCTTGGTGACGATCTTGATTTGGGTATAATGAATGATGAGTTCTTGTCGGATGTGAGTACTTTTTTTGTCAAAGAGCAGGAAAAGATACTGCAAAAGGTAATGAAGGAGCAAGAAAAGGTTAGTCGAGAGGTAGAGAAGACTGTTAAATGGGTAAACCAATTCAGTCAGTTTCCCGTCTGTTATAATTTTTGGACAAATTAAACCTCAGCTGTTGGATTAGATTTTAACACTTTGAGCGGACAAGATTTTCTAGATTGTATGTTACGTTAAACGTAACTTAGGGATTGCCTATTAATATAATTATAATTTGTTTGTCCCCCATCTTCGCTCACGTCGTCTCGCTCTCGCTCTGGTTCTCTCTCTATGTTCTTGTTGCCAATTCAAATCGAATCTTGTTCTTCATGAGCGTATCCATATTCTCGATTGGAATGACGAAATCTCTGTAACCTAAGAGGTTTGCTTTTACCTCTTCCTTATATGTATATATATATATATTATATGTGTGTGTGTGTGTGTATTGGCAGTTACCTTTTCTTGTGAATTTGGCCTGTCTTAGCTTTGTTTTCTTTTGAAATTCAGTTATTCAAATGAGCTTATAGTAACCTCTCGTGGCAATTACTGACGTTTTTTTTTTATTTTTCGTTCTAGCAGTTTTTTAATTCTTTACAATGAATTTTTTGTCAGTATGAGCTTCGCATTTTAGGGTTGATAATTTAGAGCTCTTATAATTTATTGGTATTTTCCCTTAAATTTACTGAAAAGAAGAAAAAAGTGTCATCCTTGGAATTTCTATCATGGGTCTTCTGAGTATTTGTTACCTGTTTCTGATTCAACTTTGATTGTTACTTCAGAGCTGTAGCTAAAAAGATGGGTGGCCACGATTCGGGTAGTGCTTCTAAGGATGGCAGAGATGAAGGTTAGTTGGTTGCTTCATGGTCTAATAAATTGTTGATTTAATGTCATATTTACTATCATTTCAGTAAAAAAAAAATAATAATAAACAATGTGTATTATGTTGTGCTATACTTGAATAGTCTTCTATGAATTATTAATAGAGGCATGAATTTGTAGTTGCGTGATGAAAATAGTGGCTGAAAGACTGGGTTTGAGAGTATAAATTAAATTTGTAATGCATAGGTGTATGAACCATCGAAATATTGTATTGATTACTCCTTTAATATGCAAAATATCCTCATTTGAAATGTCTAAATGGCTCCTAAATGAACTTATCTCGTCAGTACCGCATTTTAGAACTTTCATTTTATGAATTCATTTACGTCTTTGCTAGGAGTGAGTACTCAGAGTCTTTTTCCTTTTTTAAATTTTATGATAAGAAGTGCTCAGAGTCTATCAATGGACATGTCTAGGATGCTTTGACAAAAAGTAGCTTAATTGTTTTTGGTTTCACTTCACCAATTTATTGCTGATTGGTTGGAAATAGTCTCTAGTACAAAAGACAACATAAAGGTGGTTTTACTTGGTACCTTTTTATGATTGGTTGAGCATTTGCTTGTTGTCTATAGGTTCCACAGTTTTTCTTTTGGGATCTTAAAACGTGTTTGTACACAGAATGAAAATTATTATTCTCAAATCTTGTTTGGTTGATTTATTTTCCAGATGATGAGGAAGAATATGAGGATGCTAGCGGAGGTAACAGGCTTTTGGGGTTTATGTTCGGGAATGTTGACAATGCTGGCGATCTCGATGTTGATTACCTTGATGAGGTGATAATCTGATCATGTTTCATGTATAAATTCACATATAAATTAACTAATAATGATAACACCTAGCCACAAGCAGACAAGTCAATGCATGACAGTCTTTACTTAGATGTTTTAGCTTTTCCTTGTGAATTGTGTGTGTTATAAGGTTTATATATGTTACAAATCTTTTGATTTTTTTGAGGCATTTACTTTGGGGACCATGGTTGAATTCTACTCTTTGGATGCTTACACTTATTGGAAATAAGAAGGTTAGACCTGACAATTTTGATGATTTGTGGTACATATGCTGAAGTAAATACTGATGTATCATTATATCATGTGTTTGTATCCATTTAGTCTCTACAGAACTACATTTAGTTTGGCTTTTGTATGGCCAAAGGGGCTTTACAAATTCTGTTTTTGTAGATTTGGAATTTTCTGTCTTTTTTTTTTTTTTATCCTCAGAGTTCATCTGTAGAACTGTTGATCACATTAATGGGAGTGATGCAATTAATTTTCCAGGACGCCAAGGAGCACCTTGCTGCAGTTGCTGACAAGTTGGGTCCGTCTCTCACAGATATAGATGTATGTAATTCTCAATCATGTTTTCCAAGTATTTTGTTCTTAGTGTTTGGTTGGCAGAATCTTAAGTGTCTCTTATATGGTATGATACTAATGAGGTTTTTCAGCTTTCAGTTGTCAGTAAATTCACCACAACCGCGGGTAGATGCTGTTGAACAAGGTGATGTTTGTCTGCCAGGAAAATCTCTCTCATGCAGTCTTTGGTGTTCTGTTAGTATCTTTGTTTCATCAACTTGTTTTTTTAGTAATTATTTCCTTTGTTCAAAGACATTGTAGAAGCAGTTAGCAGTAATAGTTATGGAAAAGCCTCTGATTATGGGCACAAACATAATGGTCCATGCAAGATTCATTATTGTCCAATACCCAGTAGGGGGTGTAATTAATTGTGATATTACCTTCGTATGTAGTTCTCTTTTGGGTGGATTGGCGAGAAAGAAGTAGCTGTATTATTTTAGGTGAAAAAGAGATATAGCCATAATTTTTTTAGGGGAGGAAGATATTAATGGGTATTGGACAGGTTCGATTCTTTTCTCCTATTTGGGTGTCAACTTCCAAGGATTTTCAAGATTACTCATTCTTTTTCATTCAGCTTGATTGGGATCCAGTTTTGGGTTAATTTTGTTAGTTTGGATTCTTATTCTTGTGCCTCCGGTTTCAAGGATTCCTTTTTCAAAATTTTGTATAGGTTTTGGTGTTCTACACTATGGGGAAGATTTTAGTTTATGGACCTCTGGTTCACTTTTGTAATATCCATTACCTTCTCATATTCTATAAAGTTTTTCTGTTTCCTATAAAAAGAAAATTACCTTTATATGTAGAACCTCTGATAAAATGTCTGAAAGGTGATAATGAGATGTTAAACTAATATGATCTGAAAGTACATTTTGAGATTTTTGCTGGGCAAGTTGTATTTTTTGAGCTTTATGGCCTGTGTATATGTGATTGGTGAATCAAGAAGCTCTACCTTCTTTATTGATTCATTCTCTATGGAGTTTCGACTATACATTTTTCCTTGGTACTTTTTACTACCGAGGTTATATTTTCTTTACCCTCTAGTAGATAGATGATTATTTTTTTCATCACAATCTAGTTAATGATCTTTTGTACTAGATTACAGCTTCAAATGTTTGATTTATTGTTGGGTGAAGAGATGGGATTCTTTCTCTTTTAGATTTACTGAATAACGGATGGAACTTCAGTCTAATTCACAGTTTTAAATAGTTGTTCTTTCTGGCCAAGTTTTGTAATTAAATTTTTTTTGTTTTTGTACTACTAGATTATGACGAGAAGGCTGAAGATGCAGTAGATTATGAAGATATTGATGAGCAGTATGAGGGGCCAGAGATTCAAATTGCTAGCGAGGAGGATTACTTGTTACCAAAGAAGGAATACTTTGCTGCTGAAGTTTCTCTTGCTGCTTTGAAACCTACAGCTTCTCCATTTGATGATGAAAATTATGATGAGGATGAGGAGCTGGAAAAGGAACATGAGGAGGTGGACAAAGAAACTGAAGATACAACAACAACCTTATCAGGTTCACTTTATCTAATCTTAGATTTAATAACTACTAACCTTTTATATACATTCCACACACATACACACACACACACACACTCACACTCAATGTATGTGTATGTGTGTACTTGTATTATTATGGTCATTGTAATAGTTTACTTCATTTAGACATTTGGTTTGGCTTGTCATCATGTATCCATAAAAATACGATCCATTTCTGCCCAGCTCTAATATCTGTTTGGTTGGAGTGTTTTGAGCATCAGATTGTCCAAACAGAAATTTTTCATATATATGCTCAGTTTTCATGGACTGTTTGTGTGAGTATGGGCTTTTATTGTTCTGTAACTTCTTTGCATGTAAGAAGAAACTTGTTTTGATTTGTTATGTTGTTGGATGATGAGTACATAGTTTGAATGCAGCTTAGCCTTTGCCATGTTAATTGACCCCAGCCTTTTTGTCTCTTACAAATTATGGTGAACTTACTTGAATGTTTATAGGCTATCTAATGAAGCAATCTTAAGTAGTGATAGGAAAATTTTATCTGTGGAAACCAGAATGGTTTTATGCTTGCCATTTTGTGGAGACTGAGTTTCCTTCTTTCCTCAATGTATATTAATTGATTCTTTGAATATCTAGTTATTATTGTTTCTTGACCATTTGATAACTTTCCACAATTGACTTTCTTTTCATAGTTTTATTTGGTGTTTGACTGTCTTTAGTCTTATTTCCAGGTGGGCAGGCTGAGTGTGCTACAGCAGTTCTGGATGGGGAAAAACCTCCTGAGGATGATCCAGGAGTTGGCTCTTTGGGTGCTGAAGAAGATATGACAGCTGGGGTACAAGATTATGATGAGGTCAGTGGGTGGCTTGTAATTTTCTTTTAATTTTGAGATTTTGTCATTCCTTTGCCCTTAAGTTTTTTTTTCCAATTTTAATTTTTTTTATGGCGCATATGTCTTCTTGTATTAGAATGTCTAAAAAGTGTTTTGATCAGTAGCCCTAACCCTTAGTTTCCCTTTTCACTCTAAAGACTAAGAAAGAAAGTGGTGGAATTGCTGCAAATGAAATGCGATTGCTCTGAATCAGTGGATTCAAGGCGATATGTTTTTGCTTTTCGGAATTGTTTGATTCATGTCTTAGATGAATATCCTGCATTCATGATATGGCATGATGTGGCACTGAGCTTGTAGGATATCCTATGGGCAAATTAATTATGTGACATATTTGCAATGAAAGAACCAACAAATGGTTATTAGAAACACTGTTTTGGAAATGTGTAATTGTGGCAATAATTAAGTTTTGAGCTGCTTTGCGAAAACTATTTTCGTTGTATGTTGTGTATATTTGCTTCTTGGCATCGTGCATGAAACTAGTTACTGACCATATGGGCAGGTGGTACAACCTGTAGTTTGTGGGTGCTTTTTTATGTCATTTTTTTTTTCAGGTGCTTTTTGTACTCTTAAAATCAAAGCATTGAAATTTGTGGGTTGTTAATCAAATAAATATACGAGTTCTTTGCCTACTCATATCTTTTGTCTCCTGCTGATCTACGAGTTGGGAAATCATGTTGTCAAAACTTGCTCTTATCATATACCTGTTGTGTTATGTATAGAGATTGACATTTAATGAAGTTAAATAAAGGTCTGTTTGTTTTTCATGAATAATGCAATTTCAAGAATGAATTTTGCGAACTTTATGGTTTGGCCCGTTACATGATCATTATATCACTCGATCTCACTGGATTGCATTTGGATACAAAGCCAAATAATGAGATTCTTGTTCCTCGGAATGAATTACACATATCAATTGCTGCATGTTGCAAAGGGTGCAAGATATTATGGCTCTGTTCTGTACTGTTGCGCGGTGGCAGCCAAGCTGCTTGGCTGCCACAGTGCACCAGTCCCAAATGGCACCTATATCTTATCAATTTATCTGTAATTATGAGTAATCGAAAGCTGAACCTCCCCCCCACCCCCCAAAAGAAAGATACTCGACTGAAACAAGTTCATTTAATCCGTCATGCTTTCCAGCAGCAGAGTTCCGTCTACGCATAAATTGGATAAGTGATGGATGGAAACCTTACCTCACTGTTTATATTTATGTCAATTATAAATATTGAATAGTGTACTTCGTTCATACTCGGGGTCTTAGTCAGCCTTAGGCCGTTTTCCAGCAGGGTAATATGAATACTAGTTCTTATGCTTGGTTGCACTGATTAGGTCATCTTTTCCACTTGAAAGCAGAAGGGCCATAGCCTTGCTTACTACAGTTAAGATAAAGATAACTACTACTCGTGGTCGTTTCCTCTCGGAGCGCCCTTTGATAATTTCTTTCCTGTATAGAGTGACTTGTGCAACTCCTTGAAAGAGGGACGGAAATGAAAGTGGTGGATATTGGGTGAAGAGGATATAGTGACAACGAGCATAGCGGACTGGAGATCGAAAAAATTGCAACTTATTTGCATGTTTCATTGTTCTGTGTGTCATATGAAATGATTAGTCTTTTTGAAATAAACTGAAAAAGTTTGACTGTGATTTCATCATTCATTTTTAAGCAAGAGGTGGTGTGGTTGTTGATGCCAAAGGTTTAGTGGGTCAAGATATTTTGTTGTCCTGTGTGGATTGGTTTGTGTTAAGCTAACTATTTCTTGGACATGCAGCATCTATCATTCTTTTACTCCGTTTAAGTTTATCAATATAATTCTGTCTTTCATTTCACAAGTGCAAAACGCAATCCTGCTGACATGTTAGTTTAATACCATTAAAAACCAATCTTATTAATCTGTTAACATAAAAACCAACAGGAGCTTGCTGATATTCTGAAAGGGCCATTAGATGGACAAGTTTTGACTCCACTTCCAGTTTTATGTGTGGAAGACGGAAAGGTGATCTTAAGGTTCTCCGAAATTTTTGGTATTCATGAGCCCTTGAAGAAGGGGAAGAAAAGAGATCAAAGATATTCCACTCCTAAAGGTAGGTGGTTTTTGTTTTAAGTGCTTCCAATTTTCTTGAATTCTGGGAGCTAATCTTTGTCAACGTACGTTCACGGTTTTTACTTTGTTCTTGTTTTAATTATCTGGATCCTCCCTTCTACCCTTTATTTCCAGATAAATACAACACCGTGGATGTTTCAAATCTTGTGGAAGAAGATGAAGAGGTGTACCTAAAGGGCTCTGGTCAAGGTTTTCCATTATTTAAACAGGCCCATATTTTTCAGCATGATATCTCCTCACTTAATGATGATGAATCGGAATTAGTAAAATTTGGTGTTGAGCAAGATGCTGCCACTATATCTGAGCAGCGTGATGAGCAAAGAAAGGACTCTTGTATTTGTTCAGAGCCAATGAAAGAGGACTCAAATGTAAGTCTTTCTGTAGGATGGAAGTCAATGTCGAGTCTGAATTTTCTCCCTCTTGATCAGCACGATTGGGAAGAAAACATCCTCTGGGACAATTCTCCTGCAGCGAGTGACAATTCTATAGAGAGTCATGAAATCCCTGGAGCTGACGTAGAATCTGCTTTAATGAGGGGAATTGAACTTGATACTGGACGAAATAATCTTCATCGGAGAACTACGAGCCCACATGAGAAGGATTGTATGGTTAATATGCAAAATTCTCCCGTTTTGTCGGAGACTTTTGGTTCTAAAAGTTCTTCAGATAATTCAAGTCATCTATTCACAGAAAGCAGATACCATCCTCAGCTTTTGAGGTTAGAATCTCAGTTGGATCTGGATAATCATAATAATGCAAATAGTATAAAAGATAATGTTTCAATAAAGCTCTGCCAAAGTGATGCCGTAAAACGTTTTAGCAAATGTACATTAAAAAACAGAGATATGATGGACGGATCTTGGTTAGACAATATTATATGGGAGCCGGTGGATGCTGTAGGAAGGCCTAAGCTGATTCTTGATCTTCAAGATGAGCAGATGCTTTTTGAAATTCTGGATAACAAGGATGATGAACATCCCCTGCTTCATGCAGGGGCTATGATCATAACTCGATCTGCAAAGCCAAGCGGTGGGGATTGTACTGAGCCATCGGGTCAAAAATATCAGTCTGACTGGAAATTCAATATTGCTAATGACAAGTTCTATATGAATGGGAAAATTTCCCAGCAGCTGCAATCAAATTCTAACAAACGCACTGCTCATGGTATCAGAGTTCATCATTCTGCACCTGCACTTAAGCTCCAGACAATGAAACTGAAGTTAAGCAAGTAAGGGTCCATTTCATGTTGTCTGCACTGTTAATTGCATGTTTTTCAGATCTCTACTGGTAATTCTCTTTGTGCCATGGTGCACCATTTTATCCTATGGATGTCACAAACATTTCTTATCCAATTGGTGTTTTTACATTTGTTTTAGAGAAGGAAAATTGTGTTTTCGACGTGATACTTTTAAAAATTGGTAACTTATCTTAAAAATAGTATATAAAATTGAAAACAGTGAAAATATGTTTGGTTGTTTTTCCGAAAAAGTTGGAACAGTGAGAGAGAGTAAAGAATTTCTTATTATTTAATGACTTTTTTATAGTTGCATTATATTTTTTTTGTTAGTTATTACCATAAAGTGTATTTTTTTAAAGTGGTCTTTTATTACTTTAGTAGATAAATATAAAAGTGTCTACATAATATCACAAGGTAATATAATAAATATAAAAATATTTTATGTCATTAAAAAAAATTTTTTGTTAGAAAATTATTTTTTTGTATATTGCTTTTTAATTTATTACAAATATTCCCAAAAAATAGTTAATTTTGTATTTTTTAAAATAATAATGTATTTTTTATTGTGTTATATTTATAACATAATAATATTTAAGATAATATAAATCAATTTATAATTATATTTACATTTGTTTGTATTCTTATATATTATAATAATGGAAATAAGACATCTTTATTGTAGGATCCACAAAATATATTGCAATGATTATACAAAGTCAAATTTGTGAGACCCTTGGCAGAGAACAAAAATTTGAGAATGCTAATATGGCGTTTTTTAGTTTCCTTCACAAACTTCAAAGAACATAAATGATTCATTTCTTGTTACTATAGCATTTTCCTGAAAAAAGGAGTCCACCAAACAAGTTTTATCCATTTTCCTTTTCACAAAATGAATAACAGCAGACTAAAAACGTTACCAGACACACCTAAATATCTAAACTATTTTGAGCTGTTTCTCATTTCAGATTTACATAAGCAGTAATTTTACAATTTATTTTATTTTATTTAGTTATTTTAATTCATTAGAGGGTACTGTTAAACCACTCTGAAAGAATGAACAGAAGCTTCAAAATTTGTTTCCTGTCATTTGCTCTCTCTCTCTCTCTCTCTCTCTCTCTCTCTCTCTTTCTCTCTGCAAAAGTCCCTAATATCAATTTATTTTATTTTATTTATTTATTTTAATTCATTAGAGATTGTTGTTAAACCACACTGAAAAAATGAACAGAAGCTTCCAAATTTGTTTCCTCTCATTTGCTGTCTCTCTCCGCAAATGGCCCTGATATGGAATCAAGATCCGAGTGCAAATGTATCACCTTTAACTAAGAATTGGACTTCTGCTTGATTTCAGTCTGTTTACTATAAGGATTTCTTCAATTTATTGAGAATACAGAATTGGAGAGTTAACGGCTAATGCTTGATGCAAAATTAGCCAGGTTTCCTAAACTTGTAGACAGGCGATTACTGTTAGTAATTTTTTTTTTTTCAATTATCTGTTCTGTATGATTTCCCAAGTTGTTCATGCAACTGAATTGCTTCGTTAATTTTGTACCCACTGCATTCCGTCTTATGCAATTGTTTTTTACCCACTGTTTTCAGTAAAGATATAGCTAATTTTCACCGGCCCAAAGCTCTATGGTATCCACACGACAGTGAGATGGCTGTCAAAGAACAAGGAAAGCTGCCAACTCAAGGACCTATGAAAGTTATAGTAAAGAGCTTAGGCGGCAAAGGAAGTAAACTACATGTGGACGCTGAGGAAATAGTCTATTCCATCAAAGCAAAGGCTTCGAAGAAGCTAGGTTGTCATTTTTCTTTGACACACATTTATCACCCTATTTGTGTAGTCTTTATCAAATAAATGTTTGGTGTCATTAATGAATTTAAGGTTTAAGACTTCAGAATTTGTGAAGAAGGATAACATCTTAACTTGTACCTTTGTTCTTATAGATTTCAAGCCTGCAGAATCTGTTAAACTATTTTATTTGGGGAAGGAGCTTGAAGACCATAAATCTCTTGCTGACCAAAATGTCCGCCCAAATTCCTTGATTCATCTTATACGCACAAAAATACATTTGTTGCCAAGGGCACAAAAGCTTCCTGGGGAGAATAAATCTTTACGCCCTCCCGGTGCATTTAAGAAGAAATCAGATCTTTCTGTGAAAGATGGTCATGTATTTCTAATGGAGTAAGTACTTTTCTCTTTTCTCTGTTTATATCCCATTTTATTGTCTTCCATTATATTCACTTGGACTTTTATTGTGTGCCTTGTATAGAAGACCACTTGTATCATGTATAGAAGATCACTGCACAGATGGATTGATATTTTGGATGGCCATACGAACAGAATTTATATGGAATTAAATAAGTTCTGAATTGAAATATATTCTAATCAAATCAACGAGAATAAAAGTATACATGGCCCTGAATGATTTTTGTTTGGTAGTCGGTAAAACTTAGGAGCAAAGTTCCTTAATAAGGAGAGCATTGCAGTCAAGCCTTGGTGGACAGGGATATGCTGTAAATAGTTGCTATGAGAGGCACATGAAGTGAGTCCATCACCATCAGAGATGTCTTTATAAATAAACGTAGTTCGTTAAGCTTGTATGATAATAATTGGCACTACTTAAACAGCTGATATTTCTACATTTGGTTGACTTGTTAATTAGAAAATATAAATATCCTTAACTGAGTTTTGGAATAATTAATGAGCTATTTTGCTTTTACTATCTTTTGCCTAGAAGTTAATTAGAAAATATAAATATCCTTAACTGAGTTTTGGAATAATTAATGAGCCATTTTGCTTTTACTATCTTTTGCCTAGAATCTTCTCTTTCTTTTGAAGTTGTTAAGCTTACAATGTCTAATGTTCTTATTACTTGTTAGTTATAGGTATCTGAAGACTTAACAGCACAGTTCCTTAAGCTTACTTTTCTTTTTACGATTATTATTTTTTTATGTCAAGTGTTTAACGCTGTGCCACATCAATTAAAATAAAAATTAAATAGATTATTATTTTATTTTATCTGCTTTTAGTGTACTGCTGGTTCATTATGAATACCTGCTAGTATTTATATTTTTCATTGTAATTTATAAATTAAAAAAAAAAGTAAGTTGGGAAGTAAATACTTGAAGAATTGCTAGGATTGATGATTTAATACCACCAACAAATCAACAAGCTTTGATTTTCCTTGGGTTCTGAATGTTAATAAATTTCATTTGTATATTAAAAGAAAGTTTAAGATTACCATTTTTCTTTTTATTTTTGCAGGTATTGTGAGGAAAGACCTCTGCTGTTGAGCAATGCTGGAATGGGTGCAAACCTATACACTTATTATCAAAAGGCTTCCCCAGGCGATCAAGCCGGCGCTCTGCTGTGCGGTGGAAACAACTGCCTGGGGAATGTCTTGACACTAGAGCCAGGTGATAAGTCCCCTTTCCTCGGAGACATAAAAGCTGGTTGCAGTCAGTCCTCTCTTGAAACAAACATGTATAGGGCTCCTGTCTTTCCCCATAAGGTGGCAACAACTGATTTTTTGTTGGTCAGATCTGCAAAGGGAAAGATTTCCATTAGACGGATTGACAAAGTTGCTGTTGTTGGGCAACAGGTTTGTTATTGCACTGGTGCATCTCTGTATTGCTAACTCCCATGAACTTTTATTATGATAGCAAGGACTTTTTCTCACTACTAGAGTGCTAGTAATTTAGTTTGCAAGATCCGACGAATTTAAATAAGGGGAATATGTATCTATTTCTGAGTTAACTTGTACACATCAACTAAAAGATTAACTACAAAGTTGAAGATATTTTGACTATCTAAAATAAATGGATATAGCATAAATATAGCCAGTAAATATTAAAGTGGGAGTAGACAGAACTGAGATTGGTTTATGTTTCTGCAGCTGCATCATTTTTAATATTAACTAATTTTGGTAAACTTGCCAATTAGAGTCCTCAAGATTTACTTTTGATCCATTGATTTCCTTTCTCCTGTTCCTCTTATTCATTTCTTGCTCTTACTGGTGTTTAAGTTAGGTAATATGCATGACCTTCTTTCACTGGGAAAGCATCAATTTGTTTAACTATACTGTCAAGTCTTTCAGCTATAATGGCTCCTAGTAATGTTTTCTTGGTGTTTGATTAAATAGTGGGATACATGAAATTTGATGAAATTTGGAGATTTATAGCATGAAAGATTTCCTTCTTTTAAAAAAACGAAAAAGAAAATATGGGAGCTATTGAATCTTGTTGTATTTTTCATTATAGAACTGTTTGTTGACACTTGAAACTATTTAGCTTGAATCAAGTGTTCCTAAAACTAATAATATTTTCCTCATTTTGTGTTTAAAATTGAAAGATTGTTGAATCTTTGGAGATGGTGTGTGGAGGGAGATTTATGCTTGTCTGATTCAGTAATGGCAGGCTATAATTTGTTGGAGGAAGAAATCAGGGGAAAAACGAAGAAATAGAAGAGGAGAACTACTAAGAGAGAGAAATTAAAAAAACATTCAGAAATTAGGGAGACGAGAACAAAATTTAGGAAGGATGGAAAGGAAAATGTGAGAAGAGAGATACAAAAAGAGAAATTTGGGTTTTTATTCTCAAATAATCGTTAACTCTTTTATCGAATATATAATAAGGCCTACCTTTAGCAGCCAAAAAGAAAACTATTCTACTTCAACTCAACTTATTTCAGCATTAGTGCCAATATGATATGCAGATCTACCAAATTCAGTACATCAACAGAACTTTTATGATCTTGAAAGAGATTAATAAATTATATTTTGTTGATTATCATTTGCAGGAGCCTCTCATGGAGGTAATGTCTCCTGGATCAAAAAACCTTCAGACATATAGCATAAATAGGATGCTGGTAAATGTATATCGCGAATTTTCTGCTGCTGCAAAACGTGGTTTGCTGCCCTGCATTGGTGTAGATGAGTTATCTGCACAGTTTCCTAACCTTTCGGAAGCAATTATACGGAAGAAGATGAAGGAATGTGCTTTTTTGCGGGTAAGCTGTTCTTATGTTCATATCTTATGACTTTGGTAATTTACTACTTGAATATCTGCTTGGACCTTTTTTCTATCTTTCTGTCCTGTGTTAATAGTTGTTATTTTATATACTTACCTGTTTTGTTTACATGCAAATGCAACCTACAGCGGGATGGAAACGGAAAGCAGGTTTGGTCTATGAAGCGTACTTTCCACATTCCATCTGAGGGTGATTTGAGAAAATTAGTGTATCCAGAGCATGTAAGTTATACATATTTCAGATGCCTTTTGCTTTTCATAACCAAAACCTGTTTTTTTTTAAAAATTTTTTTTATTTTTTATTTTTATTTAGAACCATATCAGATGTCCAACGAATTTAGTAAGTTTTACCTGTTTCTAAGAACTTTATTTTCTTCAAAATGAGTTATTGGGTTAGCATGATTCGTTTCCTTGCCTTGGTTTCATAAATGGACTTTTGTTCATTTTTAAAATTCAGTGCTAACTCATAACAATAACATGGTGTCTAATTATTATCATCAGTGCCCATTTGTTAGACCAGAATGTAGGTGTTATGTTCTGTAATTGCTTCGTGCTGCTACAGTTACTGATTTCTACATTCATGTGAAAAATGTGTCTTTGTTTGTGGTTTATCTTGCCATTCGTATACTTTGCTCACTACTTTCCTTCTGCTCCCTTTTTTTTCCACTATGGCTTAGGTCTGCTCCTACGAAAGCATGCAGGCTGGTCTGTACCGGCTCAAACATTTGGGAATTACGCAGTTAACTCTTCCTGCTAGCATTTCCTCAGCCATGAGTCAACTCCCTGATGAAGCAATTGCTCTAGCTGCTGCATCTCATATTGAGAGGGAACTTCAGATAACTCCATGGAACCTGAGTAGCAACTTTGTTGCCTGCACAAACCAGGTAAATCAATCTGACAGATGAAAGTTTGCGCCTTTGTGTGTGTGTGCATGTGCAATGTTCTAGACCCTGGGCTAAAACGTATTATAGTGCTTCCCTTTCTCCTTAATTGTAAACTGTGGTGCTAGTTGTGGAAATATTTCTACTTTGTGCTAGAGCTATTTGCTAATGTTTAATTATGCAATTCTGGTTGTGGTATCCCATTCTGTTTCACTGGGGCAGTTCAACTTTTCTTTTAAATTACTTTTGGGTAATTATTTACTCTATCATTCATATTATGGAGGGTTTTTAGGGATTACGGTCAACATGCCCTACTTCTTGTTTTTCCTTTTCTCTTTTGCATTTCTATTTTTGTATTGTTTATTCTATATTCTCTATCTGTTTAATTTCAGGACAGGGAAAACATTGAGCGTTTGGAAATAACTGGTGTTGGTGATCCATCCGGTCGGGGCCTTGGATTTAGTTATGTCCGTGCTGCTCCTAAAGCTCCAGTGTCAAGTGCAATGGTGAAGAAAAAAGCAGCTGCTAATCGAGGAGGTTCCACTGTTACTGGAACAGATGCTGATCTTCGTAGACTGAGCATGGAGGCTGCAAGAGAGGTGAGAAATTGGGATTTTAATAGCTCCATTAATCTATCTTTTTGAGCTTGAGATGCTTGACATGAAGCACATCTTGTAACTTAGAAAAAGTTATCTGTGTTTTACTTGACATTCGATTAGTTTCTTGAACTTTTCTTGTCCAAATATTTGGCCAAGCTTAGAGCAGGAAAATTATGTGATTTTTGGAGGTATAGTGTGTATACCAGCAAAAGTTGTATGATATTTAGGGGCATCTGCTTGTCTCTTGGCCTGAACTCAAGAAACAAGAGGCTGCATGCCTTAGAATATCTCTTGGCTGGAATTGATTAGGTTTTGTAGATAATCTATAGGATATCCAAGGACTTAATAAATGACCTCTCTTAAGTTATGTTGAAGATTGTTGTTGTTTGTGTTGGGGGGAGGGGAGGGGGGGGGGTGGTTTGGGGGGACATGTGCTCTTATACTTGAGCATTTTTGGAGCTGCATCAATCAGATGGTGTCAGAAGTTGGGAATGCATAGAATTGGTAAAATCATGTCAACGTAACCTCTTTACTTTGTTTCTTTTGAGGAACTATTAATCCCAAAGCTTAAGTTAATACGTAAAGGAACAATAATAGTAGTTCTGTCCCTAATAAATGCCGCAGTCATGTAGGAAAGCGACAGGTATTTTTCATATGTCAGAGCACAAACTAAAACTAATGTAATTGGGGACTTCTGAAGATTCAAACAACGATCTCTTGATCCTTGAGGGGTTGTATGTTTATCTGAAGTCTGAATTCAACTTGTTGTAGTCACTTATATTTTTATTTTTATCTTTTTTTAAAAATTTTTTTCAACAGCTTATGATGTGAGTTTGAATGAAAAAAGTGAAATTTTCTACTTCTATCTGAATGGGTCCACAATTTTGTTCTCCTCCCCCCCCCCCCCCCCCCCCCAACACAAAAAAAAGAATCATTGTTTTCATTTATTTCCGACTGTAGGAAACTTAATCCTATGTTTTCTAATAAATAACCTAAAATTTATTACTCTCTATATTTAGAACAACGTAATAACATTATCCTTTTTGATCACCAGGTTCTTCTTAAGTTCAATGTGCCTGAGGAAATGATTGCAAAGCAGACAAGATGGCATCGTATTGCTATGATACGCAAGCTTTCAAGTGAGCAAGCAGCATCAGGTGTCCAGGTTGATCCAACAACTATTAGCAAGTATGCACGTGGCCAGCGAATGTCATTTCTTCAGCTGCAGCAGCAGACCAGAGGAAAGTGTCAGGAGATTTGGGATAGACAAGTTCAGTCTCTTTCAGCTGTTGATGACGATGAAATTGGAAGTGACTCTGAGCATAGTGATCTGGATTCCTTTGCTGGGGATCTAGAAAATTTGCTTGATGCTGAGGAGTTTGAAGAGGAAGATAGCAATTATGATACAAAGCATGAAAGAGTGGAAGGTGTTAAGGGTCTTAAAATGAGAAGGCGTCCTATCCAAGTACAGGCAGAAGAGGAAATTGAAGATGAAGCAGCTGAAGCGGCTGAATTATGCAGGCTACTCATGGATGGTATGGATTATTTGTTTTCTAACTGCTTATTTTAATTTACTCTGAAGAATTAAATGTCAGCGTTTGTGGGTTATACTATAGAGTCAGTACAGATTAGGGATGTTTGTTTTGTTTTGATTTTAATATTATTTTTTGAATAATGCATATGGATAGATCCTAAATAGGTTCATGTCAGCAAGCTTTTTGTTATGCAAGTCCAAAATTTTTTTGATATGTTGGGGCCATTGGAGAAAGCTTGCTAGTCGGAAAATGTCCAAAATTTTTTTGATATGTTGGGACTGCTGGAGAAAGCTTGCTAGTCGGAAAATATCAATATATTATGCTTAGGGATAATGCTTCCCTTGTCTATTAATTCATGATAAATAATTTGTATTGCTTTTAAAATGTAAAAAGATTACTAGTTTATACCTGATTTTATTTGATACATACTCTCCATGTATAAAGTGATATAAGATTGCAGTTTTTGAGCATTATGTCACGGGATGAGTTTAACGCGCAGCAAACCCGTGCAGCACTTAGACGATTTCTAGCACACTAGTTGCTAATTAAGCTTAAAACACTTGGCAAACTAACCAAGTAAGGATGCTTGCGACAAATGCTAGAGAGAAAAGAGAATAATATGGCTAATATAATTTTATTACTCACAAAAGAGTAAATTACAAGAGAGCTCGAGAGCTTGCATGTGTTGTGTGTGTGTTGGTAGGTGTGTGTGTGTGTGTGTGTGTGTGTGTGTGTGTGTTATGTGGTGGGTGTGGTTGTAAGCAAAAATGGCAAGGTGATGGGGTATTTATAGACTTGGATGCCAAGTTCTTGAAACTTCCTAGTAACTTGCATAAATATCTCTCAGGACCTAAATGTAACTTCCCAGAAACTTCTAGTCTATTTACAATTGTAGAGAATTCTAGATTTTTGGCCAAGCCTGCTCATTCGCTGAACACACCACGACTAGCTAGTTGTGCGCGGCGGCCTAGCGCTAACCGCACCCTGCTGTTGAGCACATCTCGCTGTTGTGTTGAGCGCACTCCTTTCTAAGCATATCCCACTGTGCGTACTAAGCGAATTCACGTTTTAAGCGCATCCCGCATTTAGTCGGACTTTTATTGAGGGCAACCGTGCGCGCCAAATTAGCCTCCGTTTGCGGGACATTTGAGTGGCCCGTGACAATTAACTCCATTTATACATCTGCTAACCAATAACATATGACAAACACAGTCCTCTTATGAAATGGATTTTTCTAGTCTTTCATGGCCCACAGTTAAAACAAATGATGAAATTTGTGTAGCTTATGGATTCATTCCAAGCATGTTTGTCTGGTGTCACAAAACATTTGGACTGTCTGTTTAACTGTGCTAAGCAAAGCTCCTCAAATGGAACTGAAACTGTTGCCTTATTAGACAATTTATGTGATTACTGTATATCTCTGTTGTTCATTGTATTCCGAAAAGATATATTAACACCTAATGATATGGTCAACCATACCATGTTTTGCAGATGATGAGGCTGAGCTGAAGAAAAAGAAAAAGAAAACAAAAGCTCCAGTGGAAGGAGGATTATCTCTTGCCAAATCAATTTCTGGTCTTGATATCGTTGAACGGCTTAAGAAGCCAAGTAAACCAGCTAAGCATATTGCAATTACAGTCGAACAAAATGGATCCCACACTGCAAATGAGCAGATTAAAGATCCAAAGGAGGTAAGTGGTTTTAGGTGGTTAGTTGCTCCTTTGATTTGAGGATGCTATTGACTCTATTATCTGTGGTGACAGGAGGAGAGTCTAATTGCTAAAAGAAACCTGTCTGGAAAGGTGCAAGCAACGAAAAAGAATGGTATCTCACCAGTGGGCAAAAAAGTCAAGATAGTGGTAGATAATGGCAAGGCAAGTTTAATATTGTCTATATATCGTTTTCTCATATTGCATTTGGTAGATTATCCTTTGTATTTGGACTTGTGAAATCCCAAATAGTTTCACTGGATAATTATTTGAAAAAGTGACTGTTGAGAGTATCTGGCTGCTGATACAAGAAATATATATGCAAGCTCAAAGATGACTGGATAATTAGTTTGGAAGTGTGATTATTGGGAGGATCCTTGGTAGCAATAACAGAAATGAATATAGAAGCAAATTTTAATTTTAATTTCGCAAACTAAAATTTCTGCGTCATATCGGTATTCTAGTTGGTTCCTCCCTGTTGTTCACAACCATAGGGCTTATAGATTTATTTCTGGACTTCCATATTGTCATACTCACGCTTTAGTATATCCAGTGTAAATCCTTTATGGACAACCATTATATATGATAGTATTCAGAATTTGTGGTTAATTGTATGACTTGAGATTTAGAGATCACATCCCATGATTTACCGATTATCGAAGAGTAGTCAGATGAAATATTTTTTCTGGGCCAGTGAATCAGAAGTCATGTGCTATCGGGATTCTTCAAATCATACTATAACCATAGAACATTTTCCCCTTGATTCTAGGATCTGTGGATATTTGAAAATCAACTGTAAAAGGAACTTGCCAATATTAGAATTCCATTACTGTTTAGATTAGACCAATATAACTTTTGCAAACAAACCAATCTAACTCTTGCAAATAAACACGCACATTATAACTTCACATGGCAGATTGTTAGTAGATAGTGTAAGAACTGCATTGTGAAGAGATTTTTAGGGATTTTTTTTTCCCAATCATATTTGTACTGTCCAATCATGCCTTGATGCGATGAAGGAGAATAAGCGGACTCTACTATTTTTGTTTCTTAAATTTTAATATATAATATGCTCCCTATCCCAAAGGAAATAGTATGGATGCATGGATCCTCTGATTAATTGATTTGAAGGCCATATCTTTACATTTGCTACTAAGACTTTGTTCAGTTGAATTTTGTGCATCTTAATATTTTTATGAATTTTTTGGTTATCATGTCCTTGATATTCTACTTTTTTACTTCAATATTCACCTTGTTTTCTTTAGCTACTAATAATTTCAGAGGCAGTGACCATGAATCTGTTAGTGTTGTGTTGCTTTACCCACATATCATGTGCTTTGGGTTGACATGTATGTATGTATGTATATGCTTCCTGTGAAGATTATCATAACATATGATTTTGTTTTAAACCAGATGTTCAAGGAGAAAAAGTCATCAAGGGAGACTTTCGTTTGTGGAGCTTGTGGTCAGGTGCAGAATATTCAAAGTTAACATGGCTTCTGTGTGTTATTTAAGAATATATTTTAATAGTGATTTTTCCCTTATGGTTGACCAGCATGGACACATGAGGACCAACAAAAACTGCCCCAGATATAGAGCAGATCCAGAAACACCGCTTGAAACTGCAGATTTGGATAAATCCTTGGGAAAATCTAATTCTCTGGACCCTTCAAGTCAGTCCCAGCCGAAAAGTCTGAAGAAAAAGAAGCTCATATCTAAAAGTGCGACAAAAATTGCTTTGATCGAAGCTCCTGAAGATGAAAAATCCAGTTTGAAGACAAAAGTAGTTCCAGTAAAATTCAAATGCAGCTCAACTGATAAGCTTCCTGATAAATTTCCTGTTGCATCTATGCAAAGTTCCGACCAACCGAGTACTTCTGATGTTGAAACTGTGAATAAGTCCATTGGTAAGGTTAATAGAATAGTAATCTCTAACAAGCCTAGACCTGAAGAAACTCAGGTAGAGTCTCATAAACCCTCTATTGTAATACGGCCTCCAGCAGATACAGTAGATAAAAGCCAAGCTGAATCTCATAAGCCCTCTATTATTATAAGACCCCCAGCAAGTACAGATAGAGAACAAGTTGAATCTCATAAGCCCTCCATTGTTATTAGGCCCATAACAACTACAGATAGAGAACAAGTTGAATCTCATAAACCCTCTATTGTTATACGTCCACCTGCTGATAAAGATAGAGAGCCGCCTCAAAAGAAAATCATAATCAGACGGCCAAAAGAGATTATTGATCTGGACAGGGTTAGCCAGGATGGGTCCCCACACGAGTATAGAAAAACTAAGAAAATAGTTGAATTGTCAAGTTTTGAGCAGCGCGAAAAGCAGATCCCTTTATTGACTAAGGATTCTGCAAAAAGGAAAGTGAGAGATGATAGGAAATGGTGGGAAGAGGAAGAGAAGAGAAGAAATGCTGAGAGGATCAAAGAAGAAAGGGCAAGGAGGATTTATGAGGAAGAAAGGAGGTTTGTGGAAGAGCGGGAAAGGTTTGCTGAACTTAGGAGATATGAAGAATCCATCAGAAAAGAGAGAGAGGAAGAACTCCTCCAAAAAGCAAAGAAGAAGAAAAAGAAGAAGAAAAAACCTGAAATAGGAGATGATTATTTAGAGGACTACAGGGCTAAAAGAAATGATAGAAGGATGCCAGGAAGAGATCGAGGTGCAAAGAGGAAACCTGTCACAGAGTTGGGAAAGCACAGCGCAGATTATGGACCTCCAACAAAGCGACGCAGAGGGGGAGAGGTATGCACGATCTTCTCTCTATCCTTGATTTCGGTACATGTGCTTTCATATTCAGCACCTTCTACCTCTTTATTTTTCAATCATTGATAATATTTCCATATTTACATGATAGAGTAAATTGGACTAAGATTGAAAACTTACTATTAGGTTTGTATGGGGTGGTTGTGGTTCAAAAAGTCAAGCACACAGGTTGTTAAATAATCAAACTAAAGGTTCCTGGGTAGTTCCTTTTATGTTGGAAAGGGGAATAAGTTCAAAGAGCTACATTGATTGTTATGTCTAATTGTTGAGTTGGGTTTGTTGCATTTCTCCCTTAAGTGTTATATCAATTAAGGACTAGGACTTGTTTTGTCTGAATTTCCTAATCAATTATCTTACAGGTTGGTCTGTCGAACATATTAGAGTGCATTGTCGAGACCCTCCGAGAAAATACTGAGTTGTCATATCTCTTGTTTTGTCTGAATTTCCTAATCAATTATCTTACAGGTTGGTCTGTCGAACATATTAGAGCGCATTGTCGAGACCCTCCGAGAAAATACTGAGTTGTCATATCTCTTCCTTAAACCGGTGGCCAAGAAAGAAGCTCCTGATTACCTGGATATCATAGAGCGCCCCATGGATTTGTCCACGATCAGGGATAAGGTGAGGCGGATGGAGTACAAGGACCGAGAGGATTTTAGACACGATGTATGGCAAATTGCTTTCAATGCCCATAAGTACAACGATGGACGCCATCCCGCTATTCCTCCCCTTGCCGATCAGCTTCTGGAACTTTGTGACTACTTAATAGATGAGTATCATGAGAGCTTATCAGAGGCTGAAGCTGGTATTGAATCTCGGACTACCTAGGTAAACACTTTGTCAGATTGCCGTCGTTTATTTGCCTGAAAACGCCAGAATACTAGAATTTTTTTTTTTTCAACGTTTGTTGGGGTTTTCAGGTTCTGTAAATTCTGTGCGGATATGTCCATGGGAAGAAATTGGAAAAAATTGTTGGTTTTGTAATCCCCTTTTTGTATCCCTTATTGTGATTCCTGGGATGTGCCAACTCCTGTGTAGGTAGATAGCCTTACAGAAGCAACGGTAGGAAGCCGTTATTGTTGTATATTTTATATTAATAGATTACAAAAAATAATTTGTTGGAATATGAATCAAAAGTCTTGTTCATCAGACAGCTTTGATTTCAGTTGGCTTTAATCTTGGTTGAACATTTTAAAACGGCATGAATTTTTCAATTTGTTCATTTCAATATAAAACCTTTCTAATATTTGCGTACACTGTATATGAGCAGTTCAGTCCTAAAAATATTATGGATTTCAATAACAAAAATTAAGATTATTATTTTCGTATTGATGAGTTTCTTACTGTTCCTGAATAATCATGAATTTATTATTTATGTTTGGGTAATTACACCTTAATTTACCTTTTTAAAAGTATGAAAATTTTAAAAAGTGATGATACAGTTACAAACTCTTGTGCAAAATTTAGTTTGTACAAACTGATTTTATATTAATTCATTAGTTGAAAGAAAATATAAAATAATAAAAATAAATTATATGGACCAAGAGATATTTAATTCAATCAATTAAATTATGCCACATTAATTTGTACAAAATAAATTTGTATAAGAATTTGTAGTTATATTATTACTCAATTTTAAATTACCTCAAATGTCGTTGTTTCTTCATTAATTTTAATAACCAAAAGTATAAAATTGTATTTATATATTTTCTTTAACAATCAATTAACTAATAAAAAGTCAAGAATTTACCTTTTTATATAGGTTAATTTCCACCACACTTAAGGTGTGCTTACTTACTAGAATAAAAGTGAGGAGTGCAGAGTTCTTCTATTCTAATGTTTACATACTTATTTAAGGGTGGGAGTAGATTCCCACACCATCTATTCTTTTTTTACCCTTTTCCTTTGAATATAACAAAAATTATATTTATTAAAATAAAATATTAAATATAATATAATTATATTATTAAAATAAAATAATGTTACATTTATTGAAAAATAATAATATCATATTTATTTAAATAATATTATTATATTATTTAATAGTATTAAATTTATTCATTTCTATCATTTATCTTTATTATTTATTTATTTATATTATTTATTTTACTAAAAATAATAATTTACATTGATTCTAAGTTAAAATTACTTAAACTAATATTATTATATTTATTCAATTTTAATATTATTATATTAATTTAATATTAATAATTAATAATAATAAAATTTATTCTAAGAAAATATTAATTTTCTACTATATTATTTATAATAATATTTCATTTGTGTTGCTTTTATCGATAATTTTTTATTTACATAATTAAAATTAAAATTAATAATAAAATTTTTGAACTATATAATTAAGAATATTAATAATTATTATTAACTTATATAATTAAAATTAATAATAAAATAAATAGTTTATTTTAGAGATTTTTTTTATTCATTTTGTAATCAAGAACTACAATTATTTATATAAGGATAAAACTGTAATTTGAATCAATTCACTCCTAATATAAGATAAATACGTAAATAGAATTCTAATTCCTATTCTACACTTCTATTTCAGTATAAGCAAAATCGACTCTCACTTTCACTCCACACTCCCAATTTTAAAATTAACACTCCTCAAAAGTCTTAATCCAAACCAAAAAAGTAAACTCTATCTTAATAATTTTCAACAATAACATCTGCTTTGCACCAATATTTCTAAACTTTTTTTCTTTTTTTTAATTACGATGAATACAAATAGGATTTTGATGGTGTTAGATTTGAATTAAGAGAAAAGGGAGAATATTAATAAAAGGGATTTATTAAAAATTAAAAAAAAAAGTAAACTAAAATTTATAACAAATGTAATATTTAATTAAAAAAATTCAAAAACATTCATTTTCAATTTTTTTTTAACTCTTACGAATCTCGCAGCAACTAACAATACAAGAAAAATCATCCTCAGTTTTGTCATCTAATTTGAAAATATGTCAAAACACAAGTGATGAAAGAAAAAATTACTCTTTTTAATATCACAAAACTGTCGGTTAGTATATTTCGTTAGAGTTATGGGCATTCTCATACTTTACTAAATTAATGTCAGTCAATTATAAAAGAATAATGGTATTTAGGTGGTAACTTACGATTTTTATACTTTTGAGGAATAAATCGAAGTATGACATTCTAAGTGAAGGTGAATTGAAGTTTACTCTCTATGTTTTGGTACAGTTGAGTATGTGTCTTAAGTTAATATAGTTATTGCTGAGAAAATTAAGGAAAACAAAAGAAACTAACGAACTCAATGATATTTCTTAATTAGGATTTTGTTATTAAATCATAAAAAATCCAACTTAAATTTGTGTTAGGGAATTTTTTCTTTTTTTTGTGGTTTATTTTTTTTTTCAAAATAGGGCTATTCGAACTCACTAAATTCTTCACTACATTCCTTCTTGAATTAAAATTTTTATTATGAAAATATAGTTTAATCAATTATTTAGTTGACCTTATTTTATCTCCCTTCATCTCCTCGCCTTATCCAAAACGTATTGTGATAGATGAAGTTAAACATTGCATCTAATAAACGAAATTGTTCAAAAATTAACAAATTCAACCTTATTGTAATCTAAAACAAAATAAAAGGAATAATACCATCATGTAAAAGTTAAAAATATAAGTTTCTATACCACTCTGAATATATTAGAAATTTTTGGTCAAATCTCAAAAACGTAAATTTTGAATAATAATAATACTAGGCAAGAACTAGGGATGGAAAAACTTGGGCCGGTCTTGAGTATCGCAACACCTAGATCCGGCTCAGGCATATTTTTTTAACACTTGAGCCGAGCCTAAAATGCCTAGCATCGAGCCAGTTTCTTTTATCTGAGCCTTAAAAAATTTAAATTTTATATTTTGGAATATTATATATGTATATTTTATAATTTACTTAGTAATTTTATAATTATTTTAATAAATTGGACTTGAAAATATGAATTTTAAATGTTTAAAATTTTTAATATATGTAATATGTGGGCCAAATAAATATAATTATTTAAAATAATATATATTTTATAATTATTTTTTCATGAAATCCGGGTTTTGGGCTAGAACCCAAGCTTGTCAAGTAAAGGTCGGGTCCGGCCTAGTATCATCCCCGTGGCGAGTGAGTACTTTTGACATCCCTAGTAAGAATTGATAATATTATAGTGAAATGTAAGAGAAAGATAACATTGATTTAGAAAGAAAGAATAAAAAAGAAAAATTGAAAGAGCGAAAAACTGGCTCGAGTTTGACCGTTATTACAGTAGGCAGAGAAAGTAGTTGATCAAGCATATTTTTGTAATTTTTGAAATTAATAAATTAAAATAATAATTATAATTTGATTATTATTTTAATTGAAAAAAATGAGGAAATTGATTTGAGTCAAATAACCCACTGTTCTTTTATGCTGGTTTAATGAAACAGTAGTCCTCAACTTGTTCAATGAGTGGAAGTGTACCACCGATATATGGAAAACTTAAAATGGGCCGGCTCTATTCTGTGATTAGGAATTGGAAATAAGTTTTTTGCTAAGGGTAAAATGGTCCTTCGCTGGATAAGATACCTCATTTAATATCAAATTGTCAATAATGGCATAGAAAATTCACTGATTAAAAACTGCAACTTTTACCTCCACAAAATAACAAAGGCACCGGCGAAAAGGTCTTCGTAGGCCTGTAAATTATAATCCCTCTCCCTAACCCACCCACCACTCACAATTTAACACATAAGCAAGAAAAATAAATTCAAAATTAAAATGCATATTCCTTATCTATTAACAAGATGGCTAACTAACTAATTTTTTTTTTTTAACTGATTATACATCAGGTTATTATTATTACAGTTATTATTATTACAACAGATATTTACAACTGTTATTACAGCAGACAAATACAACTAGGGCTTATAATATTACATTAATTTTTATGAAACACTTACCCAGACAAATACCCCTCGTCTTTCAGCCTTCCATACAAAGTCATGCATTCCCAGTAAGCCCTCTGGCTCTTATCATTTTTCTTCTTTCCTCATCCTGCCGTTGGTTGTTACACTCCAAAAACATTTCATCCGCCAAACAGACTGCTTTCTTCTCTAATCATCTCTTCTGCTACTTCCTGATTCTACCTTCATCACTACATACTCTTCTTCCTTCACATTCATCTTCAACCAATCGGAAACATAAACAATCGAAGCAAACTTCCAAGTATCTTCCTCGGTCACCAATTCTAGGCTGTACATCTCAAAATCTTGATCAAGTGGATAATTATGACGAAACCAGTGCATTATACCTCCTTTTCCCTCCACCAAGCTCACATCAACGAATACCATACGCGAATAACTTCCAACAGAAACGCCTAATAATTCAGGAAGAAACTTGATTCTCTTTAACAACTTGTTAGATTTTGCTAAAGCATTTCTTGGTGGCTCCAGCAGTGCATCTTCTAAATCCTTCAATGCTACATTTTTGGGCTCCAAGGTCCACTGGCAAAGCCGCCTTTTTGGTGAGGAATCAATCAACTCATTTCCCAAAGTAGTTTTCCTCATCGCCAAAATTGTAGAATTGTACCGGCGAAGATACTCTACCTTATAGTTTGACAGTTGTTCATAAGTATTTGAAATATCACCAGTCAATTGAATAACCACAATGCCACCAACTTTCACAACATGATCAACAAATTTAGTATCAAGAGAGCTGGACACAAAGGCAAAATCGAATCTCTCATCTTTAATTGAGCCTAGTTGCTCCAAATCTGATTTAACCACCAAATGAATCTCATTATCATTAAAGAATTGCAAACTAGCAATCACAGGCCCGATATTGCCAGAGCCTATGAGGAGAGCTTTATCTCCCTTCTTGATAAGGCCCTCATTGCTCAAATCTTGAAATAGCAAATTCAAGAACTCAAACTTTTTAAAACCCAAATCATAATCATCAATATCAATATTGAGGAAAGAAGCTGAAGATCCCCTAACAATGGACCTAATACATGGCAATGAGAGTAAAACAAAAGCCAAGAACACAGATCGTGACATGACACGTAGTGCCTTTGAATCTGGAAAATTAATCACTAACACAGTGTCATGATTCAACAACCCATTTTGAGAGTTCATTATCTCGTTTTGACCATTAACTCGATATCCACAACGAACCACACCCATAATCATTCACAATTGGGGCTCAAATGTAAACGAAAATTGAACACGAAAAAGCTTTAATTTTTTTAAGAAAAGAATACCCAGATGCAAAAAGTTCATAAGTCTGTAAATGGTACAACAATCAAAGCCAAAACAATGTGAAAAGATTGAAGTTTTAGCGAGTGCAAAACCTAGAAGCGGTGTGGTTTCCACCCACGAGTGCCAAACAAGTGCTTTGTATTCTAGACCAAAGAAGCAACAACTCTTTGATTCTCTCAGTTTCCATGACTATTTACCCCCTCTCTCTTTCACCAAACCCAAATCAGATAATGCGTTTCAGGCTCACCCAGATGTCGTTTGTGGGCGGATCACTTCAAGAGGATGATGAAATGGGCAATAATAAGAAAGAGAGCAACTAACGGTGTGTTTGCTTAATCACAATGAAATGAGAATGAGTACGGAAATATGAATAAAAGGGAATGAATGATGTGTTTAATTATTTAAATAAGAGTTAGAATAAGAATTAAAGTGGTGGATTTAGAATGAGAATTAAAATAAGTGAGTTATTTAAAATTAAAAATAATTATTAAAGTTTTTATTCTCAAGAGATGAGAATGAAAATTTTATTCTTTAAAGTAATCATATTATTCTATTTAAAGTTATAAAATTTTTATTTTATTCTTTTTATTATTATTATTATTATTATTATTATTATTAATATAATGATTATTAAAATATAATAATAATAATAATTTAATTATTTTAATAATAAATAAATAAATAATGACATAATAAATTAAAGTCAGTTTAATAACTTATAGTAATTTATTTCGATTTCAAGAAATACATCAATGACAATATAATTTATTTCGATTTTGATTTCCACAGTTAAAATAAAAAATTTATTCTAATTTATATTCCTCATTTAGATTTCAGTCTATTTTGATTCTATTTTACTGTACTTTTAATATATTTTAATTATTGATTAGTAAACGCAGGATTGAGTTTGTTTTTATTGTATTATTTGTATGGGTACATTCAAATATATAATAGTAACAATAAAAGAGAGCCTATGAGAGAGAAAGTAATCTAGTGGCTATTATTATATTAATATAGAGCATGGATTAAGGAAAAAGTTGGGTTCAATTGTGCAGTCGTAGGATTCTATGATTTCCCTAATTTTGAAGTGGTAAAGGTTGAAGCATGTTAACTCAAGCCCATGGCCCATCTCTTCTTGAGAAACAAGTGGGCTATTTATGAGGTCTTTAGAACCAACCAACCTATGATCACTTTATTGTGGAGCAATCTTCGAAAATTATTTTTATATTAAAATATATTTTTAATTAATATTGAAAGAGATATATTTATATTACGCACATTTATAAAAACTATTTAATTTTAGGGAGAGAGTCAAAATTCTCATGCGTGTACGAACTTGAATTCTCTAAATCAAAGGGACTAGGATAGTGTTTATATTTTAAATTAGAGTGGGAGTGAGAGTAAATTGTTTATTTATACTCAAATGAAATATAGAATCGGAATCAAAATTCAATTTATGTGCTTACTTTGTCTCGAATTAAGAGTAAATAATTTTAAATTATAATTTTACCCTTATTTAAAAAATTACAGTTTTTAATTACAAAATTAATATAAAAATATATTAAAAATTACAGTTTTAATTACAAAATTATTATAAAAATATATTTGAAAAATAAATATTTATTTTATTATATTTGTAAAATTAATAATAAATTATTATCTTCTTAATTATGTAAAATCATAATTTGTTTTATTAATTTTGATTTTAATTATGGTAAATAAAAATTATTGATAAGATCAACACAAATGAACATTATTATTAATAGTATAGGTACAAAATTAATATTGTTCTTAGAATAAAAGTCTTTTTAATATTAATTATACTATTAAATAAATATAATACAATTATTTTAAAATAAATATAATTAATACTATATTGCTCAATAAAGATGGATATATTAAATATTATTAATTCTCTATGATATATAGTATTAGTTTTAAATAGTTGTAAATAGAATCAATGTAAAATTATTATTTTTAATTAAATATAATAATATTATACTTAAATAATTTTTGATATTATTATTTTAATAAATATAATTCATAAATAATGTAATTTATAAAATAATATTATTTAAATAAATATAATATTACTTATTTATTTTTATCAAATATAATTATATTAAATTTAATAAAAGAAGGGTAAAAAAAGTAGGAGTGCCCACTCCCTCCCCACATGGGAGTGGAAAAAATGGATGGAGCCCACAGAATGAGATTTTCACTCATCTCTTAAAATTTATAAGTAAACATTGAAGTAGGAGGAATCCACACTCCTCACTTCTATTTCAATAAGTAAACATAGCACAAATTCTCCCAATGGCATAAATTACTTTATTTATAGGGTGTGTTTGGTAGTTACTTTCAATTATATTGCATTGCATAAAACTACTATTCTAATACTAATTCATATTTGGCTGTAATTTCTATTTGCATTGCATGACATTAAAAAAATAGTTAATATAATGAATGATGTATAAAATAAACCAATTTAGGGTACGGTTTAGGCTGTATTACATTAAAACATTATTATTTTTTAAATATAATAATTTAAATTTTATTGTTTAATAAATAATAGTAAGTTTCAATTTATTAGACATTAACTTATATTCATATGTAAAAAAAAAAGTAATTTAAATAATTGTATAAGATAATAAAAAACTGAAATATTTAATAAATAAATTATAATACATTATTTTACTTTCATTACATAAAATCATTGTAATTATTTTACTTTAATTACATAAAAGTATTTCAATTCGATTTAATCATTTATTATTTACTACAATACCAAATTTAAAAATAAACTTAAATTAAAAAATTATATTCAACATTAATAAATAAAAATAAATTTATAATTTAATACATATTATTTTATAATATAATATAATTTATATTATATTTTATAACTATATAGTGTTATATTTTACAATATAATATTAAATTTACTGCATTATAATATTTTATTATTTAACAAAAGTACATTACCAAATCACTTTTTATTGTAAAAATTAATGTATAAAATTAATAATCTAATACTTAATTTAAAAAATTAATAATAAAACCACAAATATTAAAAAATTTAAATAATATTAATTTAATTTTTATATTCATATAGAGTAGTATTATTTTATATAATATAGTCTATACTACAACAAATATAGTATTGCATTACAATTAAATGCAATGCACCCTAATGCAATAAACCATAATGCATTATAGCTTATATAGTGTGTCAAACCATCATAGTATATAATGGATAAAAGCTTGTTCAGTCTTTTTATTTTAATGTTAGTGCCTGTTTAGTCTATGTATTTATAAAAATACTTCAAAACATTTCTACCGTCAAACTGTTGACACCCCTATCATTACTTTTTAGGGTGAGGCTATTTGAACCCACTAAACTACTCACTAAACCTACTTTTGAAAATAATTTTTTATGATTAAAATACCCATAAATTAAATTACAATTATGTACATTAAAATACAGTAAAAAAGAAAAAAATAGATTTTTCACACTCTGAACCCATTTTTACATTCAACATAGTTTTGTTAAACCCTAATCATATTTTCACTAAACCCTAATCGACTAGAGGTGTGATTCTTCTTCCGTGCCACTTATTATTATTATTATTATTTTTAAACTAGGCACATGTGATCGGACTCAGGGTAACAAAGTTAGTGGTTATATCTTTGTTTGCATTTGAAGGAAAGCTAAAATGGATATGGAATTCGAATGTAAATCACTTCTAGAATCTTTTGAAATATATTTATATTTAATGATTTAAGGATGAAATTCATTTTGATTATTGGAAATCGATGATAGAATCTCCCATCTCTCTGCATATATATTTTTTTTTGTTGGAAGTAATTCCATTCTTTTGGTTTGTTGGAGAAATCCAAATCAATCATGTGGGCAACATTTGTAGCATTTCTGTTGCTTCCCTAGTGATCATGGTTGCCTACTGATGATGCTTCAAGCTCTTCCAAACTCAAATATTCGTGAAGATGCTTCTATCTATTGTAGTTTCTAACATTGTTGATAACGGTTTCTTAGTGCAATCGAACAACAGCCTCTTGTTCGGCGGCAAGACTTTGATTTTACTATTATTATAAACATTTAATGGCTTCAGTGAGTAAAAATGCTATTATTATAAAAATTGTGTTTAATAAGTGTATATTGGGTATTTAAGTGTGTTTATTAAGTAAAATTTAAAATTTCAAAATTTGAGAGTGGGTTTATTTAATAAATGGGTTTAGTCAGTAGCTTAGTGAGTTCAAATAGTGCCACCCTACCTCTATTCATTTTAGCTTGCTTTTACAATATTACTTTCTTACAATATTATTTTTATTTTTTTGGACATTAATAAAAAAATAAAATTACCAGTTTAACCCAAAAATAAAATAAAAACAAAACAAATATTTTTTGGACATTAATCAAATTTAGTGGAGGCTCACATATGTCCCAAAAAAATAATATTGTAAAAAATAAATTAACAATTTTTTTGGACATTAATAAAAAATTAATAAATTAACTCCTCAGTAGATTGTTCCACAAAAATTAATAAATATGATTTTTATTTTATTTTATTTTATTTTTTGGTGTTAAATTAATAATTTAATTTTTTTTATTAACGTCCAAAAAAAATAAACATTATTATAAAAAGGTAATATTGTAAAAGCAAGCTAAAATGAACAAAAATTAATAGCAAGGGTGTCAATAATTTAACGGTAAAGATATTTTCAGATATTTTTAAAAATATAGGGACTAAATGGACACTAATCTCAAAATCTCTGTGCTTTTACCAGTGTAAAATTAGTTGATATAATTCATGATATTAAAGAAATACTCTCCCTTGATTCCTCAACATAGCAAGATTATTATTATTATTATTTTGGTACAAAAACGGCCTAGCCAAGCTGAGACAAAATAAAGCAGGGAATCTTCGTCCCGTACATATCATGACAATTCCAAAGACCAAGGCCTGCTAGAGGTTCTTGAAAAACATTAAATCTGAGAGTAGGGGTGGGCATCGGTTCGGTTTGGTTCGGTTTTGGAATAAATTTTTGGTTTTGGATCCGTTCGGTTTCGAAAATTAAAAAAACTGTTTGTTTTTTTTTAAAAAAAAAAAACTGAACCGAAACCGATAAGTCGGTTTCGATTCTCTTAACGGTTTTATTTAAGCAATCGGTTTTAATTCGGTTTCGGTTCACCTTAGCAGTTCAGTTTCGGTTCTAATTCTGCTTCAGTTCGTAGTTCGATTTTTCGGATCTATTTCTATTTCAAACTTGTACAATAATTTTCTCATTTTTAGTACTTGTATAATATATTCAGAGCATGTACAATGTACAATTTCATCAATTAATCCACAATTTCGTCAATTACTACTACATCAAAATATACTATAGTCTATTACTACCATTATCAAATCATTTATCATCATCACTAAATTAACTTAACATAATCCATTAGTCCATGACAACATAAAAATAAAATAAAAAAATCCAACGATGACACAAAACAAAATAAAAGACCATCAAATACCCAACAAGGCAACAACATCCATACATAGTCCTTCTTACAATAGTTACACTTTGCTTTTTTTCCTCCAGGTAGTTTTGAAAATGATTCCCAAACATCTGATCTCAAACGCCGGCCTGTTTTTTCATTCGGAATAGCCTCCTCAAAATCTTCTTTCATAATCTCTTCTACAACATTGTTATTTTCTTCCATTATGCACACAAGGCCTACTATAATCAATGTATAATAAATAAAATAAAATAATTAGCAAATTTGTATTCACAAAAAAAAAATTACAGGAATTTTGGACTAAAATAAAAAATTTTCAGAATTATGGTTACTGTTTTTAATATCAAAAGTTTTGGCCCAAAGTGTAAATAAAATAAAATAAGTTTCTATGTTATATCATAATTTAAAAAAGTCTAGGGACTAAATGATATTTCACGACATTGACTTTCGGTCAAGGATCATTTTAAAAACTTTACAAACAAATTAGGGCACAATAGAATTCTTATGTGCAAACATTTCCTAAATAGTGGGTTGTAATAAAATTTTAAAAAATAGAGGGATCTGCATGATAATATCCCTTCATCATCTTCAACATTTCTTCTCTCTCTCTTCGGTTTGTCTTTGTCACTCTTCGCCCAGTAAGCAGCAGCACAGTTGACAGTACAAAAAAAAATCTAAAAAAATTACAGTAACATATACACATCCTAGCATGCATAATAAATCTAAATATTATCAATAATTTTATGTAATAATAATAAAAAAGACAAATATAAAATAATAAAAGTGACAGATCTCACTTCTCAGATCTATTTTCAAAAAAAAAAAAAAGGAAAGCAGAGCAAGAGCAAGAGCAAGTTACCTGGCTGGGCTGGCGATGGAGCGATGGAGCGATGGAAGGAACAACAGCAGTAAGTCGGCAGAAAGGGTGAGGTAGTTCCGACCACCAGTAGTGATAGTTACGGCTTAAAAGAGAGAGAAGAAGTAGAGAGGAGACTCAGCAGAGGGGAGACCGGGAGAGACGAGAGAGTTAGAGAGATTTAGAAAAAAAAAATGATTTGTGAGTTTGTGTATATATGTGGTAGTGAAATTACAAAAATACCTAATAACGATTCGGTTTAGTTTTTATAATTTTTTATCCGAAAACTGAACCAAACCGAATCATTCGATTCGGTATTTATAAATACGGTTTTGTAACTTAAAAAAACCGAACCGAAACCGAAAAAATCGAACCGAACCGATTTTTTTGGTTTTGGTTCGGTTTGTGCCCACCCCTATCCGAGAGGCAAGGAGCCTGCATTGTTAGCCAAAAAAATCAATTGCAAAGTTGGCTTCACTATAGATACGTCTAATGGAAACACGCCAGTTCTTTTTGAAAAGATTCCTGATCGGGTTTATCAAATGTGTGTGCACATTTAGGCACTATGATCTCGGGTCTCAATCATTTGAATGACGCAAAGGCTATTAACCTTTGCCTCTAAATAGCAAATGCCGTGGTTCCACGTGAGGTTGAGTCCTTGATAAAGCCCCCAAAGCTTCACCATACTAATGGAACAGTGTCCAATATTCACCCAATACACCTAAACCATTTTTCTAGTGGCATCACGAATTAACCACCCTGCATTGGCTGCTCTATTCAGTCCTCTTGAACAATCAGTATTTAAATGGAAGTAAGGCCATCTAGGGGTTGTCCAGCCAATTCTGTTGGATATAAAGATAATGAGAGAAAGCTAATTTTAAGACTGAAAAGATATATTTTATTGAGCAACAAAATCATCTATTTATACAGCATAATGAAAACCAAATTGCAGAAAAATCTGCTACATGTTGAGCATAATAACTAAGTGCCAAGAAAATAGCATGAAGAAGTGGTCATAATCCTAAAGAATAGCAACAAATAAAACTAATTTAGCTTTATGAGTCATGCCAGTCAACATTTCTCCTCTGTGACTCTGGAGCTGCATACACCAAGCTTCTGCCTCAAGAATTCATATTTAATCTTTGGAAGTGCCTTTGTTAGGATGCCAGCACTTTGATTTTCTGTTTTGCAGTAGATTAGCTGCACTTCTCCTTTCTTTTGTACGTCTCTTACAAAATAAAGCTTTATCTTGAAGTGTTTTGTTTTGCCATGAAACACTGGATTATTAGCAATTGAATTTATAGCTTGGTTATCCACAAATATTTGTGTGACTTCTTGTTGTTCCATATGCAAATCTGTCATGAGTTTCCTAATCCAAAGGGCTTGATTCACAACAGCAGTAGCGGCTACATATGTTGCTTTTGCTGTGGATTGAGCTATAACTTTTTGTTTCTTAGAACACCAAGAAAAAATTCCAAAACCAAAGCTAAAACAATAACCTGAGGTGCTTCTCATATCATCAACACATCTAGCCCAATCACTATTAGAATATCCATGAAGACTGAAGTTTTTAACTTGACTAAACCGTATTCCATAATCAATTCTGCCTTTAACATATCTAAGAATTCTTTTTGCTGCTTGAAAATGAATTTCCCTAGCACAGTGCATATACCTTGATAGCAAACTCACAACATGCATGATATCTGGTCTGGTTGCAGTTAAATACATTAGGCAGCCTATTAGGCTCCTATACATCTTTTCATCCATCTTTTCAGCTCCATCTTCTTTGCAAAACTTCTCTTTTTGATTCATTGGAGTTGCAGTTGGCTTTTACTCTTCCATGTTGAACTTCTTAAGAAATTCGTTTGTATGTTTATGCTGGCATAGAAATATTTCATTTTTTTTATGTACCTGCATACTAAGGACGAACGTCATCCTCCCAAGGTCAGTCATTTCAAAGACATCTTTCATTTCTTCTTTAAACTTATCAATTAACTCCTTACTACTTCCTGTAATGAGTAGATCATCAACATACAAAGATACCACGAGTATTTCATTATTAGCCTTCTTGATATATAAAGTAGATTCACTTAGACTTTTTTTAAAGCCTAAATTCATTAAGTGTGTATCAATTCTACTCTACCAAGACCTTGGTGCCTGTTTTAAACTATATAGGGCTTGGTTCAATCGATATACCTTCTCCTCTTGTCCTTGAAAAACAAATCCTTCAGGTTGCTTCACAAAAATTTCTTCCTCTAAGTATCCATTCAAAAAGGCTGATTTGACATCCATTTGGTATATAACCCAACCTTGTTGTGCAGCAATACCCAGTAACATCCTTATGGTATCCAACCTGCCACTGGGGCAAAAGTTTTAGAAAATTCTACCCCAAACATTTGGGCATATACTTTGACAACAAGTCTTGCCTTGTACTTGTTTACAGAACCATTAGGATTGAGCTTGGTCTTGTAAACCCACTTGACTCCTATAGCTTTCTTGTGTTTAGGTCTGTCTACCAATTCCCATGTTTCATTTTTTTCAATCATTTTTAGCTCCTCCTTTATTGCAGCTATCCACTTCTGATCAGTTGCAACTTTTGCATATCCTGCAGGCTCAATTACAACAATATTACACCTTTGATAAATGTCAGAGAGCTTGACAAGACTGCTATTTCTAAAGTCAGAATTGGAAATGGGGCACACATTGCAGTAAAAGGAAAAGGAACAATGGCGATCGAAGGCCATACAGGTCTGAAATTGATTTATGATGTTTTATATGCTCCTGAAATTAATCAAAACCTTTTGAGTGTTACTCAATTGTTAGAAAAAGGCTATAAGGTACTGTTTGAAGGCAAGAACTGTGTGATTAAAGATACAAAAGACAAAAAGGTATTCAAAGTTCAAATGAAAGGCAAAAGCTTTGCCTTGGATTTGATGAAAGAAGAGCAGGCTGCTGTACACAATGAAGATAGCGATACAGTGCTTTGGCACAAGAGATTGGGGCATTTCCGTCATGTTGTTCTGATGCCACAATGTTAGTATAAGGATAATGAGAGAAAACTAATTTTAAGACTGCAAAGATATATTTTATTGAGCAACAAAATCATCTATTTATATAGCATAATGAAAACCAAATTTAAGAAAAATCTGCTACATGTTGAGCATAATAACTAAGTGCCAAGAAAATAGCATGAAGAAGTGGTCATAATCCTAAAGAATAACAACAAATAAAACTGATCTAGCTTCATGAGTCATGCCAGTCAACATATTCCAACAGAAACCTTGCAACTCATTATGTTCAAATTACCCTTAGTCACCGGTTGTATCTCATACACCGAGGCTCTGATATTTGACACAACATGAAGGCTGCATGGGGATGCATTAGCAAAGAGATATTGATTCCTTCAGTACCAAAGCTTCCATATAGTAACCCAAAAATAGAGGACTAGTTGTCTTCCTTCTTAAACCTCTCCCAAATAGAAAGATTAATAATTAGCCACTCACGAAAGTTAGTAGAAAAGAAAGCGACTTTAATATTGCAATGAAGTAAGGCGTTCCACACCCGTTTAGCCGAAATATAGTCACGAAGAGCATGCAAGATATCCTCTGTTTTGTGGCCACAAAGATCACGCACTGAACTACTGTTAATATGTCTTCTAAAAAATTCCCCCTTGTTTTGATTTTGCCATCATTATGAGCCAAATAAAGACTCTTATCCAGTGTGGTCCCTTCCAATGGCACATGAGCTGCCAATCTTTACTATCCCCATTACTGTCATGCTTACGGAGATAAAGGCAAACAAACTTGGTAGTAAACTTGCCATCATGAAAAGTCCTAGAAGGGTTGGTCTTCGCCATCAGAGACAGATGGAGGTTTAACAGCTACAATCTAAAGGAGGTGTTTGTTTGAGAGAAAGTGGCCAAAAGTATCCCATTTCCACGAACCATCAATGCCAACCATATCAGCCACACAGTTGCTTTTTATCTCTAAAAGAATTTGCTGCCTTGTGTGAGATTTAAGAGTTAAAGCATATGTACCCAACAATGAGAAATTGGCGTGTTTTCCATTCCTAACAGCGTATTTAATACCACTTACAACTTGTGTCCAAACGTTACAAACTGATTTCCACCATTGTGAGCCATGTCTTGAGTTTAGATTAGTTGGGATCTTGTATGAATCTAACCCATATTTAGTTCGAAGAATTCTGACCCATAAGCTTTGAGATGAAGTGACAACAGTCTAACCAATTTTCATTAACAGAACATTGTTCATGTGAAAGATATTTTTTAATCCGAGACCCCCTTTACTTTTCAGTTGACAGATTGTATTTCAGTTAATAAGGCTCATCCTGTGCTCACTTGCTACACCACTTCAAATAAATCTTCGACAAGTTTTATCAATCTTCTCATGAATACCCACTGATTGAGTAGTCTACAAAGCAAATGTAAAGATTGCTTAAATATCACTGATTGCGACAAGGTCACATGCCTACAAAAAAAGAAATGTAGTGTATTCCATTTTGCTAATTTTTTGTCCACCTTGTCTAGGATCTCCTGATAAGTGGGCTTCGTAACTCTATTGTACAATAAGGGCATTCGAATATACTTGCCAAAGTTCTTTGTAACAAAGAAACCATAAATTTTAGCAATATTTTTGGCGGCATTCTGCTCCACATTTTTGGAAAAGAATATTTTAGTTTTTTCTAGTATTGTTTTAATGGTTTTAGCTTGAGCTCAAGCAGCCTCTGCAAGCAAAAGAAGATCATCTATGAAGAAGAGATGGGTTAGTGGTGTGCCTCTATGAGAGAGGCAAATAGGTTTCCAATTCCCTTCATTGACAAATTATGGATGCCATGGCCAAGGCATTCAATGCATAAAACAAAGATATAAGGAGACAATGGGTCCTCTTATTGAATGCCACGGGTGGGAGGAAATTATTAATGAGCTCTCCTTCCCAAAGAATTTGCATTCTTACTGTAGTAATACACTCTATGGTGATTCTAATAAAATCAATGGATTTCAATAAGGGTTATATGATGGATAAAGTCCTAGCTCAACCTATTATGGGCTTTCTCCGAATCGACTTTGATGGCCATTAAGGGTGGGTAAAATATCCAACCCCACCGGACCCGACCAGTCCTAGCCAACCGGACCTGAAAAATATGGGGTTCGGATTGGATAGGGTTGTTAATCAAACTTGATTGGATACATTTGTATCAACTCAATCTGATCGTGGTCAGATCAGGTGAAACCCGATCAGGTTGACAAAAAAATTAAAAAAAAAATCAGAAATACAAAATTAAAAATGAAAAACCGAAACCTAATCCTAAACACCACGCATGCCATATAGACCACACACATAAACCATTATAAACAAATGCTTAACAACAGCACACAGTACAAACACTCACACAACAGTGAGCAGCCACTGTCGATCGACGCCACACCCAACCACAGCCTCCCTCGCTCACAACCCACTACCGACATCCACACAGCCCACACACAGAGAAAGTTAATGCCTTAAGGAGCAAGTTGCTGCCCGCCACTAGACGCAGCAGCCGCCATGAATGGACGCCAACCGAAGCTACTCCGAGAGGATCGTAACCCGATCTACCGATCTGCTGCTACCAACTACTGGATCTGCTGCGCCACCTCCATGCCTCCAATCCTCCACCATCACCCGATCTGATTCAAGCTCCATTAACTAGGCAAATGGCAGAATTTTGGCTGTTGACTTTAAGTTTTGGAAGCTTTGAGTTCGAGCCTTTGATACTTGGCAGTCATGGTGTATATGCATTATATATTATATATGAAAGTGAAATGTTAATTGGTATTTGGTAATTGTTAAAAATATGTAATTATATATTGTTAAATTTTAACAATAAAATGAAGAATATTTGAGCATTGATTTTTTTGTTAATTATTAATAATTGATTTTTTTTGTATGAATAGATTAGGTAAATTAAAAATTAAATTAAATATTATGTTATAATTTATATGTCATATGACATGTGTTGTGCAGTAGCTTCGATTTGAACAAAGAATTAACCAATTTAATTAATTGTATGATGAGCAATAAGCATATGTTAAGTCGTTAAGTAATAAATACATATAATGTGGGTTATTACTTAGGTGTTTATAATAAGAATTAAGATATAGATATGCAAATAATATTCTATTATCTTGGATAATTGGATATTATAAATTAATTAATTACATTAAAATCTACTTTTCCTTTATGGAATATGCATAGTTTTGAATTTTAATGTATACAGTTATACTCTTAGATCCTAATAATATAGAAATATTATGATGGAAAATTGGAAATATCGAATTCAAAAGTTTTATAAAATTAAACTAATAAATATTTGAATTGATTTGCAATACTAATTAGATTATGTTAATAATATTTTTGTGTTTTTGAATTAATGATTAATAATTATTTATTTGTATGTTCAGATGACTAGACACTTAAGATCGAATTCGATAAGTAATGATGACGACCAAAGAGTTCAAACGGAAGGAACTCAAAAGGGAAAAGCAAAATGCGGAAAAGATCACCGATGAAGAAAAGATCTGAAATGTGGAATTATTTCACTTTACTTGAGGACAATCCAGACAAATGCAAGTGTAACTATTGCGGTAGATAATATCAATGTCATTCAAGGAATAATGGGATTACAAATATGAGAAATCATATACAGGTCTATGGTGCATACAAGACATTTTGGGAACAACAAGATGGAAGTCAACAAAAATTGATAGCTGAGGGCGGCGAAGGAAATGCAAGTAATATGGTTTTGGCTAAAAGGTAAAGTCAAGATGCTTATAGAAGAGTACTCGCCAAAATGATCATTATGGGTGATTTGCCACTTAGTTTTGTGGATAACAAAGGGTTCAAGTATTTCTGTAGTGTAACTATTTCACAGTTTGTTATGCCATCTCGAAAAACTATTGGTAGGGATGTTATGGATTAAATTTTGAAGGAAAAGACAAAGCTAAAGAGTTTGATTTGTAACAACAATCAGCGAGTGTCTCTTACAACTAATGTGTGGACTTCCGTTCAGAACATGAGTTATATGGTGATCAAAACTCATTTTATTGATAGTGACTGATGTTTAAATAGGAGGATTATTAGTTTCACTATGATTGAAGATCATAAAGGGAAAACGATCGGCAAAAAGATTATAGCTTGTTTACAGGATTGGGAGATAGAGAGGTTGTTTACAATAACTACTGATAATGCCACTACAAATGATGTTGCTATTAATTATGTCACTATACAATTGCTTGCTTGAAAGAATATTGATGCACTTGTGTTGGCAGGACAATATATGCATGTACAATGTTGTGCACATATTTTGAATTTGATTATTGTTTCAGGGTTGAATGAGTTGCATGCTAGTGTTGCCTCTATCCAAAATGCTATGAAGTATGTGAGATCATTCACCATGAGGCTACAAATATTTAAATAGTGTGTTGAAGAGGTGAAAGGTCCACCCAGAACTGTAGTTTTGGATTGTCCTACTAGGTGGAATTCCACTTATTTAATGTTGATGACTGCGTTGAAGTTTCAAGTGGCATTTGATAGAATGGTAGAAGTGGATAAATCGTATGAGGTATATTTTCTCGAGAAAGAAAATAATAATAAGAGGGTAGGCCCACTTGGATGTGGATTGGGAGAGTGTTGAAAGAATTGTAAAGTTTTTAAAGGTATTTTATGATGCCACATTGTTATTTTCTCCCTCTTTGAGTGTGGCTTCTAATCTTTGTTATGATACTATTGACTTAATTAAGAATTCATTAATTATATTAGAAGCAAGTAGAGATCCTGGGTGGTGTCGATGGCCTATAATATGAGGGAAAATTTTGATAAATATTGGGAGTCCACCAGGAAGATAAACAAAATGTTGATTGTTGCTTCCATTTTTTATCCACGAGCTAAAATGGACTTTGCCAAACATATTTTCAAGATCATTTTTGGCAATGATGGTTTGAAGGCTGAAGAATTGACCAAAGCAGTGAAAGATTTGTTGAATGAGCTTTATAGTGCATATAGTGCATTGTGCTCCAATTCGATACCATCGATGTGTAGTAAGAATATTCCTAGTGACGGTTATGGTGGTACAAGTTCTGCTCCACATATTACAGCTGAGGTTGGTATGGCCGAGGTTGCTGGTGGTAAAGGTGATGACACTTTTTATGTTGCTCGCCTTTTCTTTAGATATGCTAAGAAATTCTCTGTTCAGAATAAGGGCAAGAAAGTTGCATCTGAGGTAGAACAATATTTAAGTGACCTAGTTAAAGATCGGAGCAATCTTAAGCTCGATGTTTTGCTTTGGTGGAAGGTGAATGGATTGAAGTATCCAATATTAGAGAAAATTGCAAGGGATGTCCTTATTATTCATGTTTGCATAGTAGCATCTGAGTCTGCCTTTAGCCCTGGGCATCGCGTAATTGATGAGTATAGAAGTTCTTTGACTCCTTCTAGGCACTGATATGTACCGAAAATTAGTTGCAAGCTAAAGTTTTTACTAATCCCGTCTACAACCTTCAAGAAGTTATTAAGGAACAGATATTTCTTATAAAGCTATAAGAATGTAACATTTTTTTCGTACATTATAAACTTAAGATGTATTACAACTTTATAAATAGCATCTACACGTACTTAAGTTACTAATTTTATTTATTTATTTATTTTTGCATCTTAAAGTGTTCGTAAGATCACAAGCTTCAATGGTGGAAGCGAAGAGCACTGACATGGGTATTATAGATATTTGAAAGGTAATTCCTAATAGATATTATTATTCATAATTTCATATTATATGTTTAGGTTGTAATTTAAACTATAATAATAGTTGTTATAGTTTTAAGTTTTAAGTCTAATTATAACATTATAATTGTTTTAGTTAAACACATTGAAGTTGGTGGAATGGTATTGTATAGTATTATTATTAACTTTACATGGTGATGAATGCCATAAAATAAGCCACGATTGACTTAATTTTTTTTCTTATATTTAATCAAGTATGTATGTATATGTGTGTGTATGTGTGTGTGTGTTATATAAATGTATGTATGTATGTATGTATATATATATTGGGCTTATATGTTTGTGTTTAATGTCCCTTTATTTGTAATGCGACTTAAAGAATGTAGTTATTTATTATTTCTTCAATTCTTCTTTAGGGGATTGATGCTTCGGACTTAAAGTACAAGAAGTTGAAGTTAGAACTTGTCGAAGTGCTTGTGAGGAGCGGTGGAGCCATGGAATAAGTTTATTTAGTATTTATGTTTAAACTTTGTTATGTTTTGGACTTTGTTATTTGTGTTTTGGAAACTATTTAATTATGTTTAAATTTGTTATGTTTTGGACTTTGTTATTTGTGTTTTGGAAACTATTTAATTATGTTTAAATTTGTTATGTTTTGGACTTTGTTATTTGTGTTTTGGAAACTATTTAATTATGTTTAAATTTTGTGACTTTGTGACTTTTTGTTTTAAACTTTAAAGATTAATGTTTGGACATTGTGCTTTCGATGGAGACTATTAAGTTTAAACTTTGTGTAAATTTTAAGTTTCATTAAGTTTATACTTTTTGTTAATTTTAATTTTCATTAATTTGAATTTGATTTTATAGTAGTTTCCTTTTTTTTTGTTAGTTGAAAATTGGTAAAAAAAAAAGGTTATAATTAAGAAAAATAGTTAAAAAAATAATCTAAAGTGCTCAAGAAAAGAAAAAATAGTTCAAAATTGCATGAACCCGAATTGAGCCAAATCCTATTTAATCTGATTTCACCCGACCCAAAATTACCCGAATTATCCTAAATAACCTGAACCTAATCCAAACTCGATCTGAACCGAACTCAACCTTATTTTTTAATCCGATCCAATCCAAATATAATTCGGATCGGATTGGATTGGGTTGTAGATTCGGATGGAGTTTGGATGAATTTTTATCCAACCCGAAACGCAATCGGGTTGATCCAAACCCGACCCTAACTCGATTTTTCCCAGCCCTAATGGCCATGAACCCAACTGTGCTACTTTTCCTCATTGAGTGTATAATCTCTTTAGCCATGACAATATTTTCAGTTATATTCTTCTAGGAACGAAACTTGTATGGGTGGAGTCCATGAGGTTGAGAAGGATAGCTTTTAGATGATTAGCTAGGATTTTAATAAAGGTTTTGTAGATGACGGGGCAAAAGTTGATAGGGCCAGAGAGCTTCATACTGTTTGGGTTACTAATTTTAAGGATAAGGAAAATGAGGGTTTCGTTTATTTAGTCAGTAAGGGTTGGCCAGCAAAAATATTTTTCTATTAAATTACACATTAAGGGTCCACAAAATTTTATTGGCTCTAATGGAACAAAGGATGCAACCTATCAACTGCCGGTGCATGCTAGAAATGGTGCTTCAGATCTCCCCATCATCAATAGGCCAAGCAATCTTACTGATCACGTTACTATCAACTGTTGGGAACATACTCAAGATTGGATAATTGATAAAATCCCCACCATCTGACTTGAACCGTTTCGTGAAATAGTGCATTGTATGATTTTTTTTATCTCCTCTTTTTCATACAATCACTGAACCTTATTATCTTTGATTGCTTCCACTTTGTTATGTCTCCTTCTATTAATAGTCTTCTTATAAAAGAAAGTTGTATTTTTATCCCCGTTGGATATTCAATCTCTCCTTTTTTTTTTTGAAACCATAATGCTTCTTTTTTCGCAACCCTCTAACTCCTTTTTAAGCGTGCACTCAAGAATCATAAGATTGTTAAAACTATACCGCTAAATAGCCTTTTGAATGCCAATAAGACGTGCAAGAAATCTCCTTTTTTCAGCAAAAAATGTTTTTAAAATTCTACCTGTTCCAGCCCTTCACGGGCTAATAAATTTTTTTGCCACTTGAAAATAATTACTATCATTGTTCTAGTGGCTAGCAACAATGTTAGCAAAAGTCTCAGTTATCAACCAAGCTATAAAAAAACAAAAGGTTTTGACTCCTCCACTTTTGTTCCCAGACCTTCTAAACCTCACCAAAATGGGACGATATTAGATTGAAGTTTCTCATCCATTCTTCATTGCAATTTGCTATGTCGAGTCTTTTAGAGAGTGTTTCTCTAGACGAAGTGAATCTAGGGCCCTTAAACTTTAGATCAACCATCTTCGCACTATTGCACCAACCACTAAAATGGCTACTCTATTTGACCTATCGAAACCAGTTAGCTTAACAAATTTGTAGGCTTTCAAAAAGCTAACTTTAGGCCTGAGGACAACAACAATATCAGCCTTGTAAATAGAGATAAGTGATTTGAAGGCTCTTTGAAAATCAGATGAAGAGACTCCTTGACAGTTCCAATCCTTCTAGGCAACCCCCCTTTTTCCTCCTTAGCATGAAGAATGGTATTAAAATAAGCTCTAATAAGCCATGGCCCTTTTAATGTAACTACCCATCTTCTTCAACTCACTCTAAAGATGAGTTTTATTGACATTAACATGGCTAGCATAAACAGTAGTGACCTAGGGCCATACATAATTCGCATCGGTGACTTTAAAGTGGACAAACTGTCTATGATTTATAGCAACATCTATAATAAGCCCATCATTCCACAAAATCAAATATTACCAAAAAAACCATCAGCTTGTACTTTATTCGACCTATTGAAACCAGTTAGCTTAACAAAACTTTTTGCTTTTGAACCATTAACTTTAGCCCATACGATAACAATAATATCAGCCTTATAAATAGAGACAAGTGATCTGAAGGCTCTTTAAAAAACAGGTGAAAAGACTTCTTGATAGTTGCAAGATAAAATTGATAAATTCATAGCTAAAGCTATGAGTATGGATTTAAAAAAAAAATCTTACTATGCTGGCACTTGCTCATTGGTTTCAAGATCCATCTCATCCTCGTCAACTAGCGAAACCATACTATTTGAAGAATCAGTGCCGTCATCACCACTCTCGCCAACATAATCGTTGTCCTTCAACCCATCTTTATCATCCACACCATAATTGTTGGCCTTGTCAGGGGGTTCGTCAAGATTGTCCATAGCATCTTCATTATCTTTATTAGATAAGGACGGAATGAGGACTATATTATTACGAGAAGTGAAATAGTTGGTATTAGGGATGAAAGTTACTATTGTGTGTTTATCAGGGTTAAGGCTGGTGGTTACCTTGGCAAGTACATTTTGTGGGTATTGTACTTTCTTGCATGATCTCGAGTGGGAAAGCTTGGCTTGGCTTGGAACAGCTCCATTAATAGTTTTAGTACTTTTAGCACGTGAGTTGTGTATATGTTGTTTTTTTGCATGTTTAATGTTAGGAATGGAATCTTTGGTATTCATGGTAGGTGTAGATTCGTAATGTTCTAGTAGGGTTGTTTTGGCTATTTGTAGAAAGATCAATATCCTCCCCCATAATTTCTTCATTATTTAGAGCTTTAGATCTTGACCCCCTTTTAATGTTGATGTAAATTCTTACTTTCCTTTTGAATTCTTCTTTTCCTCTTTTGGCTTACCATCATCCAAGGCCCAAATTTCTAGTTCACCTGATTAACAACAGGCGTGGTTGTTCTGGCAATTCATCAGAACGGTTACCATCGACTCCATGTAATCTACTTTCTCTCTTGTTGTCATCAGCATTTTGCTTAGGGCAGACTTCGCTTTTGTGGCTGTACATCCAGCATTGAAAGCAAATAGTTGGAAGGCTTTCGTACTTAATTTTTTGGATTTTTTCATCCAAGAGAAATTGTGAGCATAAACGCTTATTAGGAAGATTTCAACTGCAATCCTACTGAATTTGCCTCTGATGGCTGACTCTGTGTTATAGTCAATCTTAATCACCTTTCCAATAACTGGACCTAACGTATGGAGTACCCTTTTATGGTAATAGAGTAGCAGTATTCCTGACACCAAATCCAAGTAACAATAGAATCAATCTTGTCGATTATATTATGAAAGTGAGGACTTTATTGTTGAACAGTGAGATAGTGCCCAAGAATGATCCACAGTCCTTGCATTAGGGCATGTTGTGCATCTCTTTCATTTTTAAAACGAACAAGAAAGAAATTGTTTTCTAAATCAATGACTAAGAAGCCCTGTGACAAGCTTCAAGGGGTTTCCAATTTATTATATAATGCTCCGTAACCTATCGATCAGCCTAGTAATCTGACTACAACCGTATTTAGCCACAGCTTGACGAACTGAGCATAGATCCTTTGAGAAAAAGAGATCAAGGGCAATTGACCTTCTCTTTCAATCACAACATCTTCTTGGTTAAACTCTAGGTCTTCTTCTCATCCCATCAGTTTTTTTTCAACTCTTTTTGGTCCTCCATGAGCGTGTCCTTGAAAGAAAAAAGGCTAGGGTTGTCTGCATACTCCCCATGCATACAAAATTTGGCTTTTGGTTGATCAAACCTCTAACAGTGGTGGTGCGGATGTTTTCTCAAGGTTCACGTTAGACATTCTAAAGTCTGCAATCCCAACATAACAACATTATTTTGACAATCTATTTCGAAAATGCATGTTCATGCTTCACGAACTTCTAGAAGGTTGATATAGGTAATAATTTCGTGAATAAATTTTTCATATCATTGCTTAGTTTTTATATTTTGACATAAGAGCCTATTTGTTTCTCATATTTTAAAAAATACTCCAAAACATCTTGGTTATTAATTAAGGATTACACTTTTACCTTTATATTGTCTTAACATTTTTTGTGAAAATAAAAAATATTTATTTACCAAATTAACCATAAAAATAAAATAATAATAAAAATTTACATAAGTTTTTATATTACTTTTGGTAATTAACATTTTTTTCTTTTCATTAATGTCTCTAAGATTGTTGAAAGGATATTATTGTAAAAGCCGAAAAAAAATAAGGGCAAGAGTGTATTATAACTAACAGCAAAGGTGTCTTGAGATATTTTAAAATATTAGAACTAAACGAGTACTTAACCCAAATATAAGAACTATACGAGCATTTAACCTGTTCTATTATGCCACATTTTGATATTTTCTTCTTGGACTTGAGCTATGCATGCAACATTGTCATCAAATGTTCTTCTTGGGACAACTGTATTTGAAGATAACTTATGTGCACTCTTAATATGATGAATGACATTCCTAATTATATACCTTACTTTATGCATGCAACATTATAATCAAGTATTGTTCTTGGGACATTTATATTTGGAGATAACTTATGTGCAATCTTAATATGATGAGTGACAAATCCTAATCATATTCATTTACTTTATGCAATATTGTAATGTTAGGACCTTACAATAGTGTTAGCTCGAGGAAGTTGCAACAAGCTTGCTTTGTTGATTTCCAAGAAATCATTGCATTCTTAAAAGTAAAAATATATGCAGTTTTTATAGCAATAAGAAAAATAACCTGTAACAACATCACTAATAAGACCTAAATTTTTCTTTACATTATTATAATAGAATAATCATAATTCAGTTGATTCACGAGGATGTTCTTAGTGAAACTAACTTTCTAAGTATCCTTATAATATTTAGTTCCATATAAACAAACATTTACTCAAAATATTGAAATATAAAATTTTTAAAAAATTTTAAAACCAAGTAAATACCTTCACAAATGAAGACTCTATACGAGCTTTCATAAATCTTATTATTCTATCTAATTGTGTACAAGAACCTAAGAATTAACATATTCTTGTTTCTAAAAGCTCTTTAAATCTCTCAAGCTGTTCTTTGAACACAACACGTAAGAAGGAATGACCTCTAAATTAAAAATGATACACTATTTATAGGTAAGAATTTTATTGGCCTAAGGAAACCTATTTACTATGGACCTAATTAAATCGTAGGCCTTAATTCTCTATAAAGCATAGATTAAAATTGGTTAGCCTTAACTATTTATCTTTTGATGCTTTCCTTGAGCCTCAATGACTAAGGATTCACCCTTAAACCTATCAACAGCCCCTACACTTAAATCAAAACCTTATGAAACCCTAGACTACATACTACCTTGACTTGTAAGCAATTGATATAGATGAACCACTTGTTTCACAAGTCAAAACTTGTTCAAACCCCAAGTAGATCATACTATCATTATAATCCCAAACTCCCAATGACACTTTCTAGAGCTCAATAATGTTAAAAGTCAATGTCAAATTAATAATGCCTAATGAGATCATGGATCACATAATGATGTTTGTTAGGTAAGCTTTGGTGTGTTAGGTAAGGCTAAGTGTGTGATGGGGAATTATTTTCATTAATAAATTTGCTTAGTGTGTTAGGTAATAAGCTTTGTGTGGTATTAATTTAAATTAAATTAAATAATGCGTGTGGTGTATGTTGCATTTTTGTTGCCATAAAAATCCTTCATCGTAAGCTTTATAATGCATCCAGAGCAAACTTTCTTATAAGCAATAAAAGAAGTTGTGTTAAGTGCAGAGTGAATTTATTCTTTGAGTAGTAAAATTATAGTTTTAAACTTTACATTTTTTACTTTGGTAGTAGAGTGAGGTTATCAGTGCTATACATAGTAGTGTAGTATATCAAATCGAAGATCTTGACGAAAGAAATATGATGCCACAAAAATCAAACTAATTGGAGACCAAACACATCTGCAATCACTGTCGGAAGTTCTACCCAGAATTTGAGTTGACTGTTGACCGACGTTGAGCACTGGCCGAAAGTTAATCCGAATTCCTTCCAAGGTTTTTTGACATTCTAGTTTTATTTGAGTGGTCAAAATTTCAAAATTCTAACTCTTTGTTATCTTGAGTCATGAGAATTTTGTAATTCGACAAGATTTTTAGTCAAGCTTGTTTGATATAGTTGAAATCCTGCTGACATGATAGGTGATTCTTCATGTAGTTGGAGGAATCAAGAAGCTTCACAACCAATACTATTAACACGTGGGCAACATGTGTAGAGTCTTACCTACAAGGTCAAGACCTTTGGGAGATTGTTCGTGATAGTGAAGCTACACAACCAATGGTAAAAGACACCAATGGTGGAAGATTAAAATAGGCAAGACAAAGTTTTCTTTAAAGACCATAATTGAAGAGGATATGTTAGAGCACATTTGGGATGTCAAAACACTGAAGAGAGCTTAGGACACTCTTGCTGCACATTTTTTGAAGAAAAACTATAGAAAACTGTAACTTTTTTGGAATGAGTTGCTATTGATGGCACAACGTAACATGACGATTACTTAATATTTTCACAATGTGAAGTCAATATACCATGAAATTTTATAGAGTTAGATCCGATAACTGCTCTTAGGGATGCCAGGATAAAAAGAATAATTGTCCATGGTTTGAGACCTTAATATCGAAGCTTTGTTACTATGATACAAGGATGGCCAACACAACCATCACTTGTTGAGTTTGAAAACTTGCTTGTCGATCAAAAAGCAATGACTTAGCAAGAAAAAGATGTCTCGCTAAAGGGTGAGGAAGAAGCACTCTACACCAAAAAAAAAAAAAGGCATATTTAAAAGGAATGATGGCAAGACAAAAAGTCGTCGACGAGGGGGAAGCTCTCGTCTAGGAAGAGCTTCAAAAAGTCAGCAAGCAGATTTAACAGGTTTGATGGTAAATGTTTTAACTATAGTAAGAAAGGCCACATGGCCAAAGCTTACTGGTCTAAGAAGAGGAAGCTCGCTGAGAGTAATGCTGCTACTTCTAACTCTACAGAGAACAACGAAGATGACTAGGAAGCTGAAGCATCATTCGCTGTGGAGGAAGAAAAATTGGCTTTTACGGTGATAACCGCAAAACATATTGACTATAAGAATAACTATATCGTTGATTCAAATTGCTCAAATCACATAAAGACAAACACAAGTTAAAGAATTTGACTGAGTGTAAGGAAAGTCGAGTAATAGTAATAGCCAACAACACGAGGTTACCAATAGCTCACATTGGTAAAACTATAATTGCGCCTTGATATAGTCCCAACTATATACCACTCGAAGATGTCTATCGTGTTCTAGGCATGAAGAAAAATCTACTTTATGTGTCACAACTAACATCATCACACCACTATATTTTATTCGACTTGTGAGATGTTAGGGTGTATCATCACCTTAATATTTTACAAAAGCCAATGATAGAGGGATGACAACTAATGTCATTTTTGGTAATGTCAGCAAAGCCTGCATATGTAAATAAGACAAGAATGAATGAGATAGCGGATTTGTGGCACATGCAGTTGGATCATGTTAGCTATTCCAAGCTACGTATAATGGTAAAAAAAAGTCAATGTCTAAGAGACTTTCTCAACTTGATGTGAGAACAGATTCAATTTATGAGAGATGCCAGTATGGTAAAGCACATCAATTACCATACAAGGAATCAAAGTTTAGAGTAAGAAAACCATTAGAGTTGATACAATATGATATGTTGGGCCTATCAAGCGACCATCAGTTGATGGAATGCGGTACATGGCGATGTTCGTTGATGATTTCTCCACATATATGTGGGTCTTTTTCATGAAAGAAAAATCTAACAAATTCTCAAAATTTTAAGAATTCAGAGAGCCAGTTGAAGGAAAAGTGGAAAAGAAGATCTGTTGTTTCCGATAAATAATGGAGGAGAATACAAATCAGTCAATTTTTCTCAATATCTATTGGAATGTCAAAACGGTGTAACAAAAAGAAAGAACTAGCATCTTACAAAAGTTTGTCGAAGCATGCTACATGTAAAGAATATGCCTTGAAGGTTTTGGGCCGAAGCTATGAGAATCGCAACCCATGTGATCAACAAGCTTCCCCAACCAAAGTTGGAGTTTGTTTCACCCTTTGATAAACTATGGGACATGAAACCTACATTTAGTTTTCAGTATTTGCTTGTGTTTTGCTATCTATTTGTTCTTGATAATTTATATAGCAAGTTTGATAGGAAAGCAGTTAAATGTATCTTTATGGGATATGACAGCCAGAGAAAATGGTGAAAATGTTGTGATCCTACAAGTGGAAGATGTTACACTTCATGGGATGTGGTGTTCAATGAAGCATCTTCATTGTGGTCCTTAGAAAAGCAAGTTTTGCTAGATTCGAGAGAATTTGAAGCCAAGCTACAACAAAATAAGGGGGAACATACTATCAAAATTCAATCAAGTCTTGATTAAAGTACTGATGATGGTGATATTGATGATTAAGGGTCAGCTCAGAATCCTTGGCAAACTGGTGTCTATCAACAACCATATGTACAAGCTTCAACTCCACAATCACAACTCAGAAGGTCGACCAGGATACATAAGCGAAACCCCAAGTATACTAATACAGCTATAGCAGAAGAACTAAGTACAACAGAACCTGATACATTTGAAGAAGTAACAAAGAATTCTGAGTGGATTAAAGCTGTGGCAGAAGAGAGCCACCATTGATCATATGTGGGAACTTGTGCCAAAGCCTAGAGATGTGAAACCCATATCCTGTAAATAGGTTTACAAGATAAAGCGTCGTCCAAATGGGTCGATTGAAAAGTCCAAGGCTCAGTTAGTAGCTCATGGTTTCTTTTAGCAGTATAGACTAGACTATGATAAAACATTTAGTCTAGTGGCAAAATTTACAACTGTACGTGTTATACTTGCACTTGCAGCCAAGAAAGATTGGAACTAGTAGCAGATGGATGTAAAGAATACCATTTTTCATAGAGAGCTAGATCGGGAGATCTATATAATTCATCCTCCGTATATGTAAACTTCGGAAAGCACTATACAGATTGAAACAAGCAACTAGGGCATGGTATGGTAAGATCACTGAATTTCTAACTCAAAGTGTTATGCAGTAGTACCTGCAAATTCCAATTTATTTGTTAAAGCTAATGAAAGAATGTTAGCTGTCATGCTTGTATATGTAGATGATTTAATTATAACCAGTGATGATGAGATAGAAATTCTTCAAACAAAGGAGAATTTATTAATTCATTTCCAAATGAAGGAATTTGGACGACTTTAGCATTTTCTTGGTCTCAAGATTGATCGCACACAAGAAAGAATATTTCTCGGTCAGCAAAAATACTCTAGAGATCTGTTAAGAAGTTTGAGATGCTTGAACGTAAAGCCAATCTCAACATCAATGGAACCAAACGGCAAGATGTGTGCACATGAAGGAAAAGGCATGGAAGACGCACCAATGTATAGACTATTGGTAGGTATTTTTATCCACTTGACCTTGAGTCGACCTAACATTTCTTATGTAGTTTGTGTGATAAGTCAATATATGCAAAATTCAAAGATGTCACATTTGGATGTAGTTCGATAA